>CAKAOJ020000208.1:902500-1555694 GCA_916701645.2 Sebastolobus alascanus | reverse complement strand
AAAATTTTGGAAAAAAATTTTAAAAAAATTTATTTTTTTTTCCCAAAAAATGAAAAAAAGAAAAAAAAAATTTTTAAAATTTAAATTTTGGGCCTTTTTTTTTTTTTTTTTTTTTTTTTTTTATGACATTTTTTTACGAATATTTAGAAAATTTTCATGAAAAAAGTCACGTCGAAAATATTCGTAAAAAAATGTCATAGTATAGAATGTCGAAAATTTTAATGAAAAAAGGCATAGTATAGTCTGTCGATTCATTTGGTGGAAAAAAAACTCAGTTTAAAATTTCGACATTTTTGAGAAAAAGTCATACTATAGCATGACTTTTCATGAAAATTGACGAAAATTTAAACTGAGTTTTTTTTTCCACCAAATGAATCGACAGACTATACTATGCCTTTTTTCATTAAAATTTTCGACATTCTATACTATGACATTTTTTTACGAATATTTTAGAAAATTTTCATGAAAAAAGTCACGTCGAAAATATTCGTAAAAAAATGTCATAGTATAGAATGTCGAAAATTTTAATGAAAAAAGGCATAGTATAGTCTGTCGATTCATTTGGTGGAAAAAAAACTCAGTTTAAAATTTCGACATTTTTGAGAAAAAGTCATACTATAGCATGACTTTTCATGAAAATTGACGAAAATTTAAACTGAGTTTTTTTCCACCAAATGAATCGACAGACTATACTATGCCTTTTTTCATTCAAATTTTCGACATTCTATACTATGACATTTTTTTACGAATATTTTAGAAAATTTTCATGAAAAAAGTCACGTCGAAAATATTCGTAAAAAAATGTCATAGTATAGAATGTCGAAAATTTTAATGAAAAAAGGCATAGTATAGTCTGTCGATTCATTTGGTGTAAAAAAAACTCAGTTTAAAATTTCGACATTTTTGAGAAAAAGTCATACTATAGCATGACTTTCATGAAAATTGACGAAAATTTAAACTGAGTTTTTTTTCCACCAAATGAATCGACAGACTATACTATGCCTTTTTTCATTAAAATTTTCGACATTCTATACTATGACATTTTTTTACGAATATTTCAGAAAATTTTCATGAAAAAAGTCACGTCGAAAATATTCGTAAAAAAATGTCATAGTATAGAATGTCGAAAATTTTAATGAAAGAAGGCATAGTATAGTCTGTCGATTCATTTGGTGGAAAAAAAACTCAGTTTAAAATTTCGACATTTTTGAGAAAAAGTCATACTATAGCATGACTTTTCATGAAAATTGACGAAAATTTAAACTGAGTTTTTTTTCCATCAAATGAATCGACAGACTATACTATGCCTTTTTTCATTAAAATTTTCGACATTCTATACTATGACATTTTTTTACGAATATTTTAGAAAATTTTCATGAAAAAAGTCACGTCGAAAATATTCGTAAAAAAATGTCATAGTATAGAATGTCGAAAATTTTAATGAAAAAAGGCATAGTATAGTCTGTCGATTCATTTGGTGTAAAAAAAACTCAGTTTAAAATTTCGACATTTTTGAGAAAAAGTCATACTATAGCATGACTTTTCATGAAAATTGACGAAAATTTAAACTGAGTTTTTTTTCCACCAAATGAATCGACAGACTATACTATGCCTTTTTTCATTAAAATTTTCGACATTCTATACTATGACATTTTTTTACGAATATTTTAGAAAATTTTCATGAAAAAAGTCACGTCGAAAATATTCGTAAAAAAATGTCATAGTATAGAATGTCGAAAATTTTAATGAAAAAAGGCATAGTATAGTCTGTCGATTCATTTGGTGGAAAAAAAACTCAGTTTAAAATTTCGACATTTTTGAGAAAAAGTCATACTATAGCATGACTTTTCATGAAAATTGACGAAAATTTAAACTGAGTTTTTTTTCCACCAAATGAATCGACAGACTATACTATGCCTTTTTTCATTAAAATTTTCGACATTCTATACTATGACATTTTTTTACGAATATTTCAGAAAATTTTCATGAAAAAAGTCACGTCGAAAATATTCGTAAAAAAATGTCATAGTATAGAATGTCGAAAATTTTAATGAAAAAAGGCATAGTATAGTCTGTCGATTCATTTGGTGGAAAAAAAACTCAGTTTAAAATTTCGACATTTTTGAGAAAAAGTCATACTATAGCATGACTTTTCATGAAAATTGACGAAAATTTAAACTGAGTTTTTTTTCCACCAAATGAATCGACAGACTATACTATGCCTGTTTTCATTAAAATTTTCGACATTCTATACTATGACATTTTTTTACGAATATTTTAGAAAATTTTCATGAAAAAAGTCACGTCGAAAATATTCGTAAAAAAATGTCATAGTATAGAATGTCGAAAATTTTAATGAAAAAAGGCATAGTATAGTCTGTCGATTCATTTGGTGGAAAAAAAACTCAGTTTAAAATTTCGACATTTTTGAGAAAAAGTCATACTATAGCATGACTTTTCATGAAAATTGACGAAAATTTAAACTGAGTTTTTTTTCCACCAAATGAATCGACAGACTATACTATGCCTTTTTTCATTAAAATTTTCGACATTCTATACTATGACATTTTTTTACGAATATTTCAGAAAATTTTCATGAAAAAAGTCACGTCGAAAATATTCGTAAAAAAATGTCATAGTATAGAATGTCGAAAATTTTAATGAAAAAAGGCATAGTATAGTCTGTCGATTCATTTGGTGGAAAAAAAACTCAGTTTAAAATTTCGACATTTTTGAGAAAAAGTCATACTATAGCATGACTTTTCATGAAAATTGACGAAAATTTAAACTGAGTTTTTTTTCCACCAAATGAATCGACAGACTATACTATGCCTTTTTTCATTAAAATTTTCGACATTCTATACTATGACATTTTTTTACGAATATTTAGAAAATTTTCATGAAAAAAGTCACGTCGAAAATATTCGTAAAAAAATGTCATAGTATAGAATGTCGAAAATTTTAATGAAAAAAGGCATAGTATAGTCTGTCGATTCATTTGGTGGAAAAAAAACTCAGTTTAAAATTTCGACATTTTTGAGAAAAAGTCATACTATAGCATGACTTTTCATGAAAATTGACGAAAATTTAAACTGAGTTTTTTTTCCACCAAATGAATCGACAGACTATACTATGCCTTTTTTCATTAAAATTTTCGACATTCTATACTATGACATTTTTTTACGAATATTTTAGAAAATTTTCATGAAAAAAGTCACGTCGAAAATATTCGTAAAAAAATGTCATAGTATAGAATGTCGAAAATTTTAATGAAAAAAGGCATAGTATAGTCTGTCGATTCATTTGGTGGAAAAAAAACTCAGTTTAAAATTTCGACATTTTTGAGAAAAAGTCATACTATAGCATGACTTTTCATGAAAATTGACGAAAATTTAAACTGAGTTTTTTTTCCACCAAATGAATCGACAGACTATACTATGCCTTTTTTCATTAAAATTTTCGACATTCTATACTATGACATTTTTTTACGAATATTTAGAAAATTTTCATGAAAAAAGTCACGTCGAAAATATTCGTAAAAAAATGTCATAGTATAGAATGTCGAAAATTTTAATGAAAAAAGGCATAGTATAGTCTGTCGATTCATTTGGTGGAAAAAAAACTCAGTTTAAAATTTCGACATTTTTGAGAAAAAGTCATACTATAGCATGACTTTTCATGAAAATTGACGAAAATTTAAACTGAGTTTTTTTTCCACCAAATGAATCGACAGACTATACTATGCCTTTTTTCATTAAAATTTTCGACATTCTATACTATGACATTTTTTTACGAATATTTTAGAAAATTTTCATGAAAAAAGTCACGTCGAAAATATTCGTAAAAAAATGTCATAGTATAGAATGTCGAAAATTTTAATGAAAAAAGGCATAGTATAGTCTGTCGATTCATTTGGTGGAAAAAAAACTCAGTTTAAAATTTCGACATTTTTGAGAAAAAGTCATACTATAGCATGACTTTTCATGAAAATTGACGAAAATTTAAACTGAGTTTTTTTTCCACCAAATGAATCGACAGACTATACTATGCCTTTTTTCATTAAAATTTTCGACATTCTATACTATGACATTTTTTTACGAATATTTTAGAAAATTTTCATGAAAAAAGTCACGTCGAAAATATTCGTAAAAAAATGTCATAGTATAGAATGTCGAAAATTTTAATGAAAAAAGGCATAGTATAGTCTGTCGATTCATTTGGTGGAAAAAAAACTCAGTTTAAAATTTCGACATTTTTGAGAAAAAGTCATACTATAGCATGACTTTTCATGAAAATTGACGAAAATTTAAACTGAGTTTTTTTTCCACCAAATGAATCGACAGACTATACTATGCCTTTTTTCATTAAAATTTTCGACATTCTATACTATGACATTTTTTTACGAATATTTTAGAAAATTTTCATGAAAAAAGTCACGTCGAAAATATTCGTAAAAAAATGTCATAGTATAGAATGTCGAAAATTTTAATGAAAAAAGGCATAGTATAGTCTGTCGATTCATTTGGTGGAAAAAAAACTCAGTTTAAAATTTCGACATTTTTGAGAAAAAGTCATACTATAGCATGACTTTTCATGAAAATTGACGAAAATTTAAACTGAGTTTTTTTTCCACCAAATGAATCGACAGACTATACTATGCCTTTTTTCATTAAAATTTTCGACATTCTATACTATGACATTTTTTTACGAATATTTTAGAAAATTTTCATGAAAAAAGTCACGTCGAAAATATTCGTAAAAAAATGTCATAGTATAGAATGTCGAAAATTTTAATGAAAAAAGGCATAGTATAGTCTGTCGATTCATTTGGTGGAAAAAAAACTCAGTTTAAAATTTCGACATTTTTGAGAAAAAGTCATACTATAGCATGACTTTTCATGAAAATTGACGAAAATTTAAACTGAGTTTTTTTTCCACCAAATGAATCGACAGACTATACTATGCCTTTTTTCATTAAAATTTTCGACATTCTATACTATGACATTTTTTTACGAATATTTTAGAAAATTTTCATGAAAAAAGTCACGTCGAAAATATTCGTAAAAAAATGTCATAGTATAGAATGTCGAAAATTTTAATGAAAAAAGGCATAGTATAGTCTGTCGATTCATTTGGTGGAAAAAAAACTCAGTTTAAAATTTCGACATTTTTGAGAAAAAGTCATACTATAGCATGACTTTTCATGAAAATTGACGAAAATTTAAACTGAGTTTTTTTTCCACCAAATGAATCGACAGACTATACTATGCCTTTTTTCATTAAAATTTTCGACATTCTATACTATGACATTTTTTTACGAATATTTTAGAAAATTTTCATGAAAAAAGTCACGTCGAAAATATTCGTAAAAAAATGTCATAGTATAGAATGTCGAAAATTTTAATGAAAAAAGGCATAGTATAGTCTGTCGATTCATTTGGTGGAAAAAAAACTCAGTTTAAAATTTCGACATTTTTGAGAAAAAGTCATACTATAGCATGACTTTTCATGAAAATTGACGAAAATTTAAACTGAGTTTTTTTTCCACCAAATGAATCGACAGACTATACTATGCCTTTTTTCATTAAAATTTTCGACATTCTATACTATGACATTTTTTTACGAATATTTTAGAAAATTTTCATGAAAAAAGTCACGTCGAAAATATTCGTAAAAAAATGTCATAGTATAGAATGTCGAAAATTTTAATGAAAAAAGGCATAGTATAGTCTGTCGATTCATTTGGTGGAAAAAAAACTCAGTTTAAAATTTCGACATTTTTGAGAAAAAGTCATACTATAGCATGACTTTTCATGAAAATTGACGAAAATTTAAACTGAGTTTTTTTTCCACCAAATGAATCGACAGACTATACTATGCCTTTTTTCATTAAAATTTTCGACATTCTATACTATGACATTTTTTTACGAATATTTTAGAAAATTTTCATGAAAAAAGTCACGTCGAAAATATTCGTAAAAAAATGTCATAGTATAGAATGTCGAAAATTTTAATGAAAAAAGGCATAGTATAGTCTGTCGATTCATTTGGTGGAAAAAAAACTCAGTTTAAAATTTCGACATTTTTGAGAAAAAGTCATACTATAGCATGACTTTTCATGAAAATTGACGAAAATTTAAACTGAGTTTTTTTTCCACCAAATGAATCGACAGACTATACTATGCCTTTTTTCATTAAAATTTTCGACATTCTATACTATGACATTTTTTTACGAATATTTTAGAAAATTTTCATGAAAAAAGTCACGTCGAAAATATTCGTAAAAAAATGTCATAGTATAGAATGTCGAAAATTTTAATGAAAAAAGGCATAGTATAGTCTGTCGATTCATTTGGTGGAAAAAAAACTCAGTTTAAAATTTCGACATTTTTGAGAAAAAGTCATACTATAGCATGACTTTTCATGAAAATTGACGAAAATTTAAACTGAGTTTTTTTTCCACCAAATGAATCGACAGACTATACTATGCCTTTTTTCATTAAAATTTTCGACATTCTATACTATGACATTTTTTTACGAATATTTAGAAAATTTTCATGAAAAAAGTCACGTCGAAAATATTCGTAAAAAAATGTCATAGTATAGAATGTCGAAAATTTTAATGAAAAAAGGCATAGTATAGTCTGTCGATTCATTTGGTGGAAAAAAAACTCAGTTTAAAATTTCGACATTTTTGAGAAAAAGTCATACTATAGCATGACTTTTCATGAAAATTGACGAAAATTTAAACTGAGTTTTTTTTCCACCAAATGAATCGACAGACTATACTATGCCTTTTTTCATTAAAATTTTCGACATTCTATACTATGACATTTTTTTACGAATATTTTAGAAAATTTTCATGAAAAAAGTCACGTCGAAAATATTCGTAAAAAAATGTCATAGTATAGAATGTCGAAAATTTTAATGAAAAAAGGCATAGTATAGTCTGTCGATTCATTTGGTGGAAAAAAAACTCAGTTTAAAATTTCGACATTTTTGAGAAAAAGTCATACTATAGCATGACTTTTCATGAAAATTGACGAAAATTTAAACTGAGTTTTTTTTCCACCAAATGAATCGACAGACTATACTATGCCTTTTTTCATTAAAATTTTCGACATTCTATACTATGACATTTTTTTACGAATATTTTCGAAAATTTTCATGAAAAAAGTCACGTCGAAAATATTCGTAAAAAAATGTCATAGTATAGAATGTCGAAAATTTTAATGAAAAAAGGCATAGTATAGTCTGTCGATTCATTTGGTGGAAAAAAAACTCAGTTTAAAATTTCGACATTTTTGAGAAAAAGTCATACTATAGCATGACTTTTCATGAAAATTGACGAAAATTTAAACTGAGTTTTTTTTCCACCAAATGAATCGACAGACTATACTATGCCTTTTTTCATTAAAATTTTCGACATTCTATACTATGACATTTTTTTACGAATATTTTAGAAAATTTTCATGAAAAAAGTCACGTCGAAAATATTCGTAAAAAAATGTCATAGTATAGAATGTCGAAAATTTTAATGAAAAAAGGCATAGTATAGTCTGTCGATTCATTTGGTGGAAAAAAAACTCAGTTTAAAATTTCGACATTTTTGAGAAAAAGTCATACTATAGCATGACTTTTCATGAAAATTGACGAAAATTTAAACTGAGTTTTTTTTCCACCAAATGAATCGACAGACTATACTATGCCTTTTTTCATTAAAATTTTCGACATTCTATACTATGACATTTTTTTACGAATATTTTAGAAAATTTTCATGAAAAAAGTCACGTCGAAAATATTCGTAAAAAAATGTCATAGTATAGAATGTCGAAAATTTTAATGAAAAAAGGCATAGTATAGTCTGTCGATTCATTTGGTGGAAAAAAAACTCAGTTTAAAATTTCGACATTTTTGAGAAAAAGTCATACTATAGCATGACTTTTCATGAAAATTGACGAAAATTTAAACTGAGTTTTTTTTCCACCAAATGAATCGACAGACTATACTATGCCTTTTTTCATTAAAATTTTCGACATTCTATACTATGACATTTTTTTACGAATATTTTAGAAAATTTTCATGAAAAAAGTCACGTCGAAAATATTCGTAAAAAAATGTCATAGTATAGAATGTCGAAAATTTTAATGAAAAAAGGCATAGTATAGTCTGTCGATTCATTTGGTGGAAAAAAAACTCAGTTTAAAATTTCGACATTTTTGAGAAAAAGTCATACTATAGCATGACTTTTCATGAAAATTGACGAAAATTTAAACTGAGTTTTTTTTCCACCAAATGAATCGACAGACTATACTATGCCTTTTTTCATTAAAATTTTCGACATTCTATACTATGACATTTTTTTACGAATATTTTAGAAAATTTTCATGAAAAAAGTCACGTCGAAAATATTCGTAAAAAAATGTCATAGTATAGAATGTCGAAAATTTTAATGAAAAAAGGCATAGTATAGTCTGTCGATTCATTTGGTGGAAAAAAAACTCAGTTTAAAATTTCGACATTTTTGAGAAAAAGTCATACTATAGCATGACTTTTCATGAAAATTGACGAAAATTTAAACTGAGTTTTTTTTCCACCAAATGAATCGACAGACTATACTATGCCTTTTTTCATTAAAATTTTCGACATTCTATACTATGACATTTTTTTACGAATATTTTAGAAAATTTTCATGAAAAAAGTCACGTCGAAAATATTCGTAAAAAAATGTCATAGTATAGAATGTCGAAAATTTTAATGAAAAAAGGCATAGTATAGTCTGTCGATTCATTTGGTGGAAAAAAAACTCAGTTTAAAATTTCGACATTTTTGAGAAAAAGTCATACTATAGCATGACTTTTCATGAAAATTGACGAAAATTTAAACTGAGTTTTTTTTCCACCAAATGAATCGACAGACTATACTATGCCTTTTTTCATTAAAATTTTCGACATTCTATACTATGACATTTTTTTACGAATATTTTAGAAAATTTTCATGAAAAAAGTCACGTCGAAAATATTCGTAAAAAAATGTCATAGTATAGAATGTCGAAAATTTTAATGAAAAAAGGCATAGTATAGTCTGTCGATTCATTTGGTGGAAAAAAAACTCAGTTTAAAATTTCGACATTTTTGAGAAAAAGTCATACTATAGCATGACTTTTCATGAAAATTGACGAAAATTTAAACTGAGTTTTTTTTCCACCAAATGAATCGACAGACTATACTATGCCTTTTTTCATTAAAATTTTCGACATTCTATACTATGACATTTTTTTACGAATATTTTAGAAAATTTTCATGAAAAAAGTCACGTCGAAAATATTCGTAAAAAAATGTCATAGTATAGAATGTCGAAAATTTTAATGAAAAAAGGCATAGTATAGTCTGTCGATTCATTTGGTGGAAAAAAAACTCAGTTTAAAATTTCGACATTTTTGAGAAAAAGTCATACTATAGCATGACTTTTCATGAAAATTGACGAAAATTTAAACTGAGTTTTTTTTCCACCAAATGAATCGACAGACTATACTATGCCTTTTTTCATTAAAATTTTCGACATTCTATACTATGACATTTTTTTACGAATATTTTAGAAAATTTTCATGAAAAAAGTCACGTCGAAAATATTCGTAAAAAAAAAAAAAAAAAAAAAAAAAAAAAAAAAAAAAAAAAAAAAAAAAAAAAAAAAAAAAAAAAAAAAAAAAAAAAAAAAAAAAAAAAAAAAAAAAAAAAAAAAAAAAAAAAAAAAAAAAAAAAAAAAAAAAAAAAAAAAAAAAAAAAAAAAAAAAAAAAAAAAAAAAAAAAAAAAAAAAAAAAAAAAAAAAAAAAAAAAAAAAAAAAAAAAAAAAAAAAAAAAAAAAAAAAAAAAAAAAAAAAAAAAAAAAAAAAAAAAAAAAAAAAAAAAAAAAAAAAAAAAAAAAAAAAAAAAAAAAAAAAAAAAAAAAAAAAAAAAAAAAAAAAAAAAAAAAAAAAAAAAAAAAAAAAAAAAAAAAAAAAAAAAAAAAAAAAAAAAAAAAAAAAAAAAAAAAAAAAAAAAAAAAAAAAAAAAAAAAAAAAAAAAAAAAAAAAAAAAAAAAAAAAAAAAAAAAAAAAAAAAAAAAAAAAAAAAAAAAAAAAAAAAAAAAAAAAAAAAAAAAAAAAAAAAAAAAAAAAAAAAAAAAAAAAAAAAAAAAAAAAAAAAAAAAAAAAAAAAAAAAAAAAAAAAAAAAAAAAAAAAAAAAAAAAAAAAAAAAAAAAAAAAAAAAAAAAAAAAAAAAAAAAAAAAAAAAAAAAAAAAAAAAAAAAAAAAAAAAAAAAAAAAAAAAAAAAAAAAAAAAAAAAAAAAAAAAAAAAAAAAAAAAAAAAAAAAAAAAAAAAAAAAAAAAAAAAAAAAAAAAAAAAAAAAAAAAAAAAAAAAAAAAAAAAAATTTTTTTTTTTTTTTTTTTTTTTTTTTTTTTTTTTTTTTTTTTTTTTTTTTTTTTTTTTTTTTTTTTTTTTTTTTTTTTTTTTTTTTTTTTTTTTTTTTTTTTTTTTTTTTTTTTTTTTTTTTTTTTTTTTTTTTTTTTTTTTTTTTTTTTTTTTTTTTTTTTTTTTTTTTTTTTTTTTTTTTTTTTTTTTTTTTTTTTTTTTTTTTTTTTTTTTTTTTTTTTTTTTTTTTTTTTTTTTTTTTTTTTTTTTTTTTTTTTTTTTTTTTTTTTTTTTTTTTTTTTTTTTTTTTTTTTTTTTTTTTTTTTTTTTTTTTTTTTTTTTTTTTTTTTTTTTTTTTTTTTTTTTTTTTTTTTTTTTTTTTTTTTTTTTTTTTTTTTTTTTTTTTTTTTTTTTTTTTTTTTTTTTTTTTTTTTTTTTTTTTTTTTTTTTTTTTTTTTTTTTTTTTTTTTTTTTTTTTTTTTTTTTTTTTTTTTTTTTTTTTTTTTTTTTTTTTTTTTTTTTTTTTTTTTTTTTTTTTTTTTTTTTTTTTTTTTTTTTTTTTTTTTTTTTTTTTTTTTTTTTTTTTTTTTTTTTTTTTTTTTTTTTTTTTTTTTTTTTTTTTTTTTTTTTTTTTTTTTTTTTTTTTTTTTTTTTTTTTTTTTTTTTTTTTTTTTTTTTTTTTTTTTTTTTTTTTTTTTTTTTTTTTTTTTTTTCAAATTTAATGAAAACATATATGTTTTTTTAAAAACCATTTAAATTAATTTTTAAAAGATATTAGAATTTTCATGAAAAGCAATTAAATTTTTTAAAATGTCAAGATAATTGTTTTATAAAACAATTATCTTGACATTTTAAAATTTAAAATTTTCATGAAAAAAGTCACTGAAATTTCTAAAAATCAATTAAATAAAATTTTAAAAGGAAGCTTCATCTTTTAAAAAATCATTTAATTGACATTTTAGAAATTCAGAATTTTATGAAAAGACGAAAATTTAAATGAGTTTTTTTAAAATGAAGAAATATAATCTTTTTTTAAAATTTCGACATTTTTAAAAATTTTTTAAATTTAAAATTTTCAAAAAAACAGCAAATTTCGAAAAAAGAATTTTTGAAGGAAAATTTTAAAAAAAAGGGAAATAGTCTTGATTTTTGGGAAAAAAATATTTAATTACATTTTTAAAAAAATTTTTAAACTTTTCATGAAAATTGACGAAAATTTAAACTGAGTTTTTTTCCACCAAATGAATCGACAGACTATACTATGCCTTTTTTCATTAAAATTTTCGACATTCTATACTATGACATTTTTTTACGAATATTTTCGAAAATTTTCATGAAAAAAGTCAAGTCGAAAATATTCGTAAAAAAATGTCATAGTATAGAATGTCGAAAATTTTAATGAAAAAAGGCATAGTATAGTCTGTCGATTCATTTGGTGGAAAAAAAACTCAGTTTAAAATTTCGACATTTTTGAGAAAAAGTCATACTATAGCATGACTTTTCATGAAAATTGACGAAAATTTAAACTGAGTTTTTTTTCCACCAAATGAATCGACAGACTATACTATGCCTTTTTTCATTAAAATTTTCGACATTCTATACTATGACATTTTTTTACGAATATTTTAGAAAATTTTCATGAAAAAAGTCACGTCGAAAATATTCGTAAAAAAATGTCATAGTATAGAATGTCGAAAATTTTAATGAAAAAAGGCATAGTATAGTCTGTCGATTCATTTGGTGGAAAAAAAACTCAGTTTAAAATTTCGACATTTTTGAGAAAAAGTCATACTATAGCATGACTTTTCATGAAAATTGACGAAAATTTAAACTGAGTTTTTTTTCCACCAAATGAATCGACAGACTATACTATGCCTTTTTTCATTAAAATTTTCGACATTCTATACTATGACATTTGTTTACGAATATTTCAGAAAATTTTCATGAAAAAAGGCACGTCGAAAATATTCGTAAAAAAATGTCATAGTATAGAATGTCGAAAATTTTAATGAAAGAAGGCATAGTATAGTCTGTCGATTCATTTGGTGGAAAAAAAACTCAGTTTAAAATTTCGACATTTTTGAGAAAAAGTCATACTATAGCATGACTTTTCATGAAAATTGACGAAAATTTAAACTGAGTTTTTTTCCACCAAATGAATCGACAGACTATACTATGCCTTTTTTCATTAAAATTTTCGACATTCTATACTATGACATTTTTTTACGAATATTTTAGAAAATTTTCATGAAAAAAGTCACGTCGAAAATATTCGTAAAAAAATGTCATAGTATAGAATGTCGAAAATTTTAATGAAAGAAGGCATAGTATAGTCTGTCGATTCATTTGGTGGAAAAAAAACTCAGTTTAAAATTTCGACATTTTTGAGAAAAAGTCATACTATAGCATGACTTTTCATGAAAATTGACGAAAATTTAAACTGAGTTTTTTTTCCACCAAATGAATCGACAGACTATACTATGCCTTTTTTCATTAAAATTTTCGACATTCTATACTATGACATTTTTTTACGAATATTTTCGAAAATTTTCATGAAAAAAGTCAAGTCGAAAATATTCGTAAAAAAATGTCATAGTATAGAATGTCGAAAATTTTAATGAAAAAAGGCATAGTATAGTCTGTCGATTCATTTGGTGGAAAAAAAACTCAGTTTAAAATTTCGACATTTTTGAGAAAAAGTCATACTATAGCATGACTTTTCATGAAAATTGACGAAAATTTAAACTGAGTTTTTTTTCCACCAAATGAATCGACAGACTATACTATGCCTTTTTTCATTAAAATTTTCGACATTCTATACTATGACATTTTTTTACGAATATTTTAGAAAATTTTCATGAAAAAAGTCACGTCGAAAATATTCGTAAAAAAATGTCATAGTATAGAATGTCGAAAATTTTAATGAAAAAAGGCATAGTATAGTCTGTCGATTCATTTGGTGGAAAAAAAACTCAGTTTAAAATTTCGACATTTTTGAGAAAAAGTCATACTATAGCATGACTTTTCATGAAAATTGACGAAAATTTAAACTGAGTTTTTTTTCCACCAAATGAATCGACAGACTATACTATGCCTTTTTTCATTAAAATTTTCGACATTCTATACTATGACATTTTTTTACGAATATTTTAGAAAATTTTCATGAAAAAAGTCACGTCGAAAATATTCGTAAAAAAATGTCATAGTATAGAATGTCGAAAATTTTAATGAAAAAAGGCATAGTATAGTCTGTCGATTCATTTGGTGGAAAAAAAACTCAGTTTAAAATTTCGACATTTTTGAGAAAAAGTCATACTATAGCATGACTTTTCATGAAAATTGACGAAAATTTAAACTGAGTTTTTTTTCCACCAAATGAATCGACAGACTATACTATGCCTTTTTTCATTAAAATTTTCGACATTCTATACTATGACATTTTTTTACGAATATTTTAGAAAATTTTCATGAAAAAAGTCACGTCGAAAATATTCGTAAAAAAATGTCATAGTATAGAATGTCGAAAATTTTAATGAAAAAAGGCATAGTATAGTCTGTCGATTCATTTGGTGGAAAAAAAACTCAGTTTAAAATTTCGACATTTTTGAGAAAAAGTCATACTATAGCATGACTTTTCATGAAAATTGACGAAAATTTAAACTGAGTTTTTTTTCCACCAAATGAATCGACAGACTATACTATGCCTTTTTTCATTAAAATTTTCGACATTCTATACTATGACATTTTTTTACGAATATTTTAGAAAATTTTCATGAAAAAAGTCACGTCGAAAATATTCGTAAAAAAATGTCATAGTATAGAATGTCGAAAATTTTAATGAAAAAAGGCATAGTATAGTCTGTCGATTCATTTGGTGGAAAAAAAACTCAGTTTAAAATTTCGTCAATTTTCATGAAAAGTCATGCTATAGTATGACTTTTTCTGAAAATTGACGAAATTTTAAACTGAGTTTTTTTTCCACCAAATGAATCGACAGACTATACTATGCCTTTTTTCATTAAAATTTTCGACATTCTATACTATGACATTTTTTTACGAATATTTTCGAAAATTTTCATGAAAAAAGTCATGTCGAAAATATTCGTAAAAAAATGTCATAGTATAGAATGTCGAAAATTTTAATGAAAAAAGGCATAGTATAGTCTGTCGATTCATTTGGTGGAAAAAAAACTCAGTTTAAAATTTCGACAATTTTGAGAAAAAGTCATACAATAGCATGACTTTTCATGAAAATTGACGAAAATTTAAACTGAGTTTTTTTTACACCAAATGAATCGACAGACTATACTATGCCTTTTTTCATGAAAATTTTCGACATTCTATACTATGACATTTTTTTACGAATATTTTCGAAAATTTTCATGAAAAAAGTCACGTCGAAAATATTCGTAAAAAAATGTCATAGTATAGAATGTCGAAAATTTTAATGAAAAAAGGCATAGTATAGTCTGTCGATTCATTTGGTGGAAAAAAAACTCAGTTTAAAATTTCGACATTTTTGAGAAAAAGTCATACTATAGCATGACTTTTCATGAAAATTGACGAAATTTAAACTGAGTTTTTTTTCCACCAAACGAATCGACAGACTATACTATGCCTTTTTTCATGAAAATTTTCGACATTCTATACTATGACATTTTTTTACGAATATTTTCGAAAATTTTCATGAAAAAGTCATACTATAGCATGTCGAAAATATTCGTAAAAAAATGTCATAGTATAGAATGTCGAAAATTTTAATGAAAAAAGGCATAGTATAGTCTGTCGATTAATTTGGTGGAAAAAAAACTCAGTTTCAAATTTCGTCAATTTTCAAAAAAGTCATACTATAGCATGACTTTTTTCATGAAAATTTCGAAATTTTAAACTGAGTTTTTTTTTCACCAAATTAATCGACAGACTATACTATGCCTTTTTTCATGAAAATTTTCGACATTCTATACTATAACATTTTTTTACGAATATTTTCGACATGCTATAGTATGACTTTTTCATGAAAATTTTCGAAAATATTCGTAAAAAATTGTCATAGTATAGAATGTCGAACATTTTCATGAAAAAAGGCATAGTATAGTCTGTCGATTAATTTGGTGGAAAAAAAACTCAGTTTAAAATTTCGAAATTTTCATGAAAAAAGTCATGCTATAGTATGACTTTTTTGAAAATTGACGAAATTTGAAACTGAGTTTTTTTTCCACCAAATTAATCGACAGACTATACTATGCCTTTTTTCATGAAAATTTTCGACATTCTATACTATAACATTTTTTTACGAATATTTTCGACATGCTATAGTATGACTTTTTCATGAAAATTTTCGAAAATATTCGTAAAAAATTGTCATAGTATAGAATGTCGAAAATGTTCATGAAAAAAGGCATAGGATAGTCTGTCGATTAATTTGGTGGAAAAAAAAATCAGTTTAAAATTTCGAAATTTTCATGAAAAAAGTCATGCTATAGTATGACTTTTTTGAAAATTGACGAAATTTTAAACTGAGTTTTTTTTCCACCAAATTAATCGACAGACTATACTATGCCTTTTTTCATGAAAATTCTCGAAATTCTATGCTATAACATTTTTTTACGAATATTTTCGATATGCTATAGTATGACTTTTTCATGAAAATTTTCAAAATTCTATACTATGACATTTTTTTACGAATATTTTCGACATGCTATACTATGACTTTTTTCATGAAAATTTTCGAAAATATTCGTAAAAAATTGTCATAGTATAGAATGTCGAAAATGTTCATGAAAAAAGGCATAGGATAGTCTGTCGATTAATTTGGTGGAAAAAAAACTCAGTTTAAAATTTCGAAATTTTCATGAAAAAAGTCATGCTATAGTATGACTTTTTTGAAAATTGACGAAATTTTAAACTGAGTTTTTTTTCCACCAAATTAATCGTCAGACTATACTGTGCCTTTTTTCATGAAAATGTTCGACATTCTATACTATGACATTTTTTTACAAATATTTTTGACATGCTATAGTATGACTTTTTTCATGAAAATTTTCGAAATTTTAAACTGAGTTTTTTTTCCACCAAATTAATCGACAGACTATACTATGCCTTTTTTCATGAAAATTTTCGACATTCTATACTATAACATTTTTTTACGAATATTTTCGACATGCTATAGTATGACTTTTTCATGAAAATGTTCGAAAATATTCGTAAAAAATTGTCATAGTATAGAATGTCGAAAATTTTCATGAAAAAAGGCATAGGATAGTCTGTCGATTAATTTGGTGGAAAAAAAACTCAGTTTAAAATTTCGAAATTTTCATGAAAAAAGTCATGCTATAGTATGACTTTTTTGAAAATTGACGAAATTTGAAACTGAGTTTTTTTTTCCACCAAATTAATCGACAGACTATACTATGCCTTTTTTCATGAAAATGTTCGACATTCTATACTATAACATTTTTTTACGAATATTTTCGACATGCTATACTATGACTTTTTTCATGAAAATTTTCGAAAATATTCGTAAAAAATTGTCATAGTATAGAATGTCGAAAATGTTCATGAAAAAAGGCATAGGATAGTCTGTCGATTAATTTGGTGGAAAAAAAACTCAGTTTAAAATTTCGAAATTTTCATGAAAAAGTCATGCTATAGTATGACTTTTTTGAAAATTGACGAAATTTGAAACTGAGTTTTTTTTCCACCATATTAATCGACAGACTATACTATGCCTTTTTTCATGAAATTTTTCGACATTCTATACTATAACATTTTTTTACGAATATTTTCGACATGCTATAGTATGACTTTTTCATGAAAATTTTCGAAAATATTCGTAAAAAATTGTCATAGTATAGAATGTCGAAAATTTTCATGAAAAAAGGCATAGTATAGTGTGTCGATTAATTTGGTGGAAAAAAAACTCAGTTTAAAATTTCGAAATTTTCATGAAAAAAGTCATGCTATAGTATGACTTTTTTGAAAATTGACGAAATTTGAAACTGAGTTTTTTTTCCACCAAATTAATCGACAGACTATACTATGCCTTTTTTCATGAAAATGTTCGACATTCTATACTATAACATTTTTTTACGAATATTTTCGACATGCTATAGTATGACTTTTTCATGAAAATTTTCGAAAATATTCGTAAAAAATTGTCATAGTATAGAATTTCGAAAATTTTCATGAACAAAGGCATAGTATAGTCTGTCGATTAATTTGGTGGAAAAAAAACTCAGTTTAAAATTTCGAAATTTTCATGAAAAAAGTCATGCTATAGTATGACTTTTTTGAAAATTGACGAAATTTTAAACTGAGTTTTTTTTCCACCAAATTAATCGACAGACTATACTATGCCTTTTTTCATGAAAATGTTCGACATTCTATACTATGACATTTTTTTACAAATATTTTTGACATGCTATAGTATGACTTTTTTCATGAAAATTTTCGAAATTTTAAACTGAGTTTTTTTTCCACCAAATTAATCGACAGACTATACTATGCCTTTTTTCATGAAAATGTTCGACATTGTATACTATGACATTTTTTTACGAATATTTTTGAGATTTTTTCAATAAAATTTTCGACATGCTATAGTATGCCTTTTTTTATGAAAATTTTCGAAATTTTAAACTGAGTTTTTTTACGACCAAATTAATCGACAGACTATACTATGCCTTTTTTCATGAAAATGTTCGACATTCTATACTATGACATTTTTTTACGAATATTTTCGACATCTTTTCACGAAAATTTTCGACATGCTATACTATGACTTTTTTCATGAAAATTTTCGAAAATATTCGTAAAAAATTGTCATAGTATAGAATGTCGAAAATGTTCATGAAAAAAGGCATAGGATAGTCTGTCGATTAATTTGGTGGAAAAAAAACTCAGTTTAAAATTTCGAAATTTTCATGAAAAAAGTCATGCTATAGTATGACTTTTTTGAAAATTGACGAAATTTGAAACTGAGTTTTTTTTTCCACCAAATTAATCGACAGACTATACTATGCCTTTTTTCATGAAAATGTTCGACATTCTATACTATAACATTTTTTTACGAATATTTTCGACATGCTATAGTATGACTTTTTCATGAAAATGTTCGAAAATATTCGTAAAAAATTGTCATAGTATAGAATGTCGAAAATTTTCATGAAAAAAGGCATGGGGTAGTCTGTCGATTAATTTGGTGGAAAAAAAACTCAGTTTAAAATTTCGAAATTTTCATGCAAAAAGTCATGCTATAGTATGACTTTTTTGAAAATTGACGAAATTTGAAACTGAGTTTTTTTTCCACCATATTAATCGACAGACTATACTATGCCTTTTTTCATGAAAATTTTCGACATTCTATACTATAACATTTTTTTACGAATATTTTCGACATGCTATAGTATGACTTTTTCATGAAAATTTTCGAAAATATTCGTAAAAAATTGTCATAGTATAGAATGTCGAAAATTTTCATGAAAAAAGGCATAGTATAGTGTGTCGATTAATTTGGTGGAAAAAAAACTCAGTTTAAAATTTCGAAATTTTCATGAAAAAAGTCATGCTATAGTATGACCTTTTTGAAAATTGACGAAATTTGAAACTGAGTTTTTTTTCCACCAAATTAATCGACAGACTATACTATGCCTTTTTTCATGAAAATTTTCGACATTCTATACTATAACATTTTTTTACGAATATTTTCGACATGCTATAGTATGACTTTTTCATGAAAATTTTCGAAAATATTCGTAAAAAATTGTCATAGTATAGAATTTCGAAAATTTTCATGAACAAAGGCATAGTATAGTCTGTCGATTAATTTGGTGGAAAAAAAGCTCAGTTTAAAATTTCGAAATTTTCATGAAAAAAGTCATGCTATAGTATGACTTTTTTGAAAATTTACGAAATTTTAAACTGAGTTTTTTTTCCACCAAATTAATCGACAGACTATACTGTGCCTTTTTTCATGAAAATGTTCGACATTCTATACTATGACATTTTTTTACAAATATTTTTGACATGCTATAGTATGACTTTTTTCATGAAAATTTTCGAAATTTTAAACTGAGTTTTTTTTCCACCAAATTAATCGACAGACTATACTATGCCTTTTTTCATGAAAATGTTCGACATTGTATACTATGACATTTTTTTACGAATATTTTTGAGATTTTTTCAATAAAATTTTCGACATGCTATAGTATGCCTTTTTTTATGAAAATTTTCGAAATTTTAAACTGAGTTTTTTTACGACCAAATTAATCGACAGACTATACTATGCCTTTTTTCATGAAAATGTTCGACATTCTATACTATGACATTTTTTTACGAATATTTTCGACATCTTTTCACGAAAATTTTCGACATGCTATACTATGACTTTTTTCATGAAAATTTTCGAAAATATTCGTAAAAAATTGTCATAGTATAGAATGTCGAAAATGTTCATGAAAAAAGGCATAGTATAGTCTGTCGATTAATTTGGTGGAAAAAAAACTCAGTTTAAAATTTCGAAATTTTCATGAAAAAAGTCATGCTATAGTATGACTTTTTTGAAAATTGACGAAATTTTAAACTGAGTTTTTTTTTCCACCAAATTAATCGACAGACTATACTATGCCTTTTTTCATGAAAATTTTCGACATTCTATACTATAACATTTTTTTACGAATATTTTCGACATGCTATAGTATGACTTTTTCATGAAAATGTTCGAAAATATTCGTAAAAAATTGTCATAGTATAGAATGTCGAAAATTTTCATGAAAAAAGGCATAGTATAGTGTGTCGATTAATTTGGTGGAAAAAAAACTCAGTTTAAAATTTCGAAATTTTCATGAAAAAAGTCATGCTATAGTATGACCTTTTTGAAAATTGACGAAATTTGAAACTGAGTTTTTTTTCCACCAAATTAATCGACAGACTATACTATGCCTTTTTTCATGAAAATTTTCGACATTCTATACTATAACATTTTTTTACGAATATTTTCGACATGCTATAGTATGACTTTTTCATGAAAATTTTCGAAAATATTCGTAAAAAATTGTCATAGTATAGAATTTCGAAAATTTTCATGAACAAAGGCATAGTATAGTCTGTCGATTAATTTGGTGGAAAAAAAGCTCAGTTTAAAATTTCGAAATTTTCATGAAAAAAGTCATGCTATAGTATGACTTTTTTGAAAATTGACGAAATTTTAAACTGAGTTTTTTTTCCACCAAATTAATCGTCAGACTATACTGTGCCTTTTTTCATGAAAATGTTCGACATTCTATACTATGACATTTTTTTACAAATATTTTTGACATGCTATAGTATGACTTTTTTCATGAAAATTTTCGAAATTTTAAACTGAGTTTTTTTTCCACCAAATTAATCGACAGACTATACTATGCCTTTTTTCATGAAAATGTTCGACATTCTATACTATGACATTTTTTTACGAATATTTTCGACATCTTTTCACGAAAATTTTCGACATGCTATACTATGCCTTTTTTCATGAAAATTTTCGACATTCTATACTATTGCATTTTTTTACGAATATTTTCGACATGCTGTAGTATGACTTTTTTCATGAAAATTTTCGAAATTTAAAACTGAGTTTTTTTTCCACCAAATTAATCGACATACTATACGATGCCTATTTTCATGAAAATTTTCGAAATTTTAAACTGAGTCTTTTTTCCACCAAATTAATCGTCAGACTATACTGTGCCTTTTTTCATGAAAATGTTCGACATTCTATACTATGACATATTTTTACAAATATTTTTGACATGCTATAGTATGACTTTTTTCATGAAAATTTTCGAAATTTTAAACTGAGTTTTTTTTCCACCAAATCAATCGACAAACTATACTATGCCTTTTTTCATGAAAATATTCGACATTCTATACTATGATGTTTTTTTACGAATATTTTCGACATTTTTTCACGAATATTTTCGACATTTTTTTACGAATATTTTCGACATTTTTTCACGAAAATTTTCGACATGCTATAGTATGACTTTTTTCATGAAAATTTACGACATTCTATACTATGACATTTTTTTACGAATAATTTTCGACATTTGTTCACGAAAATTTTCGACATGCTATAGTATGACTTTTTTTCATGAAAATTTTCGAAATTTTAAACTGAGTTTTTTTTCCACAAAATTAATCGACAGACTATACTATGCCTTTTTTCATGAAAATTTTCGACATTCTATACTATGACATTTTTTTACAAATATTTTTGACATTTTTTCACGAATATTTTCGACATGCTATAGTTTGACTTTTTCATGAAAATTTTCGACATACTAAGTATGACTTTTTTTTTTTTCATGAAAATTTTCGACATGAGTTTTTTTTCCACAAAATGAATCTACATACTATACTATGACGTTTTCCATGAACATTTTCGACATTCTATACTATGACATTTTTTCATGAAAATTTTCGACATGAGTTTTTTTTCCACAAAATTAATGATCGAATCACTGACCGCTGACTGACAAGGGTCATATCTTCTGATGTTGCAATATACGAGGTTGAGGTTGGAAGAACGCACATAAATGCACACTCATATTACTAAGAACAGTTTTGATGACAAACACTCGGTTTGCATTTTTCTTGCAGGGACCTACTGTAAGCTTTAAAAAACGGCTCAAAAACTGCACCTTATTATGTAAAATGCACTAAAACATCTTTTAATTGCTAGTTTTAATGTCCCACAGCACAACTCATAAGATTCATTGACAGGACTTGAAACAAAGTGAAAACTTTCTGCAAAAATACACAACCTACTGTAGTTTTCTAAACCACATCCACTGTATGTAGGGACACTGTCTATTAATACTCTCCATAAAGGATCAGCTAACTGCTACAACAGCAGTTGAGTAGTTTGAATCTACAAATGGAGTTGAGCTAATCGATACCAGCAGCCAGTTGAGGCTATTTTATGCCCTGCCAATCTCTCACTTCAGCATCCTCCCCCCTGCTCTCATTAATAATGTACCGGGCATGAAAGTTAATGTATGATGAAAAATGTATAACCTCATGAAAACCTAAAGGAGGAACTGACCTTTCAGTTGTTGATGTGTGTGAGGCCCTCCTGTTGTGGATGCTTGCAGCTCTGCGCACAAAACCACCAGTCTCATCTGTTTCACAGCTATTCATTTCTGAAATAAGAGTATACACAATACAGATTAATAGCGATGCTTTGCTTTATAGTTGTTTGCAATTAATTTACAGATTTCTACACATCCACTTTCAGTGTTTATAAAACACCTGCTGTATCTGTTATTTTCAGACACTGGCAGAACACTAATCAAAATGGGTGTTTTGTAAGCGTGTTTATAATTCCTGGGGTCATAACAAATTCTAATTAGGCCTGTAGCCAGGCCAGGCTCTCATTGCAAACAGGAGGGTAATTATTTCTACAGCACAGTATTATTGACACAAACTTTTCTCTTGATTAAAAAAATAAAAAAGTAATCAGCCTCTGTAAACACCCTAGTGCTTGAGGAGGCGGTAAGGTGATCTGCTACTTAGCAGAAAGGATATGATGGTGGGCAGCACCAGATGATATGGACAACTCAGTAATAGGCCTCATTAGATGCCCAAAGCCCAAGAAATGTGGCACTCTGTTTCCCATTAGGCTGAAAGCACAATGATAAAAGAAAACATCATAATGATGAAGGATAATTGTCAGGGAAGCGAGGGGTGTATATATATATATTTATATACTGTATATTCATGGACAACTGTAATAAAAGCAATTCTTTTTGCTGCTCAAAGGTTAAATTTCCAGATGCATCTAAAAGTGACTGTGTTGCTAATGAATGAGCAGGTCCCTCTTGCTTAGCAACCAGCACCCCTTTATTAACTAACTGAAGTTTAACCATAACCTTTACATTATCCTACATTTTGCAATTTTCAGGAGCTGATATTTAGTGCAACGATCCAGAAACTCCTCACATGGAGCAGCGACAAAATCCTCTACCCCGGCCATCATACACTCTGGGTCTAATGGCCCCAAACAGAACCAACAAGACAGTGTTGCCCAGGTCAAATAGTGCACAAAAGAGTCAACATCTCCCAAACTAATGTGGAAGTCCCCCTCTAACTACCCAACTGACAGCTCTGGATGTGTACCTGAGACAACTGAGACAAAAATAACAAACTAAAAAAACAAACCAACGAGCCCAAATGGACCACGTTGCTATGCCTACCCAGGGAAACTCCACAAAAGCTAAAACGTACACACTAGCGGACCATGCAATCACAGCTGATACCTCACACCTGCCAACCCGTGTCAATAGGCTCGTTCGAGATGAGCCAGGCCTGCGCAGAATCGATCACCGGTGATCGCCTCGCAATGCATGCCGGTTAGATATGTGTCCGACTTGTTCTGACGGCATGCACACGTGGGCAACGATAACCTCACGAGATCGAGGCGGCCCCAGTTTTTAGAACCAGGCGCCGCAGTTTCTCTCCACCTACATCCATGCTCTCCACCGACTGCAAGACCTAGTGCATTATGGGAAACACCTGGCTCGCACCTGATCAGAGAGCTGATTGGCTCTTAGTTTTGACAGCAAACACCACGTGTTGTAAAAAGTCACAACTTTCTGTGTAATTGTAATATTTGACGCTAGATTGTATCAGTCTCATGTTGTGCAATGAAGGTTTCATCTGTTAACAAACACATCTTGTGTGGTTGATCATAATAATTATTATAATAATGAAGGTTATCTATATATAACACTTATCAAAATGAGTGCTCGTTATGTGCTTTACAAGGCGGACATAAAAATAATAAAAGATAGAATCCAATGCCAGACACACGCACATTTTCACATAGATTTACAAACAAATATAAATGAATCCCAACGTGGTCTGAAAACTACAAGTGGCTTACAGATCGGATCTAACAGGAAGGAACTTTTTCTGTGGCTTCCTGTAAATTCTTTGAAGGCTGCTGGAAACGGCTGGAAACTGTCCGACATGACCGCAGCTTTTAGTCACCTTAACCTGCTGCTGCCGCCTGATCTTGTCTACTTTCCAGGCGCAGTTCATCTCGAACGACTTTCCAGGCGCAGTTCATCTCGAACGACCGCAGCTTTTAGTCACCTTAACCTGCTGCTGCCGCCTGATCTTGTCTACTTTCCAGGCGCAGTTCATCTCGAACGAGCCTAACACTGGCTGCAGGACCAACCTCCCCTACCTGGAAAAGCAACAAAATAAAACAATGGTTACCAAATCAACTTTCTAATCTATCGTGCATCTCCCCAAACACAGGGTGTGCCGAACGTAACCCTTACCATATGGCACCAAACCACGGCCTCAAACAAATCAAAATCGGCCAGATGAGCCCCCACTTGTCCCAAACCAGGCCGCATGGCCATGACTAAAGAGGGAGATGAACACAACAAAGCCAATTAACAAATTATTTATTAATTCAAAGAAAACATAAAAGGAAAACTTAAACTAACATGGCTTGTGGAATCAGTAAATTCAGTAGTGTAAGTGAGTGCATGAATGGAAAAGTGTGTGAGTGCAATGTTGTATGGTGCAGCAACAAAAACTATACACCAACCCAAAGTCAAATGGTTGTCTCAGGAAGGAGAGGGAACCAGCAACCGAGTTTGATCCCGTTTGAATTGCACCATGAATCGCACATATGATGTTTGTCAATTTAAAAAAATAATTTTGCAAGTCAAAAAAGTCGCAGTTTGTTGTAAAACTGTTGAAGTATAAGACTGTGAAAATACGTAATTAGAAAGATGACACACCTAAAGTCACGTGGTGACGTCTCTCTCTTTGAAGCTATGATGCCTGTGTGTTTCCTACTGGGATGTACTCTCGACCAACAGATCTCGCTCGTTCTCTCTTCCCGGCTGATAAACACATCAGGTAAGATGACGTTTCAGAGATGAGAGATGTAGTTCACTGAGCGGGCTTCACATAAAAAACTAAATGATACTACGACAAACTGCGACTTTCTTGTCTTGCAAAACTATATAAATTGACAAACATCATATGTGTGATTCATGGCGCAATTCAAAGGGGATCAAAAAAATATTTGTCTCTCCCCGTTATACCATTCATATTTTTTTTTACAAAATACGGTCCCATGGGGTCCACCGGGAGGGGAGGGACTTTGCCTCTTTATAGCAGTATAACAGTGCAAAAACCAGTGAAAGTGCTGACAGAGATGACTGTTTACCTGGTGGGGAGCCGGAGGGTGGGTGCTACTCTTCTGCGATGACACCGTTATCAGCTGTTGCCACCGTTTGAGAGCAGTGCAGAGTGGAGGCCGTTAGCTAGCCAGTGGGACACCCTCACATGCACGAACATGCACTAAAAGCACGCGCGGCCGGTCCTGCTATGTCAACAAAGCACAAAGAAGCTCGGATTAATACACATACACATACACATACACATACACATATACACACATATACACACACACACACACACACACACACACACACACACACACACACACACACACACACACACACACACACACACACACACACACACACACACACACACAAACAAACACACACACACAGAGGGAGATGGACTTCATCCTCTGCTCAGGTAGACATCACTCCTCTATATCTTTAAGTTGCAAATAGCTGTTTGATGATATATTAATGCTCTGGATATCGAATTTAGTACATTTAAGTTAACTTGTATTACTTCGTTGTTGTAGGTTTTATAAGTGTAGCGGTGTGGTAGTTGCTTGGTGATGTTTTTCTTTCGTTGACATGCTGTCTGTGTATAAGCCTATTTAGGACAACAACCTGTTCACATAGGGCAAAATGCTGATCCCCACAAGGTGGATTACTGTAAAATTAGGGTAAATTAACGTTATTCAATGGATTGTCCTCCTAGTTGACAAAACAAGTGCGTTTATATTCTCTTGCAGCACTGGAAATGATCATCTGCATGCTTGTTGTCCTCCCACCAACAATGACCGCAGCACCATCTTGTGAGAGAATAAAGTAAGTTCATTTGAATCCTTTGTAAAGGCCGACACAATGAGCCCTGAGCGCTGAACAGGAAGTCTATTCAGAAGTACATTTTGTGATCTGTCGGTACTGGTTGCACGGCTCTTATATTCTGAGACAGGGTAGTGAGAATACAAGGCCCCGATGCAGGAGGAAACAGGGGGGAAAGACGGAGATCACTGCAGTCTCATCAGTAGATGGCAGTAGCATTACACCATGGCAAAGGTACAGATTGATAACCTTTGCATGGGATCATAATATCTTTTGGAGACAAATAACAAGTAGCCTTAAGCTGTGGTAAACAAAATACAAAACTGCAATTATCATCTATCAGATACTGCGTGTCAAGCCAACAAGATCCTATTATAAGATACTTGAGTTCATTTAAATTCATTATCTTCCAAGCTACCATAACGCCACATGTGAATCAATGATCACTGATGGCTGCTATTTATTAAACAGTGCATCAGCAAAGAAGTGATCCTCACTTAATTCCCCCAGATAATAAAATGTGGCGGCTCTCCCTTACGTCACACTCATAATTAGAAAGTGAGATAAGTTATAACAACTGTGAGGCTCCATAATTCAGTCACAGATTTAGAAAGTGTAGACTAATTGCATTTCGCGTCTTATCTCATAAATTGGATCCATTCCAGAGTTGGGAATGGAAATCCCCGTCTTCAGTCATGGAAGGCGCCCGCTCCCGTGGATGCGGTGGATTTTCAGAGGCATGACAAAGCTAAGAAGTTGGGAGGGTTCTCACAAGCGACAAGGGGAGAAAACATGACAGATGCCGCCTTGTGCTGGCTGCCTGCACTGGCGTTAATGGTGTGAGCAGCGTGTTAAGCTTGCTGCAGGGGCCGAAGGGGGCAGCGGCGCACACTTGGCATGTGAGAGGTTATTAGAAACATTTACATTGCTGTGCAAACAGCAGCACTGAGGTCAGGTTAAACACCCCCCCCCCCCCTCTCTGCTCTGTAATGTCATGTCGAACCAACCTCCGCGTGACTTGTAAACATCACAGCTGAATCAACATGTTGTTTTGGCTCTAAATTATACACAACGCCGCAGCAGGATCACTGTCACTTTATGCACCATACTGCATATTCCTCCCGGTGCTGTGCGTTTAGCTGGAAACTCTTTGCCCTTTTTGTCATTATATGCAGTTCAAACAACACGCAGCATCTCAAAATAAAACATGAGGGTTGCTCAGTATGTGGTTGCTGTACACCATTTCTACCTTTTACTGGCATTGAGTGATCTGCCAGCCTCATGTTAGCACAGGGTGAATGTGCAGAGCTTTGGTCTCTGCATCTTGCGTGCTCCCCGCTGGCCCTGCTGACCAGATGGGTCAGTGAGTGTGTAGCCGGGGCTCGGCTGGGCCCCTTCTGTTCTCCGCGAGGGTCCGCTCATGGGACCGAAACCCAAGAGACCAGAAGTACAGAAGCTGGATCACAAGGTAGACGGATTGCAAGCTGAGCTGAGACAGTCACACATTTATGCATTCAGTGCACACACACAGGTGCTATGATGAACATACACTGCCTTTTGCGTGGCAGAGTGTGTGTTGCACATATGCTGCCGACATGCGTATCACATTTTACACCCTCCTGGAGGAGGCGGATCTGTCAGAGGGCATAATGTTTTTTCCGATTAACAGGGAAATTAACACAAGAAAATGTGATTTTATTTAATAAGCTAGAAACAGGCCCGATCCTTTGTCATTTCAGACAAGCTGTTCAGGAGGGTTACATTACCGAAGTGAGATTTTTCTTGCCATGTCATGTGGAAATTTAGTCAAGTCATCTTCAAGTGTTATTGCAGTCCATTAACTCCATTGTGAAGATACATAATTGATGCAGCCTTTGGGTAGAGTTTAATCAAATGGAGAGTGCTCCACACTGAAAAATGAGACACACAATCATCAGCAATGTGGTTTGCGTGGTACAACTATAATTCACACTGTGAATTGATTTATAATCATTTAACTGTACACTTCCTGCACAATGCCCACAGCAAAACGTGTAGCCTTTAAGCTTCTAAAGGTGGATTCATGTGGCAGATTTATGAGGCTGAATTAGGATCAGTTTTAAGAAGAAAAGACTAAATAAAAGCATAACACAACACAGCTGTTTCTGCTAATCTACTCCCAAACAAGCGAACATGTGTGGTGTGTGATTTATTCTCTGTACCTTTTGAGTTTTCAATTTCCAGCTTCGTTTGATATGGATTTCTATCACTCTCCCTCAACTGTTCATTTCCATTTCACTATTTTGTTTTCTCTTTAGGCGTTAACTTTTCTTTGAAATAACAGTGATCTGTGTGGGATGTGGAAATGCATTGTTTATGCCATGCTCCTTGAAATCAAGGGCTTAGCTTTCTAGTTAAATTTCACAGCCAGCCAGCCAGCCAGCACTTATCTCTGTCAACTCCTGTTCAAGCCACAGATGATCTGTCTTGTTTTAAATGCTGTTGGCTCTTTGTTTGTGCCGTGAACCTGAGCTGTGGTTCAATGCTAAAAATGTACTACTTGATTTTACACAATCTTCTAAAAGTGAGTTTCATCTTTCATGCAGGCAAAGCATAACAAATATGTTCGCGAGATGTATGCCGGGTGCTTCTTTTCTCCATGAATGCATTTTTTCTGACAGGGGAAATTGGGGGAAAGCGGCAGATTAGTGCACCTACTCAACTGCGAATTCTGAAGAGCATTCGTCTCAGTCAGCCGTCTTAATATCACAGCAGTCAATTAAAATCCGTGAAGTCAGATATGTAATTTTCAAATAATTATTAACTGGGGGAATTAGAAGTTTGGATATCGAAGAGACGGGAGGGGAAGACAGAGAGGGAGATGGCGAGAAGAGGTATAACAGTTATTACAGCAGAGGCAACACGTACTAAATCCCCCAGCCAAAGATGAGTGAAGATAAAGGAGGTGACTGAGCTAATTGTGTACTGTCAGAATCCATATCTCTAACGACTGTCAAATGAGCAAATTTCAGATGTATTCTCTCCACCCACCCAACTCCCCCCAGGAGTAAAAGTGGTGAGAGAGAGAGAGTGAGAGAGGAATAAATACCAGGAGACACTAATGTGATGAGAATGATGCCTGGTCTCTTCCGCTGATTAAAAATGCAATAACGCTGTGACAAACACACTCACGCACACACTCACTGTGCAGCCTGAGTAAAGCAATGAGTAGGTATGTGGACCCACAGATAAGAAATAGAACCCAGTGACCCCACACAAAATGTATTCACGTAGAAAAAGAGGCCCCGTATCGCTTTCTTGGATCGCTCGTAGGAAAATAAACAGCATCTCGGCTGCAGAGCCTGTTCATGAAATGCACTCGTGATTTTCCTTTGGATGGTAATTAGTGCCTATGAGGAGATGTGGATGTTATGATTCATGTCTAACCAATGGCTTACTGTACCACTAATTATAAAATCCTAGTGTCACTGTGTGCTGGTAACAGTAGCTGGCCTGATTTCTGCAGAGCAGAGCAGATAGAGGAAGAAAAAAAAGATGATGATACACAAAAAGCATCATAAGGAGGTTTTGAGTACAACATGCAGCGGGGGGAAAAATAAGAAGAGTCTTTATCCACTCCACGTTATATCAGGCCTCAGTTGGTCACTGACGGGAAGCAGATAAGGTTTCACTCTGGCTGGAGTTGGATAATTGGACATTTATGGAGAGATAGGAGAGCCCAGGGCCCAGGAGCCATGAAACAGAGCTAATCTAGACTCTGCATCAGTAAATTGTCTGTGAAAGAGCGCATCAGGAGTTCTGACAAGATAAGGAAGGCTTTCTTCAAAGGCGGAGCCGGACCAAAGTGACATGAAAACTCAAGATAGAAGAAAGCATGCTCGGTGCTAAGCGTCACATGAGGCGCACGCTGAAATGTACATGTCACATAGCAGCGGTGTCACCTTGTCATCCAAACTGGGTCACGCAGGCTTGTAATTCTTACACTTTTGACAACTTCATAACTAGACAGCTCTTAAGAACCCGAACTCTTGGCGAGCCTGTGTACATTTTTATAAAAATCTATTGTTCAACTTCAAATGTGCCACTCATAATAATCTGTGATTGACAGTCCTTAGCGTTTGAAAGATTTAAGTCCTCCTGGTGGAGTGCGCCTTGCTCTCAGTCCACCATGATTAGTTTCCTCCCTTTGATGTTTTTCCCAGGAAACTGCTGCCTACAGAACAGGTGCATACTGAGCAGGTGGGCCCTTACGTAGGAGCCCTGAGAGTTTGGTGTAAACCATACTTCACACTATTTTAGGGTGATAAAAAAAAAAAAAGAAACCTGAATAATGTCATGTTTAAATATTTCCTGCATATCCAAGATCACATCTCTCAAAGTCTTAATATCAAGATCCAAATTGCTATTGCTTGAGCTGTTTACCATCTCATTTCTGTTTTGCTGAGCTGCAGATCTAAACTCTGTTCAGCCCCTACTGATTACTTGCACACAGACACTGACACAGGCAATTAATTTGGTGGGGGAGAGGCTAGTCTTAATTGGGCATAAGTGGGATTTTTCCTGGCTGTGTACAACAGAAAATGACAGACTGTGCGTATGAGAAGTAAAGACCATCTGGTCCCACAGGAGCTGAGAGATGCCAGACAAATGGAATGAGAAACAACAGAAAACCTGTGTGGGTAAGGATCACAATCCCCTCTCGTTCCCACCATCGCTCTCTTGCTCACACACACACACACACATACAAACACACAGAGACACACACAGACACAAGAAAGAGGAATCAGCATCTCTTGGTCATATATCATTTGCCAATGTAACAGCCTAGAGGGAGATGCTTACCGGGTGAAGAAACAGAAGTCTCTCATGCGTGGCCTATTCATGTTTTTATATAATAATCAATATTGAATATAGAAACATTATGCTTGCAGGCAGGCAGGCGCAGGAATAAAGAGCGGTTAGCTCGTAAAGGCTCGGCCATCAGCAGGACAAATTGATCTGACATGTTATATTATTCATGTGAGGGATTGGTGGTGAGATTTGAAAGCAGCAACAGCGAGAGAGAGAGTAAGAGAGAGAGGGAGGGAGGGAGAGAGAGACAACGGATGTGACAGAAAAGAGCAAAGGGTGAGTAAAGGAGTCAGCTAGTGGACATCCTCTCCTCTCGCTGGGTCTCATCTCCTCTGCATGACAGCGCTGCTCAGTGAGCTCACTAATGTGCCCCGTCACGGGGCGAGACAGTAAAACGAGCACATGGCATTTCCGTCGGTTCACAGAAAAAGCCATAAACAACGCAGTGATTAATTGTACTTATTCATACAGAAGTTTAAACAGCTAGGAAACACAAACATGCCCACTCATACGCACGGACGCACAAGCACAGAAATAACTATGATATGCTGCCTGGTTTAATTGTATAAAAGATAACAAAATGATTTTATTACATGTTCATAATTTGACAGACATCACAACATACTTGCATGATTGCTCTGATAATAATGTTTCCCACACCATAATGAGGCATAATATACCCAGTACGAAACTATATAAAACAAACATGCTTGCAGATACAAGGAGGGGCGGGGGGCGGGGGGGGGGGGGGTGGAGGGCGTCAATTCAACAACAGATTAAAGCCATATTCAGTCATTTAATGAAGTTCAGGTTCTGGAAAAGAAAACAAACGGCAGAAGGATGCTGAAGCTTATTATCATTTTCAGAATTTATTTCTTATTTTTTTGTTGTTGTTGTTTACATCAAATAGAACAGACATACATTGGCACATGCAAAGTGAACACTTTGTGGTGCTTTTTCATTACCATCCAAATCCAATTTGAACAAAGACTGGATATCTATTTTTGTACTCCAAACATGAAAATACTCTCAAATATTTACAAAAAAAATATACTTACAATGCCCATCACTCTAACATCATAATCATCTGGGACTGGTTTGAGTTGAGTTTCAGTAAAACAAAGTACTGTATGTGGCAGAGCTTGCTGTTCAAGGTAATTAAATCAACTGCAAGAAAAAAGAGGCACAGAAGAAAAATCACTTAAACAATACAAAACAGAAATCAGATAATGGGAACCCCAAGAGAATATGGCTTTAATGACGTTTCAAAGGAAAATATCTCGAAAGCAGATCCACTGTCCTTTTTTTTTTTTTGTTCTGCGGTTTGTCCTCGTTCACAGTGACCCCTTTTAGCAGGCAAGTTGTTCTCTGTCAGAGAGAAGGGGGCCACGACACAAGTTTAAAAACCTACAGTTTGGTTCGGTGAGGCCGACCCAGCCACACTGGCCTACAGCTGTGCTAGCCTCCGTCAGGACTCATGTATCATGTCTGGATGAAGGTCGGTTGCTATCCACAGTCCTGGAGTGCATAGGTACTGCAGGTGGTGCTGGGATGCCTGCGCTCGCTCTCCTGTCTCTGTCTGTCTTTCTCTGTTCCTCTAGAGCTCCCCTCCCTTTTCAAAATCACAGATAAAAGGACAAACAGCATTCATTTTTCAAGCAGATCAGATCCTGAGGTTGTTGTAACTCACATATGTTTTCTTGGTTGCTTGACCTGAGAACAGAGTAAAAAAAGATTCAGATTAAACATTTTTTTTTTTCATGATTTTTGTCAACTCTTCCGACTGTGCCGTGCATTCTCTATCACCAGCTGTGTGCAATCATATGCAATATTTTCTGGCCTAGTGTATCATTTCAACTCACAATGCCCCCGTGTGCAGCCTTAGTTTCTATTTTCAGATGTTAACTAGCGATAAAAAACACAAACACCACACAAGTGAGCACCGAACAAATGCTGGGGCATGCAATGTGATCCCAGCCTGGATTGCCATGGAAACATATCAGAATGTGGCTGAGTGCCTAGATGCTGTGTGCGTGTTTGTGTGCGTCCTCCTGTGTATCCGTATCGTTATGAGAACCAATTTGAGTCTCAAACCTTCAGAGTGAAGGCATTTATATCTCGTCATGACTCCTTTAAAAAACTGTTTCAGGGTCGGCGATGCTGTGGTGGCTCAGATTGAAATGAGGAAAATGTGAAGTCAGTGGACCAAAATCAAGTACAAGGATGTGTGCATGTGTGTGGAGAGGGATCACGTACATTTTCTTAATCACAGACATTGCTATAAATTCTCTCTCTGCTGCTTTAATGTTGCTATGGCGACCAGCTCCCATGGGCTATGCAATTAAAGTCGCACCATTTCTTTACAGCTGCATTTTGTAATCATGGCCAGCAAGTAGGATGAATAAAACATTAGTAAATGTACAAAAGATTCTTGCTGTTAACCATAAACAGTCTTCGGGAAGATCAGTCTTTTTTTTAGCTAGACGCTGTGTGTGTGTTTGTGTGTGTGTGTGTGTGTGTGTGTGTGTGTGTGTGTTTGTGTGTTTGTGTGTGTTTACTTGTCTGGGATTGAGACATCTCCCTACGCTACCATCTTAATTTTTAATATCGATAGCTTATTATTCATCTCATCCCACAGCTTTTCTTATATTTCGTTCTGCAGTTTTTGCCAGGTTCTGTTTCCTTCCCACAGTACTCATTGTTCATGAAATGAAATTGATCTGAAAAAGCATCACACATGCCTGCTTTGGTTGGTCTATAATGGAAAAAAAAACAAAAAACAGCACAGTGAAGGATTTCAACATCTCTGTTTGGCGAGGCGTAATCATGAAGATATTACACCGTACATCAGCACCAATGTAAATCTGCAGAACTGCTAATGCCCTTAATCCCATAAATCACTCCGAGGCATCTCACACGGGGGCTGATGGGTCCTGAAAGGGAGGTATTTGGCGCTCTGACGGTTACAGGAATTGACGGACAGTCTCAAGGGATGGTCGAGGCACAGTTCAGGTTTCGGGGCGGTCATGCACATAAATTCGCCATTAATAAATGTCACATCTTCTGCTGCTAAAAAAGAAGGGCAAGAGGAGGAGAGAGTGCGCTGGGAGGGGGGACGAGGCGAGAAGACATTCGTGTAGGAGAGACAGAAGGTGAGAGACACACAGAGCAGATGACACGGTGCACTTTTGGGAGGGCTTCGCGGAGACCACATGCCCTGCTTGGGGACTTTTGATGTGCCGCTGCGACAGATGTTAAGGTTTCACCCTCAATTGCAGAGTGAATTTGCTCATTGAGCCACATGTGTGCAGGGAAGGATCTATTCCCCATCCCCTGATACACTTGCATCAGCTCTCTGATTTATACGCGAGCAACTTGCACTTCCAGTCACACACAGATGCGCACATTGAAAAGCGCACGCACAGATGCACACCCACAGTCGCACGGATACACAAGCTTATTCGGCTCCTGACAGATGGGTGCGACAACTGTTGGGTGTTTGGAGATATTCCCAGGAAAATCTGTCATCTCATAGGCATAATTCAAAGAGGGGTTGAGGGGCTGGCGCACCTGTGGGTGCCGTGATCGCTCCGTGTGATTAGAAGCGTTGCGGGAGAGGAGGCCTTTGGATACTGTGATGTGCGATTTTCATGAGCTGTCAATCATCTCTGTCTTCATCCTGACAACTAGAGAAGAGCAAAGAGCTTCCATGGCAACGTCGGTCTAAATTCCAGCTTTTGCAGTTTTTTTTTTTTCCCCTCCTCTAAAGCCCTTTTGAGTGTTGGTGTTTCTCACCACAAACAAACACGATATCACCTAACTGTGGAAGTACGTAGGCTTCCCCGCTCACATACTAATACCCAGTATTATCTTTGCTAACAGGATCATGCTTACTGTTTCAGATGAAGGGTGGTATGAGTAACACACAGCCACAGAGACAGATTATCTCCTTCCATTCTCGGCTTTGTCGCAGGACTCACAGAGCGAGCCCCCCCCCCCCCCGCCCCTCCATCTTCTTTCATGCTCACTGCCGTGCACTTGAGCTAAAGGTCTAACCATCTATCAGGAACCTGAGATAACTGGGTCCATTCTAGAGGACATTATACATACTTTTTTTACACAAGTAGCCACCCAATTAAATTGCAGGAATGGGACTTTATAGTACAAGAAAGGAAATGTGAGAAAGACTAGAAAGATATATATACGTGGATCTCACCTCCTGGCTCTCTGTGGTCTATATAACACCCTGATCTCTATATAAGCTTTATTAACTCATTGTAGACTAAATGGACAGACTGCGCCTACTGTAACCAAGAAATAGTTGATAGGAAATCATGTGGGTGTGATGCTGGCTTTAATGTATTTCATCAAAACCACTCTGGTGCATAATTTGGCTTGATCATCGCACAACGAACTGTGATAATTTAGGCTATGTGTGACCAAACACAGAAGGCATTCATGTTGTGTTTTACAAATTGCTATTAATTATTGCGTTCTGAGCTACCTGATCACACATGAAATGTGGTTTAATGTAAACTTAAATGTGCTTGGTTCTTGGTGCATATGTATGTGATTCTCTCACCAGTCAGACATGCACACAGAATTCTGCAAACAAACTATTACCTTCGGGTAGACGATGCAGAGCCAGTAAAGGTAAAAACAACTGCTTTAAGCTTTCTTTCCAACCAACATCTATGACACTACTCAACAAGAAAACAGGTTAATCCTTGCTTATGTAGTTCACAGGAAGGAGACACTGTTGCATTTATGGCTTTACGTTTTCTTTCCTCATTTTCATAATGCCTATGTATTTATAGCAGGGCTGTAAAAGTTAACGCAAATTCACTTTAACACTACTAATTTCTTTATCGCAAGTTGAGATTTTTAGGTTGTACCGGGCTCAGTTTTAAAGCTAGAGTAAAGATACTGGTATCATATGAAACTAGAAAACCTAAAGGATCCATTCGTAACAACCACGTCATACTAGCTTGTCGCGAAGGAGGATAAATAACGCGCTAAATTTTGGCGAGGAAAAGCTGTCATGTCCATTTTCAAATTTACAGACATGCCCACTTTATGATAATCACATGCAGTTTGGGGCAAGTTATAGTCAAGTCAGCACACTGACACACTGACAGCTGTTGCTGCTTCAGTTTGCCATGTTATGATTTGAGCATATTTTTTATGCTAAATGCAGTACCTGTGTGGGTTTCTGGACAATATTTGTCATAGCTTTGTGTTGTTAATTGATTTCTAATAATAAATATATACATACATTTGCATAAAGCAAGCATATTGGCCCACTCCCATGTTGATAAGAGTAATAAATACTTCAAATCTCCCTTTAAGCTACATTTTACACAGGTAAAAATTGTATGATTAATTTGTGATTAATCACGATTAAATATTTTAATCGATTGACAGCCCTAATTTATAGTTTTTATCTCACAAGGCATGTGAAATATTTTACACATATTTCTTCTTTGTATTGTCTTCTTTGTCTTTGTATTTATTACTGTGTCTTTGGCTACATATTATTTTAAATTGATTGCAGCTGCGTGTAGCACTATTGCCCAAGTCCCTTGGGGACAATAAAATATATCTTATCTTATCTCGTCTTACTTACTCATGGGGTCAGCAGCGGGGTTCTCACACAGCTCAGTCTTAGCCTCTCCGTTGGGCCTCTCGGAGGGCTTCTGGGACAGACGTGATGACATTGTGGCAGCTGTGACCACAGCCTTGAAGCTACGCTTCCTCTTCTGTACGTTCATCTCAGGGTGGAAGATAATGATGTACACCTTGGGCATGTAGAGCATGCCCAGTGCTACCGAGGCACTGAGGTTCATGGAGATGGTCAGGGTGGTTGTCTGAATGTACAGCTGGAAGAAAGCACAGACAGGTGAAAAAGTGATTTTATTACAGACTGGAATGGAAACAAACATAATATAAATGGGCAATTCCTTTTTTATGGGATTTGGCAGCTCAATGAGGCAGACAAATAAGACATTTTAAAACCTTATCAAGAAAAATGAGAGACAAGACGGCTATGATGGCTTAACATCTGTGGCCAATTACAGAGCAGTCACACTGTTGAGCACAGTGATGAGGCAAAACCTAATAATAACCATCGCCTGATAACAGAATGTGAGCATCCAGCGAAAAAAGTCATTGGACGTTGTCCTTTTTTTCCAATCCTGAGTGTGAAACTCCTCTAGAAAAGGACCTACATCATTACAGGATATGACAAAAAATATGACAAAATTCTTCTTTTTATAATCTTACATTGTTATCAGATACATAGGTGTTGTGGATATTTGTGTAGCCGTTGGAAAAGGAGCAGCCATGCGTACGGTAACATCATCCAGCAGCATTTATTAAAGCCTGACCTGCAGCTACTCAGTCAAGTCGAAGACGGTTCGAGCGTATTAATGACAATAGCAGAAGCATCACCATGACTTTATCAAAATGTCCTCACATGGCCTCCTTTCTACCGGTCCGTCCACCCTCGGTCCTAGATTGATAGACCGCGCTGTCCGTGACATGTTGCAGTCACCTGTCCTTTCCCTTCATATCGGATCTTTTATCTCACCACTCAAGCGTTCATCAGGCCAATCTACAGCCGCTGAGCTACTTCTTCCTCCACTAACAATTCCTTCAGCCGGGCACATTTCAACGTAAATTCCTCCCAGGGTAGAGCACGGACTAAGAACACTGCAGTACACAGCAGGTCTACATTTGCTTTTCTGCAGCTCTGCACACAGTGGAGTGCAACCCGTGAAAGGCTCTCGCTGCGTTAAGTGGTAAGATCATTCACAAGATTTCCATTCATGTGAGCCCTACACAGGCACGTTGGTTCCTTTTCAGGGGTTACATAACACCTTTAACACTGATGTGTGGTAATTACGAGCTTACATAACCCAGATTTAGGTTAACAAAAATTTTATAGCGACTTCATCAAAAGGTGGTGATTTCACTAAGAGGTAGTGGAGGCAGTAATTCAGCACGCAAGAGCCTCTTTTTTTCATTTAAGGGTGTTGGAGGAGAAAGAAAGAAAGCTTCAAGAGGGGACGTTATTGTTTCAAGAGCAGATCACTAAAACCCCCTCGCTAATCTACTGCACTTGAAGCATCAGATGTCACTTATATGCTGCCAGCCACTGGTGATGTGAACGGGGAGAGAGGAAACAATTGTAAACACATTAGCCGCCACAGTGTATCTGCAGAGCGGCGAGATGTTCACTGACTCAGTGAGAGGGAGAAATGTCACCATTTGCATACAGTTTTTCTTGGTAAATAGCACGACTAATGGTAATTTCTTTCATACGAGGTAGACTCATTGACATGCCAGTCATGTCTTTGTCTTCCAATCTCCACCAATCACTCAGATGCGAGATATCATCAACATGCCAATGCACTCAACTGCTTCCTTCTCTCTCTCTCCGTCCCCTCCTGTTTCTGTGTGGAGCATCATCATCAGAGGCAGTAATCTGGCTGGCGCACCATGCATTAATAACTGTATGAATATCACAATGCTCTTGGTGCACTCTGTTCTGTGTCACTCCCAAGCTGGGGGGAAGGGGGGAAACGTCGCGCTTTCTCACGTGCCTTAGCTGTGAATTCGCGGGCGTTCGTGATCAGATATCGGGGCAGCCGATCAAAGCGTTGCGAGGAGTACACGTGGCGTCAAATATGATCACCAGAGAATCTCCGCCCTGCGCTGTATTTCTATGTTTGGTAGTTGGTAACCTGTCTGGTATCCATAGCAACACTACAGAGTTTGGTGCGAGCAACTAAACACGGCTGGAATAAGCTTTTAATGAGATTCTGATACCTTAGACGCTGCGATGCTGACCCTATCAGAACTGATTTATTGACCATGCAGGAGAGTTGATTCGGGAGCAGGCGCACAATACGTATTGGGTGCTTACTCATACTCATCACACACAAGCAAACACACACACACACCACACACTCACACACACACACACACACACACACACACACACACACACACACACACACAAAAAAAAGTGTAGATATGGAGGCTCTCACTCCCTCTAATACAGCCACACATGCGCACAAACACACACAAACACACCAAACCAAATCCTTTTTCTTACTGCCTCTAATCACCGAGACACGGGTTTTTCATTGTGCCTCTCGATGAGCCTGACCCAAATTCGTAGCCCCTCTCACCCACCACTCGAATGTTTAGCTTGTCACAGAACATTCATAATTAATTCCTGTTGCTTTAACATAAATAAATACATGAAGTCATTTTCACAACTGCTTGGCAACTCTCTATTTATAGCCGCAGTAATGATTTATTAACGTCCTCATCAAGAATCAAATCAAACGGCTGCTTTTGAATTTTACATCTCTCTGACGAGCCAAATGCCAACATCCAGCCACAACGAGCGACATGTCATCCATTTAGACAAAAAGCCGTTGAGGGTAATCCTCATAATTATACCCACCAGGGATATACTTACTGCAAAGGCAATTTAGTTGGGTATGGTTGAGTACTATAAATGCACACAGCGATAAGGACTTGATTCAGTAAGTGACAATTAGGATGCTCTCTGCCCCGTTAGAGAATGCCTTCAATAATGGATCCAGGGGATTTGCAGTCTCCTCTCAACTACCTGGATGATGTCTTGTTGTTTTGGGTGTCCTACTTTCTAGCCGGGCTCATTTCATGAATAACTCTGTCTGGCTTTGTGCCGCAAAGCCCCTATTCCATATTGGAGACCGCGCTGTGGGGACGGTCTTCCCCTCATTTTGAGCAGGACGTCCCCAATTCTGGGTATCAAGATAAAGATAAAGAGGTTGTGACATATGTAAGCCGCTCTGCACGGGTCAGTAACGGACAAAACAATCTGAGGACGTCGCTATTGATGTTTCCTCGACGCAATTTGACGTAATATATTGTTTACACCCGTGTTTATTGTGATATCTTTGTTGTCAAAGTAGGAAATTGGTAACAACTGGCCAAAAATTCTACGGGTGGTGCATTTTTGGTCCAACCTTTAGCACCAAAGGTGAAAGCGTATTATCATTCTTAACTTAAGAAATGACTGGCCAGTGAGGAGAGATGTTTTGCTAACGCTTGATGACAATGAAAGATAGACATAAATAATAATAATTTAAAAAAAGATACTCTTTTGACAAAAACAGAGCAATTTCTGTGACTTTCTGCAGAAACTGCTGTCCTCACAACCTTTTTTTGCTACGGGGAAAATGCAGCTTTGCAACAGTGATGATTCTGTCAGAACCAACAATTTAGGTTTTAGGTTTTGCCCGTCCGGAACGGGACGATTGTTGCCACCCAGAAGTTCTGCTCACAGCATTGTCGAGAACGCATGGCTGCTTGTACTCGCCAAGTGTGAAGATGATTGGATGAACGATTCTCGAGATATGAGAAGGACAGTCGTACTTACACAGACAGACAGAGAATACTTCCTTTATAGTTAGATGATGCTGCTACAGCGCCACCTATTGACCAAATGACACCCAATTTGTCGTGGTCACTCAGACATCATATCTACACAGAGTTCAGGAGATATGACATGTTTTTGTAATAATAATCTGGCTTGGTCCAGAGATGATCTGTACCAAATTTGGTGACGATTGCTCAAAATTTGTAGGAGTAGTAGCAAAAAAATCAGATTTAGACAAAATTCAAAATGGAAAATCATAAAATCATTCTGGACGTAAATGGGTGTGGCTTATATAGATCCAGTATATCCGTCTAGACCCACAGAATCCAGGAAAAAAATAATTTTGTGTCCGAGAGTTAAGGTTCATAAAGTGCAAGCCAAAACGTAAAGTTTATTTTTATAGCGCCACCATCTGGTCAAATAGCACCACATTCGACACTGCACTCCCTTTGGTCCCCAGCAATACACCCATCAAGTGTGAAGTAGATCGGATGAACGGTTCTCGAGATATGTAAAGGACATACAGAAAGACAGACAGACAGAGATTCCTCGCTTTACAGTTAGACTATCTCCATGAGGCGAGGTCAAATCTGATACAAGGTCTTCTTATATGTTATTCATTATTTCAAATTACAGCAGAGCTACAATAATTGAGAGATGTGTTCACATTGTTACGGTTTATTTCCCAGGACTGGGTTACATTACAGAAATAGATTGTCTCCCACCTGTAAAGGAAATAAAAAAAAAGATTTCATGTTCTCAGTGGAGAGGCGTGCCACAGCCCACAGAGGGTTTCCAGCATCATTACTTTGTGTGCGCAACACTGAACAATAGATATGTTTGTGTGTGGCATGTTTTGTGAACCGATGTGATTGGATAGGGCTGATATGATAATTTTATGCAGCTGAGTCAAATTACCTGCTATTTTAATTAGCTTTTTTTTTTTTTTTTTCTTTCTAAAGCCAGACGAGTGGCATGCCAGTGTTTACTTAAAGTCTGCTATGTAAATGGTGTATATCATTGTAAGATTTATGTAATGTATTAATTTTGGCTTCATAGTTGTGCATACAGCAATACCATGGCAATTAGTTATTTGCCCGTACTCCAAACCAAAAGAGGGAAAGTGTAATACATCATCATAACTTCTACTATGTGGCTCTGAGTGTTGTACAGCAACAGCAGCGTCCCACTTGGTAAATAAATCCTCTTCATTTTGAGGGATGTTACAACATCTATTTTCAAAACTAAAACCTACAACTTTTCCTTCTTTCTATTACACTTGACCAGTTTCCGCTGTTTGCCTGCAGTCTGCCTCTGGTGCAATCTTTCCAGGTTTTCAACTTTCCAGCATAAAACAACTGATCGGGAGAAGAAATGTTATTTTCAAAAGACTCCACATTTCCGCAATAATTGTCAAGTCCAACTCCCGTCAAGTGCAGTTGTTTTTGAGAGAGAGAGAGAGAGAGAGAGAGAGAGACGGGAGGATTACAAGTTGCAATTTTCATTTTACCCGCTGAAAGCTTGAATGAGAGAAGTTTTTGCTGTGTATAGTTAGTCATTACTAATGAAACTTGGCAGCGTGGCCTCTCCTCGAGAAGGCTTGTGGGTACAGGAGACATCTTAAAAGAGCCTAAGTGGTTTCCGTACACGTATTGAGGTTTGTTCGTTTCCATGACATGAAGTTCTCCTTTAAGCGTGACTGAACCTCACAGGTGTTTTACTAGAAAGTGTCTGTGTAGATCGTTTCCACCTCAGGGAAAATGTTTCATTATATCATCATCCTGCTCTCCTCAACTGCAAGAAACGTTCTGTTTTCTGGTCAAAGACGTTACCGAATAAGAGACTTCTCGTGTTCAGTGACAGCAAAAATTTGCAGTCGTGTAAAAAAACAGTTTTTGTGACTTTGTTAACGCTGTTTTGCACATTTCTACGTCGTCTGATGGTTCAAACGTCTGTTTGAACAGCGACTGGCAGGCCTGGAGTTTGCTTCAAAAGTCGGTTGATCTCCGGGCCTGAGGACGGCTGAATTTGGATGCTGGTGACTCTCACAGTCATTAACTTGAGAGTGTTGAGTAGTTGACTGAGCACATGCAGGTGCACAGGAAGCGGGGGGTGGGGGGGTGCTCTGTGATCTTTTGTTACCATTTTTCACATGGCTTCCCTCAACATGAGTTTGAATGGGCTAAACAGAGGGGAGGGGGGAGGGAGTCACAGGTGTGGAAAACAAGGGCATCTAAATGGTGTTGAGATAAAGAAATCCCACTCAGTGCACAGTAACAACTTCTGCTACAATACAATACAGCAAATCAACACAAGGTCAAACAGCCATCTGAATGTTTTTGGATTATCTCTGGCAGCTGGCGACATATCATCCCAGTGTTCTCATAAATCTTTTGATATCGGACAACCTGGTGTGAGAGAGATTATTTAAATCTGTGTGAGTGTTTATCCACAACTGCAATTAAAAACACAGCAGGTCTAGGTACTTATAAAGTGAGCATAAACCAGTGGGCAACCTCCGGGTCTGAGAAGTGAAGCCAATGCTGAAGTGCCTTAATATTGCATTCTTTCTAATAGCCAGCAGGGGGCGACTCCTCTGGTTGCAAAATGAAGTCTGATTGTATAGAAGTCTATGAGAAAATGACCCTACTTCTCACGTGATTTATTACATAGTGAACATTGTAAACATGAGTTTATGGTCTCAATCGCTAGTTTCAAGTCTTCTTCAATACAGCATGAAGTTCATTTAGTAAATTATGGTACCATTTAGAGTTAAATAGACTATAAAGCAGGGTATGCTTTAGGGTGTTGTCCGGTCTATGAGTTGTCCGTGTTTTCGTCTTATAATTTTAACCCTTCCACAGTGTGTCTTCAGTTCATGAAAGTTAATTATAACCTTTTTGGTCGCCTGAAAACGTCTTATTCAGCATTCAGTTGTACTTAGCTCCACCCTCTCGTCACTTCTGGTTGCAAAATATCAACATGGCGACGGCCAAAATGCCGAAATGAAGGCTTCAAAACGGCAGTCCACAAACCAATGGATGATGTCACTGTGACTACGCCCACTTCTTATATACAGTCTATGGCATATAGTCAAATTCATCACAATGGATCCCATTTAGACTCCAACAGTTCATTCACACGCACACACACAAGCACGCATAGACACACGCAATGACACAAATATTTTCAATGAAGTATTCATGAAGAGATCTGTGAGATGTTGTGAGGAATGTGTGCTCATAATGAAAACTTAAACAATCATAGCTTCACTTCACCTTAACTACACTGCAGCCTTTGCAAAGGATGTTATGAAGACATGCAAAGGCACTTCTCACTTGCAGTGGCTAGGGAGTAAGCATAAATGCGCCCACGAAGGCCATTACACCGGGATGCTGCGGTGCGAACTGGAGGTGAGTGTACGGCGGGAGCTGGTGCGAAGAAAGAGTTAACTGAATAAAGGGGAAAGATAAACACATTACTGCCTCGCTAGTCGCCGCGAGTAACATAATGAACTCCTAATCGCTGCTGAGGGTGTAATTCATCTATGAAATCAGCAGCAAATTGAGATGAGGAAAATCAGTTTCTGATCCATCTCATGCGGTAGCTTAGCGGGGAAGGATATTGAACGGCGTGCCTCTCAAAAGGTTAGGAGTAACACTTTCCTGTCAGCATCGATATTCTGTCAGTGGAAAACTTCCCCTCCGCTCCGTCTCGTGCGCGCGGTCCTGCCGAGCAGCACGCGCGGCTCACGAGTCCAGCCGATGGATGCATCTGTATTCTGCCCAGTGTCGGGCAGATAAGCAATGACTTGCGCGTCAGGTCAGGATGTCATATTCTCAATCAACTCAAGTAACACTCAGTGTCAAATGCTTTGTTGAGTAGAGCGCAGCTGTCAAGAGATGGAATGTGTTGAATCAAACTTCTATTTTCCTTTCCTCCCCTCATTTCTCCCTGCCATCCTCCTCCTCCTCCAGCTCCTCATCCTCAACCCGCTCGTCTCCCTCTCCGGAAAAAGGCATAATACTATACGTTGAGTCGTGAGAGTTAAGATAATGGCATCTGGAGCTGCCGGCACCCACGTCCGTAGCAATCCTCAGGCGTTTCACGATTCTGGTGCTTAACATCAACCATTCTTCCGCCTTTCTGTGCCTATTTCTGTCTGTGCTGGTCCTAGTGTGGGTTTCCACGCACATCGGAGAGACATGTGAACGTGAAATCAAAAGAAAATGAACCCATAACTTATACAGTCACTACATGTGTGTGTGTGTGTGTGTGTGTGTGTGCTCTCTTTATGTACTGTTTGTGTTCTCATTTTGCGTTTGTACAAATATGCATGTGCGCATGTGTTTGGACAAGATAAAAACAGGGCCGAAGGAATGAAAGAGAAAATTTGTGAGAGGAGGGAGAGAGGCAGACAAAGAGAAGGGTGGCGACAAAGAGAGAGAGAGAGAGAGAGAGAGAGAGATATAGAGACAGAGAGAGAGCGAGAGAGAGATATAGAGAGAGAGAGAGAGAGAAAGCAAACAAGAAAGAAATGACTCACCTTCTCTGCCGACTGGGCTGTGCCAAAGAAAATCGGGATGAAGGCCAGCCAGACTATGCAAGTGGTGTACATAGTGAAGCCAATGGGCTTGGCTTCATTGAAGTCTTCTGGTACATCCCTCGTCTTGATGGCGTAGATGGTGCAGGTCACCATCAACAGGATGCTGTAGCCCAGCGAGCAGATTATCTGCAGGTCTGTGATGTCGCACTTCAGCACGCCACGGGCCAGCTTGGGGTTGATGGTTTTCTGCTCATCGTAGTCGACGATGGTGTTCGGAGGGTCCACGGCGAACCACACCAGCACGCCCAGCAGCTGCACGCAGATCAGGCTGGAAGTGATGGCGATCTGGGAGGTGGGGCTGATGAAGCGCGGGGCCGTGACCGTCTGCTTGCCCTGCTCGAAGATCCGATAGATGCGGTTGGTCTTGGTGAGCAGCGCGGCGTAGCTGATGCACATGCCCAGGCCCAGGAAGATCCTTCTGAAGGCACACACGGCGACGTCGGGTTTGGCAATCATGAGGAAGGTGATGATGTAACACAGGAAGATGCCAGTTAGCAGCACGTAGCTCAGCTCTCGGCCCGACGCCCGCACGATGGGCGTGTCATTGTAGCGCACGAAGGTCGCCATGACGAAGATGGTGGCGATGATGCCGAGCATGGCCAGAAAGACGGGGATGATCGCCCAGGGGGAGTGCCACTCCAGCTTGACAATGGGGATGGGCTGGCAGGCGGTCCTGTTGGGGTTGGGCCTCATGTTGTAGGCACACAGTCTGCAGGAAGTCTCGTCGTACTGGTACTGGTAGCCATCGCAGAGCTCACAGTGCCAGCAGCACGGCATGCCCTTTACCCTCTTCTTCCTCTCTCCAGTTTTACAGGGCAGACTGCACACAGAGATAGGCACCTCCTGCTCCCCATCTGGCCACTGAAGCTCCTCCAGCTGGTAGAGAGATGACACACAGCACAGGGCGATAGGGTTAGCGACGGAGCGATAAGCCAGAGGTACCGCTGAATATGAAAACCCATGTGGGTAGTGAAAAGCACCTGAATTTTGGGCGTGTTTATAATTTATTAAGCCATTAATTGTGATGCCTCTATTCTTTGCAAAAACAAAGCAATCTTTGCAAACAGCTGAAAAAGTGTAAACGTATTCGATAAAACAATTAACCCAACACAGTACAACATCTTTCTTGCCAATTTCTTAGAGGGATTGCCTTTTCTAATACTTGAAAGTAATTGCAATCACCATGGCAACACAGATTACCTTTGTTCAGTGAAATAAAAACAAAGAGATGTGAAACGCAAAAGACATTATGTTTTAATACCGAAGCCAGTGAAGTATGAAATATGTGATGATAAGGAAGGAGAATGGGACTTTGGGATTGCAAAAAGCCTCTTTTAGACTTCGCAGAGCTATTTCTATTTATGATCTTGTCATCAAAATGAAAAGTGCAGTATACAGACGCACTGAAGAAACTATCTGGAACTCCAATCCGAAAAAGGCCCCGAGGTGTTTCATGGTTTAGGCTCAAACTATAATCTCAATGTATAAGTCAGCCTTAAAAAAGAAGCCGTGAAGAAATGGAATTTTTTAGGGCTCTTACATATTTTGTTAGGCTGTTAAAAAAGCTTTCATAATACTCAGAGCTGATCTTTTGATTTATTATGAAAGTGTACTGATCCATGGCTTTAAAAGCACCAGAAGATTAATGATTCTCCAACATGGCAGTTTCACAGCAATATGCAGTACGAGTCATGTAACCAAGATAAATCAGTTGGAGTCAAACAAACAAAAAGACACATAAAACACTGCAAACATTCTAGTGGTACGATGGTTAAACAGGTTTTTATTGTCCTCTAAAACTGCCCGAATATGACAAACCTAAAAGGTGCTTTGAGACACGAGTGTGAAACCGCCTACATTAAACTCATAGAGTGGCACAGCATAAAACTAAAGTGGAAATGAACAGGAATTTATTTTAGTGATAATTTTTGTCGTGTGCATGATGCCTTGATGTGAAGTGAAGTCATGACTTAAAGCCGGTGGAGTTTCAGGACTCTAATAGCGTTATGGAACATTCTTTATGGCTAGTGTGTCCCCATTTTATTTGGTTTCCAATGGTTTCACACTATTCCACTGATCTACAGGTGGCAGTAATGCGCCAAGAAACGCAGCAATGTGCCAGCAAAGGCAAAGAAGAAGAAGACTGCACACTAGCAAACATGGCTGTGCGTTCCAAAACCCATACTACCATAATGTTTAGTATGCCAGAAAAAATATTTAGGATGTCCCAATACATAGTATGTCAAATGCAGTATGGCAAAAATACCAGGATGTCCTTCATCCGGTTGTATTTTACAGTATGCAAGCCAGCAGGCTTTTCTGGCTATTCTTGCCCATAATCCTCTGCACAGAAAATATCTAAGCAAAAGAGGTCAAAGTTCAAGGCGCAATTTTATGATGAAGTAGTATGGGTGCCTTCAAATGAAACTCGTGAGCTCTTGTTTACAACATGGGAAGTCGTGTACACAATATGTTTGGCGTTCAAGTGGTTAAGTCGTGAGAACACCGCTGCTAAGCAACGGCAATAATAACGTTACCGTCGGTGTCTAGAAGACACAGAGGCTAACAATTTAGCAAGCTAGCAAGTGGGTTACATAATGCAGGAAATGCAAAGGCATAATGACAGAGGAAAAACATGAGACCGTTGGGAATATCAACATTTTCCTCAGACATATTATACAACTACACAGAAAAACAATGTACGACTAAAATTACAATATATTAACTTATTATGCGCCGAAAAATTAACTTCCAAAGATAACGAAGCCCAGCACCTCTAAAGTTCACTAATTGGTGTGTTGTATCTGGTTTGTTTGATCCATACAAAAAACGACCGCTGGTTGCCTGGCAATGTCACAGTGACTATTAGACTCAATGAAGACTCCAAGAAATAGTCTGGCACGTAACCTCCTGTAAAACCACAACTTCTCATTGTTACACTGCAGTTTTTGAACCGATTGAACAGACGAGATATAAAGTGATAATTAGAGAGCTGTAGAGGTGCTGGTAGGCGGATTTTTTTTTTGTTAAGCTAAGCTGGCTCATATTTAGCATGCAGACACGAGAGTGGCTTCAATCTTCTCAGCAAGAAAGTGTGTAAGCATACTCCCCAAAATGTCAAAAACATTCCTTTAAAAATTTATTATTTTTCTACACTGCTCATCTTTTCATTTCCGTGGTGTGAAATGGAATTTAAACCGATGTGAGCACACGGACTAACCACTGCCCCACTTGTAGCGGTACGCTCACATAACTCATGCTACTCTTTAACATAAATTTCAGCAGAAAAAAATTCAGGTACAAATATCCTCACATAGAAGAGGAATCCAACTAAGGAAACTGACAGCATCGCCTCCTCCAAATGTGGCAACTGCCAATAATTCCAGATACAGAGCTGCACCTTTGCAGCACACGCACACGCACACACACACTCACACCTACAGTGTGTTTGTGTTGTGTGTACCTGTATGACAAATGTGTTGTTTCTGTGGTGTCTGGGTAGATTATCATCTGCCATTTATCTGAGGGCATGAAGGTGCCATTTGTTATTTGGACAATGAATGGTGCTCTCTGGAAAACCTCCCGATTACACACAGTGTGGAAACAGTAATGAGACCAACAGCTCTGTTGCCATGGAGACCGGAAGCAAGATTTTTGACACCTTGGACTCAGACGGCTGCCATAGTTTTTCATTTTGGTTTCGCTTTAGTTATTAATTGTACGGTTTAATTTGAGCTTTAGTGAGCGTTACATTGAACTATCGATGATCAAAAAGTGTATAACCTTTCAATTTGGTTGCTCCTTATGTGTTACTGAACAGTGATAGCTATTTCATTGGAATATAATTGCATTGCAACAACATTTGGTTTGTAATCACACTAAAACAGAGTGCAGCACAAATCTCCAGCAACAGACGTTGTCCCACCTGTGCCATCCAATCCATTCGGTTGAGTTTAATTCTTGTGAACCAGAGAGCCATTATGCAAATGTTAACTCATCTGTATGTAAATCTCATGTTTTTTTTGTTTTTTTTTGTGTGTGTAATCTGAGTTACATAGAAATGTTCAGCTCAGATTTCATCCCATCATACAGCATGGGCAGTTTCCAACCATGTTTGCCTTGAAATAAAATAAAACTCATCAGTTTCTTTATTGTCCACATGAATCACCTGAGCCCAGTCTCGTGTTGTGACAGTGAGATCTATCATCGTAGCTACAAACCAACACCTTGCACCTCTATAAAAGCAGCGCGGCAGCTGTCTTCCAGCTCTGCAGCTAACCTGATATTAGACGTTTTTTTTTTTTGCAGGTAGTTATTTAAAGCTCCCCTGAAACGAAAAATGCCCGATCCATGTTGTTATCTCACGGGTTCTGCTATCTTTTGAATGTGCCAAAAAAAATGTCAAATAAATTCCATTTTCACATATTTTATTTTCCTGTAAAATACCCAGAGCGTTCATATGATTTATCTTGCTCTCTTGGGTGTGCCTTAAATTCCATCTGATAAAATTGTGATCATAGATTTAGAGTTTCATCATGTGCAGTAAAAAGCAGGTAAAACCACTGAGCACCAGGAGTAACATGGGAGGTGTTCATTTAGGTGTCAGTTTCCAACAACATAAACATCTCCAGCAGCTCTCTGCTGCCAAACACTGAACATATATGCTATGACACTTGGGTTAAAAACATGTTGTTCTCTTCCTCCCGCTCCTCCACCCTCGCTCCTCCTAAACCTATGCAGTGGGAGAAGAGTGATCTCCAACAATGGATTAATGTGTGTAGTTAATTGTCTGTTTTATTTCTACTTTCTCACTTTCTTCTTTTTAATGTTCTCAAATCAAGCCCACACTGACGTTTTAGTCCTGCCCTGACGTACTTTTACAGGTGGAAACCTATCAGACCCCTTTTTAACAGCATACGAAATGTGACAGACTAAAACTACCGCATTGTATCACCCTTCACTGATTTTTAAATTTTTGTTTTGTTTGTATAATTGCATGTTTTTTTCTCTTTTTAAAAGCAGCTGTTGGCACATTTTAAAATCTTTGATAAAAACCCATGTTTTAATTATGAATATAAATGTATTTTATTGAATAAAATGTAAAAGTAACTTCCTGTAGGAATTTGGAATATGTTTAACATTTGGCTTACATTAGTAGGCAACACATCAACTGTAATGTGTGTGTGTGTGTGTGTGTGTGAACAAGTTTCTCTATTCATTGTTGGAGGAAAATATTACACCTGAAGATTTTTTGACATTCATCCTCTGGGTAGAGAGTAACACTTTCTTTTTCTTGCTAAATTGCACAACAGATTCATTTTTTGCACCTAAAATGCACCAATTAGACTGAAAGTAAAACATGTCTGCACCTGAGCTCTCTCTCCATATTTGAGATGCAAATAATGTCCACCCGCTTGTCACATGAGAGATTTCAATTTTCGGAAAACACAGGAAGTCTTCATGCTGGTAAATCTCTTGCATCGCTGAGCCCAGACATTCTGTTTTTAGATACAAGCTTTTAAACAAACATTTTGACATTGCGTCTGTGTGTTCCCAGTATCAGTAAATAGTCATACCCTGAGCTGCAGGTTCTCCACCCACTGTCCTACCACCTTATACTCTGGGGTGGAGGAGTTGGTCATCTGGAACTGGAACAGGTCATAGCGTCCTGGAGCATCACCGTTCTTGTTAAACACAACTGAGGTGCCAGCGCTTCCTGTACAGACAGAGAGAGAGAGAGAGAGAGAGAAAATGCAGCAAAATGACAGTAGGATAGAAAAGTGTTAGACGCTAGTGTGACAGGGTACAGCACCTCTTCTAATAAGAGGAAAACATGAAACTTTGAACCCCTTGTTTTACTGTGTGGAGGCCTACGTGGACCACACAAAGGACCACAGAGTGTTACTCCCATTTAAAACCTCCAAACACAATGACCTATATCTTCAACCTTTATGATAATCACGTACAGGGAAGCAAGCTCCCTACTGACCAATATAGCACTTCCTCATCTGCTTCCTATGCATCATCACGGCTACACACTGGCCGCTGGAGGAATATATTTTCATATTCAAAACATGCTTAGATATATGAACTCTCAGCTGTGCTCTCATATCAGGAATTCAAAGCACCTCCTCAGGTTAAAAGTAATGCATTTCAATCACACAGTGGACAACAACGGGAGATGCAGGGAGGATAAACAGGTCAGCCAAAGCATCATACGGTCCCCATCTGCTCTCAGTGTGCAGCAGCCTGTCTCAAGCAGAGCCCCGAAGATTTCACTAATTAGCTCAGAGAGAACTGCCGACACCTGAAACGTCACGCAAGAGGAAAATGAGATTTAAAAAAAAAAAAAAATGTGCATTTGTGTGAGGTCTCAAGCCTGTCAGTCGTGTCAACGTCTGCATATCACTCAATTACGACTGCCGAGTGTGTGCAAGAGAGTGTGTTAATGCAGACGTCAGTCAACATGAGCTCTCCCTCGCGGCCGTAAATTCGAATGCATTAATGGGGAAAAAAGGGGTTGTACTCTATTTTATACATGAGGTCTGCATTGTTGATGAGGTAATTTTTTACCATCCAACAAAGCTGAGAGAGAATGAACTACTGCTGCATTTTACAAGTCTATTCACCTTGGCACTGCATTTAGTAGCTCGTAAGCACGAGAGGAGATACCATTTGTGAAATGGGACGGGGGGAGTCTGATGACACTTGGCATGGGAATTAAGGACTTTAATAGCTCTGGCTATAAAAAGTGTAGAGAAAGGACCAGGAGCATATGTCCAAAAAGCCTTTTGGGAACATGTTGTCTTTTGTATCTAGAACAGAGCTCGTGGCTTTTGGATGGAAGGCCACTGCACCTTTTCCTTAGTTTTTAGCCAGAAGGGAATTTCATCTCCCTCCAGTTTTTCTTCCAAGGACATTTGTCATTGAACATTTTACAAAAGTTTCAGGCCAAAAGACTCTTGTAAAACAAGAACGGCAGAGGTGGCGAGAGAAAAAGCCCTTTTCAGGCGACAGAATGTGGGGCCCAATTTAATAATACAAGAACCCAAATGTTCCTTTTTGACTTTGTGACACCATTGCTCATTACAAATGTCATGTTTATAAGACTTACGTGTCCATTTCAATGTCGATGCAGAGCCACAAAACCCCTCACTATCTGCTGTTATGCAAAGCGGCAGCACATATATTCCACATTAACAATGCAGAAATGGCACCGCTGGAGTCGTTTGACCCATCGGTCTTTATGTTTAAAAGTGGAACACTAATTCGCAGCTATCCATGTGTCGGCAGGACGGGTGTTCAGAGATAATTCAAGTGTGCTTGTGAAGCCCATAGTGAAAACTCTCTCTTTGTGAAAACCAAACCAGCGCTCGGTGGGTGGCAGTCACCGTCCTGTCACTTGTGCTTCCACCAAACAGTCAGTAGACTCGTTGACACAATGAATAAAGATGTTGACAAGGTATTGACTCCTGTGAGCAAAAGCTATGACAGGGATATCATTCTTACGCTACGCCCCGGCAAAAACATACGGCGATACAAACAAACACACAAAGTCATTCAACAAAGTGACATGAGTGATTGGGCACTTGGCGCTCTTCAGCTTTAGAGCAAATAATTAAGCGGTGTTTCTGTGTGCGCAGATAAAAAGGCATTAGAAATTCCTTTCTGTTTTCCTGATATTTTCAAGGGAGCAAAATGGTCTGTGTAGGCTCCTTAGCGAGAACGCTGTCTAAGATGAAAGATTTATGCATTTGCATGTGGCTCTGAACTAAGACATGACAAAAGTGCACTGCCGCTGTGCGGAGCAGTGTGGGTGGACTGGGGATCCACTGCTGCGTTTCTCTCGCATCATTATTCTCTCCTCTTTTTTTTTTTTGTGCCTCTCACTCTTCAGCTCTGTGACTCCGGCGCAGTGGGGAGATCAACAAAGGAGGCTTACACTCCTTCGCTCTCAAACATACATTAGCGGTGGCACATACACAGGATAATGTGCGTGGTTCCAGTCTCTAAATGCAATGAGGGGCAGTGAGATATGCCTGACGGAGCCACAACACAACAACCTCTGCATGCCAGTAAAAAGGTTGTGAGAATATAAAAGCAAGACAGGAAGAAGTGGAGGAGGTGGAGAAGGTAGTGATCTTATTTTTGGCTCAGGTGAAATGAACCCCTTTCTTTGTCAGTGCCACACGGAGGTAAATGTTTTTCGGAAGCTGAAAATCCCCCCCAAAAAAGTCAGCACAAGCCCAGATGGTTATTGAGATTGGACATTAGATTCTCAGTCCCATGCAAGAATATGCACTTAGTTAAGGTCTCCTTGGAATTTCTAGCACTGCACAGGCAGATGCATATATTCTGTTTCTTTAGTTCCGGCTTAAAATCAGAGGGCTTCTCGCCTGCTGAAGCTCTGCACTGCTGCCATAGCGACCGTGTTGGAGATGCAGGCAGGCAGCTCTTAGTCCTTTAGCTCACTGACGGAAATTTGATATCACGTTATTGTATACAAGTAATTGTAAAGACTTATTTGCCCTATTAAACATGATCAATGTGTTGCCTACACTGATCAACAAAATTATGTGACATGGGAACAAACTTTTAATGGATCAATAAAATTTTAGAGTGTAATGTTATGCCGGTTATATTTATAATCTGTTAAAGGTGGTAAATGCGAGATTGGGAGCATTTCTATTGCCTCCGCATGGGTCTCAACATGTCGACTAACAATGAAAATAATGGCATAATGGTTATCAGCTGTAACCGCTGTATGAGCGCAGTGCAGAGCAGCGGCCACGTGCTAGCCAGTGGGGCACGCTCACATGCACTAAAAGCACGCGCAGCCGGCCGGCTATGTCAACAAAGCAAGGGGAAGCTCGGATCATAACACACACAGAGGGAGAGAGACATCATTCATCAACGTTAGGCTATAAACGAACTACACCACGGTCGCGTGAGCGCGAGTATAAACAACAAGGCTGTAAAGGTGGACGTGTTGACGTGTTGTGATGACGTTTAGTAGTCTCGTTTAGCCACTTACTGACGTATTTTATATCGTAGAACAAAAAGTTCTTCAGCTTGTGTTAACCACGGACCTTATTTCAGGCATCTAACTAAAAACCCATTCAAAAATAAAATTGACTTTGAGACAAGGGAACCGGAAATGCTAAAATGCTAACTCATTTCCAGGTTTTAAAGAATAATTCTGGTGAGATTCTATATTTCGCTTGTAAACGAATCCCAAGAAAAGACCAAAACCAGCAATAAAGTAATCATACTAAGTACTGACTGTGTAGCCAAAGCCTGATATAATTTATTCCTCTGTGCCACAGACCTCCATTGTTTTCCGAAAACTATTAAAACACATCAAAAATCACATCAGTGCACCAGGTGACATGTTCCTTAATCATGATAAACATGGGCACTGCTTATTTTGAATTCCACATACACGGTCTTCCTGCTGAAAATACTCAGTAGTGCAGCAAAATGTGTGTTAATCCTCTGCTGCATAAAGTCCCAAACAAATGCACTATTTGCTCCTGTTTGAGTAACGTTCGCTAAAAACTGTAGTGCCCTGCTGTTTTAGAAAGCTTTTTATTAATAAATAAATATACACTTGTGACCTGTTTCTATAGACTTACATCTTCAGTAGGAACGAATGGGCTTGGGGGAAGTCAGACAGTAGTGACAATAAAAATGATAGATATATTGCCTGCCTGTATCCTTAAAGGCTGGTAGAAATGTCATAGACTAGCACCAGACCTCTGAATCACTGCCCACATCTTAGATTTTTTCAGCAATACAAATAAGTCTGTGTTGTTGGTTGGAAAATAACCGAGCCAATCAGAGCCTTGTAGGCAGGATTACTAATTGGGAAGTCATCTTCCTGTGCCAGAGCCAGAGGAATAGCTACATCCAGGAGAAGAAGCGACTGAAAAAAAGGCAAATTAGAGAAATAACAACTCTGTAAATGCTTTGATCGTTGGGAATAACTTCTGTTTTTACTGAAAATGATTTCCATGAGACGGGTATGTCACTTGCTACAGATTAGTTAGGACAAAACATAAAACAAAACAACCTCACCTCCCACACTGAAATCAGCTAACATGACAGAATAATGACACAAAATGAAATGGCAATTTAGTCTTATTATAAGGCTAGAAATGTAAGTGTTCAAAGTACAACCCCTGTTAATGATAATGGCTAATATGACAAATATTCTTTTAAAGTGCTCAAACAGTATGTAGTAGCAAAAGAGTGTTTGAAAGTATTAGCAGACTATCTAGTATGCCTTTTCCATTCATTCATTTAACCGGGAAAAGAAGCAAGGTTTTCCTTCTCCCTGCTCCTTTTCTAGTTTATTAGACTGCAGTTTATGTTTTGTGCAAAATCCTGTGTTGGAAATATACACTGAAAAGAGGCAAAAATAAATAATGAAATGATGTGAAACACCAGGGTCTTTAGTGACTCTATGAAACATCACTGTGGAGTGTTTAAGACTTAAGAAAAGAGGCACAATGAGCTGGGTCCACCTCTAAAAGTAGGACAGTTTTGTGAGAAGATTACGCTGATGCTTTATTTTAAGCAGCTGAATCTTATCTAGAACATTTTGTGAAAACACAATGTACTTCAGAAGAGCCTCTACTGATCACTGGCTGACATACATGCCAGCGCATTTGTAATGACAAAGGTTTCAATTGTTTAAAACTCATCTCCCATTTGTCTCTCTCCCTCCACTCACTTGTGCATTTCAGAGCAGTTGTCATTAGTAGCTGTTTGCCAGTAATTCTTAAGCATCTTCCCCATCACTTTCTGTACAGGGCTGAATAATGTAGAGGTTCAAGTACTTGCAGACCCATAATATATCACAGTGGCTCCAAATATCGCACAGATCCAGAAAATCTTGTGGTGCTTTGAGCTATGTATGAAATCGAATGCAACTTTAAATTGTAGCCGGCCAACAATAAACTGCATATGGTGCATAAAACAGAGGAGGTGGTATTGACTTATTACCCATTTGCCTATTTGTTATAGTCTGAAACTGAGAGGACTCTGGCATATATAATGTCCACAATTTTGTTTTTCTCTAAATTGCTTTTTATATTGACACTGTGGATTGGTGTGGACACAGCAGCTCTGAGTAAATACTTGGACGACAAAGTAGTAGTTAAAGGAACAGTTCAACATTTTAGGAAATACACTTATTTGCTTTCTTGTCAAGAGTTAGATGAGACGACTCATGCCAGACTCAAGCCGGTCAGCTATATTTTGAGCTTAAAGCCAACTTTAAAGTGCAGAAGCTAAAATAAGCATATTTGGGGCAATTTGATGTGTACAGTACAGACATATACAGTCAAGTATATTATTCTAATCTACAGTTTATTCTATTAAAAAGTTCCTCCAAAACTCTGCATACAGTAAAGTAATAATTTTACTTTTCTTATCCACACATTGTGTAATCTGCATCTGATGACTTTCACGATGTGTCACTCACCGTTGAAGCTGGTGTTTCGTATGTACTTCAGCAGAGTTTTTCCCTCAGCAGACTCCATTTGTGGACAAACGCCAGGATGATCAGGACACAAGTCCCTCTGCATGGATTGCAGAGCGTGGGCCATGGCGTACACCGCGTCAATCACAAACTGCACCTTCCCTTCCTGCTCGTACTTGGAGTCGTTCCCGATGCGCTCCTTGCCTGAGGGAAGAAAGGGAAAGAGGAGGACTTGCAGGCAAATACACCAGCAGCCATTATAGATATTACATCCTCTCAGCACTCTTCATCATCCCCAGCTTCACTTTCATTCCTCCATTTACCATTTGCTGCCAGTGACTTCAATTGTGATTTTGTAGGAATTACACCTAGAGGGACAATGTGGCATAGCAAATAAGAAGTCGCATTTAATTCTCAAGTGGAAAATATCAAGCAGCGCTGTGAGACAAAGTGTTTGTGACAAAAACAGCACGCTCAGATTGAATTACTGCGCTGTATTACAAAGTAATAGGCTGCTAAGAATGGGGCTCACTTCTGCAAGGTGATGGAGATCACCATGAACTTTAGTAACATGCTCTTCTACAGTGGCTTCCTGCTCTTTTATATCCTCCTCCCAGTGCACTGCCCTTTCACTATGGGCTGCTGTAAAGGTTTTGCCTCATGCTGCTGATACTCTGCTTGAATACGTAATGTACAACCTCTGCTGGAGTTCTGTTTTTGTTAGAAACTGAATTAGCTGTTTTTATACTCCTGGTAGATGAGAGCTGCATTTCAAGGCCTGAATGAAAATTAGAACAACAAAAATACTATTATTACTTCATTACCATCATCATTTCAATATTCAAGCTCCCAGTTAACAGAAATGCACCATCAAGGACATAACTCTGAATACTAGAGGATCGATTTCTCCGTAGCTGATCTTAGCTCACACGGAGAGCTCAGTTGAGGAGGCAGATGGTGTTAATACGACACATATAAGAATGTGGGAGACTTGCATAAACTGACGGAGGTCAAAAGCAATCTGTGCTGACATTTCAGGCCATTTCTCAGAACTTAATATACATTTCAACCCACACGTAACCTCCTTTGAGTTTCAGAGCTCTGCATAGGATGCTAAGTGGACAGTCTTTGAATGCAAACGCCTCCCGTTTATATTCAACATTCACAAATATCAGCTTCAGGTGTATAAAAAGAGAATATACTGTAGAGACAGTTGTAAAGCCAGAAGAGATAAAACACATTTACTGGTATTTTACAGACGGTTTGTGAGGTTCACCGAGTGGACGAGCGTCTTCTGTCTGACGCATGATAAACGACGCCAAACGGGAGATTATATAGGAAACAAAGTCCTTTGGCAAACAGCAATTTGTGTCACACCGCCATCGCCGTCATCACGTATGTAAGCACGATTAATACAGCATCCCACATCACAGGCATCATCCTCGCAGATAATGAATGCAGCGCAATGCCTGTCACATCGTTGACAGGCAGAGTTTAGGTAACACTGAGAATGCATCACTGTTAACAACACTATCATTAATGCGACCACAAAGATGGTAATAAAGCAGAATGGGGGGGCATGAGCAGTATTCACTTAGCTTTCAGTCATTTCGCCTGCAATTTCCGACCTAAATAAAGTGGCTCCGTGCAGTTAGTACACACGGCACGACTCTGCTGAGCTGTCAAGGTGACTGGGTTAAGGGGGAAGAGAGGGAATATGGGATTTAAGAGTTACAGGACATTAGCCACAGGAGCAGACGCTCTGTAACTGTAGTATGACTAAGACGGGTGGTGCATTATTATTCTAATAATAAACTCGGCCTGGCTTGCACCCGCTGGGTAGAAACACCTGGTGTTAGACTTTCTGGTTGCGCTGCAGACAAAGAGGGGTTGAATTAAAAACCCCACTCAGTCGATCTGCAGCTACTAATGCGAATAAAAGGTCAAGTTCACATGAACCCGACAAGGGAGGGTGAAAATATGCATCGACTATTAGTGTAATACAGAAATGTTTCCACTTTATTCGTGTCAGAACTCGTGTACCTGTGCATTTACGGCTCGTATCCTCTCTCTTCGAGGCACTGAGGAGCCTGCAGTCAAAGTTTTCCTCCCAGAACTCAGCAAACCACACGTTCCTGCGGTTGTTCTCCAGGGTGAGCCCAGTGAAGTATTCATCAAACCCTGGGAGGAGAGGAAACAGGAGAATGGCTCAGTTCCGGACCAATTACCAACCAATTCAAACCTGGAGGAAATGAAGCGAAACTTGCTGCAGCGGTGTCGTGGTGGTGGTGGTGTGGTGTTGGCCGCTAGGTGTTGGAAGCACACCAGCAAGCACATACTTCATCAAAAATTGACCGCGGTGGTTCCTCTTCCTCTCAAACCCCATGGAACTTTAATCACTTCTTTCATCTAGGAAATTACATTAATTAAAAAACAGGATGCATAATAAATAACGCAGGGATTGTAAGCGGTGCCGCAGCCTGTTGCCTCTAGCTGCGGGGTCCTGCAGGTGCTGAACAGGTTTTCTTCCCTTCATTAAATCCATTACAATAGAGAGGGATTGAAGTCATGGTGTATTAGCTTAACACTCATTTCAACGGGCATTAGGTGCCTGTATGAAGCATTAGCTCGAGGAGAGGTAACTTGCTGCAACAAAGAGAAAAAAAAAGCTTGTATGCTGAATTTTGTTGTCTTGAAGATGCAACTGTACCACCCAATGTGGGTCAGGGAACTGAGCTGGGACAAAACTTCACCGTGCAGCAGTATTTTTTTCTTTTACCTTTTCTTTCACAATTTTCTTGAGAATAATCCAAATTTCCCATTTTTAAGTCTGTCTGTCTGTGTCTGCTCTCTCCGTTATCCAGTCATATCAGATGAGTCGTGGGTAGAGGTGATAATGGCTAATCAGAGCTGAATGACTCAGCCGATTTTCTTTTCAAAAGACCATCAATGATGCATGGTAGATTAATACTATTCTGCCTCGCTGCCTCCAGAGTGTACATTTGTCCTGGCTAGACCTCTCCTAATTACAAAGAGCTTCATAAAACTCAGACTTTCAAATTTCCTCGATTGTAATCATGAGTGGTTATCAGGACTGTGACACTGGACAGGATTTAAAATAGATGGTGCATGCTGTGAATATTCTATTTCTGTGGTGAATTTGTCCATTTTACAGTACAATCGCCACCTTTTCCTTGTGGGTGAAGCTACAGTTTTTAGAGAAATCCACTCCTACAGGACTAAAAAACAATTGATGGTACTTCTTTTGGAGTTTAAGGACATGAAATGTTAAAACAATCAAAAAAACTTCAATGCTTAATATTAAATATTAAAAACTGACTTAAAGCTTTTTCTCAGACTCGTCCTTTTTGTCCCTTTCAACTATGATACAGTGGAGACCTGAGACGCCAATTTCTCCACAGACAGCAGGCTGAGATTAAAACAAATACAGTAAGTAAAACCACACCGCTAAATATATCTGTGATGACCGCAAAAGGTGACAAAGTTTACATTTATTGGTTCCAGTATCTAACAAAATCTACAGAGTGGCCAATTTGTCCACACTGACTTTAGTCTGGTCATGTACAACCCACGGCCAAATGCAACAACAAGGTCACACTTGTTCTCTGAGGATTGTCGAAAGTCATTGCGAGAGAAATGTAGGAAATTGCCAACTGGAGTAGAAATAGATTAGGCAAGGGGGATGTGGGTACACCAAATGTATGTGTATGTAATGTGAAAGGGGTCACCTGACTCTGCAGTTCCTCTCACCTCTATGGAGCATTTTTAGCATCTTTTAGTTCACTGATTTGGTTTTATGGCCTGCATCATTACTTGTTGCACTGCACCCCCGATAAACAAAAAAGCCCCCTAAAACAATTATTGCATGTTTAAATTAGCTGTAATCAATATTTTTATATTCACAATGGATAACGAGCATAGACTGTATATAAGAAGTGGACGTAGTCACCGCAACGTCACCCATTGGTTTGTGGACTGCCGTTCTGAAGCCTTGAGTTCGACATTTTGGCCGTCGCCATCTTTTTTTGTTGCCACCAGAAGTGACAAGAGAGGGTGGAGCTAAGTAAAACCGAACGCTGAATAAGACATTTTTAGGGGACCAAAATGTTATAATTAACTTTCATGAACTGAAAACACACCAGAAACAAAAAAGCCCCCCAAAAAACAATAATTCTGGTTTAAAGCAGCTGTAACCAATATTTTTATATTTACAACGGATCACATGCATAGACTGTATATACGAAGTGGACGTAGTCACCGTGAGGTCACCCATTGGTTTCCGAACTGCCGTTTTGAAGCCTCAACTTCGGCATTTTGGCCGTCGCCATATCTGTATTTGGCCGTCGCCATCTTGTTTTTTTGCAACCAGAAGTGACACGAGAGGTAGGAGCTAAGTACAACCTAACGCTGAATAAGACATTTTTAGGCGACCAAAATGTTATCATTAACTTTCATGAAAAGAAACACACTGTGAAAGGGTTAAAGTTGGAAGACGAAAACACGGACAACTCCCAGAACGGACAACGCCGTGGTAGTGACCTGTCAATCACAAGGTAGCCACGCCCTAAAGCATACCCTGCTTTATGGTCTATTTGACTCTAAATGGAACTATAATTTACTAAATGAATATCATGCTGTATTGAAGAAGACTTGAAACTAGCGATTGAGACCATAAACTCATGTTTACTGAGGTAATAAATCAAGTGTGAAGTAGGCTCATTTTCTCATAGACTTCTATAACATCAGACTTCTTTTTGCAACCAGAGGAGTCGCCCCCTGCTGGCTATTAGAAAGAATGCAAGTTTAAGGCACTTCAGCATTGGCTTGACTTCTCAGACCCGGAGGTAGCCCACTGGTATATGCTCACTTTATAAGTACCTAGACCTGCTGTGTTTTTAATTACAGATGTGGATAAACACTCACACAGATTTAGATAATCTCTCTCACACCAGGTTGTCCGACATCAAAAGATTTATGAGAACACTGGGATGATATGTCGCCAGCTGTCAGAAAATAATCCAAAAACATTCAGATGGCTGTTTGACCTTGTGTTCATTTTCTGTATTGTATTGTAGCAGAAGTTGTCACTGTACACTGTGTTACCTGATCACGTGTCTACTTGACCCAAAAGGAAGCTAAAAGGAGAATTGATATTGAAATTATATTTGCTTGGTAGTCAAAAACCGGAGTCCAAATGAATGCTAATGTTGCTCCATAACTGCTGGATGAGTAAAGAGGCAATTGTTAAGGCGATAATATGTCAAGTGTTGTGTTCAATGCCCCCAAGTGACCCCAAAACACACACACTTAGACAAAACAGACTGTAGAAGGCAGTTACTCCCGACAAAATTAAAAGTGAAATAGAAAACAATACAGTTACACAACATGTGGTGAAGCATGCAGTGTGAGTCTGTCTGTGTGTGTGCATACCTTCAATGGAGGAGCGTTTGGGCAGTATAGTGACTGCTCCCACCGCTACATCCTCGAGCTGGTGGATCGGGCTGCTCTTGGCCCCCCAGCTGTCAGATCCAATCCACAGGAAATGGCCCACCTGATTGGCCCTCTTGGTGGCATTGAGAACTCCCCTGCAAGAACATCCATGTGTGAATTAGGAGAGAGCACGGGGGGTGTGTGCAATCCAATATCTATTACACAAAGGCACAGCTAGCTTTAAGGAGTTGTTTGCCATGTACAGTTCTTCAGTTTAACTCATTAAAGCTGAGAGGGAAAGGAGAGGAACTATTGTTATTGTGTTTGTTTATGTTTATATATGGTGTGTGTGTGTGTGTTTTATTTAAAGAATTACTATCATTAACCTCCATTTCTCCCACTCATTCTTTCTTCTACATTTCCCTAGCATTCATTCTAAATTTACAGGTACTAAATATTTGATTGTTTCTTTACATAAATATTTCCCACGGGGCATTGTAAATGAAACAATATCTCTCTCTGTTGCTTTGTTGCTCTGAAATTTCTCCTCCGAGGCACGATTGTGTTTGTGTTGTTGGAGGTATGTTTGTGTAGCAGACATCCTGTACGCATGGCAAATCTGTGCCTCTAGCCTGTCTTCAGGAGCTGCTACTCGGAGATTAAAGACCTCAACGTGGCGAGCCGTCAACGAGCCTGAGCAACACGGGCGAAGCCAGAATGCGCGGCGCTCCTCACCGTATGTCTTCTTCACTGGCAAAGATGACGACTGCCCGCGAGTGCTGCGTTTCCAGCAGTTGTTGGATGGCTTTCTCATAATCCTCCAGCTTGGGGTTGTGGGGAATTTTCAAAGACTGGGCGATGCAGATTCCACCTTTTTAATGGGAGAGGAGTAAGAAATGATCAGGCCTCTGAGATGATCTCACCCATTCATTCACTCTCACAGACACACAGACACACACACGCACACACACACACACACACACACACACACACACACACACACACACACACAGACACACACACACAGACACACACACAGACACACACACACAGACACACACACAGACACACACAGACACACACACACACACAGACACACACAGACACACACACACACACACAGACACACACACACACACACACACACACACACACACACACACACACACACACACGCCTGGGGTCACAATAGCTGCTTTTTTTTCTTTGGAAATGGAAAAATCTGAACACAATAGAGAGATTTTGATGATGCCGTCATGCTCGCTGTATAGAGTCTAAATTATAGTATTACAATGTATACATTTACATATAGGCAATGATCCGAAAACCACAGCGGCGTGCAATATAACACTCAAACTGCGCCTGCCGACTGAGCACCAGAGTCATTTCACAGAGTGAGAGAGTTATAAACATATCTGCTAAAACAAATCCAATAATCCACACCAACAGGGACATAAAGCTACAGATTTCATAATATGGATTTGAGAAAAACCCAACAGCTTGCCATTGACTTTTCATTTAAAGTCATTATCAAACATCTCTTGTTGGACCCTGAACCAATCAGATAGCACAGCCGGCAATAACAAACAAAGAGGATATTAATACTGACAATAAATCACTCTCAGACAGGTCACCACTAATGAGTTTGTACAGGATGAAGGGTACTGATTGCTGCCTTGCGTTGCTAAATAGTGGCTACATATTTGGCACAATATATTATCACAATTGGCTTTAAGCAGTTTGCTGGATATTGTTTTCTTCGGGGTTATATCAGCAGCTCATTATCCGGCGGAGAAGCAAAATTATACCTTTCGTAAAAAAATAATAAAAAGAGAGTTTTGCTTCAGTGTGGCGTGGTAATTACAGGAGCGGAAGACAAGCTAACCTTTGAGGCACTTTGGGTAAACAGATAATATGATCACCTGTGCTACTGTAGGCCTAGATTTGAGGCAGCAGCCTATGTCCTGAGTCAACAGCAAAGCTCTACCCAAACCAATTAAAATTTCTCCCACTCAAGCATTTTAATAGCCTACCCAATAACCTTTCAGTTTGAGTTTCCCTGAGTAGACAGAGAAATGGAAAGAATCTTATAATTGCCAGTCTCCTCAGGCTCATTACTTTGATATAAACAGCTTTTAGTTGGCAGATCACACATCTCCAGTCACGGTTTACTGTCACATTTCTAAAGGCAGAAAGATAGAAAAATGACAACTGCTGAACCTCCTCTTAACTATCCATTTTTCCAAGTATCAGGAATATTTCTCCATGCGAGAAAACATTTTTGCATGCGCCAAAAGACCTCTGGGATGGCTGCTGTTATCCTCCCTAAGTGGACTAAACATAAAAATGGAGATTCTGCAAATGGCCTAGCTGTTGCTTAAGGGTTTGTGGTATCCTTTTAAAGTGTAACGTGCTCGATGTCATTTGTGCAGAGCAGCCGGCGTCGTAAGTCTCCAAGGGACGACACTAAAGCTCTGTTTCAGCGCAGAGAGTTCAGATGATTTCAGCCAGAAAGCCTACGGTTTGACACTGCACTTCGAGGTTTTCTGTTCTAGGAAACTCTAGCACTGTAAAATATCTGATCCTGGAGTATTAGCGGCACCTTTCAGTTCCAAGGGGTTGTTACTCTGCAGGTATCACATTAATCCCAGAGAGAAAGAAAAAAAAAAAATCTTTTTTTCCCCCGAGAACTTAAGTCTCATGAAAATGCATTAACTCCATTATGACAAAAAAAAAACAACCTGCAGGCTTGCGTGAAGAGCTATAATGGTATAACAGTCTCGAACAGAGACATATTATAGGTCACAACAGTCAATAAGACAGACAGAGACCACAGGAGCCACTGATGAAGATAAGAAGCATTTGGAGCCGATCCCATCTTCAGAGACAGAGAGAGAGAGAGAGAGAGCAAAGAGCTGAACACGCTGCGGGCTCAAGACGGCCCTAAAGGCTGCGGACTGGCGGTTGTGCAGCGGTGGCTAAATTATTGAAATCCTGCAGAATACCTCATCTGTCAGTCAGTCAGATGGTCAGTTAGTCAGGGAGGCAGGACTGATGGAAATGCAAGTATCGTGTCTGTACTTCCAGAGAGCTGTGCTGTGGGTCGGAACGCCCTCACCTGTCACTCGAAGGCACTGTGTGGACTTGAAAGAGTCCTCGACTGAAACAGAGGGTTTAAAGAAGAGCGGAATGTCTGTCTCGGCAGGAGATGTGTGATGCGAGACAGTTCAATGTCAGGCTCTGGGTGGAGAGAGGAGTGTTGAAGTCTTATCTAAGAAAAAGGATTGTATAGTAATACTGTAACTTCTGGCTGCCATTTAAGACGGCAGCGTACGTCATCAGAAGTGCTCAGTCTGTAGGGCTGTGTGTTGGCAAGAATCTGGCGATACGATGCGTATCATGATACAGAGGTTATGATTCAATACATTGCAATGTATTGTGATTTTTTTATATCTAATTTTAGGAAAACTGTCATAGTATAAAGAACACACCACCATATGCATAAAATCTGAGTTTACTTTTCTATGCAATCAGAACAGTGGGATCTGCATTTTCATTATCACAGCCCCTGTAACATCCAACATCACAGCACTACTTTTTGGGCAATCTGAGCCACTGACTGTCACAGATCAATGCATGTAAACTATTAATTAAAAATCGATACCGTGTTTTGAGAATCGATACAGTATCACAAAACATAATAGAGAGGTGAAGTCCCTCCCCTTCCGGTGGACCGCCATGGGACTTTATTTCGGAAAAAATACATACCGTAGTCAGCGGCAAGAGACATATTTTTTTTTTGATCCCGTTTGAATTGTTCCATGAATCACACATATGATGTTTGTCAATTTAAAACATCATTGTGCAAGTCAAGAAAGTCACAATTATTGTAGGTTTGTCGCAGTATCATTTAGTTGTGTGTGAAACCGCTCAATGAACTACATCTTGTCTCGCACAATATGCGTCACCAACACCAGCTAGCTAACTTAGCTATGTTCCACGCACACATGAAACGTTGTCTTACCTGACGTGATTTATCCAGCGACTCCGGGAAGAGAAAGAACGAGCGAGACCCGTTGCTGGTGCGAGTCCATCCCAGTACGAAACACACAGCCATCGTGGCTTCAGCGAGAGAGACGTCACCACGTGACTTTTGGGTGTGTCGTCTTTCTAATTACGTATCTTCTTAAACTTCAACAGCTTTACAACGAACTCCGACTTTCTTGACTTGCAAAATTATTTTTTAAATTGACAAACGTCATATGTGTGATTCAGGGTGCAATTCAAACGGGATTAAAAAAATATTTGTCTCTCGCCGTTGACTACTGCTCATATTTTTTCCCCGATATAAGATCCCATGGTGGTCTACTGGAAGGGGAGGGACTTCGTCTCTCTATATCGCGATACTCAAGTGTATCGATATTTTCTTACACCCCTACTTGTCGGATGGTCGAACAGCTTTGGAAAGCCCCTCCCCCCCTCACACCCACTTCATGCACCGATTGGCCAAGCTCTCTCTATTTCCATTCGTTACACACAAACTGTTTCTGGCACTTTTCGTGTGTACAACGGAGTACAACACTATGAATGTTTTTCAGGAGAGGCTGTGCGGCGTTATCCCTATATTTAAACGGGTCTGAACAACACTTTTGCCTTTCGATGTGGTCGTACAAGTCGTACAAACTATGTTGTTTCAAACATAGCCTGACCTTTACAGCCAGAGAAAGTGTACGTTTGTCTTAAATCTCTCTAAATACTCAGAATGTTAAACTTCTGCTTACATAAGAAGTAAGTTTGTGACACTGCCATTTTTAGCTGCACTTTATTCACTTACCTATGATCCTACAGCATCACATCAAAACTCTATGCACCGTGAACCCCCTGCTCCACATTTGATTAATATATCAAAGAGAGCTAAATGATGATTAAATGATCACGATCAGGCCCTTGGAAGTTCTACGCTTATCTATCTGAGTGCCATAGGTCATGCACCGCATTAACTGCTTCAATTATTTATCCTTGATGCCCTCGGTTCTGAAAACGCACTCCGGGGCGAGGAATCCAGCTTCGCCATTTTGCTTAGTGAAATACAAATCCTTTTAAATTAGAGGCTCTTGATGGATTCGACCCCCCGCCCGCCTACTGAACACCCTCCAAACCCAAACCTCCGGGGGATCCACAATGCCGCAATTATATTTATCACCTCGGCAGTCAAAAGGCAGACCCGCTCTCTCCAGTCTCCCCGCCTGGACACGTGGGAGCACATCAAGATGGGCTGACATGCGGCTGACATTCATATTCTACATCTGCGTGCCCTTCCACTGCCGGTCTGGGACTTGGCAATGTCAAAGGGTCACGCAGAAGTAGCTTGGTCTATTTTACCGTGTTTGCAGATGCATCATGCGTCCTCCCCAGTCCTCTCCTACAGCTAAATATGAGTGCTATTCTTAACCGGCAGATTTGTTCTCCCCTCTCACAGCTCAGACTAGATCTGAGCACGCATCGTGTTGCCAACTTAGCTGCAATCAATTCCACAGTGGTACTTTGTGGGAGGTTTTCCTCAAATGCGAGTCTTTTTATCAAATGGGAAAACCGAGCTCCATCGCTCTGGCCTGAGTCCAGACAGACACAGAAAAATACAAACAAGATTTATCTCTGCCAGCTTCACCTGGAGCCAGGATGAAGGTGCACAATGGGAACAGTGCCTAAACAGGGAAAGAGAAAGTGGAGCGAAAAAAAGAAGAATAGAAAAAACAGCAGAGATCAATACAGGCTGACCATCACTCCAGTCTCTGCTTGGGGTAATGGGTAGCCATATTGCATTAGTCCGCTAGATGGTTCTCCTTGAAGTGGTGAAGCGAGAATCCTACTAATGCATCTGACATTTCACTGCAACCAAACAGGGCAGCCACAAAAAAAAACCGTCTCAAGGCCTCACGGATCAGCTTGCAGGGATGCTGCAACACACAACATCCACCCAAAAAAGTTGTTGTTGTTCCGCAGTTTAGCAATTTCTGTGTTTAATACATCTTTTCACACCACACTAACAGTATTTTCCAGATATTCTCACTTTCCATATTCACTAAGATGTTTGCTTCTTATTCTATTCAATACATGCCTGTCTGCTCGGGTGCAGAACCGGAGCCTTTGAATGAATCCTGAGAATGTACAGTTATGCTATTACATAATTAATGTGTTTATTAAAGATAAGATGCCTTGGGTACTGGAGGCTTTTTCTTTAGAGGAAATGATTCCCATTTGTATATGAATACAAAATATTGCAAGTGACTGCAGCTCAGTAGCAATAGGATGAGTCAACAACAACAATGGCTTTTAATTTCATACTCCTTGTGTAGCTGATCGAGAGCCACAATAGTAGCAGTGTGTTGCTGCTCTTTGCATGAGGGGGAAAAAAAAAAGGAAACATCAGGGGAAAATGTGAAACTGTGTTTATCCACAGGATATAAGATGAATTGGAACTTCCAAAATAAGCTTTTTCCTATACGGGCTACTTCCTCTCTGTGTCGATGCAAATTACATAGCCACAAACAGCTTCCTAAAGTTTTAATGAGTGATCACACTGGACACAAATGCACACAGATAAAATATTCATGCATGCTGGACTTCTGATCAGTGCCTGTGGGATATCATTAGCTTTCCTCATTTTAGAGGTTTCCGTACATTAGAAGAGACAGAGATCACTCCCTGCTGATTCGCAGGAAATGGATTGGGGATTCATTGAAGGTCGAGGTGAGAAGCAGCGAAATGCTCGCTCCTATTGTCGGGAGTTGCGTGAATGTGTGCTGTCATGAATCATGAAGGGTGATTTTTCCAGCCCAGGTAACATTCATCTTAAATTACTTCACAAATACGGAAAAGGGGATTGGAGTTCTGAACACACAGCCACTGCCTCCTTGCAGAAATACTGCAGCAGCAGATTGTAAACCCCATGATTTGACGAAGATAGCCGACCCATTGTGCTGTATAGCGACTGGGTGTCTCCTGGCGACAGCAGTGACTGCTGATTCACATGGACCACCACATGCCAACAACAGCATCACCGTGGAAAAAAACAGGTGAGTCAAGCATGAGCACAATTTTCAGCACAGTCACAGGCGAAACCACAACTCCTCGTCTGAATGCAAATCTGTATCGTAAATACTCTTATACCTTCTGACCTCTCAAAACCCAAATGTAAACTTAACAACTCAGCTGTTCAGCCTGAAAAACGATCATTGCCACTTTAAACAATCACCATTAATGTTACATTACAGGACCCAACAAACAAGATGGATTCTAATGGCTTGGTTTCGAGCCCGTTCAGCGGTTCGGCTCTCTCTGTTTAATCATATGGTTTCTCGGAGAAATGTCGAGAGACATCCACCAAAGAAGGCTTCTTTTCTAAAAAGACTAAATATCTAAAAACCCTGCTGCTTCATGCACACACAACGAACAGATTGGTTTGAACTCACTGACCACAAGGCTGACTGACCATCATTACCATCCTCAGAGTCCTGTACTCTCACTAGCAGGGATAAAATATGAGGTTGAGTGAAACAGAAAAGGCAGAGTGTAAAACAAAACTCATATCTCTCCAGTGACCAGTTGCCAGACCTTTCTCTCTGCTCGCTAAAGAGAAGACATTTTCAAAAAAATCCTTTTCTGAGTATGCATGCAGCAAAAAAAAGCTAAATACATACATTACAGTGACATGGGTACATGCCATGCTCATTATTGCAACATGGCATCCTTTCTACAAGCTGTTTCTCTGTCTACATTTCCAGTAACACTCCACAACTCACTGGGGAACTGAAGCAGGGGTTGCCAAACAGATCAATAATTCATCCACCCAAAACAGATTTCACGATGAATTGGAAATGCAAAATGAGCTCACTCTGGTGAAAAATGCATGTTTAAATCATAGGAATACATTTAAAAAAGAAAAAAAAAATGATTATAATTCTGCTCTGTGCCCGTCCCTGATCATCTTTCCTTACCTCCTTCTTTGGAGAGTTGTGTGAAGGCCTCCACGCCCTTCTCTCCGTAGCTGCCCTCTGAGGCGATGGTGGAGACGTAAGTCCAGCCCAGGGCGCGGATAATGTCCACCATGGCCTGGGCCTGGAACGAGTCTGGAGGAACCACCCGTGAGAAGAAGTCATAGCGCCGGTCATCACTCAACTCCGGGGCGGTTGACGCATAGCTGATCTGCGGGATCTTGAAGAGAACAAGCGGGGACGGGGAGGGGGAGGGGAACGTTTACTCATGTGTTGGTGCTATTCTGGTGCAGCATCATGGGTGGTTGCTATGAAGGCTCGGATAAATCACATTTGTGAATGACTGCATCTGAAATCACTACCTATTTAATATAAGGTGCACTATATTTACAGCCATTTTATTTGAGTGCCTACACTCTGAGTGGGAAATTTATGGACAATGTGCCCTCAGTTCAGAGCCCACAATGGAATGAAAAAGTAGTGCCCATGACATGTACAGTACATTTTTGCGAGCAATCCCACAATGCAATGTGTGACATGTGATAGATCCAAAAATTACAGCGCTGGCCATGCAGGGTCAGATATATTTTGAGCTTCAGGGAAAAGTTTGAGATTTTGGGAGATATGCCTAGTCGCTTTCTTGCCGAGAGTTTGATGAGAAGATCGATAACACTCATTTCTCTACACTATATACGAAACTACTTCCAGTAGCTGGTTAGCTTAGATTAGCAGAAAGAAGTGGCTTTGTGCTAAGCTAAGCTAACTTGCTGCTGGCTGTAACTTTATATTGAACGTACAGACATGAGAGTGGTTTCAATCTTCCCGTGAATAAACCCAATTCCCCCAAAAAATCAAACTATTAATTTAATGCAACATAAATGTGTTTCACTTCACTTCAGTTTAACTTGCTAACATTTTTCATATCTGCATCCCTTTAATATGTGCCAGCAACAGGTTTACAACATTCAAATGCATTGTTATAAGTGGAGTAAATGTGCAGGCTGTGAGAGAATATCGTTTGACATTTACAAAAATATCCTGTCACCAAGAGTTACAACATGAACAGATAATAGCAGTATATTGTATTTTACATATATTGTCATATTTAATATTTGACACATGGATTTAATTTCACATGGCTGCACCATATAAACAATTATGTTTGTCCCATTAATTAATAAATTGCTCGTCTGAATGAAAATGCAAGCAGGCGCCGCACATCACTCGCTTCTTTTGCCGCTCACACAGGCAGATGACGGCTTGCAAAGCAAACAAGCGATACATTTTTCATATCTTTCACATTATCTTGTCAATTGATCATCTAAGACTATGCTCGCATAATGTAATGCAATGTTTTACAGAGCCTATATTGGGTCTGTTACCTGGGCAACGTGCTGTGCTGTCACTTTCTTCTCTTAACATATCAATGAAGACTTACTGCAGAAATGTATTTGCAGCACTTTTTTTTTATGAACTAGCAGCACTCTCTTACACCTCCCTCCTGGTGAGACCTCGGCCTGTCTTCACCACATTGCAGCATATCCAAATATTAAACTTAAGGAACTTTGACTTGACAGTGAGTGAGATGTAAGAAGTAGAAGCAGACCTTGAGTTTTTTTTCCCCATCAAACCTATCATGTGCTTTTTGTTACATGGAAATAATAAGTGGACCTTGATTTAAGATTTGTCAAACTATTGTATCCAAGGTTAGGAATTTCATGCTCACTTGTTTGATATTTGTGTGGAGAATTTGTGAATGGAGGTTAAATGTCTTAACTAATAGAGACAGAGCGCAATTAAGTCCCGCCCACAGCGGAGGGGAAAACAATTAATCGCTCTCCATTGACTTTGTATTGTGTGAAGGTGCCTCCTTGTCACTTTTGTCTGCTAACAAACAACAGAAAAATGGCTAAAAGCTGCTGTGTGGTAGGATGCACTACCAACAGGGTGAAGAACCCAGAACGAAGTTTTTATAAGCTGCTGAACCGAAAAACTGAGCCTTTAAGAAGACAAAAGTGAGGCATCAGCAGGAAGAATTGAAAACTGTGGGATCCTGACACTCAGTATGCCGACGTGTGCAGCAAGCATTTTGTCCAAATGTCAGTTTTAGGTTAACTATATTTATATAAGTTAAGCTAACGCATTTTGACAGTATGCAACTTGTGTTATAGTGGAATATGGATACATCAGAAACTATGCAGTATTATGTTTGCAAGTGCAACAGCTCATCCATCATAATCTTAGTTATCAACTGCACCCCTGGTAGACATACGGTGCTAAAATAACCCTTTGATATGCTGAAATTTAATGTTTTAATCTAGCTACAGGTATTTTGTTAGCGTTTCAGCCCTCGGTTGACTATTGTGGTGCCGATTGTTTTCCCCTCCGGTGGGCGTGGTTTTAGTAGTAGTATGACGCGTTGCGCTCTGTCTCTATACTTACATACTATGTTCCCTCCTTAAAGGAAGCAGCGCAATCACACTAAGGCTAATGATCACTGTCAACTAAAAACTGAGACATACTATCAACTGAACAGTGTACATGTAGATAACTTAGAGCAGTGGTTCCTGAACCTTTTCATGTCAAGGACCCCTAAACTGACACAAATTAGACCATGGACCCCCATTTGATAAGATTTTGTCCCAGGGTCCCCCATCTGATAGGATTTTGCTTTTAGATGTTTTATTATGAAAACCCACGAACAAAATAGTAATACATTCTGTCATTGTTTTACTTATGGATGGAATTATAGAGAAAATAAATGATTCCTCTTTTTGCTGGGGCCCCCCTGGAACCCCCTCAAGGACCCCTGGGGGTCCCCACTTTCAAAACCACTGACTTAGAGTATCACATAAGGATATACAAGAGGCTATATCAATCACGTTCTTTAGAAAGATGCAAACTAGTCACTTTTCCTAATGTTCAGGAAGCCCCTTAATAGTCTGCAGGTGTTCTTCTTATCCCCAAACACCTCTTAAAAATGCTCAGATTTTTAGCCAAGCTAGCGGCTCTGTAGATGGAAATGTTGATCTGTGAGTTGGTCCATCTGTCCACTTTATCCTCTAGTGCCACCATGAGGTTCACATTTGTGGTTTTGAATAAAATGTTTCAACAACCATTGGCTGGATTGCCGTGAAATCTGGTACACACATTCATGTCTCCCTCGGGATGAATTGTAATAACTTTGGTGATCCCTTAACTTTTCTTCGAGCACCATCATCAGGTCAAAATTTGTCTAATACTGGGGATCATGGTAAACATTATACCTGCTTTGCATCAGCATGTTAGCATTCTGGAGTTAGCATTTAGCTCAAAGCACAGTCTGCAGCCTCTAAGAGCCACAGACACACTCCCACTAAGCTTGATGTGGTAGTCAGTGTTCAGGCATACACGATTACATTACTTGCCCACCACCCCCATTGTCGTTTTGCTTTTTTTTTTCTATAGAAATAAAACCGATTTAGTTAATTTTCGTGTATCAGCACCATGCTATGCCAGGTGAAAACCTGCGGCCCCGCAGCGAAAGCTCAACCAGAGAGGCCATACAGCCATCCTACGTTAAAGATCAAAGTCAGCGCTCAACATATATTGACCTTCATCTTTTCTTGTAAAATGTCCGTTGTAATCGGTAACACCGGTGTTGTCACAAGTTTATTGACCTGTGGGAAAATTTCCTCACCGTGACATCCCCACAGACTCCCACAGACACGATCGGTGTGCCCGTCGTTTGCTAACTGGCTAGCTTTGTTGGTAATTTGGGGAAAATAAACACAAATGGTCCAGTGGGCAAATTTGCACGAATGCCAAGACGTATTGCTTTCTCTCTGAATACACTTTTAGTGATGTTTCATACCAGCTAAAAATCTCTGAAAAGTAAAAGTAAAAAGGAGGATCCATCTATCTGACTGCACTCATCATCAAAAACCCAGTACAAAGTAAATCAGTTGATAAAGGGAACTAGTATGAGGTTGTTCACAATGCTGCCTGATAAAGACCTAAACATCTAATCAGCAACTGTGTTCGAGGTTTCGAAACGGCAATCACACCCGGCGGCACGCCTGGGATCAACCTGGCGACCTCCCATTAGACAGGTGGACGCACAAGCAAGGCCATGCATCTTTTTCTCTGCCACCAAGTGCAGTACCTCATCACACAGTCTAATCTAAGCGCCATATGAATGCCATCCATTTCCGTTAGAGTGATCAAAAGCAGCCGGACACTGGGGAAACACAGGAATGAGGACACGGCGGCTCGCTGATGGGATTGCTTCAACTCACAGAGTGTGAGTTATAGCTTTGACCCACAACCCGAACGGGGTTGACCGCACAAAGCTGACAAATTGAGGAGTCAAGCTCAAGACGACTCAATATGTTTCGAGTCGCCGAAAAGAAGAAAAAAAAATACCAACCGCAAAACCGTCGAACACAAAATCAGTGATGCAATTAAACAAATTCACAGGTGGGAATGCTGCTGCGATGCCACCCGTTAAATCACTTCAGGGCTGCCTAAATTGAGTGTAGTGGGTCAAAAAGGCAGCGCTGCAAAGTAATGGAAAAGCAACAGCAGCAGTGATTTGCATTTAAAAAGACTCTTCTTTCCAAAAAGTGAAGCATCCATTTGAAACATTTGATACGGGATGTATTTTAAAAGAGCTGCTGTAGTAAAACGACACAGCTTAAAGGTGTTATAGGATTGTTGAATCACGTCCCATCTTCGCCCCAGCTGGGACACAACGCTGCTTGAACATTTGTCTCTCTGGAGCTTTTTGCTGCAGGGAACCATTTAAGATGGCGATGTCTTTTTACTTTGTCCCAGGCTTGTACCCTGTTGATATCATTTCTCAACTCCTTATTCCCTGAGAATCTAAAACCTCTGTGTTTTCAGACTGTGCTTTTTGTAATTACCGCTTTGACCCCCAGGTAAAAGTGCTGAAGCTTGATTGAGGAAATGCCGAGGTGTGAGGATTAAACGATACAAGGAGATGCTGACTAACTAATACTGATTAGGATCTAACACCTTTGTATTTTTCTCTAATGGGCCACGAAACAAGTGGAATGAAAGTTAGTAATTTAACCTTCTTCATGACATAATAAGTGAATGGAATTGAAACCTTCTGAGCATGATTATGTCTTTCTCGGTAATTACAAGCAACAAAGTTTCGCTTTTCCACTTCACAGTCGCATGATTGATTCCCAGAATGGTTTCAACTAAATAAGCTCTTGTTCCGAAAAAATGCAGCAGATTTGAATTTCTCCACAATGCAGAGATAATAAGGCGAGGAGAATGGATATTTTATCAACAATTTTGCCTTCATTTTTCTTTAAATAATTAGCTTGGAACGAGCAAAGGATTATTTTTCTCTTAATCCTTCATCTATATTAGGAATTTGCCCATTTCACAGTTGAACTGCATACTGCTTGCAATTCTCCTTATTTCATTAAAAGGGGACCTGTTATGCTTTTGTGATTTTTCCTTTTCCTTTAGGGTGTTATATCATTTTTTTGTGTATGTAAAAGATCTGCAAAATTACAAAGCTCAAATCCAGGCCAAAGGGAGTTACTCTCCCCCACAGAAACACTGCTCTGAACTGCCTGAAACGCCTCGCATGAAGTCCCGCCTTTTCTACCGTAACGTGTGATGTCACCAAGAAACATATTTGCATAATACCTGCTTAGCGGCTAGTTTGGCACGCCCTCAAACAAAGCTACTTAGAGCGGAGCTGAAGCGGAGACTGAAGAGTTTGTTTCGGTTGACCAATCACGACAGTGGGCCAGCTGACCAATCAGAGCAGACTGGGCTTTTAAGTGGGGGGGGCTCAAACAGAGCGTTTCAGACAGAGGGTGAAAAGAGGTGCTGCAATACAGCCTGTTTGAGAAAAGTAAAGCATTTTTTGAACATTAAAGAATTTAAACATGTTCTAGTAGAAACCCAAAATAAAAATAAACACCTGAAAATAAGCCCAATAGGTCCCCTTTAATACACTTTAAATCTATATGATGTGAAATATGGTGTCACACGTGACAACATGGTCTATGCTCCAGTGGCAAGGTGATGGCGATGCCTGCGAGCGTTCTACATCGAGAACGACTACAATAACCGCGGACAGATCATGAGCAACTGGCCATGAGAGAATGATTAACGATGCCCCCTTTCAGTATCACAATTACCCAAAGTTGATGTCTGGCACCTGTCATGTGCTGTATACATCAAAGGGAGGATTGCTGAGGGTAATCGCCTTGCTTGCTCTTGAATGTATCTGGGCTGACAGGATCGATGGAAGGAAAACACAGAGGTCTGTTATGGGGGACACTGTTTTATTGATTTACCACCACAAAGTGCTGTGCGGCCGCCCTGAATAAAAATCTGTTGCTGAAGTCTAAAGAAGGTTAAGAAAAAAAAGAAGGAAAGGGTGGGAGGTGGTGTGTGGGGGGGAGGGTGGTAATCTGCTTACTGACATTAAATGAGAATTTCAACCTGGGTGTTTAAGAAGAGGGGTGACTAAGCGAGGTTGTGTAAAGGTTAGACACGTTCACAGTAAGTGGGAATGCCAGGTGAAGTTAATTAGAGTGCCTTGGCCTTTCCGTTGCATTTTCACATACAGCAGCCCACGAGCACCACGGGCAGCTCTAAAGAAAGGTGAGAGACTGTAATGTTTGTGCTTTAATCGTCCTGCTCTGCTAATGCGAAGGTGATGATTCGGACGGGCTGAGAGCAATACTCGCAGCTACAGTAGCCGTGCCGCTGTGCTCCTCCGTCTCCCTCGTATGCTCGATGCAGAAAGAAATGTTATTTGAAGAAAAATAGGCAGCATATGGCACAACACGACTCTCAGTTGGGGTAATGGCAACCATCTATCCTTGCCATCTGAGAGGAGGGAAATCTGCAGATACGAAACGACAGGCTGTCTCCACAGAAAACACAGTCCATGGGTTCTTAAACAAAAACTTCAACAAAAAAACAACAGAGCTTTTGCCTACAAAAGGCAGCACTGAGTAGACGGCATCAGTGTCAAAAATTAGGCACAGAACAGTAGAGCGTTGTCCAGACTGGGTTTGGTATCCATTAATCTGAGAGCAACACTCAGAAACATAGCTGCAAACCAAGTGTGAGTGGCAGAGCTGAGATGTTTCCCATGAATGGCTTTAAATGGGGCGAGGGCGGCCAGGCGGTTTCTGTTGCAGAAATCCCTGTGCCTCTATTTGCTGCATGATTAGCTTCTAAGTATATCTTGACATCAGTCAGCTCCACTCGGCTGTTTGCAACGATCTCCACGGCGACGGCGGAAATGACAGCGGGTTCTGACAGACCCCGACTCTAACCCCATGCTGCGGTCCGTGGCCGGACGCCAACGCACAGATTGTTCTCACGTCACCAGCGCAACGACACGCACACACGCTCCAAGTATGATCCTACGGACTGGCCAAGGAGCCATTTTGAAAGCAAAGACTACACACAACACCCACGATGGAATAAATATTTGTTCACAAAATCCATCCCTAGTCAGAAGATTTATTTGTAGCTCGAGTGCTCGGCGTAAAACAGGAACGGTCGATATCCTATAAACAAAATAATACAGTACAATAAACAGGCCTATAAAGATATTGAGCAGTTATCAAGTTTTATATCTTTCGTGCTAAATCACGCTTCAGCGGCTCTGTGACATGGGATCAGACCGCCACTGGTTTGTATCCAGACAGCAGTGCCATTTGTTAGCAGGGCAGAGGTAATGACTGTGTCCATACATGCAACCTCGGGCTGGGCTTTGGTAATCTCTCTTCACCAGAGCACGGCACTGCCAACACAGCCGAGGAGGCAGGGAGGAAGGGCATGGGGGGGGGGGGGAGACCGACAGCTTTCCCTCCCTCTCTCTCTCACTCTCTCCTCCTCTCTTCCTGCCCATCTGTGTCTCTCACTCAAACTCTCCTTTTGTGAAGGCTGCGTTTCATCATTGTGCCCTCACACAACCTGTGACTTTCAGCCTCGCTCCGCTGTTCTCCGCCCCTCTGCGTGTTTCTGCCCCGTCGGAGGGAGACAAGTGAGTCTCATCTTCCTGTGCCTCTCTCCCTCCCTGTCATCTGTCTGCTCGCAGACACGCCCCCACAGATGATCAGCAGACACTTCCTGCCCAGAGAGGTCCTCGGGCTGCCAGTTTCCCCCCGAGCCGACACAATCTGCCCTCAGTCATTTGCTCGCTTGCCACCCAACTTTCCCCCTCCTTGCTGTCCTGATAGTCTCTCTCTCTCTTCTCCCTCATTTTCCCAATCTAAACCCTCGCTCCTAATAATTACACTCAGGTACGACTTATCTGCATTAGTAAATACGTATTGTCGGGGATGTAATGCCGCCGGGATTATTGTTTTACGGTTTTCATCAATAGTGTGTCTGCAAACTATTCACTGCCAATGCAGAATCATATCTGTAGAAGGCTCGTAGTCAGTGCATTTCATTGATTTTCCAACAATATTCGCTTGTGGCAACTAAAGCATGATTATTATTTTGATGGTTATGTTTAAAGGTACAGTGTGTAGCATTTAGGCTGATCTATTGGCAGAAATGTATTGTAATATTTTGCCTTAGAATGGGCCTTTTCATATCTACTGAAGCATTAGATGTGACAAATTGATTTTGTCAATATATAACCAAAACCATAATCGTTCACTAACCAAGTGTAACAGCTGCCTAAACCTAACAGTATGAGGGACTTAGGACGTAAACAGGATGTACACTCACACTTGCATTGCTAGCAAATATAACCCAAGAAGCAATTCTGTTTCCTCCATATGGAATTTCGCAAAAAGAAAATTAGATGTTAATAGATGCGTTTTGTGGGAGATATTAGACTCTTTTTTTTAATTCCCTCTCCTCCACGGTGCTCGCCAAGGCCAGCCTCACATCACGCTCCTACTACATCGCCACAATTTTCCAGCCAGTTATTCTATAAGGACCTTACCTGAATAGTGTTTAACCAGTCTGGGTGTTAACTGTGCTTTGCAGAAGCTTTTTTTGCTACAGGACCCACGTTTTCAGAGTTGCCCACACAACTGAACTAGACTCTGTGTTACATGACAGAAAGTTAGGCTTTCATAATCCTTTATCTAACACGACCTTCCACCGTCTCCTTCTTTCCGCCCACTTCCCCTTTCCCTAGTCGATTCCCTCACCCTCCGTCTCTCCCGCTCGCACCACGCCAGTCCCCTGGGCAGCTCCGGTGCTCTGCGCCGGGCCCGAGCTCTTGCATGGCTGCCCTGCCAGAGTGTATTTTAAGACAACCAGCGTGTTTCTCCATGGGTACAGAGGCTAGGTATGACTCACAAATCAGATATTTGACCAGGAGAGCCACACAGTAGAGTAGAGCCGAGGCGTGGGAGGAAAGTGTGGATGGCTCACAAAGGGAACCTGACCGACCTTTTTTCTTTCCATCTGGTAAACAGACTGCTATTTCAACTCCATTGGTGTTTCAAAGAAATAATCGTTTTCCCTACACCAAATAATAGCTCCCAAAGCCTCGTCGTAGAAGAGTCTGTACTAAGGAGAGGCTCATCATCTATGAAGTTCACAGTAAAGGTCCAGTGTTGCCGTCACAAAGGAGCCTAATACCACGACTTGAAGGATCTTACCTTTCAAGCTGACATGACAATCAAACTTCTTGCGATCACTCGTGACAGTTATCTTGTACGGTTACTGTATCTCTTCAAGTAATTTTTTGTAAAGCTTCTTTTGACGTAGGCTTCGCACAAAGCGAGGCTCTGCAGAGAACAATGCAGTTCAGCAGAACAGCCTTGATCATTGTGGCTGTGCTGTGTGCTCTCTCCAGGTGCGACAGAAACCTCGACTCACGGTAGGAACGAAACGCAGCCTGCAGGTTTATGACTAAGCGTTATCAAATGTATTCCTTTACATCCACGGGGTCTCACATTACAGATGGCTGTATTGATTTCCTCCCGACTGCAAAGTGCACTGGACACATTTTTGTTTTCTTTCACCGTGTTCTTTTACAGCCTGCTTTATAACTTTTTTTTTCTCAGAGAAATATGAAATATCAATAAACCAATACTGAAATATGCATGGCTTATGCCTAAGGGTGGAGAAAAGCAAGAATATTCTTTCATGAGAAACATACGAATGCAAATGTTTGGGGAATTGTCTGTCTGTGCAACATCTGTGCATCTCTGCCTCATTGCTACGTCCAGTCCTAATCTGGCTCTGACACGTTATTCACCAAAGACCGAGCGTAGGTGCATGTTTTCTTCCCACCTACACCTGGAGCATGCACGGTCTGACACATTCATTGTCAGCCGTGCACCTGCAACACTCTGACCTGCATCCCAATGACTCCCTCTGTACTATCCATCCCCCCCCCCCATCTCTCCGTGTATAGCTCTCTCTTCAGACTCGACAGAGCATCATCGCCAGGCCCATTTCTCCCCTAATAGCGCAGACAATGCGGGCGAGCCTCCTCGATCTCGTCTCTCCTCTCTGTCTGCTCCTCACAAAGAATTCTTTAGCAGGGCCATGTAATTACCAACTGATCACAGCAGTGGGAAAATATCACAGATATCCTATTCCTTCAGTGTGTCTGAACCCCGTCTTGATGCTATGCACTTGAGATATATGTACCGTTTTAGAACAGAACAGAACAGAACAGAATACTTTAACAGGCAGTTATTTGCACGCTTGGCATTGCCTGCAGTGCTGCCTTGAACCTCTCCCAGGGTTGAGATTATAATATCTTATCAGCAGAACACCTGCATTCACAACACACGGCAAATCTGCCCGCATGGATCTGAGTGTCAGAGAAGTTGCAAATGTTAATAAGAATGTGCAGATGAATACGCTTTCCTGCAAAAGTCTCATACGCATATTTAAATAGCGAAAACTGCTGTAATGCCTGCCGTTTAGTACCATGCATCGTGGTAAACTGCAACGGTTTTCACAGGAGGTGTTTGGAGATGAACGTGTGCAGCCGTGGTGTAATTTACGCAGAGCTGATATTCTTGTGTTGCAGGAAATAGGCAGAATTAGCTGCTTAAACTGCCACTCACAGCAAGATACTCACACTCATCGAGCAGGGCTTTACAAAACTGGCAGAACAACAAAAAATCTCTATTAAAAAATAAAAGAAAAAAATAGGCAATTATAATCCAGAAATGCATTCACAAAGAAAGTAGTTAAAATGGATAAACAAATGAAGGAATAAATGAACAAACAAATTCAGAAACAGATAAAACGTTCAAAATATAGCTGCATTAAACTGCAAGTAAGCAAAACCTGAGTACAGCAGAGTATAAAGCTGATAATAAAAGCGATCTGAAAGACAACCTTGAGTGTGGTTTAAAAAAGTCTTCACTGTAGGCCATTTCACAGTTAACTATAGGACATTATTGTTTAGCTGCAGAGGCAGACCTTGCTCCAAGGCTTTATACAAATCTCGCCTCCTTCGCTGGGATTGGCACACTCTTAACTGGCCCTCAAATGAACTATCTATAACCTGAAGCATCTGATTGGTAGACGCTGTTGGTTGAAGTACACACCCACAGTCTGGAAGGCCCAGTTCAGGGCACTAAAGACCCTTCTCCCCCACACAGTCTCTGGGTCCTAATGGCAAAAGCACAGTCATTTCCTCTTCTGTCAAGACAGGGGACAGTCAGAACAGCCCGAGGATCTCAGGCTGAGTGTGACTCACGAGGAAATAAAAGGTCTGCTGAGAGTCAGACCACAGCTATATGTTCTCAATGTGATCTGGATGTCAATCTTGTATCCAACGAGCTGATGTTAAAATCTGGAATGTATGGTCCCTTAATGGTTAGAACTCTGACTGCTGCATTTTTAATGAGTTGGATGCTCGAGGCAAAAACATGGAAAGTGAAAAGTTCTGTAAATGTAGAAGGAAATATATGGTTCTGGTTAGTTTTGCAAATTATTGTTTTTCTTTAAGGCACTTTTCAGCCACATGGCTCTAGGGGATAGAAATAACGGTCGTTTGTCTCTCTACGTGCTGAGCTTTAATGTGAAGCTGTTGTTTATTAGCCATGCTAGTGGCGTGGCTTTAGGGATGGTGATTTCGGTCGGTCGGTCTACCACTTTGGTCCAGACGGAGATATTTCAATTTTTAGATGGATTGCCGTAAAATTTTGTACGGACATTCATGACGCCCAAAGGATGGAGCCTACGGACTTGGTGGTCCACTCTAGCCAGCATGTCAAGGTTTTCACTTGGTTTTCCTGGGAAATATCTCAAAATGTACTTCATTCTACTTCATGGTCCGCAGAGAATGAATCCTAATGAATTTGGTGATCTCCTGACTTTTGCTATAGTGCCAATATGAGGTTGACATTTGTGAATTAGGGTGAAATGTCTTCACAGCTATTGGATGACTTGCCATGAAATTAGGTGCAGACATTTATGTCACCCTCAGGATGAACTGTAATCAGTTTGCAATCCCCCGTCTTTTCATCTATCGCCATCATTAGGTCCAAATTTTATTGTAATTTCTCCAATTCTTTGCTTTGTGACTAAATACCTGCAAAATGATTATATTGGCATCAGCCTCGGCGGTTATTTGTGTTAACACGCTAAACTAAGATGGTGAACGTGCTAAACATCACCAGGGCTGTGTCCGGAATCATTCACTACTCCCTAGTCACTATCCAGGGAGCTGTCGCACAATTAAAACATGCCAGATCAACGTCTGCTGGTAGGCCGCCCATAACAAATACTGACATGTATTTTTGTGTGTGATAAATACATGGACGATATTTTGTTGAGTTGAATTTAAGTTCCCCCTGGTAAGCAGTGACGCGGCTGTCTAGGGCTTTTTATTGTGAAAGGTAAGAATTAACGGCCGTTGTGGGCGTCAATAAGCGTATTTTGCCAAATTAATAAATACAAAGTACTTTGTGGCCGTTTGTGTTGTGATGCTGCTCTGCTAACATTAAATATAATATTTTCACGCCGCAACTCGTGGATTCATCTCAATAGCGAGTGATTTCGGACAGAGTCCATGTTAGCATTGTCATTGTGAGCATGTTAGCATGCTGACATTAGCATTTAATTCAAAGTAGTACAGCCTCACAGAGCTGCTAGCATGACTGTAGATGCTAGGTCTTGTTAGACACTTATCTGGTTTTTGAGGCTTAATTTGACTAACTACAGTTGACTAATGGGATTTAAGCTGCTCATTACTTTCTTCTATTCACTGCACTTTAAAAAGGAGCATACCAGTGGTTTTCAAGTTTTAGCCCATTTACTACAAATCATGTGCACTTTATATCACAGCTAATCATCCAGCAGAACGGGCTACTAGTAGCAGACATTTTAAAGCGTGTCTTCTATTAATTTCTGTACAATGCAAACACAATGGTACGGTCATTTAACCCTTGAAATATTTAGTTAAACTACTACTACTACTACTATACATTATACTGTTATGTGCTCTTGAGCAGGGATGTATGAAGAAAGCTGTTGTATAATTGAAAAACCTTTAGGTAAAGTTTATTAAAGTCTCTGTACGTCTGCTCCGCCCGCGGCTCACTCTGATGTAAATTATCCTGTGCCCAGTCGTGACCTAGCCACTCATGGGCTCCCCGCTCCGCTCCGTGCTGCAGGTGTATTGCATCACAGAGGGCATCTGACCTGGTAGTCCTGTCAGCAACACACTGGCTCCGCTGCACAGCCAGAACAATGGACATTTGTCCACTCAGTGAGCACAAGAAGCTTTTTTTTCCCAGTACTGTACTGAACAACCTGCCAACTCTGGAAGGACTGGACACAGTCTTTCCGATATGTGTAAACAGACTCATTCCCACTGAGATCATGATTCATCAGAGCAAGTGTCTCGACTAATGGACCGAGAAGATTTATGTGGAATGTGTTTTTGTGACACGCACATTTCACATAACTTCCACTCGCAGTGAGACAAAGTGTCAGCAGGCTGCACACTGACATGTATTTCAGAGCCAGAATCAGAGATGCGCAGCAGACGCCAGATCAGACAATTACCCTCAGACAAGTTAACCAGCCGAAACAGGAATAGGCCCAGTCGAATACAATGGAAATGTCACACACCGCTACTGAAGGCTTATCTTTATTTTCAACAAGAGCACTAAAATGCGTCTTCCCCAAAACAACTCATGTCTGCTCATAACAGAATCTGTCAAATGAGCTGAAATAAGACAAACACAACACCTCAGAAGATCTGAAACCCAGACTTTTAAACTTGTTGCTTCATTGATCGTCATGAAGTATTTCATATGCGAGTTATATTGAGTAGAGATTTTATATACACAGAAGTTCTAGCCTTCAAATGATGACAGAGTTCAGAGGAGATAAATTCCTCTATAGTGGTATTATATGAGCTAAACCAACGAACACAGTAGCAAGAAAGTATTACGTGAACCCCATATGGCCGAAACGTTAACATCATAATCATCGTAGTGTGACTCTGTACAGAAGGAAAGACGCTTGTGGTAAACTAGACTACTTGAAGCCACTTGTGCTATGACCAACAGAGTGGGCGGATTTAAGTGCCTTGGGTTTATTTATTTCTTCATTTCATGTTCATTAGAGCACATTCAAAATCGTAACCTCTGTGTGGACGATTTCTCCAAATAAAAAGGTGTGATGTGTTTCCAACTGTGCACAGGAACTGGAAAATTGCTTGAACAGTGAGAGTGTAGGATTACAACCACCCTAAAACACACACACACGTACACAGGAATTTATTACTCATTGATTCATATGCTGGAGGCTTTAGCCTAACCTTAACCATAACCAATACATGCCTAACCACAACCCCTTCCCCCAACCGTAACCTACTCTAAGAGTAGCCTTGACCAAACACTAAATCTAATGGTTAACCTTGTGGGGACCAGCTTTCTGTCTCCAGAGAAGTGAGTCCCAATAATGATCAAGGCAAGTAACCACACACGTACATTGTGGAGTTATGGCATGTAACACCAAAGCTACGCTGTAAGCGATGACAGAACTCACGCACGCCTAGGGCTGCGCAATTAATCGAATTTCAATTACGATTTTGGCTTCAAACAATTATGAAAACAAGATAATCGACATAAAACAATTATTTTGACGCATTCTGTTTAAAAATGACAAATCCAGCGAACCCCTTTCCTTTACAGCGGTACGCTTTCATCCACTCAGTGGGTCAGGAACACGTGGGAACTCTCCCCGGTGCTGGCCGGCCCTGGCCTGCCCTCGCCGGGCGTATTTCCTCCGTAGTCGTGTGCCGCAACCAGCTCTAGGTCGGCTTAAAGGGGCTATATGTAAGAATCAGAAATTGCTTGTTCACAGCGACACCTGTGGCCGCAATTTCAACGAAAGTCAGCGTTGCTCAAGCTCGCGCTTGTGCTCGCGCTACATTGACATGAACGAGCACCGGTCTAAACAGTGAGGCGACACACGTCAGCTAACACACAATATCACTCTATATTTCACCTGCTTGGCAGTAATGTTAGCTGACCAGATGAAGGTCTCTCCATGAATCAATGCTGATCCTAGTGTTGGCTTTTTCTTTCTCAGCCTGCCGACCGCGGAGGACATGGGGGGGGGGGGGGAGACACCGACACCCGGTCGGGACGATAACGTAACTCGCTGCGGAGCCCCGTCACTTCACAAGACACGGGAAACCTCTGTTGGTCTGGAGGAGCTGCAGCATTTATTTCTGCAAAAACGTCCACTGCACATTCACTAGATATTCTCAGAGCTAAACTAACTTTTCTGCAGTGTGCGCGCGTGCACGTGGAGTTGGAGCGAGCCGAGCGGGTGAGAACGAGCGCGGTGTGCAAGCAGGCAGCAGGCAGCAGGCAGCAGGCAGCAGGCAGCAGGCAGCAGCAGGCAGCAGGAGCAGCGCGTACCCACACGCGAGCGCGCATGGGATTCCGACCCGTTATGATTTATGCGCGTGATAAGTTACAAATAGTCCCTTTAAAGCAGATGCCGGCAAGCTCGCCTGATCCGTCTTGAAACACGGAGCCCGTCTCGTATTACCATGCTTTGTGGGTGTGACTTTTTTGGCGCGTCATCACCATTCATATCTATACAACCAATGTGTTTATGATTAAATTGTTTACCAGAGCACAATGTTGTTTATAAGTGCACAAAGTTCTTCATAGATCTAGCCTCTTTAATTTTTAACTTAAAAATGTAGGCTACGGGGCGCCGCTATAGCTCACCTGGTAGAGCGGGCGTCCCATGTACCAAGGCTGAGTCCTTACCGCAGCGGCCAGCGGCCAAATCCGACCTGTGGCCCTTTGCTGCATGTCAACCCCTCTCTCTCTCCCACTTTCATTACTATCTCTCACTCACTACCAATAAAGGCATTGAAAAAGCCCCAAAAATAATCTTTATTAAAAAAAATTTAAAAAACGTAGGCTACAAAATGTTCTTTCTAAATGCAGGATGTTTCCAAAGTCAATGAGTAATCGTGTTAAATAATCGTGATCTCAATATTGACCAAAATAATCGTGAAAGACACTGTAAACGTTCTGCTCACAGAAACCCCCGCTCTCTATCGCAGCAAATGAATGAAGGTAAACACGGCGACTGCACCGGGAGTAATCTCCTATTCAATAATGAGACAAGGCGAAATAGGCATTTAACCTGGATGTAAGTCCAGTTCTACTGCATAAGAATTTACGAAGCCCATCGTCGCTCTATATCACAAATGGGATGAGAGAATCTAACCAACAGTACCTGTGGGGAATACAAATAAATCAAGACGTGGCCTGATCACGTACAATACATCTGTCTGGTGTTGCAGTGGCGCCATTAACGGTTGAAATCTGACTCTAAATTATGAATCAAAACCTACGCTGGAGGCATCCACGGCGGGGCTCCCGTTAACCCCTTGCGTCAAGCATAAATCTGGCTTTACATTAATTCTCTTGCCTTAACCAGAAACCAAATCACAGCCCTGAGATTTACGGGTAAACCCCGTGTCCCCGTAGTCCCCATAATGTGGATATTTAAACATATTTTTATCCCAACAACATGACTAGTACAAATAAACACATACAGGAAAAGCTTCAGCCATAATATGAAAACTGGACCAAACCGACGTAGGTATTTAATTAGGATTATACAAAACAAAACTTATTTATCCCTCCTATACAGCTTAGAGTTGAATCCACTGGCAGGAGTGCAGGGAGAATGATGTTCGACTGGCTGATGCAACACACAGATGGTTTTGCGTCCCAAAGGTCTGAGTATATTCACTGGCAAATATCACATTTGATTGCCCTTCGACCTCCAGGTAGAGAGCGCCTGACAGCTCTATGCATAATCCATTGATAAATGACATGCTATTGATCCTCTGAGCCTCGTTGAGGGCCACATGCGAGTGCTCCAACACTGATAAGGCAGTTAAAAAACACTACATCCTGTCAGTGATGGCGCCTATCCGCTAGTCAATTGTAGTCTAAGCAACCCTATTTGAAAGGAAAGAGCTTACCTAATTTGCAAAATGTCAGTGGTGATTGAGGTCTTCCCTCAAATCAATGTAACCGTCACATGCGAGCATTTCAGAGAGCACTTGAAATCCCGCAGGATTTGCATCTGAAAGCAGTTATCCTCTCAACTAATTTTTTTATGCATGCTCTGGCCGCTGCTGCAGCACAGTATACTTTTTAAGCTCAAAAGAGCAGAGACACATAAATTTGCTCGAACAGAACTCACACACCACTGCACAGCCAGCCAGGAAAACAAACACACACTCGCCAAACATCATCTCGAGGGAAATGCAGACAAAATGAAATTGAAGCTAATGAAACACTAAAGTTCCACGCTTTCATTTCCACATGTAAAATCAACAGGTATTTTAGCATTACTACCCGAGGCCCTTGCTGCAGTCACTGTAATAATTTAGTCTCCCTATAAAAGGTCCACACTGTGCCGGCTGATATAATGGTTATATATTACGATGTGTTGTTAGCCACTGTTCTGATGCACCCTCAGGCTCTGCCGTAATAACACAACTGAAGGACAAGGAATGAATCCGGATGACAGTTTATTATGTGTACTGTGAGAGACACGCTGGACCCTGACATCCCTCAGAACCAAAAGCACACACACATAATGAGACACACAAGCAACGCATACAAATGTTGAATTTTACATATTTTAAATGGATCAGCTCACTTTAGAGCTGCAATGATTGATCGATTAGTTGCCAACTATTAAATTAATCACCAACTCAGATCAGTTTGACTCAAATCTGTTTGAGAAAAAAAAAGGGAAAATTTCTCTGATTCTAGCTTTTTAAAATGTGAATATTTTCTGGTTTCTTTACTCCTCTATGACAGTAAAGTGAGTATCTGTGAGTTGTGGACCAAACAAGACATTTGAGGACGTCATCCCGGGCTTTGGGAAACACTGATCGTCATTTTCGACCATTATCTGACATTTTATAGACCAAACAACTAATCGAGAAAATAATCCACAGATTATTCATCAATTAAAATAATTGTTAGTTGCAGCCCTAGTTCACTTACCTCTAGAGGTATCTAGCCATGAGGACGGGTTTGGTCTAATTTGGCCATTTTTTTAAACAACTAAGTACATTTCATGCTATTACTTTTACTAGCACCTTATTAAATTATACAATTTTGAGCTACTTAATATTTCAACTTCACTACATTTCAGAGGGAAATATTGTACTTTTTTCTTCACTACATTCATTTGACAGTTTTAGTTACCAGTTACCCTAAAGCTGCAGTGGGGAGAAATGGAGCAAATGTGATTTAAAAAAGTTATTTTTAGAAAACAGTCACATACAGTAGTGTATGAGACAGGTAATCTAAAAAAAAAAAAAAAAGATCATGTGCCTCTGTGTCCTCCGGTGCTCCTAACGGCATCTGCAAGATTTCACAGACCGGAGGAAAACAACCAATCAGAGCCGAGCTGGAGCCTGCCGTCTCTGAGCAGCTGTCAATCACTCACGAAAACCAATCAAACTAGGCAGCGCTGATCAAATATGAATCAATATTCTGTTACTGTAATGACTATTTCTCACCTCAAATGTTTTCAGAAACATATTGTAGTGTACCGTTTAGCTGTAAAATGAGAAAGTTTGTGACCCGGCAGCCATGTTGAAAACATTCAAGCCAAAACCAAGCACTGCCCAATAATAATAAAAATATATAATAATAATAATCCAATGATATAATACATAATTAAACACTAGCATGAGTTTTTCTGCATCATGAGTAGTATGTGCATGAATACTTTTGATACTTTAAGTACATTTTGCTGATAATTCTGTACTGTTACTTATGTAAGGTTTTGTATGCAGGAGTTTTACTTGTAATGGATATTTTTTTTGCATTGTGGTATTGCTGCTTTTACTTAGATAAAGGATGTGAATACTTCTCCATTAAGATTTGTGCCTGGGGAACTGGATTTTAATTGTGGTGCTGACTGCATTAAACAATCACTTCTTTAAATTAATCAACAAAAAACAAGAGACGATGTTGAAACTGGGGCACATAAACGTAATGGTTGTATCTGCATGGCTTGATACCACTAGAGATAACTGAGGAAATATAAACACTGCAGAAGAAGGACCACTGTGTTTTTTTCTTCCCTCTCTTGCAGCTCAAGCTGGCGTGCGGCGACTCCCTGCCTACTCCTCGCTGCTCTTCAGTGGCATGCCTATCTACATTAGAGCCCTCACATGGGCATGCAGTCTAAACAGAGCCTCGTGCCACCAGCCTCCGGGGACAGCAAGACAGCCATGTGAGCAGTGCTCCTCCTGTCCCTTTTACGTTGGCAGCACATTGCACAAAGTTGATTGTGTTTTAAGTGTATTGCTGCATTAATCTAAACTGTGTGATTGAAACACTGAACCTGTATGCATCCATGTGCAGAGCTTGAATATGAAGCTGTTGTTTATTACCCATGCTACTAGTGGCGTAGCTTTAAGGATGGCAATGTCGGTCTGTCGGTTTACCACTTTGATCCAGACTGAAATATCTTGACATTTATTGGCTGGATTGCCGTGAAATTTTGTACAAATCCGCCCGAGTTTGGTGATCTCCTGACTTTTCATGTAGCGTCACCATGAGGTTGACATTTGTGGTTTTGAGAGAAATTTCTCAACAGCTATTGGAAGGATTACAATAAAATGTGTTACATATATTTGTGTCTCCCATCAGGCTGTTCTCATACACCGTTTGTAGCGATACCTACGAAATTTAATGTACTGTAATTCGTATATAACCCCCAAAATAAATTTGTATGCAATCCACGTAATGGTGAACGAGGAAGTATAAAGAGCGAAAAACGCAGAGTAGGGAGGATGTCCGGGTGGACCAAAAAAACACCGGAGTTTCACTCAGGAGATGGACGTTCATACCCCGTTTGAAACAAGAAGTCAACGTTGACTTATTTGACATGTAACTTCTGTACTTAAGTTACGCAACTACAGGAGTTATTTTAACCCAAACCACATTACTTTCCTAAACCTCACTATGTAGTTTTGTTGCCTAAACCTAACCAAGTTGTTTCCTGTGAAGACGGAAGTAATATTTTGAAAAGACTGTATGCATGCAATGAGCGGAAATTGACACGTGTTGCTGGACATTCGTAGGAAAATGCACAAAAAATAAGCAATAACTTTTCTTAAGATATCATACAAACTGTTGTATGAGGATTCGTTGCCCCCACAGGATGATTTGTAATAACGTTAGTGATCCCAGACTTCTCCTCTACGTAGCACCATCATCAGGTCAAGCGTGTTTATTTGTCCAACACTTTGCTTTATGACCAAATACCTGCAAAACTAATGACATTCCCATCAGCCTCAGCTATACTTTGTGATTAATGCTAATTAGCAAATACTAGCATGCTAACACACTAAACTAACATGGTGAGCATTAACATTATGGCTACGTTCCAAATTGCATACTTTTTCTTTTTACTTTTAGTAAAAATCCGTACTGTTGCATGCAGTATGCATATTTCGCATACAACGTTGCGCCTTGAACTTTGACTCTCTTGCTTATATATTTGTTCTGCAGAGGATTGTGGGTCAGAATAGCCAGAAAAGCATGCTGGCTTGCGTACTGCAAAATACGACCGGATGAAGTAGGATATTCTGGTATTTTTGGCATACTGCATTTGACATACTATGTATTGGGACATACTAAATCTTTTTCTGGCATATTAAATAGTACGGTAGTGTGGGTATTGGAATGCACAGTATACCCTCTAAACATCAGCATGTTTACATTGCCATTGTGAGCATGTTAGCATGAGGACGTTAGCATTTAGCTCAAAGTATCACTGTGCCTAAGTTCAGCTTCACAGAGCCGCGTGCATGACTGCAGACTCTTTGTCTTGTTACTTTCTGTTTGCCTCCTTTTTTTCTTAAAACACAACATCTTTTATATGTTGCGAGGGGATTCTCCCTGACACGGAGATCCACAGGATTAGCCTACCATACAATTTCTAAGGTACAATGTGATTTCAGGGCCGGGTTGGGGAAAGTGTTGAGAAAGCGATAAAACAAAGAACAAAGCACAGATCCCAGGTCTAAGAAGAACCACAACAATATTCCTCCTTTTGAAGCAGCAGTCACTCTCCTGGGGAGTACTAAAGGCAGCCTTTTAACAAATTCACTTAACTCATTTAGCAGGATTTGAGGAACGGTGAGGAGAGGAATTTGCCTTGTAAAAACAGATCATATTTAAAAGGCAAATTTCTTATTGAACTACACAGACGTATTGTGCTCGTATGAGGTTTTTCTACCATGAAAACAGAGTTGGATGTTATTTAGTCATATAGCACAGAAGTCAGCTATAGCTGAGTGACTTTGTAATTCAGGCTCTGCACAATAAATCACACACCAGTGCGTTGAAACAACTACAAAAACTACAATTAGCCCTGTGTTAATGCCTTTCAGCTCACACTGGATCGTTCTCGGCTGAAGCAACAGGGACATTTCTCCGTTTTGGAAGGATGAGTGAGAGGCCGGCCAGCAGCCGGCAGAGACCTCCTCGTGCCTCTCCACTCATCCCCGTAAGAGGATCGGACGTAATGGGGTTTCCTCTTCTCTCGCTCCTTCTGCTCGCCAGATAAAGTGCAGAAAACTTCCAACAAAGTCTGAGAGTGCTATTTTTGCCGCATTTTACAGTCATACCGAACGATAAGTTTTGAAGGAACACTGGTGTGACCTCAATGTGAGCAGAGCTAAGCTTTTAAGCAGGTGCCCTCCTCCCCCGCCTCCAATGCAGAGGGAGAAAACGGGGGTAATAGCTTGACTGGGAGAGTCAAGCTGCTATAACCGTCAAGCACGCCCAAAGCCCGTGTATAAATGAGGGGTGGCACCTCATTAAAGACACTGAAACAATACCTGCTATAAGTGCAATCATAACACAAACTAGAATTTGTCTGAAAACAAATGAAGAATGGAACAAGAACGCACCAGCTGTGTTTTCATTAAGAAACATTTATTCATATAGCATGCTATTATGTTGCTGAATAATAATGTGCACCCTCCCCCAAGGCCTCTGGGAATAGCCGAGACCTCAATATAAGGCGTGCATAGTTTCTCATACTCTCCCCGTGGCAGGCTGCTGACCTAATGACCTCATGTCAGGCTCAGTGACAACTTGTTTGACACAGGGATATTTTATTCATTCTATTAATATTGCATCAGTTGCTCACACTGCGTCGTGTTTGTGTGTGTGAATATATACCTGCTTCACTGAACATGAGATCAACAGCACTCCCTCACACAACACTGTGTCTCCCCAAAAGGCCAAAAGGATGGGAATATGAAATAATCACGCTCTGCAGGCAATATTCCTCCGTGTGGTTATCGGTTTAATTATTGCCTTTGCAGGTGTAAATTCTCCTAGAGTACAGCTCATGCTCTGAAAACAATGAACAGTCATTGACTCTCATTTCGCAAACAACACAAATGCAAAAAAAAATGGCTGTTCTTTTGTCTGTATTTCATCCGATTCCAACATCAAATCTATGCACGATATTGCTTAATCCTGGCGCTCAGACTTGGAGCACTGCTGCCATTCTGTCCAACCAGATCACTTCACTTCATGCATTCATCTGCATCCCAGTTTTGCTGCCCAAAATCGCTCCCTGTCATTTCAGTGACGCACGCCAGACACATTGGAGTTTAATCTGATTGAACTGGTAGCGAGGCTGTAGCCAATTTGAAGGAGCAGGCGGGACTGACCTCTCCTTAAGTATGTATTGATTGTTTGTATCCTTGTTTCTATATCTGCATGCTTAAAGAACACAAAGAGCAGAAGAAGGTTCACGCTTCATGGCTCTCCATTAAGTACAAGGACAGGGTAAGTAATCAATAAAATAAGTGTATATTTCTCAACCTACACAATGCTATTCTTAGCCTGTTAGCCAGGCTAACACCTGCAGTTTATGCTTGATAACCCTGCCCACGTTATTTGCTGTCCCACCTGCTTTTTGCCACAGCGTGTGAGTAAATTTCACCTTGCCAATTCTGGTCTGATCGGGCCATAAGTCAGCATCTGATTAAATGGCTGGAATGAAAAGCAGCAGGGCTCTCAGTCCCAAGGACCAGAAGTGAGAATCACTGGACTGTAGATAATGTATTCAGTATAGCCACAGGAATAATAAAAGTACAACACATTAATTTAAAGTTCCTATATACCCTATACTTAAGTTTATTCTCTTATCATTTATGTTTTAGTTTTTTAACATATATTTATTGATTTTCCATGTATAACAGATGTATTTTACCAATAATGTAGACACAACATTAACCCTTTACCCACCCCCACTACAATGACATTACACTGATAATAACGATGACTGTACCGTCCACCCCACGAAGACAACAGCAACAATAACATAAGCCCTATTCGCACAGGACTAGTATCACCTGGAGACCTCTAGTAATTTGTAATAATTGCGGAGGCCATCCGTAATCTTACTCCTGTGTTAATCTGCCATGTCTATAATTAGTCAAGTAAAAATTCCATCATAAATTAACTACCATATTTCACCAAACACAGAGGTCATGTGATAATATTAGTCCCATGTAAATTAGCATCTCTGAGATTTGGGGTTGCATTTTTTTTTTTTTTTTTTTTAAAGTTTCTATTTTTCTCTGCGCCGTTTTTCTGCCTCTTTCCCGGTCGGGAATTATGGAGGCCGCGTTGGCAATTAGAAATGAAAGTCAGGAGGCTCACCTCGCTACACAGCACGGAGACCCATTCGCATGGGCACTGGAGCAAGAGGGCTTTTTAAATACTATCTAAACATAAATAGGCCTACCACAGTATATAATGGCCTTATAATGTTAAATATAAATATTATATAGTATAATAAATTAATTAGGGCTGTCAATCAATTAAAATATTTAATCACGATTAATCGCATGATTGTCCTTGATTGATCGCAAATTAATCGCCCATTTATTATCTGTTCAAAATGTTACTTAAAGGGAGATTTGTCAAGTATTCAATACTCTTATCAACATGGGAGTGGGCAAATATGATTGTTTTATGGAAAAGTTGGAAATTTTGGAACAGACAACATTGCTGAGTTATGGCAACAGCATTATAGTATGTTATTCAACTCTGTTAAAAGTGATTTATTTAAGACAGATAATAGTGAGAGTGATGATTCAATGGTGATTATGTCACATGAGGTATACAAAGCTATAAAGAAGCTGTCTGTTAATAAAGCAAGTGGCATAGACCATATCGCGGCTGAGCACCTTAAATATGCCAGTCCGAGGATAGCTCCTCTCCCTGCTATAAGTTTTACTGGTTTTATGATCCAAGGTGTGTTACCAGACTCCATGTTGTCTGTCCTTTTAGTAACAGTAATTAAGGACAAGGCTGGTAAAGTAGGCAGCCTAGATAACTACAGACCCATTGCTTTAGACAGCATACTGTCAAAACTCTTAGAAAGAATGCTGCTGGATAGATTAAAGGAGTTTATTAACTCCACAGACAACCAGTTTGGTTTTAAAGCTAAACACAGCACTGACCTGTGTATATATGCACTAAAGGAAATTGTAAACAAATATAGAGGTCAAAATTCATCAGTTCTTATGTGTTTTATTGATGCTTCTAAAGCTTTTGATCGTGTTAATCATAGAAAGTTGTTTATTAAATTGAGTAAAAGACGGGGTGCCCAAATACATAGTGAGAATCCTGGCTTACTGGTACGCTCACCAGACTATGCAAGTAAAATTGGGCAACAGTGTCTCAGCCCCTTTTGGGGTTAGCAATGGTGTCAGACAAGGGGGAATTTTGTCCCTAGTTCTTTTTAATTTATATATTGATGATCTCTCCAAGCAATTGAAAGCCTGAAATACTGGGTGCATGGTTGGTAATACTTTAGTGAACCATATTATGTATGCTGATGATCTTGTGGTCTTTAGACCAAGTAGCGCTGGTCTTCAGCAGCTCCTCAGTGTATGTTCTGTGTATGGTGTGGAACATGATATCCAATACAATGCCAGTGAGAGTGTAGTCTTGATCTGTAGAACGAAGGAGGACAAATGTCTAAAATTTCCAGACTTCAAATTGTCTGTCAACAATCTTTGTGTCTGTAATAAGTTAAATATCTTGGACATTTCATTACTGAAGACATGTCAGATGATGATGATATTTGTAGGCAATGCCGCAAGATGTACAGTATGAACAAGCAAATATTCTCTTACGTATGTTTAATATGAGGTTCGGATAGAGTGAAGATGTCTGTGTTCAGAGCATATTGTACACCACTGTACACAGCCCATTTGTGGTCAAACTACAAAAAAAGCGAGCTTACAGAGACTTCTAGTCACATATAATGATGCAATGAGAATATTACTAAAAAGACCGAGATGTTGCAGTGCAAGTGAAATGTTTGTGTCTGCAGGCATAATTACTTTTCAAACGGTCTTGAGAAATCTCATGTACAAATTTATATGCCGGCTAAATCACTCTGAGAATGACATAATCTTGCGGTTGTCTAACATAAGATAGAGCACTACACGGTACCAATCACAGCTGTGGAGGCATTGGTATAGTTCTTTATATGTAAGGCATTAATGTATGTATACATTTATATTTATACTTTTTAATATCTTTTAATCATGACTTTGTGTGGTGCTTCTCGTATCGTAATGTATTATATGTAATGCATTGGGGTTTTTTTTATCTGGACCTTGAGTCTGCAATAAAGTTTGAATTGAATTGAATTGAATAACATACAAACTCTAGCCCAACAGGTCACAACAGCTGTCAGTGTGTCAGTGTGCTGACTTGACTATGACTTGCCCCAAAACTGCATGTGATTATCATAAAGTGGACATGTTTGTAAAGGGGAGACTTGTGGGTTCCCATAGAACCCATTTTCATTCACATATCTTGAGCTCAGAGGTCAAGGGACCCTTTGAAAATGGCCATGCCAGTTTTTCCTCACCAAAATTTAGCGTAAGTTTGGAGCGTTATTTAGCCTCTTTCGCGAGTATGACATGGTTGGTACCAATGGATTACTTAGGTTTTCTAGTTTTTAGTTTCATATGATACCAGTATCTTCACTCTAGTTTTAAAACTGAGCCCGCTACAGCCTAAAAATCGCAAGTTGGGTTAATGCCTAAGAAATTAGTGGCGTTAAAACGAATTTGCATTAACGCGTTATAATTATAATTTCAAAATCACTTGAGGTCCCCTGGCAATACTAGCTATAGACATTAGTACGGGAAGGTTTGCAGTAAAGGAATACAGACACGAGAGAGTAAGTAGATAATGGAAGTACATGTTACTGATAATAAAAACAACACCAACAACAACAGCATACCACACAAAAAAACTAAATCCACTTAAAATAAAATAATAAAGAGTTTCTGCATCTCAACATGGCTCCCCACCGCCCCAATCTGCTCTCTCTGGATCATTCGTAGGGTCATCCTCCAGATCCATTAGATGGCCAACATCATCATATATAAGACAAGAAATAAAGGGACTCCATACTTCTTCAAAAGCATTTTCCATTGACATATTTCTTGCCATCTCTCTCAACCATCTGCATGTCCTTGGTCTATTATACTTACTTACTTTTGCTAGACAGTATAACGTTCATTAGCACTATTACATTTCTAAAAGTATCATATAAAAAGGTTTAATTACTTTAAACAATTTCATACGCCATACTGTGGTTTTGGTAGTTATTTGTAACTTTTTATGTTTGCATATTTGTATAATTTTGATGAACAAGATCAATTGTTTTACAAAACCAGCACAAATATGTTGACTGATGACTCATCAACCTTTTAAAGTGTGTCTGGCATTTTTGTTATTAGTGAAAAGAGTGTAAAATGAAAGTCTTTATTTTGAAGTTAAATGTGTTTCCTGTTTTGAGAGAGAGTGGGCTTTCTTTTGGAGAGTTTTGTATTCATATTTTGGTTTTGTGTTCTGCATGAAAACAGTGAGACAAAAAACACCTGCACCTGCGCTATCTTGTTCCCAATTCTTCTTTTATCCTACAAGGACGTGGCAATGTTTCAGACACAAATTGTCTCCCTCGGGGCCTCAGGTGCTGTACTTTCTGATGTAATGTTGATGTGATATTCACGTGCAGTAGGCACGGTGCAACCATTCCTAATAAATGTAATAACTGGGCATTGTCCTCATGTGTTTTATCAATGACCAAATTCACACATGATGTGTGAAGTGTCATCACAGCTCATCTATAAATACAGGCGAGCTCACAACCTCACTCTAACCTGACGTCATGTCCATGTGAAATAAAAGGAAAATTGGGAACAGGAGAAGCTATCAAGCTTAAATCAAAACCCCTTCGAAAGACAGATAGACTCATATTCTAATATTCAGTAATTCTCTTGTTCTGTTGTGAATATTTCACGACTCCAGAGAGATGGATGGTGGAGGTTTGACAGTTTATTAACATCGTCCATATTCAGGCAAGTTTTCAATTTTCTCTTATTATTAGTAAATCCCACTGAGCTTTTCTCACTTTCTTCGTTCTAGTATATGTATTTGTTCCTGACTTTAATCTTAACTAAAGTTTTGATTCTTTTCTTTCTCTTGTCCTATCACAAATGTAAAATAAAATGTCTTTGGAAAAACTTTCAGAACTCTTTGTGTTCATTACTGCAAGTATTTATGATTTGCATTACCAAGTCTGTGTCTATGTGTCAGCCCTGTGATAGTCTGGCGACCTGTCCAGGGGGAACCCCGCCTTCGGCCAATCTCAGCTGGAATCGGCTCCAGCCCCCCCCCCCCGCGACCCTGAATAGAATAAGCGGTTTTGGATTATTGCAAAAAATAAGCTCTATGGCAAACAGACATTCATGATGCTTACACGTTTTGTTCCATAAAATAATCTCCGCAAATGAACACCACCTTTATGTTTTTTGAAGTGTGAATGTAATCGCTAGAAGTAAAAAGCTAACGTTAGGCTATAAAGGAACTACACCACGGTCGCATAAACACGAGGAAACACAACGAGGCTGTAAAGGCGGACGAGTCGGCGTGATGACATTTAGTAGCACTTGTTAGCAACCACCTTTTTTAAGACACGTAAAGGCTTCAGAATTCACGAGTGGGATATTTACTGACGTAGTTTATATTGTAGAACAAAACTTTAAAATCTCTTAAGCTTGTGTTAACCACAGACCTTATTTCAGGCATCTAACTGAACACCCATTCAAAAAACCCGTTGACTTCCAGACGAGGGAACTGGAAGTGCTAAAATGCTAACTCATTTCTGGGTTTTAGTACTCATTCCTGTAGCACTCTATATCCAAGTTATTACAGTCTATTTTAAAAACATGTTTTACAGATTTTACTGTAAGGAAACATGAAAATAATAATAACCCATCTATGAGGTAAAATTAACCCATCATTCTAGTCAATATAAACCAATATTTGGGTTGAATGATCAACCCAACTTGCTGGGTTCGATTAACCCAGCGTGTAGTCGGTCCAGTTGTTGAAAACTACCCAAATTGGGTTGTTTTCAACACATTTTTTCACTCTACCAGGAAAAAAGAGTTATTTGACTAACCGTTAACGCGCAATAACAAAATCTTAACAAACATAAGTTGCAAAATATATAAAATAAACAATAATAATGTAATAATAAACAATAAATAACAAATATAATAGCTCTTATATGATTTTAGTTATGTGTTAAGTAAGAGGCTGAGCCTTAGTTTGGACGGAAGGGTCAAGCTGGATGAGAAAGTGGAAGTCCTTGTTTCACATACTTGTTATAAAGTTATAATGTACTAAGTGGGCTCTCTGTGTCGCACTCTGTATAAAAGCCAATTAGCAAGTGATGGAGAGAAAATACAAGAGCCAAAACCACTGGTGTGGATCATGAAATATCCATGAGACAGTTGTGTTTTCATTCCTTCAGCAACGGTAACGGAGATCTTTGTGCGCATATACAGTATATATATATATGTGTGTGTTTGTGTGTATCTAATCATATGGTGCATACTTGACATACCAACCGTGTCTTCTATGACGGGGCTGAAAACAGTGCTATAGATGTGACTAATTGACCTGCGTTGCTGCATGCATCAATGTACGAAATGGCAACTGTGTTTAGAAAAACAGACAATTAACCTCTGCCATTTTGTGTCACTTTGAGAGCTTGTAACGTAACACACACACACGCACACACATACAGCCTTCACATTCCTTTGGTGTCTACCTTTACCACTGTCGGCTGAATGGATCACACTGCAAGGCTTCAATCTCCTTCAAATCAATCACGGTGATGATTCTGTGAAAAAGGAGAGATAAAAAGCCGACCGACGCCTGTCAGGGCTATGAGAGCAGAGGACGTCAATGCCTCACTTAGACAGCCAGTCTGAAGGGGCCGCTTCCCCAGACAGGAGGACAAGACGGAGTTCACCTGCATTCAATACAAAGTTTTGACTCGCTCTTTGAGAAAAGAGATGCGACAGAGAATTGCGAGCTGCGTTCCCCTGATGCAAATGTCACCTGGATAAAAATCAATTTCATGACTCATTCAAGAGGCCAGGACGCACAAATGGACAAAGTTGTCCGGTCTTTTCAACTACAGTGTCGCCCTCCCCGAGAATGACTGCTACACAGTGAGGATTGGATGATTTTTCAAAAAAAGGTGCACAGATTCATAGCTCCTGGTAACAATTCAAAAGTTTGGCTGATTGATTTTTTTTCCCCCTCCTGTGGCATTGTTGCTTCTCATTTCCAACACAGCATGAAAGGCAGTGAAATAAAAACATCTTAGCAGCAAATCGGCCTCACCATGGCAACAGTATTGATCAACCCTCCTAGGTCCTCAGAAAAATCTATCCCTCATGTCAATTTCCCAGCATTAACAGTTCAGCAGCTACTCGTTTCCTGAATAGACAGCCATGATATTTAGCGCACGACAATAAAAATCTACAATCGCTATTTAGCTGCCCTGATGATTCATTTATCACAGAGGTGAGACACGAAATGACCTGATGATATTCACTGAGAACAAAGGGTGATAGTAGGCTAGAAGGACAGCTCATTGACTGAAAGCTCAAAGCGTTAAGATTTTACTTCAAAGTCCATTAGACTGCTTATGGACCACATCCCGTAATGAAATGTAATTCAAATCGACAAGGACAAGAAATTGAACACTTCCTGCTGAGCTGTCTTTCACTTTGATATGAGAAAAAAAAAAAAAAAATCTGCTTTGCTTCATTGAATCGTATCTGTACAGGTACTATGTCAAGCTTTTGATGCTTTTGACAGGAACCACTTGATACTTGATGGATTGCAGTTGCAAACTATCTCAGAAACGTGTAATGGCTGTCAAACACTAATCAAATGCTGTAAAACTAATGAGGGTAGTTGGGCTGGGAGCTCTCATTTCTGGAAAGTATTGATTATACAGTATCATGTGGCCTCACATTTAATTTATCATCGTTTATTATCGGTGCTATCATCACCACCGGTACCATTGAAAAAAAATAAGTGTGCTGCAGGGCAAACGGGTTCAGACCGAATTCACCGTGTGCAGATTCGACTGTGGCGATTTAATCCACCTTTAGTGGCAACACGGGAAGAAATAGTGTCGGACGGAGCTTCATGACAACTGCCGTTCGAGCCACAGATTCCTCGAGCTGGATCCAACATCGCCCCTGGACTACACCTACACTCACACACATGCTGGTGCACCTGGTGTGAGGAGGAAAGAGGAGAAGACTCAAGAAATCATCTCTCTTTCTCTCCCCTTAAACCCTCTGAATTCCCAAATGCATACAATATGTTATACAGCTTGCATGGAAAAAAAGGAACCCTCACACTCTTAACAAGTGTATTGAGGATGCTTCAAAGCAACACTGGGGGGTTTTACCAACTTGAATAATAAAAAAATAATGTGTTAACTCAGCCTACAAAGAGTGAATACGAAGCACAGCCGGGCTGAAGGTTGCGGTTGGGACCATCAGGCTAATAGTCCAGCCAATGGAGCCAACAAAAACCCCAGAGGATGACTGCTGTAAAAAAGAAAAGAAAAAAAGAAACAAGAGTGTTGCATGTGTGTGTAAGTGTGTGTGTGTGAAAAGAAAAAGGAAGAGGGGGGCTAAAAGCATGTTAAGTACTTTGATGGTCTTACAGTTAAACGGCTACTTACAGCCAGGCCCCATGGTTTGTCTAATTGAACTGAAACAAAACACAAAGATGACAAGACTGTGAGTTACAATCTGCAACCACAGATCATTAGCGCCAACACTGCAGCGCTCATGATCCTCGCCGCCGTCCTCCTCGCACGAGAGAAAAAAAAAAACTGCATAGAAGTCTGCACATTTGCATCCACGCGGTATTTCAAGTAATTAGATATTTTGCTATGGAGATGTGTTTTAAATAATTAATCTGCTGTATTGGTGCCCTGCTGCGTTTCCCATTCCACTGCAGCACCAGCAGTGGGCAAACACCATCATCAGTCGACTCCCAGCCAACAGGAATAGAGATGTGGCTTCCCATAAACCCCGAGCTAACTCGTTTTGAAATTAGTGCTGCAAATTCATTTCATTTACTCGCAGCCATCGAGCGCAATTAGGGCGCAAGGAGTTTGAAACAAGCTCATTGCAAAGAAGGGGGCCCCCCTGTAGATAAAAAGCGAGCCAGCTCCACCATAAATCAGGGCTTTGCAGGTTCAAAACAATTCATAAAAATGCCTGCGGTCTCTCTCTCTCTCCCCCCCGTACAAGAGGCTCACATAATCATGTGCAATCACATGAAGCAGGCCTGTTATTCTCAGGAGGGGGTTGTTGAGTTTGGGTGTGATTGTGTCAGGCTGTCAGTGCCCACTCATCCAGACTCTGGAGTGAGACTGGAACAGACGGGAGCTGTTCTTTCAGCACCACCGGGGACAAGCAACAGCACACTCAGCTGTCTCATCCACAATGTAGCGGAGAGGGGAAAAAACACCCAAACTCACTTCACCTTCCCTTTTGTTTCAATATTTTAAGATGGAGAGAAGTGGAGATGAAAATTAGTCGTGCATCAAATTAAAAAATGCAAACAAATATATATGATATCACCTGGAAAAAATAGCTGATTTTTTGTTAATACCAATTGTTGATTTATTTCCCTGTGAGATAAGGCTTTTTGTTGTTACTACTTATGGCATCCCTGTTCTCATCTGCTTACTGGGTGGGTACCAATGAGGCGCAACACTCGTTTTACCATTAAGCTTGTGCACAATCCGTGAAAACACTATTTTAAAGACCACAAAAAACTATCGCACACACGCTCAAAGACTTGCCTGAAAGAGGCGTAGGATGTTGGCGACCATAATCGATACGGAGCTCGCCGAGGCTCCGATGACTCCCACCACTTTCTCCGGCTTGACGAACACCGGCGGCTCCCCGTTCGTGCACCTCACGTCGGAGGTGTCCTTCGTGATCAGGGCTTGCACGAAAGTCAAAGATTGCTCCAGCGCGTAGGTGTCCCTGGAACAAGTGTCCAGCACCCGGGCGCCCAAGGTGATGTTGGGCAAGAGCTGCTCGTCCTGGTTGATCTGGTCCAAAGCGTACATCATGGCCTCGAGCCGCTGGACGCCGTTCTCCTTCTTCAGGTCCCCGCACGGCGCGCCGTCGGCCCCTCTGGCGTGCACCGGGAAGAGTCCGCCGAGGGTCAGCTGCCCCTCGGTCCGGATCGAGTGGGGCGCGTACGTCTCCTGAGGCAGCGCGAAATCCACCACGGTCCTCATGAGCCAAAACAATCTCCACACGGCGCTCAGCTTCACGCGTAAACCAGGACGAGCCATGGTCAACTTTTTTTTTTTAGGGGAAAAAGATGAGATGGGAGTCCGCAAATCCGCCGAAGAAGATATAGAACCCAAAAAAAAAAGAAGTTTTGTTAAAACGAACCCATTGTTGTTGTTGTTGTCAAGCGAGGATGGAGATTCAACAAGCTGGGGCTGGAGAACCGAGACGCAGTAGATGGCTCAGGCAAAACTGCGCCCATCGCTTTGCTGCCAGGAGGAGTGAGCGGTGCAGCTTGTTGAATAGTGAGGCTCCCTGACGGTGATTCAGTTCCCCTCGGAGAGAGAGAGAGAGGCTATACATCCATTAGTCAGAAAAAATATCAGTAGTAGAAGGTGATCATCATCCGCAGCCGCAGATGAACTGGCCCCTAATTTTGTCCACTTCTGGTGAATCCAAAGCGCGAAAAAAAAACGCAACGAAGCCCGCAGCCGAGGATCTTCACAAGAAAAATAACATATAGTGGGATTTTAAAGAATTATCTCTCAAAATCAGAATTTAGATGTTAGGACCGGCAGAAGTGGGTGACATTCTTCTTGCTCGGACCAACTCCACGGGAGCGCAGGGGATGGCTCGGTCCGCGGTGGTTGGTGTCCGTCTCCCAGGGGTGTGCATATCATCTCCACGGTCTCCAGGAAAAAGAAAGAAAGACAGAAAGAAAACGAGTAGTATGCGCTCAAAATGTGAGCGGAGAAACTGAGGAAAATCCCAGCTAATTAAAGCCACCGGCTCTTTCTCGGCGGTCCCCGCAAACCGCTCGCATTTATACAAAATGAATGAGTCACAGCGAGGGATTCACTGTGTGCGCCGAGTTTTCAGCCCCCTTTTCCTTGCGAGACGTCATTCGGCTGGCGAGGATAGGAGAGAGGGAAAAAAAGAAAAAAAGAAAAAAAAAAGAAGAGTATAGCATCACTTCATGGCAAGGTTTTCAGGAAGTTGTCTTCAGACAGTTTAACGAGAAGTATAAACAAGGCGCACAAACGCACTTACAGGCTTGAATAGTGAGGAATTGTTCCTCTGAGTGCCTCTCAGTGCGCATCCATAATTTCTTTCTCCCCCCCCCCCCCCTCCCTCCTTTATCCTCATCAAACACACTAACATGCAAAAAGTCTGAGTGTTTTTCTCTCTTTTCTTTTGATTTCGACGGTGGCAGGCATGAAAGACAGAGATGTGTGGTATGAAAACAGGTATGAAGGGATTCATCCACCGACTCAAAAATGCCTTTACTGATTTTGGATTCATTACTGATGCACCTTTAAAGCGGAAGAGGGAGGGAGAGATGCAACGTACACGTTTGGAGGAGTCCAGGCTGGTCTCCCAGGCAACCCTTCTTCAGAAGACACTCCTGATTCATCCTGTTGCACCCCGCACGCGCACACACACACGCGCGCGCCTCACGCTGGCACGCACGCTGGCACACAGGCTGGTGAGAATTAACCACACCTTTAGGAGCGAGGGACCCCTCACATCTCCCTGACAAAACACTATCATCACCAAACTATTTAATTGCACAGATGGTGCTTTTACAAACAAGCAGATTATGATAATTCGCTTTCAGTGGACATGCATTAGCCGGTTTGGCAATTTGTGGCATTAATTTAAAAAAAAGGTAGTTTCTGAGTGTAATTCACAATTATTCAAAAAAAAGAAATCACTGTTGGGCTCCACTAATTACCGCTGTGTTCGTTCAGTGAGTTACAGTGTGAGAAAAAAGGTGCCGACTGTGCACTTAGATACATAATTCATGCACAAGCCTTCGTCTTCAAGTAACCTAGAAATTGACCACTTCTGAACCAGCCGCCACACGCCCCAACAATAGCATCCATGGGGATGCCTGTCGCTGGGAAATCACAGCAGCACCACTGGGAAACAGGAAACAGTAAATGGATTATAGGATGAGTCAGTTAAGTTGCTTGATCATTGAGTAATAAACAGCCGCTGAGAGTTGCTCGATTATGAGGCGCAGAATCCCAGTTTGTGAACATGTTCGTTCCATTCCTTTCTGTGCAATTAAAAGATTAGAAAAGGCGATGCGGCTCTAATTGAAACATGTCCTATTGACATTACAGGCTTGGATGGACAAATTTCTAATTAATTAAATTGAATAGAGATTAATTCAAGCCTAATCCTGCCATGTAGTGTATTTATCTCCATTAGCCGCAGCGATTTCGCATGAATATCTTTCAATAGGCGAATCGTGCATGTCCAAGTCAGAGCACATGTCAATGTGGGTTTCGGGTGCACAGACTGCTCGTCAAGGCCAAAATTCATGAGCTGCACCAAAAATACATTTAAGGACACTGTGTGGGAACTGCTGGGAAGAGACTGCCGAGGAGAGAAGTGAGGGATGAGAGACGGGAGGGAGGCAGATGGCGTCCTCCGCTGTGAGCACACTGAGACAGGCAGGCAGGCCTGGAAAAAATGCAGCAACAGCCCCTACAAATGACACCCTGAGAGACTGGTGTCGCTACGCACGACACTAATTCCACCGCTCGGACTCTGCCGTGTGAGAGCCCGACTCCCATTTACACTGTCAACGGAAAGGTTACTTTTGAAAAATGGGCCCCTCACCGTGATTTAATTCACTGACTAACCCCAGGAAGAGGGGTCTTTTCCCCCGGGGGAGGCTATGTGATTTAGACCGAGATTACACTTTGGTTTGGATCGTCTCTCTTTCTCCTTCCTCACTCTCACACTCACAAACAGACTCAGATAAATTCCATTTCAATTTCACCATGGGATGAAGTAGGAAGCAACAAGCAAGTAGGTATGTGAATGCATCTGGAAGAGGTTTACGTTCAATATGGAGCTGACCAAACAAACAAACGCAGCATTCCACACGCCGGGGGCGCACTACATTTCAATGCATCCCACCGGATGAATTACGAGCTCCTATGAGAGACCAGAGCTTTTGTTTCAAGCATTCAATAACACGTCTGCTCGATGCGGTCTTCTTCAAGTCAATTACAGGTCTGGCACCGTGTGTTCCTTTAAAAGAACGAAGAATCAAAGAACAATAAAAAGTCAACCTCCAGGACAAGAGGCAATAAGGTTTCCTTTTGGGCTGACACCGGGCACAATGGGGTCTGTCCGTCAAATTAATTAACCTGGAAACCTGTTTAATTCCCAGACTCGAGTGAAAGGGCCGTCGCATCCACGGGAAAGAAACGACTCCAGAGCAGGAGGTAATTGCATGTCGGGGTGATTTGTTCGAAGGCAAGCGGGCCACCAGCCCCGTTTGGAGTCATGCATATTCTGTGAGGGGGTGAGGTGTTAATGTTAGATCAATGTAGGGGCAATGTTAGATTAGCAACATGAAGGTCACCGAGCTGCCGGGCCCCCCCCCCCCCAATGTCTCATTCTGCACCATCTGCTTTGGAATAATAAAATCAGGCTATCTACACTTTTCTTCATCACTGTAAGGAGAATGAGCGCCTGCGAGGAGGAGGAGGAGGAGGAGGAGGAGGGGAGAAAATAAAGTATTGTAATTCTACAGGCACGCTGTATGGGAAGACAAATTCTTAGCTCTTCTGCTGTTTATGCCAGAGACAAAGCAGGTGCACTGCAGCTAGGACGATAGACTCTCCACGCTCTCAATTATGATTGTAATCCATCTGTCATAGCGGCTCCCTTCTAATTATGTCTCTGTAAAGTTGCTGCTGCGAGCTCAGTACCCATTCACACTCGGAAATGTGAAAGATAGACAGATAATGCACAAGTGGCCACCGGAATACATAACGGCAGGGGCACTGTAGCTTGGTAACAGGAGGTTTTTCTCCCCTCATGTGTGGCAATGAGTCTGCTTACAGGGTTACACAGAGATGTGGCCTTTGAGACAAGCAAAAAGTTAAAGCAAGAGAAAGGAAATGTAAACCCACGAATGTTACAAGGGATCCTGTCTGGATAATGATCAGAGGTATTATATATGGCAGTAATGACCCAAAGGTGTTGACCTCCCGCCCACGCAGTCCTGGAATCTTCCACAGGCCCTATTAGTGGGTGACTGGGCCTTTGTTTTGATGGCTAACCTCATGGTCCGCTGGACTTATGTGATAAGTGGGCGCAGCTGTGTTAGTTAGCCAGGAGGGCTTCAGCCACAAATTTGATTGTGATAGCAAATGCCTCTCGCCGTGTGGCCGTTAATTAGCCGACCTTCTGAGCGGCTCTGGACCTGTGTGGATTCTTTTATCACACGGGGTCTTCATGGTGCATTGTGATGGGAGAGATTTTATCTACAATCCTTGTGAATGACTCATAACAACCCCTCTCCGTGTGTGTGGGTGGGGGGGTGGGGGGGGGTGATGTGACATGCCTACGTGACGATAGACAGATGACCAGAGTACCTTTCAGAACTATTTATCTGCCAAAAGGAAAAGAAACCAACATAAAAAATAGTGTACTAGCTCCAGTCCAGTGCCTTAAACTTTGCGACTCCTCTGGTCTATGAGAAAATGACCCTACTTCTCACTTGATTTATTACCTCAGTTAACATTGTAAACATGAGTTTATGGTCTCAATCGCTAGTTTCAAGCACAGACCGTAAATAAGAAGTGGACGTAGTCACCTTGACGTCACCCGTTGGTTTGTGGACTGTCGTTTTGAAGCCTGGAGTTCGGTATTTTGGCCGTCGTCATCTTATTTGTTTGGTAAACTAAATGAACATCATGCTGTATTGACTTGAAACTAGCGATTGAGACCATAAACTCATGTTTACAATGTTTACTGAGGTAATAAATCAAGTGAGAAGTAGGGTCATTTTCTCATAAACTCCTATACAATCAGACTTCTTTTTGCAACCAGAGGAGTCGCCCCCTGCTGGCTGTTAGAGAGAATGCAAGTTTAAGGCATTGGCTTCCCTTCTTAGTGGAGGTAGCCCTCTGGTTTCAAGCCTTCTTGCATGATGTTCATTTAGTAAATTATGGTCCCATTTAGAGTCAAGTAGACCATAAAGCAGGGTATGCTTTAGGGCGTGAATACCTTGTGATTGACAGGTCGCTACGACGGCTTTGTCCGTTCTGGGAGTTGTCCATGTTTTCGTCTTACAACTTTAACCCTTTCACAGTGTGTTTTCAGTTCATGAAAGTTAAATGTAACATCTTGGTCGCCTAAAAATGTCTTATTCAGCGTTCGGTTGTACTTAGCTCCACCCTCTCATGTCACTTCTGGTTGCAAAAAAACAATATGGCGACGGCCAAAATGCCAAACTCGAGGCTTCAAAACGGCAGTCCGCAAACCAATGGGTGACGTCACGGTGACTGCGTCCACTTCCTATATACAGTCTATGATTAGTTCCAATAAATAATGTTATGTTTCCATTGCAAATAATTGTTTTTGTTGGTAACATTTTCCAATAGAATACAAAAGTAGTTACCAAAAAACAAGTGAGGAATGAATCGGGAACTAAAGGATGATACAAGTAGTTCTAATTACTTACATTACAGTCACTATTTTCGTGCCCTCTCAAGTCAAGTGGTGAATCATACCGAGTTCATGTTTCTTTACATCATGATTTATCTTCTTTTTTTTTTCATTTTTGTGTCCCTTCAAGTAAAGTAAAGCATCGTCCTTGTTACTGGGAATCCACAGTTAGTTTGTTCATAACAAACCTGAAGACAGGATTCAGGAAAAAAGATAAACCTGCACTGTGATAAACATCAGGACATTTTCTCAGTACAATGCGTGCAGCTGAAGTGTTCTGATCTACGATTACCATTTTTATTCGACGGCAGTTTGTTCTTGTTTTGAATTTATTTCTGTCTCTACGTGGTAAACACTGTCCAGCGACATAAGCATTTTTTACAAGTACAGACGGCGGTTCAAAACATATCGTAGCTCTGCACAGAGGAGAGCTACACTGAACTCGACAAGAGGCACGAGGGCCATGTGTTTAAACTGACCAGTTGGGGCAGATTAAAATAATCTTCACGTTAATGAGGACGCTAACACTGAGATGCTGCACACATTACAGATCCCTTTCACTTTGGCTGGCCGGCCTCCTAGGTTGTTATTCATTTCGATTTATGTTCTGGCAGCTGCTCTCATACCGCCACGGTGACGTATTTGCATCGCACGAGCCTTACTTCAAAGTATTTTTCGAAATTGCTCGACGCAAATGAGCTCATTCTTCCGTTTCTCACGTGAACTTTACACTTGGAAAAGTGTTGAAAGTGTGTGTGAGTGGATTATGCCTATGCTGCTTGAATTAACTGCAGTGTTGTTTGTGTTGCAAATAACATATTTTCTTCAGCTCATTACCATATGGAGCTGCTAGCGAGGACTGCGGTGGAGGGCAGGCCTACTTATTTCAGATAAGTGCCCCTGCGGTCTTTACCAGGGTTTGAAAAGCATTCACAAAAGGTACACACACACACACACACTTTTGAACAAGAATTTGCTTAGCCTGACTGCTTGCAGACGCGCAATTCATCATGCACATGAATTAATCTCTCTCACTCATTAGGTGGAAATTAACGCTGTTACAAAATACCGCACATGGCTATCACATTAAGAGGAACGATAAATCACCACCTTTACGTATGAAAGCCATCCACTTGAATGGACGCTTATGGCCGCCGCCTCGTACACTGTAATGTCACCTCCTTTAGCTGGAGGCCCTACTCAATTAAAAGAGGTTCAAGTTAAACCGCTCCTCATTTTGACCATGTGCAAGCCTGAGGAGCGTGCAGTCTGACAGTAATCCCCTGGGTTTATCTGTTCTGTGAGTCCCCCCCAGTATCCCTCCTGTCTCTCAGCCACGGTCTGTCTCCCTTTGGGCTCCCCATGGCCCAGTGGTCCCATAGGAGCACTGTGGCTGGAACTGTGGGTCACAAAAGCTGCCTTCTCCCCCAGGGCCGCCCCGCTGTCGGCACACTGGGTGCCGTTTTAGAGTCATCCCAGCTGATCACTTGCATATAGAGGCAGAGTCAAGGTGAGGAAATGCATATATTCATGGGTTTACAATAGTCATGGCTAGTGTTGAATACACTATAGTCACGATCAAATCAGGGTGCCTATCCCGGCTAAGTGACATCTCCTGCTGAGAAATCACTGCTCAAAGTGAAAGAGAGTAACAGGGAGCACAGTGTGTTTACAGAGTTTGCAGGAAGGAATGATTGTGTATTGTAGAATTTAATGGGTGCCCGACAGTGTTGAGGGAAAGTGAGTCCTGTCGACACAGGGCACAGCACAATACAGACCGAGCAGAATGGGACTTCTTATGGTTGCTCGGGGATTGAATAAAGCCCAGTTCATTTGCCGCATATCACGTTTTCTTACATGGTTTCCAACAATTCCTCATATTTCATCCTCGGAGCTGGCAATGGGCGTTTTATATCCCTCCTATTTCCTCCACCTCTCAGCTCGCTTTAAGCTCCTCCATGTCATGATGGTGGGTTTTTTTTTTCACCCCCTTTTGGAATTTCTACCTTTTTGCTTTCAAGCTGAAAATCAAATCTATAAATCAAAGGCAATGGGAGAAAGACACGGGGACTGAAGGGCATTTAAATCCTTCCAGAGTTCCCAAAGCTGCAGCGAGCGAAATAAACAGGAAATTAAAATGGAGCTGGAAATGGTAGCAATCCCTCTTTTCAGGGGATTGAAGCCAGGTGTATTTCTTAATGCTTCTTCCTGCTTTATATTCTGCTCTGTTGGGAATGGATCCTCATCTCTCTTATTAATTTCCTTGAAAGACGAAAGGAATTATAGTCTTTGAGTAATGCTAAAAATGCCAGAAATTCATAGCTGATTCTTTTTTTGCTAAATTGTTTTTTGCGATTTTTTTTGTATTCTGAGTCACCAAAAGAATGCTTAATGTGCAAAAAACCTTCCAGTGCCACAGTGCTTTTAAATTGTACCCCATAGGGGCTCAGTCTTTCTACTGTGTGTCATCAGGTATACCCTGCAACTGTGTCTGCTCACCAGGCTGTGTGTTTTACTAAAATACTGCTGCTAAACAAAGTTGTTGACTGACCTTCAGACTGAACTTAATTTGCATAAAAGCATATGATTAGACAAGGGTCAGCCACCACTGAGGAAACTAATTTCTTCACACTTGACAAGCACTGACCACATCCACGAATGAGTGAGTGACCACAATTTACCACTGATAGCTCAAACCTCTGTGAGGCTGTATTTAGGCACAGCCGTGCTTTTAGCTAAATGCAAACACGCTCACAATAACAATGTTAACAGGCGGATATTTAGCAGATAATGTTGAAATGTTTATCATGTGCGTTAGCGTGCCAACATTTGCTAACTAGCACTAAACACACAGTAAAGCCGAGGATGATGGAACGTCATAGTTATGCGGGTATTTTGTCATAAACCAAAGTATTGGACAACTTGAAATTTAGACCTGATGATGGTGCTAGATTAAAAGTCAGGGGATCACCAAAGTCAGTTCAAGTTAGTTAGTTTCTGTTGAGAGAAAAAAATAAGAGAAGTTAACTTAAGATGCACCAGACGTTCTTAACCATCCAAATGTGCTCTTACCCAGCTGTGCTGAATGATGACTCCCACTTGATCGTAAATTGGAGGCAGATTGCTTATTATATAAGGACAGGTGTTGTGCCGTGAGCAAATACTGCCATCAAAAAATGCCGTAACAAGAAGAACTTGGATCGATCAATAGATAGTCAGTACTAGCATTAAAATCAAATAGCAATGAAGAGCATTATGTACGCCATTCAGAAGCTGAAAGCAGGCAATATCTTCCTAGGGTTTTTAGAGTCTTAATTGGGATCAATGGACCAATAGTATTTCCGATACCAGTATCGGAAATGCGTCCGATACTGCCCAAAAGGTATCGGCGAGTACGCCAGTCTATGCACTGATCTGATACCATCATTTATTAACCCAGAATAAAATGAACTTGTTTAACAGGAAATCAATTCTTCTTCGCTGCTCCAAAACAGTAGCCTTCACTGTGCTGTCACCCTGGATGTATCATGGCTGCCACTGGCAACTACTGTTTTTGAGCAGCGAAGAAGAACTGATTGCAGGTAGTTTGTCACGTGACTATAGCAAACAACAACAGCGCGGTGCTAGTGGAGAGTATAACGTTTGTCAGAGCGAGGAACATGTCAGCCGTTTGGCAATATTTCACAGTGAAAAATCCAACAACTAAAACGGCGATATGTACAGTGTGTCTAGCTTCCGTTTCGAGGGGTGGCAGCACCATAGTAGGGTGTGTGAATATTGCACCCTGCAGGACAAATTAGCACAAAGGCTGTCCACTGAGGAGACAGCTACGAGAATACGGAATTGTTATTTATTCCTAGCTTCATTTATTTATGTTCTTTGTAACTGACAAACTCCGCAATAAGAGAAAGTTCTATTGCATTCATTTTCTGTGTGTATTTGTTCATGTTTTACAAAGGGTTTAACCTGAGAAAGGCCATACAACAAAGATAGTAATCATATCACATCCATACATGGTCAGTAGTAAACAGCTGTAATAATAATAGCAATAATTATATATATATATATATATATATATATTTTTTATCACGCTGGTATCGGATCGGTATCGGCCGATACCACAGATTCGGGTATCAGAAAGGAAAAAACGGTATCTGAACATCTCTCATCTAATAATCCAATCATTATAATTACTCAAAAACATATAATATTCTAGATCAGATTATTATTATGATCTGCATGCGTTTTTCTATGTTCCTCAAATTTAAAACTTGTGTTTCCTTGCATTGGACAAAATGTATGGACCATGAAAACAAGATGTGTTTTTCTTTTCTTAAGAAGAGTGCTCTCGACCACTCTTAAAACTGTCTCTAACCTAAGAGAAGAGCAAAAATAAGAAAACACTGGTGAATCCCAGAAATCAATGGATGTTAACAAAATAAGAACAAATTGTGGATCCGAACAAATATAATAGGAAAAATTGTTTGTATATCGCTTCCTGCATGACAGCCAATGTCTGGGAACGATGAATGTCTGTGTGAAATTTCATGACAATTCATCCAATAGTTGTTGAGATATTTCAGTCTGGACCAAAGTAGTTTACTGACTGATTGACTGATATTGTCTTCCCTAGAGCAACGCTGCTAGCATGGCTAAAAACTGACACAACTGGAAGTCTAACTGCCTTTAGGCTTTGCACTTCTATCCAACAATCTGTGTCCTATGAGTCCAGAGTCCTTTGAGTTATATTGTCCTCTCAAATGGAATACACTGAGACATGTATTTGAATGACACATTCAGATGAAATATAGGACTCTCACTTCTACATTTGTGTAGAGAGGGAGACGCTATCACAGGAAAACATGATGAGAGATGTACTTCTTGACAGCCACCTCGGAATTTTAATGAAAGCTGAGCCCAATGCCTACACATACATCACACCGTCTTTGATCACCTATGTATTACCATTGATTAACATCCAATAGATCTTTTCGCATAATGTCAAGACTAGTGTTGATATTGAACACTCATTTCAGGCACAGTTTCTTAATCAAAGACGAGACCCAGGAGCCCGGCGCTGCACAAATACAAATAGATTTACTGCTCGTGGTGCATAGATCGATAGTTTTTTTCCTTCATTGTCTTGAGTTGATGTGTGAAGGAGAAATCCGAAACTCAAACATAATCACATCAAAATGGCTGTTCTATGAAAAATGATACGTCTGGTCCTTTTCTTCAATAGACTCCTATACAATAAATTGCACACCGTCAACTGAAGTTATAAATCACAGCACTCTGAGGCAAAGGCAGGAATGAGAGGCATGCTTTCTTTTTAAGTGGAGGCTTACAACTGAACCTCAGGCACTAGAGTCCATAAATCGCAGCATCAATTATTAACTCAAATCTGTTTTAATGTGCCAAAAGAAACCCCGGTGGGCCGGCTAATGCAGCTAACAGGAAATGAGGAGAGCAGATAAAATGACCAGCGTGGCCAGAGTCGGCCCCTTTTTGGGTTGGGGCCGGTCTAGAGTGCAGGGAAGCATCAAACGCGAGCCCATCTCGTCAGACTTTAGGGGCCATCAGGAGCCGTATTAGCAGCTAAATAATAGAGAATTCCATTCATTTGAGAGTGGAAATATGCTGGTGGACTGAGCCTTGAGGACATAATTGATGAATGCCTCAGAGACACGACGGTGCACGAGGGAGATGCCGAGTCCAGCAAAGCAACAACACACCCGGCTCACTCTCCGGATGCTTTTAGAAGACGCGCGTTCACAAGTTCACAAGGTGATGCAAGTGATTTGAAAGTGCAGTGAAAGTAAACAGCAAAACCATTAGGAGACGACCTCAGCAATCACAACGTAGCTGCAGGGATGTGGGTATATCATGATCACAGGCTGAGACCAAAAGCAAATAGAAATCCATTCCCTTCAGGGTCAGTAATTTTCTGTGCGGTTCATTTTGCAGTAAACGTTTTTTCAGCGTTTTATTAACCTGTTCAAGACGCGCGATGCAACACATCTTAAGGACACTCTTTGCATGAAGGCTGCTGTGAGGAGAATTCAGGTAAACACCATTATCTTTTTTATTAATCTGGCTTATCAAATCCAATCACAAACGGAGATAAAAAGAAACCGGTTAGTGAAGGATGTTTAAACTTCAAAAAGGAACAAATTGTACAAACTGAATACTGGAAGATATTTTTCTCCTTTATCACTTCAGGGAAAATCAAGTTGAGGCACTGATGACATTTGCCGTGCTTCTACTATTTATTATTTAATAATTCATCATGTTTTCTGAGGGGTTGAAAAAAAAAAAAAAAGGCATGCTGATACGGGAGCAAGTCCTAATTTTGAAAAGTGGGTGCTTGCCAGCATACAGCAGCAGCAGCAGCAACCCAGTTGCCTCCACTCTGTGTACATGAGGAAAAACCTAAAGTGTTTTTGATTTTCACACATTCAAACATTGATGGGGCAAAAACCTAACCGCTGCAACACATCTCGCCAGTCAGTCGGTGTTGGTGGTGGTTGTTCTTACTTATTTAAGCAATCGGCTTTATTTCTACCGAGTGATCACTGGGGAGGCTCTCCAGGACTCGCTCAGATCTCTTCCTTCATCTGACAGAGAGGAGAGAGGAGGGGAGTGTGCGAGATGAACACTGAAGCTGTCTTATTAGTGCTCAACTCTTTGGCTCGGGCCTTCAGATTGACAAGGGAAAAAAAAAAGAAAAAAAAGAAAAAAGTGTGCATGCAGGCTGCGCCATAAACAGTGGCAGTGATAAATATCTGCTGTCACTTCCAACATGACTCACTTGTCTGAGTCTCAGTTTTACTGCACACAAAAGGAGGCTGGAGCAGAGCAACCATACACTGCTGCTAAATCTTTATCAGATTACAGATAATAGATGCACTCTATAAAATAGCTTATATTACCAGGGAGTGAGTTGGAGCGGAACACAGTTCAGCACCAAATAGTGAATAACGAGCGTAATTCTATAAAAGCACACAGAGGCATTGATACAGGTAAAAAGCCATACAAGCCCTCATTACTCTTCGAATGGGCGGCCCATTTATGTCGTTTTATGTAGACTTCAGTTTCTTACTCCCGTCCTTGTCTTAAAGTGGCCTCTCCAGTCCACCAGTATCAACAGACCTGCCTGTGAGTCAGATAAGGTTGTTTTGGGTTGCATTAACGGGTGTCAGTCCTGCAGAGAACAGACCACCAGAAACCATAGACTGTATATAAGTAGTGGACGTAGGCAGTTTAAGGCACTTCTGCATTGACTTCACTTCTCAGACCAAGAGGTTGCCCACTGCCAAAGACTAAAGTTGGAAGAAAATTAATATGGGGCTTGAAATTATTCTACAGAAAGCCATATTTTCTGTGAGACAACTGCAGCTTTGTTACACTTCCATAGCACTTCAACAGTGGAGGGGGATTTATTCAGATCCTTGACTTGCGTAAAAGTAACAATTCCGCAATATAGAAATACTCCATTGCAAGTACAAGTCCTGCATTGAAAATGTCACTTACAGTCAGTAAAAGTACTTAAGTATTTCAACAGAAAATTATTTAAAGTACCAAAAGTAAAAGTAGTCATAATGCAGGAAAACACCCTCTGTGAGTGGTATGTTATTATATTATACAGTGTTATTGGATTATTATTTGTGATGCATTAAGTAGAATGAAATGTAATCTATAGCAATGCATCATATCTTATAAACTCATCGTATGTTTTGTATGTAAAATCTTAATTTGTAAAGTAACTATTAACTAAAGCTGTCAAATAAATGTAGCGGAGTAAAAAGTACAATCGTGGCGTTTAAAATCTATAAAAAGTGCTTTTACAAACATCTATCCATGACCTGATCCATACCTGAGATTGTCACCTAGTGCTATCGATAACTGACACAACACTATCAATCACACATTAGTTCTGTGCATGTTCACGAGGCTTTCCTCCCACAGTCTAAACACATGCAAAACAGGAGGATTAATGACTCTAAATTACCCATAGGTGTAAGTGTGACTTATTATGTGAATCTGTGATCGCTCTGTGATAAACTAGCAGCCTGTCCAGGTTGTTTTCCTGCCTTGATATCCAGTGTATGCTGTGAAAGACTCCTCAGGCTCCTGAATAAGAATGAGAAGTTGATGACAATGACTGAATTCTGTGCATTTAGTTTAATGGAGCAGCAGAATAAAAGCCTGCATCCCCATTGTCGCAAATTACTGCCAAGCTAAGATTGGTACAATGAAGTCGTTGAGCCTTTATATTACATTACATTAGTTAACATTAATTAAGCAAAAAGAGAATGGGGGGGGGAAAGGAATAGATGTCATCAAAATGGTCCTATACCTTTAAAAGACTTTGAACAAACTAAACTGCTAGCAGCAAGGTTTCAACGTTCATTTTATTTTTATTTATTTCCACTTGCCTGGTCGGGAAAGTGGGTCAGAAATCTACTTGCCCGAAGTCAATCTTTACTTGCCCCAAATTGTTTTATTTATTAGCAGTTATCAAATAACAACTGAGACTAAAGTTAGTTGTTATGTTTAATCTTAAAAATTAATCTGGAGTTTTGCCCACATCCTCTAACGCCACCCAACTAAACTCCTGTTTCCAGGATAACGGAAACGCTCGCTTGCGCTTCAGCTCATAAATTTTATCTATACTCGTCGCCATTTTCTCGTGAGTGCCGATCGGTACTGCGCATGTGCAACTCTCAACAGAGATGAGAAGGAAGCGAGATGGCTCACTCATTAGATACTCACATTATCAGCTCCGGAAAAAACAGTGCGTTTAATTATTTGTTACCACTTGCCAGATGCTAAATTTACTAGCTCGGCATGGCATTTTACTTGCCTATTTTATAAGGGTAACAAGGGGTAATAAGGGTGATGAGCCAAAAATAATAACAGCATTAAATAAGAACACTTTACCAGGCTGTAAAAAAAATCTTTTGGCTGGTGAACATACTACTTGCTTTGTCATTTTATCTCTCTTTTAAATTAACTGGCAAGACCCCATCAATGGACCGTTTGACCTCTTATTTTGTGGAAAAAGAGCTGCTTAATGCAAAATCAATTTATGACCAATTTATTAACATTTATATCTCCAGACTTGATATCTAATAATAGCGAACATTTAGTTGCATACATTTAAAATGAGAGACTCGTGACCATGTGCAGTATTAATGACTTATTCCCTGCAGGGGACTTTCACAGAGCAAACCTCAGCCACAAACTGCCAAAATTCAGGCAACATAGTAAGTGTCCCACCAGGGATAATAACACATTGGACGATTGCTACATTATATTAAAGGACGCCTATCGCTCTGTCCCCCCGCGCAGCTTTGGGAATCTCTGATCACTGTCTGGTTCATCTTCTCCCAACTTACAGGCAGAAACTAAAATCTGCTAAGTCTGTGGTAAAGACTGTGAGGAGATGGACCAGCGAGGCAAAGCTGGAGTTACAGGCATGCTTTGAATGCATTGATTGGAGTGTTTTTGAGGCTGCAGCTACAGACCTGGATGAACACTGTGACATCTTACATTAGTTGTTGTGAGGACATGTAAGTACAGGTGTAAATGCACCCAAGACGCATTGAGGACGCACTGAGATCTGATCGCTCAGACCACATACGGAGGTGGTCTTGGCCACATTCTCTTAGCAGTGTGTAAGTGACTGTGTCCTGGGCCACATTGAAGGACCGCCCACTCAACTGACGTATGTGTCTGTGAATATTACTCACCGAGAGAGGTGATCCACAGCTCAATAGCTTGGTAGCCGAGGGTTACATTGCGCCTAATCTTTATGAAGGTAATAAAATAACGACAAACACTTTATTACTTCCACACTATCAAGAGCAGCGCATAACAACTTCACTCATTCCGTTCTGACCTTTCACAATAAAAGCCCTAGACATATATACTGCATCAAGGAGCAACGCAACAAAATAGCTTAATATATAGTTATATAGCTTCATAGCTTGTCTGTGTTTTTGTTCCTGTGCTCTGCACAGATCTGCCACCTGCCCGCCGTCACTCTGATGAACATTTAACATCAGTCCATACTAGTGCCAGGAAAATCCCATGTGCAATAACCCTATAAACAACAAGCATCCACTTTACCAGTAAATTATATATTTCATAGTTTAAATACTCACTGTTCTTTAACATGTTAAAATCATCACTATCAATATAAATATAATCATCGCTGTATACACGTGTAGCTCAAATCAAACAATCTGATTGGTTCGTAGCCATGATATAATACCCACATAGCACTGCGATGACACCTAATTCCTTTGCACTTTCAGTATCACTCTGCGTCTGAGAAAAAAACATTAAGACTATTGTGTTGTCATGGTTGCTTAGCAAAAGGGTTACGGGGGATCACTTCCGCCAACATGGAACAGGTTACAGATACAAAGTAACACAGTAAGCTGCTAAAACCCGCAGCAAAATGGAAACATTAACTTCTATGGAGGAGTGGATTGAGCAGTGCCCATCTCCAGAAAATAATCCACCTGCTAAACAACATGCAGCGCTAAAGAGGAGGTTCGACAATGTTGCCAAGAATATGCGAGCAAGAAAGAACACAGCTGACACTACACTACACTAAACACTACCTCTGCGGCACCACGATTCAAAAACTATCTGATGCGGGTCTTGACACGAGAGAGATTATGGCCGGAAATGGATTGGCAACCGAAACTCGGGGACCAGAGAACGTCATCCTCGCCACGCCAAGCAACACAAGGCAAGTCTAGTACAAGCAGTTATCAAAGCCATCCTACTGACCTTGGACAGCAACATAAAATAATGTACACAAAGAGTCAAATAATGAAATTAGTATAACGTTAGCATGGAATGAAAAAAGAAATATGCTGGCTGCTAGTGTACATTCCATAGCAACCACCGTTCCATAGCAACCGCCGTTCTAGAAACCGCCTCGGTATGTGTAGGCAGGATGGCCTATTTTATTGTGAACATTATTATTTATTGATAAAAAAAAAAGCTATCTAGATTGGAACGTGTCTAGAACTTTCATACTGCCATACTTGATGACCGTTTCATAAAATCAATAGCTCACTTCAGAGCGTGATATTCACAGAGGACCACAACCCCATTAGCTGTGATATCATCACAACATACCACGGCCTGTCGTGAGCTATTGCTTAAATATCCACCTACCTCATGTATATAAAGCAACCTGGTACATATATATTCCAGCACCCTTTACACTCTGCACCATTGCACTACTGTATTACTATTTACAAATGTTATACTTCTTATATAGATTTATATCTGTACATAGTAGTCAAATGTTTATGTTTAGCTTTATTGTCCCTGTTTTTAGCCGTATGTCTATTTCTGTGCATGTACATTGAGAGCAACAAAATATCGTCAAATTCCTTGTATGTGTTCACACTTACTTGGTCATTAAAGCTGATTCTGATTCAGACGTATGGATCTACATTTATAAAAAAAGGTGAGTAGAGATTTTGTTAATACCTGCTGAGTCCAGTCACGTCTTTTTCTTGGAACCCCGGCTATATGAAGGATTAGTTGGTGCTTTTTGGCAATATTGGAACTAGAATTATAATCAATGTGCTTTAATTAAATCTTGTTTACTCGCAGCCGTAAGCATGATTGATCTATATTTTGTTTCGAAGAAGATGCAGTGCGTTCTTTTTCCCCACAGGATATGTCAGCTAAAGTTTACCTCTGGGTAAATTAGATTGACTCCCTCTCATAAATGCCAGACACACTGGGATTGAAGTGGGATTGGCAGCCCTTTAGAATTCCTCCATCTTTATTTCCCAGCACAGCGACAACATGCGGAGCACATATGCTGCCAAACATCCTTTGCAACAACAACAAAAATGTCTTAAGAATCCTCCAACCTGCACACAAGCATTTTTCTCTATTTGAATGCATCGAGCGGCAGTGGAAACAGCATAATAGTCCTATAATCGTACAGCTTTTAAAAAGCTAATGTGAGCGCACTCTCCCGTATGCAATAAGCCACTTTGTTTGTTGAAAACTCGCCAAGTGGCAAAAAAGCAGCTGCTATCTCCGCAGTCTCAAGGGGCTAGTTAATTTTAGAACGATAATCTCCTGCAATATGCCGAGGGATTAAGACGTTAAAAGTCCCAGCATGGGAAGACGATAAGCCTGTATAGTCATGGACTGCAAGAAGCATCCAGTGCATTTTAGGAACAGAGAAGTGTGTTACTTATCATGCTAATCAGCATGCAGATCAGGAAAAACAAACACCAGTTGTTCAATGACATGTCTATGTAATTTGCCACCACCACTCTGTCTGTGAGCCACAAATGATGATCGCGATGACGGCAGTTCATCTTTGGCTATTAGCATTGTCTCCCAAGGCTGTATATGCAGTACTTTCTCAAGAGATTACCTGCAGGAGAGGAATGCCACACTGAAGCAGGGGAAGTACTGTCTATGGCTTCATCAATGTCATTTGCATATGCATGATAAAACTAATCCTCATCAGGGGGAGGTTCTCCACCTGAGGCCATTCCTTGTCCTTTCCTAGCAATCCTTCTCTTATTAAACGATCCCTTGACGATATTCACCTTGCCAGAGAGAACAAAGCGCACCATCACGCGGCGTGCAGAGGGAGGGAACTCTACAGGGATGTTTGGATGTGACGCAGAGAATAAAGACCCCGAGCTAGGCTGAGCTGAATGTTGGGGAAGTGCAGAGCAGACTATGCTATAATGCTGTTTGGGTCTGGGAGTCAAACCACAACAGCAAGTTCCAGGTGAATAACAATGTGTGGATTTGCAGGAATCGGGTTCAAAGACTGCGGGAGCACAGCGAGCTTGGCCGGGCCACCCGCTTGCTTCTTCGGCAGCAGCCAAGGTTTTTAAACACCCAGCCAGGGGTGCCAGCCGGGGATCCCCCATGCTGTTTCACCGCTGTGCTTGAACGCAACACATAGGCAAAAAAAAAAAAAAAATACAACTAAATGTACCTGAAGCATCCTGAGAATGGAGAAGCCATTCCCCTGTTGGAGGGATTTGTGTCACATTAGAGGGATGCTGAGCAGAAAAGAACCTGGTTTCAAAAGATCCCTTAAGTCCCCCCGTTCTGTGGAGACAACCTCTTCCCTCTCACGGGCTCCTTTCGGCAAAAGATAAGCAAATTTACACTGGCAGACAAACGTGACATTTTCCTTTTGCAGGAGCTGCTCAAGAGAAGGCTTCATAGGTGGGCAAGGCTGATAAAGATGACAGCCGGGGTTGGAGGGACTGGAAAACCAGCGTGAAAAGGAGATGACAGAAATCAGCAAGAAGGGGATTTCTCCCACCTTTTCATTTTCAAACATCCCTTATGCAAAGATGCACCAACAGGGAGAGGTTCGAGCAGCGGTGACCTACCCGCGCTAGACCGGTGCTCCTCTTCACGCTTATTTCTTTAGGGTAATGTCTACCTCAGGGGGGATGTTTGGCTGCCTTTCCTGGCCGGGGCTCATAAGAATCTCACCCTGTTTAGAGGCTATCAAATGGATTACAGACTGATTATCAACAGTGCTGTGTGGCCATAGAAGCCTGTCGTTTACACCACATTTCTACTGCGTCAGCCACAACACCAAATTCCATGGCAGGAGAGTGTCGAGGAGGGTGTTTTCTCTGGCATGTGACAGAAAAGTGCCTGCGCTAAAGGCGAGGCTGATCCGGTTTTACATGGTGTCTTATTCCTGAAGTTGGAGCAAAGTGATTGGCCATTGAGTTTACCGATAGACTTAAACTCCACAACCGTGGCATGGGAATTACTCTTAAATGCACAGCAGCAGTATATTCAGCAGTGTATAAAAATTACTACTTTCTCTTTCTGCTCTATTTTTGGTTTTACTGCCCCGACTGCAGCGTTTAGTGCACTAAACCCAGATATCCATGGCGGCTGCAGAGCTGGTGTGATGTAATGCGGTGCGAAGCTCTCTGAAGGTCTGGGCTCAGCGACGCCATACATGAGACAGTTTAACATCACTAGCCATCATGAATTTACCTGCGAAAGGTGGGCGGGAGAAGAAACTGGTATTACTCAGCTTGGAAATGACAGCATTGGCCGGAGTCTCTCTAAATCAGATTGATGATCCATTTTCCCTGCCCCGGGGCCACAGTAATGTAAGGGCCCGGGATCCACCCGAGGCTGCTCTGAGACAGATGGGACCTTGTCTGCTATGACCTTGCTGAGCTAATATTTCTCCCAGGCCTTGTCTGTTGCCTCATCATTAAAGGTGCCGTGGCTATTAACATTGGGGGGAATACTTCAAAGACACTGTTTACTTGGACAGGACACAATCTGGGCGGAGAAAAATCACAGCAGCAGAGTAACAAGGCAAAGAGTGATTGTTCGGCAAATGGGAAGAGTGTCGTGTGTGCAATGTGTTTCAGAGATGCCTGTAAAGTGCAGCCAGTGCAGTGTTGTGCATATGCAGTATTCCATACAAGTATCCAAACAAAGCTTGTTAAAAAGACAAAGCAAGTTATAAAGTTTCAGTTTGATTTTTGTTATTGTCTTGTTATAATTGATAGTAGAGCTGGATTGATTAGTCGAGCGACAAAAAAAAAAAAAAAAAATCAATAACTATCTATAACCTGATCTATTAACCGATTAATTGTTTCAGTGATTCTTCAGGGAAAAATTACAAAATTTTAGAGCTGCAACGATTAATCGATTAGTTGACAACTAATAAATTAATTGCCAACCGTTTTGATAATCGATTAATTGGTTTGAGTAATTTTTCAAGAAAGAAAAAGTCAAAATTCTGATTCCAGCTTCTTAAATGTGAATATTTTCTGGTTTCTTTACTCCTCTATGACAGTAAACTGAATATCTTTGAATTGTGGGCAAAACAAGACATTTGAGGACGACATCTTGGGCTTTGGGAAACACTGATCGACATTTTCCACCATTTTCTGAACTTTTTATGGCGCAAACAACTAATCGATTAATCAAGAAAAGAATCGTTAGTTGCAGCCCTACAGAATGTCACTGGTTCCAATGTGAGAATTTGCAGCATTTCTGTGTCCTGTAGGACAGTAAACTGAATATATTTGGGAGTTAGATTGTTGGTCTGATAAAACAAGTAATATGAATGTCACCTTGGAAATCATGATGGCCACTTTTTTCACAATTTTGAGGAGGCGTCCGGTTGGAACGAGGCCCAGACTATGGGGGTTGGTTGTAACGTGGCACCTGCAGCACAGGGGCAGGCGCCAACGCCAGTGGACACAGAGAGCCGACGAGAGACGTAAGCAACAACGGCCGCACACGTGCCGGGGGAAATCCCGACCGGAAGCAGCAGGGACAGAGCGACAAGGGGAAGCAAGGCCGAGGCCCGAGCGGCCAGAGGCTAACGGGGGCACCAAACAATACAGACTTGCAGACCCAGTTTTGATAGCCGCCTATCACCGGGGGCGCCACAGTCCAAAATTGTGAAATTCGAAACACAGTGGCTTTAAAGATTTGTATGGTCTGCTGTATGTTTTACACTCCTTTCTGAATTTTCCCAGTTAAACGACTTCTGTAACTATTGAATTCTTCCAGAAGGCAAACATTTTCTGAGGGAGCTGAGCAGTACGACCCAGTTGCTCGGTCAGCCATGTATTTTAGTTTGAAACCCAGAATTCATGTCAAATGAATCCTACTAAAGATAGTCAAGATCAAGACAGCTTTGTGCAACGGATGAATTTAGACTTTAGGTCTATCTGAAGTATGACTACTAATACTTTGAGAAACTGGTCACAGGTGTGTCATTTGTGTGTTCTTATTTTCCATTTTCATCATTCACACCTGTCACATTTAGCCTTCTCCTGGCTGTACAGTAGCTACATGTTCAAGTTTTCTTTTATTGGCAAGTCATTCTTTTGCTGCTTTGTGGGATTTTAAGCCTCAGAATAAATCCACTGACATTAGGAATGGATTGCGATGCAGGAGTCACACTAGGAAATATGGTCTAGGAAGCAATCCAGCGGGTCACTGTTACTCAACGCCAGCCAGAAGAGAGAGATAAGGAAATAATCAAAACAGAGAGGTATGGGCCAACTTCAGCCAGACTGCGCTGACAGATGGGCTCCCACTTTTATTCTTTGGTACCCCTCCTCTCTTATTTCATCCAACGCTCTCTCCGCTGATATGTGCTGGCTTACGGAGACTATTTAGTCTTTTAGAACTTTCCGCACAATAAAGCAAAAGAACACCCCGCAAGCCCAAACTCCCTTATCTCCAGCTTCTTATCTCTCATTAGCTTTGGCCTGTGATGTGTTGGGGCTTTGCAGGGGGGGGGGGGGGGATAATCTATTGAAATATGGTTTCATTTTGGATAGACTTTATCAGCAAAGCAATTTAAATTTTGATAATGAAGAACACTCTAAATCCCCCAAGTGCCCTTGTACCACAGCGTACATACAGCACAACAGAACGCAGAGGGTGGTAATCATTGTGTAATCAGTCAAACAACGGTGCACATCCAAGGCCCCCGAGCCTCCAGCCACTCCCCAGGCAGCCCAGCCCCTGATATTCGCTGGTTTTGTGATTTGTTCTGGGATCTGAGCAATAAGTAAAGCCTCCGGTCCTCGTGGCCGTGCAGCCAGATTGAATTGCAAGAACATGTTGCACCTGGTGCAGCCGGAGCAGGAAGGGGAAGCAGCAACACCGTCTGCATTCACTATCTGATGGCTGCAACCTTATTGAAAATCTGATAATGATATTTGGGGAGCTTAATGGTTGCCCTCTGCAGGCTACAATCAGTCTCACTCAATCCTGTTTTCGTACCCACCGCCCCCCACCTCCCCACCCCCCCCTTCTCTTTTTCATCTTCTGCCTCACTTTCACAGCGTGCGGCTGACAGCGAGAGGCGAGATATACGACTGCTTCGCTCAACTTTTAGAACCCACGGCGCCACATCATTTTCCCTTTCCATGTTGTTTTCAAATAGAATTAGTGTCTGCGTTAGTGAATAATCAATGAGAATCACTGCAGATGATCAACACGTGCCTGTCGGCTTATTGTGTTTATTCAAATCTATTATCCTCAGATTCTGCTGGTAGAGATTCAGCGTCCTGCTCAAGGACACTTCAGCAGGAAAGATGCTAATGTGACAGAGGCTTGAACCCTCATTACACACCCTGCTCCTTTATAGTACATGTAGGATGCCCATACACGGCATATATATATATTCAGAGTTTCCCTCTAACATGAAGGTGTAATGACCCAACTTGCCCGCAGGGAATATTAAAGTTTCATCTAATGTGTTCCAATAGAGTCATACAGACTTTACTGAAAGACAGTGAACATCTAAAGCCATCTATCTGCTGTTGTAGCCGACTTTAACATTTTATTGGGAGTTCTTCCAGCGCGAACACTACATCACTTCCTCTGAAATACCTAGAGGCTTTCAAGCTACACATTGGCATTTTCATTGGAACACATTTGCAATAATTAACAGAGCTAACTGTTTTATTGTGATTAATAATGGAGTAGAAGATAGCATTATTGAGCCACACATTAAACTGCACTCATTGAATTCACTTTCCTGAATGCACCAACTCAGAAGCAGGACTGTGGAAAGGTCAATGTGATCATTATATAATTTAGTTAGAGAACAATTATGAAATGGTCTAATAAGAGTAATTTCTAATACTCCCCCTTCTCTGTGAAGCTAATTGTCAAAATGTGAAGATCCATTTCAGAGCTTGAATGCGATCCAAACATGCAACTTAACTTTTATTGGTTCCCAAATTCAATGCTGCTGAAGTACAATTTTACTTGTTCTTTACTTGAGTAGTTCCATTTTGTACTATTTTATACTTCTGCTCCACTATTTCACAAAGAGTATTGTTAATTTAGATTGACATTTTGCACTTTTTACTCCACTACATTTGCCAGCTATAGTTAATGGTTTCTTTACAGATTAAGATTTTATATTTAATAAACATATGAGCATTTATACAAGTACAATGCATAGTTAGGGATTAAACCACTGGTTCTCAGTGAATGAAGAGAGGGAGCGGGGTTAGTGAGCCCAAAGCAGTGAATCGGAGAAATAAAAAGTAATTTTATGATTGTTTCATGCCGGTTACCTTCTAAAGCACAAATAAACACACTCACACCTCTGCCAACCCTGTGGGAAGGTACCTCGTTGCCGGACTTTGAATGAATGCAGCCGAAGGGCAAGCTTCATCCCGTCCTCTCTACTCAATGTGCCTCGGTCAAACTGACACACCAATGGCAGCACACAGCAGAGGAGAGAGAGACAAGAGCAGGGGGAAAACTTATAACAACACAGCGATGTAACAACACATTCTCATCCGTCCGCTTTGTATCTGACAGAGCTAAAGGGGGACTTGTGCCTTGGCATCAGATGCCGAGGGGCGTGATAAAGCGGCCGTATTTGACCTGGGAATGAGAACGGGCTGCACACCCTGCTTATTGGCCGGGGGTTACACGCCCACGCGGGGCACAAAGGCTGTTTGCAGATGCCCAGAAACGTCCTGAAGACAGCAAAATAATAAGAAAAGAGAAAATACAGGCAGAGGGCAGAATCTCTGTAGATAGAGACACCACCACACACTTCTAGTGGGTCATAAGTGATGATTGAAAGGAATTATTTTTGTATGAGATCTATAAATTGTTTTTTAGGAAAATGTTGCATATTGCATCTTTAAAAAGGCAGAATGAATAGGATTTACTAGAAAACAATGTATGAACTCATGCAAAAAGATTTATTTTGTTGTGTTCGGGACGTTTCTGGGTGTCAACCTCTACAAAAACGTAGCAACCAGGTGCCAGATCATAAGCACGCTTCCAAAAGGAAGCTATGAAAATGGCAGATACAGCACCGAAAATAAATACATTAATTACAGCTTTAAGTCGAGCGGACAAAGCTCGTTCCAAAACATGAGTGAATCTGGGGTTGGCTTTCACCTGCTGGCGGTCAGGGGTCAAGTCTAGTCAACTTTATTTGTATAGCCCGAAATCACAAATTTGCCTCAGGGGGCTTGCGCTTCTGGTGTCGTTGAGCCAGGGAGGAGAGGTCAACTTTGATTCTTGTGTTTACAAACCGCAACCAACAAACCCTACTCATTATGCCTTTAAGCAAAGAATACGAGTACTTCTTCCACCACCGGGGCTAAAAGTAAAACTGACAGACTCACATACTGTAAAGTTGCCTTCACATGATAAGAAATTTGCTCTGCACTCATTACGAGATAGGGAGCAGAGCCTAGCAGAGGTAGCAGGTGTAATATGTCATCAAAAAGAGCACAAGGAACACCATTCTTCTGTTTTGTAGTTCTCATTGGTTGCGCTTTGAAAGGTCAGCGGCAGCCAAGGTCAAAGGTGGCAATTTCGAATGGTGCGCCACGCCAAGGGTAGCGCTTCCGCCTAACCGGGCGGCACCGCTCTCCCCATAGGAAAACAATGGTGCAGCCAGCGCAGAGCGATTTTGCCACTGATCATGTGTGGGGGGCTTAAGGAACTCTTTTTTTATACATCATTTTAGAAAAGAAGCTATTCATTTCTATGTGTGGAGCACAAAGTGGAATTGAAAAATATTTGTTGAAAGTTTTGGCTTCGTTACAAATACCGTATTCTCCCTCCTGTGCAGGCAAATGCTTTTGACACGGGGGGCAAAGTTGGGAAAGGTTCCAGAAGACCAACTCTCCATTTTGCTAGCTTCAGCACTCGATAGCTCCATGATTAAAGCCAGTCTATTTTATTGATTGAAAAGGAAGGAAAGAAAACCCAGAGCCTTTCTACTCTTCAGTCTCCGCTTCTCCATCTGTAAAAGCGGTGGAAAAGCCTCCCTTGACCATGTCCAGGCAATTTGGAAGGAACGGGCCTCCCCTGTTGCACTCAGTGACTCCGGCCATGCTCTGTTACCTCATCTCATCAGCTGGGAAAGTATTTCTGCTTGTAGCGCCGGAGAAGGCGGCCACGAGTTAAATTGAGTTACCTGTTCAGAGATGGTTTCATTTTCCACGGATGGCCCCGGAGATCCTTGATGGAACTGCTAACTGCTCATCACACCTCATGTCCCACAGTGTCTGTCTGAGCGGCGACGCGGCGACAGCGACGTGGCTCAGGTGGCAAAGACAGCTGGCTGCAGGATCCATCACACTATCTCAACGGAGGAGTGCAGTCAGATAAACCTGCTATGCATAAGCTGTTTTTTTTTTATCTCTCATCTTTGTGCTCCGTTTCTCTACCTGCCTTCTCTTTTTTAATACATGTATAGATCATGAAACTAGCGCCAGCTACTTCCTGTCGTATTTGCTGATTCTCTCAACTTCACTCATTCTTTACAGAACAGCATAACAGACGTAAATCGTCTGCATTCACGGACATGCACAAGGACACGCAAACATGCAATCAGGCACATCAGATGATATATGGGCAATGGATTCCCTGAGTAATAACAAAATGATTAATTTTATGGCTGTGATTTATATGAAACCTCTACCTTATGTACATTAATCCTTATTGATTAGGACTTAATGGATTTTCTAAGGCACGTCAATCTAGCAGTGATCTGGAGGGGGAAGAGGTTGGAGGCTCTCCTCATGTCCTGTCTGTCTCTGTTGATAACCACAGGGCAGGAGATGAAAGGCAGTGAGGAGAGGTGTAAAAAAAGTGATGTGGGGAGATAAGAGTTGAGAGGATAAACGAAAGGAGAGGAGTAGAGGATGAGAGGAGAAGGGACAAGAAGCAAAGGAAAGGAGATTTAGTGGATGAGCGAAGAGGAGAGAGAGAGAGAGAGAGAGAGAGAGAGAGAGAGAGAGAGAAGAAAAGATATGAGAGCAGGGGAGAGAAACAAGAGGTGACAAAAATGGGAAAAGAAGAGGGAGCAGATGAGAGGATAACAGATAAAAGAGCAGGGGAAGAGCAGACAGCCTGCCACCCCACAGTCACGTCACACAATTTACTATGTTCTGGCCCATAATGTTTTATAGCACAATCACTGATAGCACAGTAGTCAGTAGTGATCTCATTTCACAACCCATATCCTTCGGTAATGTGAACACAAAGGGAGAAGCCGAGCCATTAGCAGTGTCCAGTTCTCATCTACTGCTACTCATGCATAATTGGCTTCCACGGTCGGAAGCAAGAAAGGGTAAACAGCAAGCAATCATATTAACTCCTGTGAGTCCTAATTGAAATCCGTTTACAATCAGCGCAGATGATGGAGGCTGAGGAGACGTGGGGCTGTTCATACCCCGAGCCCTCTTTCCAGCACGCTGCTCTCTGTGTATTGACACGCGTGAAGACGTGGGCTTGCATTATAATCAAGAGTTATGCTTGATTCCTCTGCTCATGGGCAGCGTAAACACAGCGGCTTAGCATCTGCACATGTGAGCACTTTATCTCAGTCAGAGATTTGCTTCAAATTAAAATCAGTTCTGGTTTCTGCCCACCTTACACTGTGTAAATCAGGTGGATTTAAAATGGAAAAATGTCCAGGACTGTCAATGGTATCTTGCTACAATCAATGAAATCAATCTTAAAGTAACGGTATGACATTTTGGGAAATACTTTTATTTTTTTTAACTTCTTGCCGAGTTAGATGAGACGATTGATACCACTCTCATATTTGTCTGTTAAATATGAAGCTACAGCCAGCAGCTGGTTAGCTTAGATTATCATAAAGACTGGAAGCAGGGGTAAACAGCTGGCCTGGCCCTGCAAATGTAAAAGTTAGGGTTGGTAGTGTTTTACAAAAACATTTTTGTTATATTTGTTGAAATTCTCATTACATCTCGACAGCAATCAATAAATCAAATGCTCTGACAAAAAAAAGAAACAAATCCGGTATCTGTGGCGGTCTCAGGACTGTAATAAACACTACCTACCTAGGCTACACTACTTTTGGGCAGAGCCAGGCTAGCTGTTTCCCCCTGCTTCAAGTCTTTTTAATGCTAAATTAAGCTAACTAGCTGCTGGCTGTATAGCTTCATATTTCCCGCCACAGATTCCTCCACTATTTTTATTTTTGGCTGACTATGCAATTATTCAAGTAGTATGTACTAATATGTATCATTTTAGATTTTTCACCTCATTATTTTGTATTATTATTTGCATTTATTATTCATTATTAGCTCTACTGTATATGTTATAGTATTTCTTAAAAGTTATTTGTATTCTATTTTTTTGCTATTCTTTTATGTTGCAGCAGTAACAGTGATAGGGGAAAGTAAGGAGTGCATTCCAGTTGAGTCTTTGACCACTAGATGGTGTGCTTGTCTCTTCACACTAACAGTACACTACATCCACCAGATGGGTTGAGTGGAAAGCTCTAACTGGAGAAGATACACTCATATTGTCTTTGAGCATTATGCAACATATAAACCCACTATCTCACCACGTTTTGGGGGTTTTGAGTAAGACATTCTCACTATGAATACACAGCATATGGAGCAGCAGAGCAGCTCCTCGTGACAAGCCAACAATCCTGCACTGTCTGAAAGTCCTTTTCAACAGAGAGCTCATCCAGACTGCAAATTCACCCGCCGAGAGAAAAGAAATAAAACTCAATCCTCCGAATCTTTATCCAGGCACCGACTCATTCATATTTGAGAGTCTGGCTGTCAGCCATGCTAACAAAAAGCTGTTGAAAGGTAGAATAAACACCGAACAAGGGGTGTTTATGTTCAGGTTCAGGGTTTCAGAACTGTCAGACAGAGGCTGTGGAAACACTTCAGCTGCAGTGTTCACAGAGTTGCTTTTAGTGACGTTGTGTATTTCAGTGCATGCCTTGTCACTTTGTCAAATATGCATTCAATAATTAACAAAGAGCTTATTTATTTCCCTTTCTTCTGTTTCAATTTACCTTTAAAATCACATTACAGTATGTTATTGAAGGAAGATATAGTTGGTATTCAGGTAACATGGATATTGTTAATAAAACTCCAAGACATGGTCTTTATGAGCCTAGCATTATTTAAGTACAGAGGAAGGAGTCTGATTCATCCATTCCAGTGCTTTAATGTTCAACAAAAATATTCTCCTTGCATCTGAGAATATAAAGCTTTATATTATCGTCTCATAGCGAGCTTCGCTGCTTCTCAAGGGCAAGATAAGAGCAGGCATTTCCCTTTGCTGTTGTGTGTTTCTGTTTTTTTTTTTCTTTTCCTCTGCAGCAGATGGTAAAGAGAAAATCACTTTTCTGCCGGGGGCAAGATGCACCAGGGTCAGGGTTTAAGCTTTGAGGTCCACACTGAACCTGGCCGATTTGACAGGACTATTTTGCATACGCTGAGTCTAATCAAATATATGCAGAAGAAGAAGGCGGGATTTGCAAAGCAGCTTGATACAAAGATACTGATTAGATTAGGGATTTTACAGAACAGCAGGCTGGAGCCACGCAGTCCAGTCTGACAACAGGAACATGCAGACACAAATAAAGACTCGCAGAAAGATTTTTAGTCCACACTGACTGGGGAAAGAAAGGGGGAAGAGATGAAGAAGGCATTAATATTGACATTCCAGAGGACCCCATTCTGTTGAAACATAGACTAATACTGTATAATGAGAGGCAATCAGCAGTAAAAGGCAAAAATAATTGTCTGGCAACTCAAATGAATTGAAGTCTGCGCAGAGACTCGACTGTCTCCCCGTCTTGTTTACCTGTTCCTGCTTTGATTGGATTGATCTCAGAGGACAATGACAAATGATTGGATGTGAAAATGACGGATCCTTTACAGAATGAAAGTCAATACCGAAAAAAACGAGGCACTGAAATGTTCCAAGTAACTGTGTATGTCGTTGTTATGTCAACAGCAGCAAAACAAGGGCTGAACTGAGAAAAATAACATGTCCCCCCCCCACTCACAATTATACTGTAGCTAAAAACAAACGCAGCCACTGACATCACGCTGGCACGATGATGCACCTTATTCAAATGCTTCAAATGCTCATATTCTTCTGAGCTCACCAAACCATGAATCATTAGCAGCTTATGCAGATGAGGCCGCTGGTTTATAGGTCTTATGTGATCCATTTACAATCGGGGACTTAGAAGAACACCACATACATGATTGGAGCAACCCATTGAACAAGCAGGAGTGTTACATAACACCTTAAATCAATGAAACATGTATTTAAAAAGCTCCTCGGATGAAGGTTTTCTTCGCAGTAGGACAAAGTTCGGTTTGCGGGAAGAGAGACAAATTACTTGGAGGCCATTTGAGCCATGATATAAGCCCACATAAACATAACACCTGGAGGAGGGCCTGCTTAGAATCCAACACATCTCAAATGTGCGTGTGTGGGCGTATACATTTCTTACATGTTCTAGCCAAGCTGATGACTAGCCTTGGGACAAGATTGTGCGTAATGCCACGATGCCAGAGATGGTGATGGCTCGTTCATTTCGACACAAATGCATCCAAATGTGTTTCCTTGCCCTTAATCCTACTCTTAAACACTGAGGAGGAATATTTTTAAACTGATCTCAGACTGAAGCCTTCCACTTACATCCCCCCCTTTTAGTTTCCTTCCTGTGGACTCTGCATCTGCTCCCATCAGCCCACCTTTTGAGAAGCGAACCCCCCATCCGGCGATCCTGAATCCGCCGGGAATCGGCTATGTGCCACTCTGCGGAGTGAGTGAGCGAACGAGTGGGAGTCAGTCAAAGCCCCGAGCACTTATAGGAAGGTGGTGGAGGGCTGGGGGGGGGTTGCAGTGAGGAGGTGGCTGCTGGGAGGCAAAGCTAATTCACTGTGACAGAAATCAGAGCTGTCAGGGCCACCATGACCAAGCAGCATGGACAGCATATATCCAGTCAAACCCACAGCCAAGGGGGAGGAGGGATGTCGGGGGCTCAGAAAGAAAGGGGGGGATGTGCTGATTAAGGCACTTGGAGATAGAGAGAGAGTGTGTGTGTGTGTGTGCTGGGCAACAGGGCAAGTAACACCCATCCACTCAAAAACCACTAAAATAGAAACGACAAGGAGGCACACAGGTAAGAAGAGACCTACACAGTCAGGAAGACTTTCAACACAGGAGCCGACGAGAGAGATGAGGAGGGATGGACACGATTTGCCGGATTCGAGACCTCAAAAACAACAAAAACAGGTGTATTTACAACGATAAGTAAAACCACATCCAGACGGAGTTGCACACACATAGACACAAAAAAAGAATAAAATACAGTAGCTAAATTTCAGTCCTCTGGGATTATTGGTGAAAGGTTTCCAGATAATGCGTGTAATATTCATGAGGAAAGCTCACTACTAATCTGTTATTAAGCGAAACACTAAAAGTTTAATGGAATAGAATATTAATAGAATATTGTGAGAAAACTGATATTGTTGAAGGAAGAAAGACAGAGAGGAAGGAAGGGCAGCCACCAGCATCATTACTTAATGATGAGAGAGGGAGACACAAGGCTGGTCTCTAAATGACACAGAGGAGGAGGAGGAGGGGATTGTGGGAGATTAAGTGAGCTCTGTGCTGTTTGTTATACACTGCAAAGCACTGCAGGATGTTTGTTGAGCGGCGCGCTCATTTGGGGATGAGGAGAAAGCCGGTAGGGGGACCTTAAACTTGGCCGAGGAGAAAGGCGAAAGCATTGTTCCTCGGGCGCCTCGGGAGGAGGATCTGAGGAGAAGATAAGGATTAGACGGCGACGTTATGGGTATTCGTTGATGGGATGCAACTTTGAAGAAGAAAAAAAAGCGCAGGAAAGTTGGAGTCTCGTGTTGTCGCACAGCAGTGTGGTTTGAAGTGGTTTGATTTTTTTTTTTTTTTGGAGGGGAGAATGGGATTAAGTAAGTGAGCCAAATTGCTCACTCGTCTGGAAGTGGTGTGAACTTTTCCCCTTTCTGCCTTCAGATTCATACAGACTTACAAGTCAGTAGTGGAAAATTTGTTTGAACTGATCTCTGATAATGTTCAACTTCAACTCATCTGATAATAACTGAGAAGAAACATCTTTTTAAGGTGAAGTATTTCCCTCTATGCTCTCGTAATGTCTTTTAGAGTTTTTCTACTTAGTGGACAATGATTTGGAGCTGCAACGATAAGTCGATCAAGAGGAAAATAATTAATCCTTCTGAGTTATTTTTAAAGCAAAAAAAAAAAGACAAAATTCTCTGGTTCAGCTTCTCACATGTGAATAGTCTTTTTTGCCATCTATAATAGTGAACTGAATATCTTTAGGTACTAGACTGTCACATAAAACAAGACATTGGGATAATTTAAGGAGCATTTTTCACTATTTTCATTTTGGAGACAGATAATGCAGCACTACAATGATTACTGCACCAAAACAATGAAGTGTATTATTTCTGTATACATAGAAACATCTCTGGTCTGAGTCTGAGGTGAGGTGATTTGTGATTCAAAAGCTGAAAAGGATTTTTCTTGGGCAAAAGGAACATTTGAACCATTTTTCATCTTCTGTCATAGATAGTGGGGGTTCCTGCATGGCGTTAACCTTGTAGTCATATTGTGTGTCTGCTGAGCAGCTCGAAGCAGCAGGTGGGTTGAAAAAGAATAGCTTTCTAATATGTCGCGCCGTTTCTCATTTGATTCTTATCTGACCAGGGAGAGCCGGAAGGAATTACAAAACCTTGACGGATCCGACTTCCAGAAACATGACCTCCTCTGGACTGTATCCAGGCCCTCTGCTGGTGCTGCTCTGTCTCCTCCGCGGCTCTGAGGAGATCTGTCCCTCCGTGTGCCTCTGTGTGTCTGACACGGTGAGCTGTAGCTCCAGCGGTCTGACCAGGACCCCTCTGTCCCTGCCCTCCTCCTCCGTCACCCTCGACCTCAGCCACAACCATCTGTCCTGGCTGGGTCCGGGCAGTTTCAGGAGGATGCTCAGATTGGAAAACCTCCTGATGGCCCACAACCAGCTCAGCTCCCTGGCCCACGGGGTGTTTCGCAACGCCTCCGGCCTCCGGCACCTGGACCTGTCCTCCAACAAGCTGCACGTGGTGGAGCAGCACTACTTCCAGGGGCTGTGGAGGCTGGAGGAGCTCCTCCTCTACAACAACAAGATCACGCAGGTGGAGGCCGGCACGTTGAGCGGCCTGAGCAGCTTGAAGAAGGCCTACTTCAGCATCAACCAGATCACGCACTTCCCGTTCTTCTCCATCCGGGACCACAGCCACCCTTTCCTGACCATGCTGGACCTCTCGTCCAACCGCATGAGTCGCCTGCCGTGGGAGGACGTGAAAGCTTTGCCCGGGCTGGTGCAGCGGGGGCTGTACCTCCACAACAACTCTCTAATCTGCGACTGCTCCATGTACAGCGTGTTCTGGCACTGGGATCTGCGGGGTTATGACTCACTGAAGGGCTTTAGGGAGGAGCACACTTGCACCATCTACGGGAGCCCGCGGGCGTCCATCCGGTTCCTGCGTCAGACCCGCTTCTTCCGCAACTGCACCGTGGAGAGAGCCGTCTCGCTGCCGGTGACCGTGCTCCTCTCGAACGTGATGGTTTTCGAGGGAGAAAGGGTGCGTCTAGACTGCCAAACGTCCCTGAGTGGCACAGACCTCTCATTTACATGGCTCTCCCCCAGCAAGGGGTACATCACCCAGACTAGCATAAATGACACGCTAATTAGCCTGTTTCCTAACGGTACCTTGGAGATCCAAGCAACCAAGGTCAATGACTCAGGTTTGTACGTGTGCACGGCTGTGGATATTAAACAGGCACTGAACGCAACCCGGGAGGTGAACGTGACGGTGCTGCTGCCCGCGGCGGAGTCTTTCAACACCGGCTACACAACGTTGCTGGGCTGCGTGGTGACCATGATCTGCATCCTCATATACCTTTACATGACTCCGTGCCGCTGCAGCTGCTGTAAACAGCCCAGACTTCCATCCACCCCAATTGCATCCTACGACCTCACCACCCTACCTTCTGTTTTCTCCCCCTCCACAAGAGACCAGCACAGAATCCAAACTAGCAAGCACGTAGCTTTCATGGAGCCAATGCTGAGTGAAGAAGGAACAGAATGGGCCCCTGAAAGTTGATGGCGAACAAGGTTTTTTTTTTCTTTTCCTTTTTTTGGAGGTGGAAACTAAAAGACCTCTGGACAAAGCAAAACTCCTTACTCAGGAATTAGTGGTTAAATGCAATGAAAAGCGAGTGGTAACGCTGCAAAGGAGAAAAGAAAAAAGAACATCGTGTCTCTTTCCTGACTGCCAGCTGCAGTTAAAAAGCCTATTGAACAAAAAAAAAAAGCAATATCTCCTGTTCCACGGCTGCTCTTCTCTGTCATCTGAGCCCCAGCAGTCGAAATGAAAGTTTCAGCTTTGGTTTATTACCCTCAGTGTACTGACATTGCTAAATCACAGTAGAGCCATTATCAGCCCTAAAAATCAGCTAATAACTTCTCTGTGTACTCAGGTACGGCACTAGGGGGGGAATATTTCTCCCGGGATCAGAGAGTGAATCTGCCTCACTTTTTCACAGAAAACGTTTAACGAGGATTAAACGCCCCGGAAAAACGCTGCAAGTTCATGACTGTGACGGACTGCAGGAAGGAAGTTCAGCCTGTGTATCTTGGGTTGAGTTGAAGTGCTCCATAATTAGTGTGGTAGAGATAGGCACTGAAGCTGAAGATAACTTATAATATACAGCCCATATTTCTTATGATATGTAGCTTAAACACAAAGCACCTAAAACTCCTGAAAACTTCTGAAAACTTCTGTTCCCTGTGTTGCTAATAAAGGATTTGTTCCCTTTAGATCGGTTGCCTGCTCTGCTGATGTAGTTTTGGTTTCGAAGGCAATTTTAGCGAATCTACTACTATCAAGAGGAATTAAGATACAGCAAGAAAAGCAATAAATGTGTCGGCGCAGAAGCCATTGCTTTCAGCAAACATTTAAAAACCTTATCTAGCGGAAAACAGAGGTGCATCCTGCAGTGATCCATCACACATAGCCTATACTGTACATAATACCTCATATAAACCTGTTGCATTAATCCGCCAGCAGAAAAAAACAATGACTCTCTATCTGTGCCCTGCTTATCTGGCAAATAGCGAAGTACAGAAATCAGGAGTGTCAACAAACCAAAAACAAACAGCAATTGGACCGCTCTTCAAAGACAGCATCTCTTTGATCGAACGCAGCAGAGCGCTGCGAACGCCGCGGAACAAACACAACCACAAAATTTGAACTGAAGTGACAAATACTTCAAGCAGCTCTGACGCAAAACCCCCGAAGGGCGCATTACTTTGTATAGCTTTCTTTCTTTCTTTTTTTTTTTTAATTCAGTGTAACATGCTTCAAAATGACAGAATTACACACTGCAACGCCAGAGATGAAAGATGCTGAGGAAGGACTTGCCATGAAAGAACATAAGTGCGTGGGATGGGAACATTAAGTCGATGACATGAAAGACCAAAGAGAGCATATGGGAGGGTGGTCGGGGGATGAGGAGATATTTAAAACCTGATGAGACAAACAGTAGCATCACAAGAAACAAATCAATTTCTTTATATCCGTGCATCCACGATGTTTGGGGATTGTAGTTTAATCTCAATGCAAACACTGGCCGGGGCTATGGATTGCATCGAGATTGAACAGGATTAGATGTAATCCTTCATATAATGTCAAAGAGAAGTTGTCAGTAACCACGCATTTCAAAAAAAGGAGAGCATGTCGTTAGAGGAGGGGTCTTTGATTATTTCTAAATCCTTAATTAAAACTTGACTCCTTTCAAGCCCCAGAGGACTAATATAGATGCACAACTTGAATGTAAATTCGCTGACAAAAAAAAAGGTTGAAATCTAAAATCAAATGGGTAGCCGTGCATGCAACCGGGACAGACTAACTCTTTGAGAGCGCTGAGCTTCATCACTATTAACCTCTCAGGGATTAAGCAAAAATCCGTCAGACTAGGAGAGCACTGTATTGTGATGCACCACTCTGTTTAATCACACCGACTCGTTATTTTTAGCAAAGTTTTCACAGTAGTAAGCAACATTCAAACTGCTGAACAAAGATTATGTAACACGGCGCTATGTGTGTGTGTGTGTGTGTGATGTAACGTCTCGTATCAGAGACGTGACCCGTTGTTTTTCAGAGGCGGTGTATTAGAGACATTACATGGTGTGATGACTTGGGGTTAGGTTTTAGGAGATTACCTCCAGGATAAAAACCAGGTGCTTTGTCAATTTCAGTGTTTTTAAATCCCTCTAATCTGGTTCCGCTCTCTGACACAGCTGGGTTGGGATTTATTGTCTCTGATATGATTAGCAGACGGGTTAAAACATCGAGGACACGATGTGAGCATTTCTATTCAAGGGCTTTCTATTTCACAGGTGACCCTGGTTATGTAACCGCGCCGCTGATTTAGGGAATCAAGCTCAGTGTAGGCAGCATGTCAGAGTTAGAATGAGAGAAGTTAGAATCCTGATGCCATTTGGTATCCAGCATTTTATTTTAACCTTGTGACAGCGAGTACTTCACGCATAATGGGAGGCCTCGGCAGTGCATTTTGAAGAAAAAAGCACACCATAAATGACTATATTTTGCTCTAGCAAATTGTGAAACATTTTAAACATGAAGAGGAGGTAAACAGACATTTAGTTGGCTGAAATGTTCTGAAATCGTTCTAACATTTACACATTATTGGATAGGGTTGGAAATCACTAGAGGCCGATTTATTACCTTTTTTCAACTGCAAATTATGCTGTTTGTCAACATCTATTTTATCTAATAAGATACAGTTTTCACTCTGTTCATCTCAAGAGTTTTCATTCACATATCTTGAGGTCAGAGGTCAAGGGACCCCTTTCCGACAAGCTATGACATGGTTGATACTAATCAATTTTTTTAGTGTCATATGATACTAGTATCTTCACTCTAGCAGAATAGCGGCCAGGTTGTTGAGAGGTTAATAGTTTATATAATAAATAGGGCTGTCAATCGATTAAAATATTTAATCGTGATTAATCACGTTTGTCCATAGTTAATCGCAATTAATCACAAATTTGCCACACATTTTTTTTTATCTGTTCAAAATGTAGCTTAAAGGAAGATTTGTCAAGTATTTAATACTCTTATCAACACGGGATTGGACAAATATGCTTGCTTTATGCAAATGTATGCATATATTTATTACTGGTAATCAATTAACAACACAAAACAATTACAACTATTGTCCAGAAACCCTCACAGGTACTGCATTTAGCATAAAAATATAATCAAATCATAACATAGCAAACTCAAGCTCAACAACAACAGCTGTCAGTGTGTCAGTGTGTTGACTTGACTATGACTTTTCCCAAATCTGCATGTGATTATCATAAAGTGGGCATGTCTGTAAAGGGGAGAATCGTAGGTACCCATAGAACCCATTTTCATTCACATATCTTGAGGTCAAGGGTCAAGGGGCCCCTTTAAAAAAAATGGCCATGCCAGTTTTTACTTGCCAAAATTTAGCATAAGATTGGAGCATTATTTATCCTCCTTAGCAACAAGCTAGTATGACATGGCTGGAAAAGGTTTTCTAGGTTTCATATGATGCCAGTATCTTCACTCTAGCTTTAAAACTGAGCCCGCTACAAACTAAAAATCGCAATTTGCGTTAATGAGTTAAAGAAATTAGTGGCATTAAAACAAATTTGCATCAACATTATTATCACGTTAACTTTGATAGCCTTAAAAATAAAAGATCGATACTCGACGTCTGTGTATCTGTACAATATTGCCATGCAAAATATCGCAATACTATGCTGTATCGATCGTACCCCCACCCCTATTATTGGATAGTCCTAATAATTACACTTTAAAATAACATCAGAATTTCCAGGCTACACAGAAAGGTGCAAGTCTGCATCGCTCAGTCTACCTGCAAATGATCCTGGACCGCTCTAACAAATTACCCAGATGTAAAGGGAAGACCCGGTGATGCTTTAAAAGATGCCCCTCTCCAAAAGCAAAACACTCCATCAGGCTTCAATTAAAGCGTGCATTTCCCCTTTCCAGATTAATTGTTTTCCCTAGTTCGGCTGGGCTCCAAGGGATTTGAAATCATCTTATTCAAAAATCTAATTACTGTGAAAGGGGCGTTTTACTCTGAATAGCACACGTTGAATCGCTTCCACTCGCAGAGGGCTGCCTTGACTGTCGACGGGGGCTATTACTGAACTGTCAAAACAGTCATCAGGCAGGAGTGGAGGCATCCAGCTGTGGCAGATACATATAGCCCTACATCTTTCAGACGCTGTCACACCCACATACACAGCCTCGGTGGAGGCCCGATGCCACCAAACCCACTAAAACCCTTATTTCATTCTAATTGGACACTCTACTTGGAATATGTGCAGGAGAAACACACACAGAGCACTCGTTTCAGGGCAGTCCACCAACCGGCTATGCTATACTGTAGATCTTTTTTTAGGAGGTAAGCTGGTTGCTTCCCAAAAAAGGACTAAAATAAATGGACTGCTGCACACCAGACAACGGGCTGTTTATCTTACCTCTGCACTGAATGTGAACGCAGGACATTTTCTGTGTTTCTGAAGTGGGATGAGGCAGCTGGAGGTCCAACGTGTCAAACAGGATTATGGTCTCGGTCCGATCACTGTGGGGCAAATGAATACCTCATTAATCAAATGTATAGATCACATTTCACTGCAAACAAACACAAAGCACATGCAAAAGAAAAACCGTCTTATCTAAGCCACGCATGTTGGAAGCAGTATTGTGGCTCACCGTCTCTCTGGGGCCGTTACGTGCTTCAGTGAGTAGAATTTAGCTGGATATTATAAGATTTGACAAGCACAATGACTCAAAGTATTTTATATTGTTGCTCCTGACCACTTTTCTACAACATCCTCCCGTCTTTTTATTCTTCCTCAGTGTTCCGCTTGTGTCACTTCTCCCACCAGCTTTATTGTATCATGTGTTATTATCTGTCACACTTGTCCACTAAAAGACAACAATGAACTCTGATGAAATATGGCTTAATTATTTCCGTTAAAAAAAGACCTGTGCTGTCAGGGACAGTATAGGTACCCTATCTGCAATGTCTTATAGTGTCAGTGATACTCAATAATGTAGCCTAATTTATGGTACTATTCTTTTTCTTGCCATACTAGCAGCATTGATTCAGGCAGGTAATGTCGGTTGGTCCAGCACTTTGGTCCAGACTGAAATATCTCAACGGGTAGAGGATGGACTGCCATGACATTTTGAACAGACATCGATGATCCCCAAAGGATGAAACTTGCTGACTTTGGTGATCCTCTAGCACAGCCCGTAGGTTGACATTTATGGCTTTTATTAAAATATTTTGCCAACTATTGGATGGATTGGAGGCTGCACGGTGGTGCAGTGGTTAGAACCGTCGCAGCAAGAGGGTCGCAGGTTCAAACCCGGCTTGCGGCCCTTCTGTGTGGAGTTTGCATGTTCTCCCCATGTTGCCGTGGGTTTTCTCCGGGTTCTCCGGCTTCCTCCCACAGTCCAAAGACATGCAGGTTAGGTTAATTATTGAATCCAAATTGCCCGTAGGTTGGAATGGTTGTCTGTCTCTATGTGTCAGCCCATTTTGCCATGAAATTTGGTAAACATTCATGAATTGTTAGAAAAGTGGTGATCAATTACCTTTCCTTTAGCGCCACCATCAGGTCAAAATTGCAATGTGTCCAACACTATGGTTTAGGACCAAATACCTGCAGCTAAACTAATATCATTCCAATCAGTCTGGGTTGTACCTTGTGTTAAGTGATAACATGAAAATGTTACTATGCCAACACACTAAACTAAGATGTAAACATAACACCTGCTAAAATCATTCAGTATGTTAAGCTCAAAGCACTGCCGTGTTTAAATACAGCCTCAGAGTCACTAGCATGGCTGTAGAGTCTTGTTATGGTATCACTATGTCACTCATATTTCTAATATTCACATAGATATAGGTGGCTATAGCAATATTTATGCTATGTTACTCTCCCTTGTTGAGTCCCATTCAGAGGCAATGTTGCCTCATAGCTTGCAAACTAACAAAAACAAACAAACAAAAGAAAACGGAAGCTGGAGGATTTCCACAATCTGAGGTGTTGAGGCATGTAACGAGAAGTGATACTCGGTTACATTCATGCAAGAGCAGAGCTACATTTCATTCTGGCCTAAAGCCCCATATCCTGCAAAGGCACCGAGGAACTCCACAGCTCACTGATCTCATTTGAACTGGAACTGTGCACAAAGCAAAATGTTCTTCTTGACCTGTTTATTACTTCCCCTGTATGACATAATGCAATGATATCTGTTTTATTTAAAAACTGGAATCAAATGACTGTTTACGTGAAAGGGGTTTCGAGTAGTCAGTGGTGGAATAAGTAGTCAAACCCTTCATTCAAGTAAAGGTACCAATGTGACAATCAGGGTCTGCCATTTCTGAAATCTATGTAGCACGCCTTAGAGTTGTAAACACTGAATCAGTGCCAGACAGTATAAATAAGGGATATACCATGTAACTTTAATCCCTAACTATTTTTAATTTGAGAATGATTTTTAAAAATAATATCTCTTAATATAAGGAAAACCTATCCGCCATGGTTGCCAGAGCCAACATTTACCCTGTATTTGGCAGGTGACAGGTGCTCATTTCATTCCCTGGTGAAAAGGTCCTTCGTTCAAAATCCTACTTTAGTAAAAGTACAGAAGTATTATCAGCAAAAATGCACTTCAAGTGCTGGATCTGCAGAAATAGGGGTTGTCACGAGATGATTAATGGGGTAGTTAGAAGAAAAAAAAAAGTTATGTTACACAAGTTTATATGAACCTTTTGGACTTTCTCCATAAGCTTTCTTTGCAGTTTATGCGACTTATTGAACAATTTGACCTCTTTGTGCCTTGAGCAGCTATTTAAATGAAACCATGTTCAAAGTTTAGAGGGGTAATGTGTCTCTTTGGTGGAAGTGCCAACAACTCTGAAACACGATAAGGGTCAGACACAAGTCAATTGTAGTATATTTTATAAGCTCATCATGTTGTTTAATGTAAAATCTTAATCTGCAATGTAATTAGTTAGCTGTGAAATACATGAACTAAAAATATGATATACCTCTGAAATGTGACAGTATAAGTATAAGATAACATACTGAAGTACCTCAAAATTAAATTGAAGTACAGTACTTGAGTTTTTTTAAATGTACTTACGTTTCTTTCCACCACTGCTAACAGCGACTAGCCCAGCTCTGCTGTTTGTTACCTGTCCTGCACCTGATGGCAAACAGACGAAGTTAGCATCTAGTTAGCTAACGCTAGTTAAGCTAGCTGGTGAGTATTTAGCTGCTAAAGGGACAGATATGTCCCTCGGGAGTTGCTGGGTAACAAAACAGGGGCTAAATGAAGAGTAAATATTGGACTTACATTCATCAGGTGGCCAGAAACATGGCTCCAAATGGCTGTTTCTCCGTGTCTGCCGGATGTGTTAACAGGCAGCTGTACGCTAACATGTTAGCCTCGTTAACGTCAACAGGTGATAGTGTTGCGTTCACGGCCTGTTTCCGCTGTCCGCCAATTGGCTAAAAAAAAAAAATCACTTCCTACACGTTTTTTTTTTTCAATTGTATATTCCTGCCATTTAATAGAAAGCTAATGCTACATATTCCTTGATTACATTTTTACAAAATATAAAAGCAATACTCGCATCAATATTTAGGGAAAATTACTTCTTTACATTCATTATAAGCTGCGATTTTGTCTGAATCTCTATGTTGTATATTCAGTTTATTATTTTTTCATTGTATTATATATATATCCCTTTACAAATCAGTCAGTTATGTGCAGTTATTGAATCAATTATCAGTGGGCTTTTGCCCTCTATCATTAACACCTCTGCGGATCCTCTTGAATATTGACCCGCAGAACTCAGCTCAGTGTATTGACACTGTATTTGTGGTAAGTGTTCCAGGTGTGAATCTATCATGTGGAAAACATCAGTGTTTGTGTGATGTGACTTAGCTGCAATTGGTTTAATGGGGGGGGGGGGGGGGAGAATGTTCTCACAGTTTCCAGAGTTACCGTGGCACATCTATTGCACCACTGGAATGAATGGGGGCTCTGGAGATAGTGTTAACCTATTTTCCACATTAAGAGGAAATGGCGCCCCCTGGTGTTTAATTCCGCCAGACACTCCACTGAGTTAATGACACAGTACAATAAACCCTCACAGAGAGGACCCTCCTAATGGTCCTTTCAGTGGTGGTGGTGGGGTTGAGGGGCCAATGGCACTCAGCATGGAGTCTCAGAAGGCTTTTAAGTGCCGCATTTCCTCCAAACTACTCTCCACACACACACCCTTACCCTGCTGCAGGAAATAGATTTCTACTGCAGTGCCCTGTGCCTTCTGTCACGGTCAGACATTACGTTTTCCATAGGATTTAAAGGCTTTTTAATACACTAGTTTTATGAGCACCAACACACCCTTTCTCATAGAGATTTGACCTGTTGATTCATATTAGAATATTTTAAGAAAATATCGATATACAAGAGCATCGCAATATTACGTTGTGTGATACTGTATCGATTCTCCAAAACACTGTATACATTTTTTATTAACTTCCTCAAAATCCCAACCGCTATTCTGTCTTTCGGAGGTTCAGTTTTAAAGCTAGAGCGAAGTTACTGGCATCATGTGAAACTAGAAAAAAACCTAAGTAACCTAAGAAAACCATTGGCACCAACTACGTCAAACTAGCATGAACGAGGATAAATAACGCTCCAAACTTAGGCTAAATTTTGACAAGGAAAAGCTGGCATGGCCATTTTTGACCTCTGACCTCAAGATATGTGAATGAAAATGGGTTCTATGGATACCCACGAGCCTCCCCTTTACAGACATGCCCACTTTATGATAATCACATGCAGTTTGGGGCAAAAAACATGTAGTTTTTTGCATGCAGTATACATTTGTTGTTTTTGCGTATTCTAAAATGGTGTATTTCTGGTTTGTTCTTTAGTTTTCGTAAAATTAAATTTAGAATAAAAACAAAAAAATCGCAATGTCCCCTTTCCAGTATTGCAATATATTGAATCGTTATGATACATATCGTATCGTCAGATTCTTGCCAATACACAGCCCTATTGCTATTTGAGGTTAAATTATCCACCTTCATAATGCACATAAATATTGTAGGTAGCTGAATAAAGTATGGAAAGTTTGAGTGAAAGGACAGTAAGACAGCTGTGATTTATATTTTTAATAGTTTGCTTGACACTGTCATCAAACTGGTCACACAAACAAGATTTGAAATATTTCATTTTAATAGAATTTAGGACAACCAAATATGTAAAATAAAAAAAGAAAACCAACAGCAAAAGTGAAATTGAATTCACTAGTTTTTTTTTTTCCTTAAAAAAATATCAGCCTTTCCCCTTGTTCACAAACCGTTTCAAAAACCTGGACAAACAGAAATAACATGATAAATTCCCAGAAGCTGGAAGGCCGTCATCATTTGGTGGCAAATATAAATATAGTGGTTTGAACAGGGTCTCAAATAGGTCACATGGAAAGAGTGTACATACAGTTTACACGACAGAAGGACACTCGGCACTGCCTGTATCAATTTTTATTAATGTAGAAAAAACCAGGATCCATATTTACTGATTCAAATCAATGTGTTTATGACAAGGAAATATTTACATTCAGCCAGCTCTAATAGTCTCTGGAGTATGGTGTTCGTGTTGCCCCTTCCATCGTGTTGATTGTCTATTCAGGAGCGTAATTGTGAGTGTATGTGTAGTCCGAGTAGTAATCCTGTGCCCCGCCCCTGCCCGTTGGGTAACCCCAAGAGCAGGGTCCAACTCCATTCCCATCCCCCCGATCATGTCCCCGTCCTGGCCGAGGCCAAAGTCCTCCTGCTGGAACTCCTCTGCCTCGATAGCTCCCTAAAGAACCAAGACCCATACCACCCCGCATAGGCCCATGATCCATCTGTCCAGGGATGCCGCCTATACTGCCATAGCCCATACCACACATTGGATGTGGAGGCAGCTTAGGTCTAACTATTGAGCCCCCCCTGGTGGCCACTGTGGGAATGCCCACAGGAGCACCGAGGTTGTTAGCGCAATTCACCTGAGTCCTGCCCCCCTGACTACCAGGGGTGCTGCCTCCGAGGGTTTCCCCAGTCTGAGGGAGCCCACTGGGGTCCAGTGGGCCACATGTGACCACACCCTGGCTGCAAACAGTCTGACAAGTGCTGGTCCCCGCTGTCCCCCATAGACCTTCCCCAGGTCCACTCAGTGTCCTATCGTGTTGTGTGGGGGTCCCGCAAGCATTTTGAGGAATGCCAGCCATGTAGCCTGGCTGGGCTGAGTCATTATGGTCTGTGTAGGGGAGGGAGGTGACGAGCGGGGAGTTCCCAGCAGCCCCAGCTCCTCCAGTGTCCGAGCCGTACGTGTGGCCCAGCATCATGAGGTGAGGCGGAGGGGGAGGTTTGACCTCCATGGGGAGGGAAGCCAGGTTGGCTAGAGGTCCTGCTGAGGCCATGACGGGTGGGGTCGGGATTGTGGCAGAGGCGTTGGCTTGGACTGGGGGGCGGTATTCCTGTTCGTGGGTGCTGCTGCAGGGTGAGGCAGGATAGGCCGGGGAGGCCGCGTAGCTAGAGGAGCCGGTGTAGGATGACCACGAGGCCGAAGGACACAGGAAGCTCTGGTGGGGATTCACGGGAAAACCTCCCGGTGACAAGCCGCCGATGTCCGAAGAGCCTATTCCCATCTGGTTGGTGGCTTTGAACTGAGAGATGGCCGTTTTGAGAGCACTGTAGTCAGACAGCGTCGGGGTTCTCTCGGGGGTGGCCTGATGCTCCGGGAGCGGAGGACGGAACTCCTCCGTCTCCGGCGGGGGCGGCTGCGGAGGCTTCCTCTTCTCAACAGCGTGGTTCTTCTCCGAGGGATCCGACACGGTGTTTGGCTCACCGTCATCAGAGTCTAATGACATGTCCTCCTCTTCCACACACTCATCATTCACTGCTGGGGAGAGCAGCGGAGCGCAGAGGGAGAGAGAGAAATGGAAAAGTGGAAAGGAAGATAATATCAAACAAATGTGTTACAGATGCATTAGCAGCACCAAATGTGTTTTAGAAACTCTGCTGGGTAGTACAGACATATTTAACTGGAGAGACAACTGTACAGAACGAAAGGCAATTTAGCAGAGCAATTACGCTACAGCAAAATGATACGAAATCCCGAGTGTTTTGGTGTTTTTTTGTCCTGCTGTTGACGCTACCCACCTGTAGAGGGCGGTGTTGGAAGCTCATTGTGATTGATGGAGCCAATCAGACTGTGGAAACCGCTCATAACGTCGTCAATGCTGCCGATCACTATCCCATTCCTGGAGTACTGAAGGAACATCTCAAACGGCCTCTCTGTAAAAACACGTGTAAAATTCAGTGAGCATTTTAAATGAGTCAAAGACGGTGGACAAAACAATAGTAAATACATTTATATTATTCTAACAATGTATGTATAATTTAAAGCAGTAGTTCCCAACCTCTCTCCTTTAGCGACCCCTTTCTATCACTGAGTAAACTGACGACCCCTGACTAAGTAACATATTTTAAGGATATTTCATATTACATTCAATGAATAACAATAACAATACAGAACAACTGATAAACTTGTACAATCAACCCAAAGAGTGAACGCAAATAACTGCAGAATGTTTGTGTAAAACAAGCAATTTGGTTGAATTTTGAGCAGATTATTTCCTGAGAACATTGCGTCAGAGATGAGTTTTCCTGTTATTTTTAGGGACTTTTAATACAATTCTCTGTATTGTGTATTTTTTTTTTTTTTTTTTAACAATCATCCATACTATGCATTCTACTGTATAGGCTTCTTTTTCGACAAATTCAGTGTTTTCTTTTCCCTGATGCTTGGCCATTGTTCTATTAGTTCTTTAGTTGTTTTAACTACGTATTTTTCTAATGCAGGACGAAGCCGTTTAGCAGAGAGGGAATTAAGGCTCTGTGTGAATATAACTTGTGTTCAGGTCTTCACCGTGACCTTACCCTTTTTATATCTTAAATAATAATCCAAACTTTAAAAATAACAATTTCATTTAGTTTTCTTCACAGAAATGAATAATATGCCGAGATATAGGCCAACTGTATATTTTTTTAAAAAGTTTTCTTACACCCCTTAAAATCAAGAGGGCCTTGCGACCCCCCGTGAAGCTTTGGCGACCCCTAGTGGGGGTTGGGACCCCGCAGTTTGGGAACCAGTGATTTAGAAGGTGTAACAAGGAAGATAAATCTCATGCCAACACCTTAACACTGACACATAAAGTTTTAGATTTATGCTTGTGTCAGAAGACCGGTGAAAAGATGTAGCCTAAGTTGATAAGTGATGAGAATGAAGATACCTGTGAGGAAGATAAGGTGCCGCTGCTGCGTGTGCTGAGCTTGGAGCTTGATCAGGCATTCCAGGTCCGGAGCCTGACGTGATTGGGTGTCACACTCGTGATAAGGGAGGAACTCCACTAGGTGCTTCTTTTGATAGGCTGTGAGAAGGTTCAGCAGCCCCATGGCGTTGGCATTTAACCTTTTAAGAGAAAGTGGTGTACAGTGTTGAGATATTTATTCACAGCTCAAGTCTGGCTTTAAGCTGCTAAAGATCATTTTTGGGTAAGCTCCTACTCAGATACTGACCTCCCCAGTTCTTTAAGCTTCTTCTGGGACTTGCAGTGCACCTTCCACTGCCAGGGGTGCTCAGGAGTGCTCTGCTCCTCCAAGAACTTCAGCAGCCCCTGCAAACGATCTGGACAAAACAACACAATCTCTTGAACTATCGTCCAACTGACATTTCCATGAACTCGCAACAGCTCCCACAAAGAAAAGTCAAACTCACCCTGTGTGATAAGGTCGGGGTTGAGGACAAACTCGTCAGAGACCATGAAGCCTCCGGACACAAACAGCTCATTATAAGTGTGGTTCTTGACATCGTCCAGAGTGTCCACTCCAGCAAAGCTCACTGAAGGCAACTTCTTCAAAGACACCAGAGCCGGGATCTGCGGAGCGAAAAGACTAGCTTTTTTACAAAAGGACAATTGACTACAATAAGCATACCAACCTGTCAATTAAAATGATTAAACTCAGCAGCCAGATACAAAAAATAATAGTCTGCAGTAGATGTATAAATTCAATTAGGATGCTATTATTTTCTGTTTGAACAGTGTCTGGTGCCATGAGACCGCGACTGAGATGAAAAGGGTGACCGTACCTTGTGCACGTGCGCGGCGATGTCCTCGTTCTGAATGATGATGAGGAGCTTATCTAGACTGCCGCTGTTTTCCAGAAACGTCTGCGGGCTGCACTCGCTGTTGCCAAGACTTTTCAAGTACCCCTTTGTGACAGACAGGGGAGATGTAAGTGTTAGAGACAGGCAGATGAATGTGTCCTTCTCTCTTACACTTAAAAATACTGACTGACTGACAGATGCAGAAAGAGCTGAGCAGCGCCGAGACATGGAACACACAGTGTCAAAGAGGAGCGAGCGGAGCCTTTCACATCACCACCGTCGATCTGCAGTTTCACTCGTGTACGCCGGTGCAATTTACTGCTGCTCTTTGGCGCCAATAAACAAAAGTAAGTATCTAAATTAAGTCTACAGATGAGGAACACGAAAGAAAATGGATGTGCAACTACGTAAAATCCAAAGTAATAATAACTAGAGCTGCAGCGATTAATCGAGAATTGATTTTTTTGAAGAAAGAAAAAAAAAAATTCTGATTCCAGCTTCTTAAATGTGAATATTTTCTGGTTTCTTTACTCCTCTATGACAGTAAACTGAATATCTTTGAGTTGAGGACAAAACAACACATTTGAGGACGTCATCTTGAGCTTTGGGAAACACATTTTTCACCATCTTCTGACATTTTATAGACCAAACAACTAATCGATTAATTGAGAAAATAATCGACAGATTAATCGACAATGAAAATAATCGTTAGTTGCAGCCCTAATAATAACATTTTGAAATAGTCCTGAAACGATTTGATTAAATGATTCACAGAAGATTATTAGACAAGAGATTTTGATAATCCAGTTAAAGTTGAGGTACTTTATCAAATAAAATGTAATAATATAATAATAATAGAAAATAAGTATTCGGGTTTCAAATACTGACATTTTCTCTATGTTCTGACATTTTTCTCTATTTACTGACATTTTTTTCTATTATCGGACATTTTTTTCTATTTTCTGAAATTTTTCTCTATTTTCTGACATTTTTCTCTATTTTTGGACATTTTTCTCTATTTCCTGACATTTCATTGACTACAACATTAATTGTGCAAACCAATCCCACAGATCAATGAATCAAAACAGTTACTGCTCTACTTTCAGAACCACATTGAGACCTCGTATCGTACCTTGATCTCCTTGCAGACTGTGCTCTCCTCCCCCTCGTCCCCGGAGTAGATGTAGAATTTGACTGTATTCTTGGTTACGTCCTTAAAGATCTCCACCAGGCTGCTGAAAACCTCGGGCTTCAGCTGACCAATGAGGCTCCCAGCCAGCAGGCCGGACCCACTCCCAGAAACGGTTCCTGGGTTTTGGGACCTGCGCTCCGGAGAGTCTGGTGTGACTTGAGAGGGAGAATAGATCTCTCCCCCCAGCTCTGCTGACGAGCCTTCTGTTTTAGACTTGGAGGATTTGACGGTGCCCATTTTACCACTCCGAGAGGAGGTGTTGCTCTTCGACAGGGAGGGGTCCGCTTTAGTTTTGGAAGTCTGTGCGGGGGTGGGGGGCGGTGTTGTAAGATTAGATGTTGTCACTGGGGGAGGTGGAGAAGTGACCTTGGAGGGAGCAGGTGGGGCTGGGATCAACTTGTCCATCTTCTCGCACAGTGCTTTGACATGTCCCTGAATGGGGACGGGGGAGACGTAGGGCACAACGAAGTCTGAGAAGCAGCTGTTGGGCAGCCAGCAGTGGCGCGGGAGCAACCGCGGGGATAGCTGCGAAGAATAGCAGATGTGATGAGTCTGCATGATGTTCTTAATGTCAGAGGTGAGACTGCGAATTTCCTGGTTGAGTATGGTGTCCAGGCTGATGGAGGGCCTGAAGGGAACTTCCTCTACGACCGCTAACGTGGGTGGTGGTGCCGCCGGCTTTTTTACTTCCACGGCTGCGGGCGTCTTCGGCTCCGGGTAGCTGTCCGCCACCGTTGCAGCCTCCGCCGCCGGCTCGGGCTCAGGCTCGGGCTCGGGCTCTGGTTCCGGTTCTGGCTCAGGAAAAGGCTGTGCTTTGTCTGGAAGAAAGAAGACAGGAAACTTGTCACAGTGATGAACTTGTGAACCGGATCTAAACGTGCCCACGAGGCAGAGGTCTGTGTGTACGGACTGCTTTGAGGTACCTTCATTGGCGGCGTTAACCCAGGTTGGGTTGTCTGAGGTGTGAGCTTGCTCTGCTGGGGAGCCCGTGCTGATTGGACTACCAGGGCTACAGTCCATGTCCTCCTAAACAGAGAAAACACCAGTAGTTATTTTTAGATCTACAAGATAAAATATCCCAAAATAACAACCCTAGAATCATGTTGTTCATATCTCACCTCTGTGTAGTTTGTTTGAGATGGGGGCTCATTTTGTTTCTTAAGATCCGGTTCAGGGATGGTAGGTTCCGCGCTTCCCGAACCCGTCGACGGTTCGCCGTGGTTCGACTGTGCGGCCATCGAACCCTGAGCCACGGCCTTGTTGAGCGTAGCCAGGAGGATCTTGAGAAGGCGCTGGGTCTCGTTGACCGCTGAGGCGTTGGTGTTGCCGTGAGCCCTCAGGTCGGTGTCGTAGATGCCCATGCTTTCCATCACTGCTGTCAGATTGTCGCTCTGTCCACCCTCATCTCCGAGCTCATCTGCTTGGGCTCCTGGCAGGAAAAACGCAATGAATTAGAGGCATTTGCTAAATTTGGTATGTTAATCTACATGAATGTCCTTTAATAACTAGGGCTTTTTGTGAAGAAGGATATGCATCATTGCAAATTTGTTCAAGTTCAAATATTATTTCAGATGGAGACTGAAACTACCTTGATTGCAGAGAGCTTTTTTTCAGGTTCTAGTGCACTTAACTCTCTACAATTGTGGTAGCAGTCGATGCACTGGCACACAAGAATATGAACAGCTATCTGGATTAGCAACAAAAACATATGCATCTAAAAAAACATTAGATATAAAAATGTAAACAATCATAAAGGTAATTTCCTTTGTAAGCCAACACACTGGCTGCTTGTTAATATAGTGCCAACTGGCAGCAATGTTTTTTTTCTTTCATTCACAATGCAATTACCGAGAACTAATCAGACTGTGTTGTGAAACTAATATAATATTCATTATTTCAGGGGCAGTAGGTGGAAATTATCGTTTAAAAAACTCAAATTAAATTACACAATTTAAACCCTCTTCACCTCTGCTGGGTTCCCCGTTGCTAAGCGGATCCGTGCGTTGGTGTTTGTTCGTGCCCCCCCTCTCGTCTCCCTCGAACTTCCTCTTCAGACTGTTGGCGTCCCAAGCCCCGTCCTCTCCCCTTTCCTTCCCAGGATCCTTCACCAGTGCTTTCTTATGAAGTTGGATCAGCTTAAGCAACTGCTTCATCTTGTCTTTATCGTACTCGTTCTGGGACAGCCGCAGCCTCGGAGGGGGCTGCGGCTGGGCCTCGACGTGGGACTTGTGCTGCGACTGGGCGCCGTTAGAATGGGCCGCTCCTTGCCTCCGCCTGCTGCTGCTGCTGCTGTCCGAGGGCGGCTTCTCCTGTGCCGGCCTCTCTGGAGGCGGCCTCTCCTTGGGCGGCCTCTCCGCGGGTCTCTCCGCCCGTTCCGAGCCCCTGTCCGAGCCGCCCCAGTCAGACACGGGGCTGTATTCGACTGGGGCCGGAGCGGGTGCGGGTACGGGTGTGGGGTTCCGTATTCTTTCAATGACGTCCTTCGTCTTGCTCAGAGGTAAAATATAGTTGGCGGGGTTGTGGACGTAAGAACGCAGCACGGCGTCCATGTTACATTTAGGTCTGTGCACTAGGAGCGGGTTGGTCCTCTCGTCCACGTTATATTTGTAGTCGGGCAGAACGAAGGGCCGCACCGTGCCCGAATCCATGCGGGTTAGGTAATCGGTGGCTTGGCGCTCCACCCCTAAGCTCAGGTCCTTGCCTGGGTTGGGGCGCAACTTGAACAGCGCGTAGTGCAGGGCAGGGACGAAGGGGTCCACGGAGGACAGGATAGCAGGCTGGGGCTCCGTGGTCAGCGGCTCTGGCTCGAACAGTCTGGATGCTACGACGGAGGACACATATCAGAGTCATGTATGAGATGTCTATCTTGCACTATTAAAGTCTTATTTATAACATGGAAGCCTCTCTACTCTGTTTTGGATGAACTTTATTAAAAAGGAGGCGCATTCAGCAGGTAGATGTGAGAAAGATCTTTCTCTCTGTGTTTGCTAATAAAACATTACAGTTGGGAGCTTCGTGCGAAAGGGATGGATGGAGTGAACAATACTTACAATACTTGACAACCATCCTCGACTCCTGAAAGATGAATAATGCTTGCAGGTTCTTCTCAACGCGCCCCCTCCGCTCTAGAAAACAAACGGCAACCTTTTTTTTAAAGCTGAACCCTCACCGAAAGGAAACAAGTAGGTGTTCAACTGACACAGCAGAGAAATTACGAGAGGAGAGTAAAAGCCTTTTTGGTACCTTTGGACTCAACCATCTGCGCTGAGGAGAGCAGGAAGAGAAAGCCCCGGTCAAACAGGGACTTCACCAGCACCTGAAAAAGGAGAGTAGACACTGCAGTCAGAAGCACCAGGGTGTGTCATTATCAAATAATGTGAGCGATCATAATACCAGTCTGCTGCTGGACAGGTTTGTGTGTACACTTATACTATCGATTTATTGTACATTTACGATTATCTTTTTTTAAAAAAAAGCAGCATGAGAGATGTTTTCCCTACACCCTTGTCTTGTTAAATAGGAAAAAAGAGCCGTTTATGGAACAAAACCTACCATAACTGCATACAAATGATTATGCTAATATGCTTTATTTCTTAATTCTTGTCCTTCTCTGTGTGCTTTCTCAGATTTTGAAGCAAGAAGGATCCGAAGGAAAAAGCTTTTCCTTTGAACCGGACGGCCCGAATCTCTGAATTTAATTCGGCACCAAGTTTAGTTTGTTGACAAACTGTGATTTCAGTGAACTGATTCTGTACTTTTTTGGGAATTTTCATGCATGAGAGAACGTGGTAGGTTAACAGCCACAGGCTGACTCACCATCCTGTCTCTCTCCAGTTTGTGGACCAGCGCTGCCAAGCTGCCACTGGTTGGTTTGCCTTTTCCATCCGCCACCTCAAACAGGCTGCAGGACATCCCACATTTCATCACTGCGGACAAAGGAAAAGCAAGCAAGCAGACCCGTAACTCATCTATGTAGTAGTTTATTTCTCTATTCTCAGTTATATAATCACATCTATGGATTAAGTGCCCGTTTCTGTAATACACGATGCAGCGTATGCAATTAGAATAGCTTTATAAATTGATTATCATTTAATTATGAGGTCCGGACTGACCTTCCCGTGATGCGCTGTACGTATCCCAAGAAAAGAGCACAGAGGGAATCTTTCGCTTCACTTGATCCAGCTGCATGCCTCTACTCATCTCCAGCTTCTCGGGCCTTCAGGGAAGCACACAGAGATTTATTAAAGAGCAAATTCCGGAAAACAACTATTGTGTGTATATTGCACGAGTGAATTCTAACTTCCTCCTCGCAGAGTTGAAGTTCAACACATAAAAGTGTTTTGTGGCAAAATGTGTCTTTAATGATTAACAGTGTAAATTCTAGTAGCATCCTGGAGGGTTTTGTAGAGATGCACAGAATTATATGAGGGACTAAAGGTTTACTCACAGTTTGAAAGGGAGGTAGGGGCGCGAGGAGGATCGTAAACAGATTGGGAATAACTCCTGGCCCTTGTTCACTAGTGGACCACTCCACACAGTGTAGTAGCTCTTCCCTGCAACGGCATCAACAGCACGGGTCAAAGGTCAGACAAGATACAAAGAGAGAGCAGGGCTCAGAACTTTTCATAAATGCTGGTTTGTCACTGAGAAGGCACATGGATTTTTGCAATGGTTGTTGAATCTAATTTGGATCATTTTGAGGGTGCAGCACATACAACGCACTCTTCTGTAACTGACTAGCAGTGTTCATGCCAACCAAAGTTAGATCTTGGGTAGTTAGTTAAAGCAGCTGCAGACTGGCAGTAGTGTTTTCCACTCCTGGTGCGAAATGGCCTTTACACACATCCCAGTTTACAGAGGTACGACACTAATTCAACACAGAGGCTTATTTGTTTCATTAAATATTTATCAACTACATAATTAAAAATGTTTTACCTCGACTTCCTTCAGAGGAAATAGTGTTAAACCTGTTGAGCAGAGAGACAAACAATTGTTAACACACACAGAGAAACACTGTGCCAAATGCCTGAAGATACTTGCTAAGTTTCACCATTTCCTGCAGGAATATGTACCTGTGTGAAGTCATAGGAGTTGCTGCAGCCTCCTTCCCTTTGTACTTAAAGGAAACCACAGCGTAGGGGCACACGTGCCTGGGCCGTGCCTTGATCTCATCAAACGCAAACTCGAAAAAATATTGCTAAGAGACAACAAGAAAGACACATTAAAATGTGGCACTTACATTACTTCGATAACACAATACACACTGTACAATAAGTGGAAGGGAAAGGAGTCCGTGTTTACCTGTGTGAGCTCAAAAGCCCTGTAAGACAGCAAAGACGTAACCCTATTGCCACTTTTGGACAAGTGACAGTCGAACTTGGGAGTAGGTTCCATAGCGTTCTTAGGCATGTTCTCATGGATGTGCTTTATTCGGCCCTGAGAGACAAAACATGCTGGTGTGAGCTTAAGGTCCCACAAGAATGAGAAATCTGTCAACATGAAGAAAGTGAAAACAGAACGGCAGCCATACCCTCATAACTTTAAAAACGATCATGTCTCCGGACGAGCCCACTTCAAAAGGGTTGATTTGTAACAGATCAGAATATTTGGAGACATAAACACCTACAATGACCAAGAAGAACTGAATTAGAGGAAAAGCATCAGAATCGCACTCCATCAAAAATGCATTATTTAAGCGTCATATTTACACTCTAAAAAATCAAACCTTAAGAATCATGTCAATTACTTGTTGATATCTTGAGAAAAAAGACAAAACCCTCATGCCTTAAGTGGGTTGTATCAGCCAACATTTAAGTGATATGTTGTTGCATATATCAGCGACATTCTCAGCTGTTGATATGGCATGTAACAGCTCATCTACAGGTGTAACTTTATCAGGTCAAAATGCTAATAAAACACCCTCAGATGACCCCTCCAGTCAGTTCTTGCTAATCAAACCCTCGGATGCAAATCAATCAAATGAAATCCATCAAAAGAGGAAACTAATCAGGCTGGCAACCCTCAAAACAATATCACGAGAGCAGCTACAAGAATACAGTCTCCTTTCAAGGCAACATGCCAGAGACTAACTAACTTACCCACTGATGGATTTCCTAGTGTAGTAATCCTGGAGTGTGCAACCGACAGACCCTTCTCACAGATCCACTGGAGCTGAACATGCAAGAGAACATACAAAGCTCAGAACCGTGTAAAAAGAAGAAAAGAAAAAAAAAAGCATCGCGCTTTATAACTTGTCCATCATGAATAATACCTTAGATTTGTCTGGATAAAGGAAGCAGTACGACTCAGTCAGTTCTTGTTCCGTCCGCCCCTCCTGCTTCATCTCTCTCCGCTTCTCGATGAACTGGCACGGAAAAAGGGAACAGACAGCAAATGAAATGCAGCAGTCTGAACATGCATGTGCTTACGTACACGGCTCTGGTAGAATGTGTAACTTGGGAGATCACATTTTATTACAGCCTGCCCTTCAGCATGTGCTCATTCCCTGCCACGTGAGAAGGCGGTATTCACGATAACCGTGATATTTAAAAGTGGAATACTGATATCATGTTAATAACACACATATGATAATACTGTGTAAATAATCCCGCGCCTCTTAAATCAACAGTTATGTTTACAGACTCTCTCTCCACCTCCCTACACTTCAGATTATGTGTGTAACACATTTACCATAAAGACACAATAAACAAAGTTAAAGCTGAATTTGAGTGATGCATTATTATGCATTATTTAATTTCTATAACGCGATAATATCGGTATTGTGAGTCCTCTCGGCCACGATAATTGTGCAGTGAAAATCCTAGCCGCGTGAGCTACAACAGCATTTTTGGAATCATAGCAATGCTGAGTCGTTTTAACAGCTTAGCTGTGAAGACTGCTAATGATTTTGCTATATTTGGTTTCACCCTACAAAAAGGTTCCGTCAATAAAAAAGAGAGCAACTGAAATCATGTTCGTGTTGACATTGTTCTGCACCGGTACAGGAGGACAATCACCAACCTCCTTCTCCAGCAGCTCATTGTGAATGAGCCTGGCCTTGCAGTAGGAGAAGGTTCCTCGCGATGACGAGTCAAGGTAAAACGAGGAGACGATCTTCACGAGGTCCTCGAACTCCCGGCTGTCGGGGGGCAGAAACTGGTACAAGCCTGCACACAGAGAGGTGAATCAGTGGATTAGCATCTGCAGCATCGACCTGTGTGCATGAGCAGAGGGGGATCAGTACAAAAAGTAGCAGAGCATACCAAAACTTTAAACCAGAGGAGACAGCAACAAGCAAGTCACATGCTCCCATATATAAGACATTAGGTGCAGGAGGAAGTGATGGGCTTTGCAGACAAGAACTCTTTGTGTGTGTGTTGTTTAGTACAGCTCAGTGAGGATGCAATGAGCCAGAAGCATCCTACTGAACGTATTTCTCGTGTGCTAAAGCCAGCTCATCACAACAAGTTACTGGAGTGTCCTTTAAAGAAAGAGTTGAACATTGATCATCAACAGTAACTACTGTAGGAATCCCTCACATCCACAAACTGCACAGGTGTACCGAGCTTTGCATCCGTCTGTGCTCGCATAAGGTTTAATATGTCAATGCAAACACATGCAAAGAAGGGAAACCACCACTGGCTGACTACTGGATGGAGCATCATAAGCCTCGAGCTGCAGGGTAACAAGTAGTAAACATCTCTCATGTGAGGCAAAAGGATGCAGACTCGAGACAGGACAATGGAGTACACACACACACAGCCAAGTCTGTCTCACAGTTGTCCAACATGGGCATTTTATGCATTACATATGAAACCTGCTGAGTTGACCAGATGCTAGAAGCACGGGTGCTTTAAAAAAAAAAAAAAAAAAGAGGCTCAAAATGTGAAGTCCAGCTTTGCATATACAAATAACTGATGTAGGAGAGCAAGGATTGTGACAACCACTTTGCTACTTCCTTTTGGAGAAATGATGGGGGCCAGTGTCGTTGTATTGTACTCTGAGGAGTATTGGGGGTGAGGTGTAGAAGGGATGCTCTGATACAGCAGGGGGTGGGCAGCCCTACCTAGATTCATTAGTCCTGGTATTGTGGGAACATTTTTTAAATAGATGGGTGGGGTTGGATAAATTCATGCCCTTCACTTGAGGTCAATGAGACACCCACATGTTGTCAGGTGATGGCTGCAACACACGCACGAAAGCAGCATTACTCGATCACACTATATGGTCCACGAAAAGGTGAAGAGGCCAAAACAAGGTGGGCTTTCAAACAAGCAGTCCCTCAAAAATGTTGCGTTCAGGGGCGCCTTCACTGGGTCGTACGTTAGCTGGCTGCTGCTCTCTGGTTACTGGGATACCCAGAATGCTATGTCTGCTAAACAACTCCCGCAACAAGACTATCCGTGGGCTTCACTAGTATGATAATATAAACCTTAAACTGTCTGTGAACATGTTGTTAAACCAGCAGAGAACAGCCAGCTAGCTGGGTTGGTAGCTAGCAGGCTAGCGACATGCAGCAGCAGAATTACAGAAAGACAGTTCAGGCTCTGTTTCAAAATAGCAGCGATATGATGGCACCACCTTTTATCTTCCTCGGGATTTGGAAATTTCTCCGCGGCAGCTCGTCGCTCGGTCTGTGGCCCGGCAAGGCGGAGCCGCCGGAGCTCCGGGCGTCCGCCTGCACGCTCCTCCGCCGCTCACGGGCTTCTTGTTCGGGCATTACACCGTCTCCACATCCAGGCTGATCGCCATTTTGGTTGACTGTGGCCGAGGCGGCGGCTGGATTCTTCGGGGGTTCGCCGCCTCCCTCCGGCTGGAGAACGTCCGTCTCGGTACATGCTGAGTCCCTTTTCCCCGCCGCGTTGGGGTTCAGGGCCATTTTCGGGGCACCACCACCGTGCAGGTTATAACGAACGGGGGCAATGTAAGCTCTAACGATTACGGCGCCGCTTCACTCTCTCACACACACACACACTACACTCTCCTCCTCACCCTGCCTCCGCCATTGTGAAAATGACGTACACGTTCTTCTCCACCACTGCAAAACGCTGCCGTCACTATGTTTACATACGAGAACATCCGCGCCACCCTGCGGCGGGCGCATGTACCGCGAGAGTTGATGGAGTGATGGATGAGTGGGTGAACATACATGGTGGTGAAATGAGAATAAGATGTAGGGTGCAGCCAAACATGTGAAATCCGGCTATGAAAGTCCTGACTAGACATATAAGTAATAACTACATTTTAAATTTCTTATTTTTGCATCACTATTTTCCCACACGTTTATGCCTATACCCCCTGGGGTGGATTAATGCACAGGGTGGCCTAGGCTGCAGCCTAGGGGCCCCATGTTTGCAAGGGCCCCAGATTGGCCTGATTATTTAGAATTATTTAAATGTACTTCAGAACCAATTTTTTTTTACCCCTATTGGCCTATAAGAAACATTACAATTTTAATTTTAATAAGACTTTAAGGTAGATGTGGGCCACATCTACCCAATCAACTGTCAATTTGGTTTTCAAATAATACGTCACTACTGGACAGAATAGCGTTAAAATTAAAATATGATCACGGAGCACAAAAACGAAAAGCACAACGGCTGAAAGAACACCATGACTAGATATTTCAAGATTTAGATTAAAGGCTGTCTCAATGTGTGTGTGTGTGTGTGTGTGTGTGTGTGTGTGTGTGTGTGTGTGTGTGTGTGTATGTGTGTGTGTGTGTATATGCCAGTGCTCCCCAAGTGTGTACGTGTGGGCCGTGTAATATGCTTTAACACATGGCACTAAATTACTTTTTTTCTGTTAATGTTAAAGCATTATGAGTAAGGGTGGGGGGGCCCGTACAAAGAGTAGCCTAGGGGCCCCTGACCACCTTAATCCGCCACTGCCCACCCCCACACGCTGAGATGGCTATGACAACTGATGTTACACACTCACTGTAAAAACTACAGAACAAATCCCACTCTTGCAATACTTCATTACCCCACCAGGTGATGACAAAGAGGCACAGATCCCTCCATTCGTCCATCTCACAAGAAAAACTAAAGAATCGTGCACTTTTAAAAGATTTTGATCACGTCGCAAACTTTTTAATTGCATACAGGTTTTTTAAGCTTTCATGCCTCTCCTTTGAAATTTTCTGTATTCACATGATAAAATTGAGTACTCTAATTACAATAAGACTGGGTGTGAAATAATAGCCTAATAATCAGGCTATAATAATCAGTGGCGGACTCAGACTGTCTGAGGAGCTGGGGCGAAAAAAATAAAAAAGGGCACCAGCTGCATGTGGTGGGGCACCAGCACACAGAAAGTTTTCTAGCATGTAGGGCAGCCTTTATGACACTGCATCATGTTTTCTCTACTGGAAGGGCACCCTAGAGGGCATTTTATCATTTTCTTCATTTAAGGGCACCCTAGAGCTGCACTACGTCACCTTTTCTCTCCGGGAAGGACACCCTATAGGGCAATGCATCATGTTTTATCTACCATAGGGGCATCCAAGAAGGCACTTTTGTGGTGGGATGCGGTCGCCTCCCCTGAGTCCACCAGTGATAATAATAATAGGCTACATTATTTGCAGTTTTTTTTTTTTCAAAATATTGCTATGACAAAGAGGCAATTTACACGACATGTCACTGTAGTTTTTTTAAAATAAAGAACTCAAATGTACATACAGTTGTATACAGTATAATATTGCAAAACATAAAGTATGAGGAGACGGGGGCAATTGAAACAATTTTTGGTTTTGATGTCATTACTCAAAAATCTTGAACTATTTGGATACATGTTTTTAAGTAGGTAACTTGTAGAGTCATCAAATGTTTTTACAAGCAATATTAGAGTCACAATATTGATTGAAACACTATAAGTCAAATGTTACATCTGCCCCCACATGCAGGGGCGATTGTAACAACACACATAATACCTTCATATAAATACCAAGGACCACAATAAACTACCAAGAAAATAGATATAAATAAAATGATTAAATATCCATTGAACAATGAATTACCTCCATACCTAATAAAAGTCTCAGACCGTGTGCATAATGAGTTTCATGGTTCTGTCTCGTTTCTGATTGGTGCAATATGAGATGTTCCGGTCTCCCTTACATAACACATGTAGGTTTGTAAAACTATCATTATCAAGGCGAACAGATAATGGATAGGCTAGCGACGGCTGTCTTTGTCCCTCTGTCACAGTGGTATCTGTGACAACTGTGAATGTGTTTTCACTGTGGGTTAACCAAGCTGCCTCTGCTGTAGACATCAAACTCTTTGTAGCGTAGGTAATCTTTCAGCCTGGGAGGAAGAGGAAGGAAGTTGATGAAAACTGGGGCTCTCATGCGCAGGCGAATGAGATGCTCCCTTATCCGCAACCGACACAGGTGCTTCAGGCTTCGTGTATTTCCTGAGTGTAAAAAAAAATAAAGTCAGTTAAGTCAATGAGTGCACATAATGTCACCAATACACTTTTGCTGACAGGTAGAAAATAACTAAAGCTGCCTGGATCGGTTCTCACGTTGAATGTGACAGATCTCCGGCCACTGGCTCTGCTCCTCCAATGTGTCCTTAAGTTTGGTGCAGAAGGTGACGTGGTCGGTGTAGTCGAGCATGATGCGCACCACCTGAGCAGATAAGTGCTTGAGCCAGGACACCGTGATCACCTCACAGAACTAGAAGGAGACAAACAAAGACACACGTAGCAGTCAAAGCAAAACCTTGAAAAGAAAGTGTTACTCCACTGGAGTTCATTCATATCTCTTCAATCATTTACAGCAGTTTTTCTCTCAGACAAGCTTCGCCTCACCACCATGTCTTTGATGATCGAGGTCGTCCAAGCCGCGTAACCATGGGAACTATCGCCGTACGGACAGTCAAAGCAACGCTTCACATCATACCCATGGTTCAGAATCATTCTCAGCATGACCTCGTCTTTCAAGGCGTACTGCAGCGCCGAGGGGAAGTGAGTGGTGTTGACGCGGGAGTAGTAGTTTACATTCGCCCCAAACTTCAGCAGTGTGTTGATGAGTTCATAGTTGCCCTGTCTAAGAGCCACCTGCAAACAGTTGATAGGATCCTGGTTCACCATTGCCTCAGCCTCTAATAGCAAGCGGGTGCACTGAAGGTCATTGTTGGACACAGCAAAAAAGAGGGCAGACCTGCGCTCATCGTCATAGTTGCGGCGCACCCTGGGGTGCAGCATGAAGTTTGGATCATAGCCAGCTTTGAGCAGCATCTCCACACACTGGGCATGTCCCCCAGCGGCTGCAGAATGGAGAGGACTCATCCCACTTTCCTTTACAGCTTCCAGCTTGGTGACTGGGATGAGGTGCTCCAGAGCCCTGTCAAAGAGAAGTCCTCATTTAGGAACACAACAGTGGTTCGATCTCTATCTGAAAAGTTGGAAAGCTAGATGTTGTGACATAGATATTCCTCACAGTATGTGTCCATGGTAGGCCACACGGTGAATTGGCAGGTGCCCGCTGTAAAGAGGTAGGTTGGCATCTGCCCCGTGGTCCAGCAGCAAGGAGATTATGTCAGGGTTTCCTGATGCTGCTGCATCAAACAGGATGGTTCCTGACTCCGAATCACACCACACGTGGGCTCCTACAAAATCAAAACAGATAGACAGGCTACTATAAGAATATACATAGGCAATTTCCAGACCTGGAACAGTATGGAAAGATCATGGATCTATTACTGAATGGACCGACTGGGCACAGGCCCAGGGGCCAAACAGGTTAGGGGGCCCCTGGGCCAGAGCCTCTGTTTGAGGTCACAAAGAAATGCAAAACTGTCAAAAAGTGACGCAAAACTACCAAAAGGAGATGCAAAACTCCCAAAAAGAGATGCTAAACTAGCAAAAAGAGATGCAAAACTACCAAAAGGACGCAAAAAGGATCAAAAAGAGATGCAAAACTAGCAAAAAGAGATGTAAAACTAGCAAAAAGAGATGCTAAACTAGCAAAAAGAGATGCAAAACTACCAAAGAGAAATGCAAAACTACCAAAACGAGACGCAAAACAATACAACGATGCAAAACTACCAAAACGACCAAAAACATGTCTCTTTGAATCTGTGACTCTTGTTCTTCTGTAGGAGGGGTGGGGGCCCTTTACATGTCTGTGCCCAGGGGCCTATTGTCTCATAATCCATCCACGGGAAAGATTAATCTATTATAAAACTACGGCAGTTATCTGCATAGCCTTGTATGAATATTTTTTTTTTCAGAAAAACCCAAATGCAAAGTGATTTTTTTTATCCTATTGCACCATAAATTGTCAGAACAACTCAATAAGTAATGGAACCCAGATAGTCTACAGCGGAGGTTTAATCACCTTATCTAGTATACCTTTTTCTATGAGGACCTCCACCACGTTCAGATGTCCATTCTGTGCAGCCAGAGCCAGGGGAGTTTTCTGTTTGATGTCACATGCATTCGGGTCAGCACCAGATTCCAGGAGCAGATAGACAAAGTTCTCCAGGCCTAAAAAAGCTGACTCGTGTAGAGCTGTCCTGTTCAGTGGTCCTGATTGGTCTACTTTGGCACTGTAGCGAAGCAACAGTGTGGCCAAGTCGTACTGGTCATTCAGAATAGCTGTGCAGTAGAGAGAGAGAGAGACAGAGAGAGAAGATTTAAACATTATAGCAACATTGTAGCAAATATATTTGTGTGTCTATAAAAAGAGGTGTATTTTGCATTCAGGTGTCAGATACCTGCCACTAATGGAGAATCCTGCTCATCATTCTGGAGGTCCGGGCTACAAGCGTTCTGTAACAGGAATGTGGCGTTCTCTCTGAGTCCATGAACCACAGCCAGAAACAGGGGTGTCTCACCCTTTAGAGTGCGACACTGGGCTGTACCTGGGGGTGATGCTGGAACACAAAACAATTCATCAACATGGCAGAATTTGAAAAGAGTCACAGATTACAGTCATACTTTTTTTTTTTTTTGTGATGAAATTTGATTGGTTCTAAAGATATAATGCAGTGGAAATTATATATATAAACAAAAAAAAAAAAATACACACTTCAAAACAAAACATTAATTAAAAAAATAATAAAAAATAAATAATTATAAATAAATAAAATAAAAATACAACAATGATTACCAATAAGGATAATAATAAATACCCCCCCCCCAAAAAAAGAATAATAAATAATTAAATAAATAAAAATAAAAATAATAACCTCACTGTACCTGAGAAGATAATCTCTAGTATCCTTTTATTCTCGTGCGCCGCAGCCTCATGCAGTGGGATCCATCCTCGTTCATCTACTCTGGACAGAGACTCTGGTTGCACTGCCAGTCTGTTCAGTGCATCTTCATCACCTAAACATTTGAGGACAGACAGTATTCATTATATCAGAATTTCTGGCAAGATTAAATGATAATCTGCATCAGTTTGGACAGGTTAAATCTTACCCTCCTTGATTGCTTTGAAGATCTCATCAGGGTCTTCACTGGCTTTCAGATCACTATCGAGAGAAATTGAAATGATCAACAAGAGATACACAATGTAGAGAGAAAAATGTAATACCTGGTGGTTAGAGAGATTAACCTCGGATTCAATCCTTTGAGCTTTCTATATTCAATCAGACTTTGTTCAATCATATATTGAGTTGCCTCATCTTCATCCAAATCGTCCTCCGATTGATAAAAGTCATCTTCTTTCTCCGTGGTCATCTGTTAGTCCAGATAGGGTCAGTTTCTGTGGGGAGACACGACCATAAGGTAAACAAGACCATTAAATCTGGCAGCCCTGAATACTAACAGGGAAAAGTGAACTACAGCACAGTGCAGCTAAGCATAGAATAGTTGCTGTCAGTCTTGTTCCTGTTGTTGAATTAGATGTCAAAATGAGTTTAGTGACACTGAAATGCGTCCAAGGTATTGAATCTAATGATTCCAATGAGCAGTCCTTAGCTTTTTTGCCCAATAGCTGTTAACTTTACAGCCCATGTGAGAGCAGATCTGCTGCAGAGAGTTTACAGTATTTCTCTCTCAGTGTGGCCAAAACAGATACATGGAGATTCCTACTATACAAATGAGTACTGTGAGCATTTCTTAAATATTAATCTTAAGAGGAAATGTCATAACGAGACATTTTACAGTGAAACAAGTACTATTAAATGATCTGGAACTTCAACAACATAACAGGAAAATTAACAGCTACAGATCATGAAGTTCAACAGGTTGTCTACACAACAAACTCCACACTAAGCAATCTAGTTTTTCTCTAGAGGCATTATGTGTTTACCTCCAGTCAAATGGTTCTGCGCCTTCGGTGGTCTTTGCAACAGTAGAGCCAGGAGGCTCCTCAGTATACACACACATACTGCAGCTATTTATATCTGTCCCACTATAAATATCAGATCACGGGGTCGCCACAGCCAGCACCTAGCTTTGACCCACTGAGCACCGCCACGACTGCAACCATTCAGCTCATACTGTATGCACATTCACTCATAATAACACAGAGGCCATTATTAAAGAAACACAACAGAGTGACTGTAACACCTACCATAAAAATAGGATAAAGATTTTGGGATTTAGTTCTAGATGAATAAAATTCTAGCTTTTCATCCAAGTGTGCATTTGTGTAATTCATTGTGCACATCTTAAATACTGTTGCCCTCATCTACATAATAGTTAATGTATTTATAACTTTCCATATGGCTTATATCAAGTTCAGTTTTTTTCACTTTTTATTCAGTGATCTTTTTTTTTTACTCATATTGTTGCTGTACTGTTTTGTGTGGTAGAACACAGAAAAGTCTGTAAAATAAAGAGAAGGTGATAGCCTATACATGAATAGTTTGTGAGGTATTCACAAGTATGTAAACACTATCAGCTCAGTGAGACGAGCAGGTGACAAACAGAGGCAAACATGAACAAATGCCCTGACAGGCAGGAAAGGTGCAGAATGTACAGAATGTTTATATAGAAGAAGCAGCAGCGGACAAGCAAGATCATCAAGTTTTTATAGCGGCGCTAGTTTAACATCAAGTTTCACAGTCACTAGTTTTCCTGGTTCTCATTACAAGCCATCTGTTTTTAATTTTAGACAGCTTTTTTTTTTTTACATTTGGCTTGTGGCCACATTGCTGTTACAGTACATGACTGCAAATGTGTTCCAACAGCAATGTTACACACTTACCCGGTTCGATGCCAGCAAAGGATTCTGATTCTGTAAAGACTCAAACGGTATAAGTGGAGTGCTTAAATTAGTAACTGAATAAGAGTTTCTGCAGACTAGGGAGCTTGTGTACTGTAGGTCTACATGTACAAAAAACATGTAAATTGTGTGCAGGGACGAATTAAGAGGCTGCATGTTTCTAAGGTTTGTTAAATGTAATAAAAACAATGCAGTGCACCCTCTTTTTTACTTGTTTTGGAATCACTTCCTGCTTCGGATTGAAAGGTTTATGTTGTCGTCCTTTTCTATTGAAACGTCACAGTGCGTCTGATGCATATTTTGTTACTTCCGTGTGAATTTCTGTCTTTCAGATTCATTTTTTTTTGGGAGAAAACCATCTTGCTTTGTATTCTGTAGTAGCAACTGAACTACACGGGCATTTGAACTGAAAAGCTTATCATGTACTTCCCCATAGCCATCCACAAACATGCTCCATAGCTTTAAAAAACACATACTCCCTAGTTGGTCGCAAATAGATATTTAATTTTGGATCGTGAAAGGACAGAGAATAAAAAAAATCATCAAAGTGTTTAAAGTGTCACAGTAAAGTGCTAGAAACAGTTTGTTGTTTGTTGATTTCAGTCATCGAGCTGGCAGAGCATGGCCACGCCGCGCTTGATCCAGTGTTGAGGGCGCCTGCTAGTGGGCAACACCATGGAAATAACAAAATTGGTGGAGTGGCCTGTGGTGGAGAGAGTGCCCTTCCTCTCACTGGTCTTGTAGAGAGGGCAGACGTACAGCCTCTGAGCCTGATCGATGCTCTTCTTTTCAGCTGCACGGGAGAGAAAGAAGCAAAGAGACGGAATAGAGAGTCAGGAGAATGAAGAGGATAAAAACGGTAACTTGTTTACAATAACGGGTTTGAAATAGACACCTGAAAACAAGAATTGCAGGCGTTTTATGTGTCACACATTTGGCAGTGTACAAAGTGTGGTAATGTACTTACTGGGTTTTATCCAGATGATTGGCACCACGTCAAATAGGACTTTAGGGTGCTGCTCAGCCAGAACTCCACTGATAGGGAGACAAACAATAGTTAAAGGGATAGTTTGGGTGTTTGGTTTATCAAGTCCTCTTGCACTTCACTATTCTAATGACAGATCATTATTGTTCTAAAAATAACCCTAGTATGAACATCTACCTTTCTTTGTCCCATCGAGCTCCATCCAGAAACAACCCGTTAACGTAAACACCATCCTCAGGCGATGTGTCCGACTCATCGATAGGAAGAACCTGTGAGATAAAATCATGAAAACAAAACCACAGATCAGTATACTTTCAGGGCTATGAGAAGATCTTTGAGGTGGAGACAGAGGGATTACAAAGTGTGTATCTTTTGACCTGAAAATCAAAGCCTAGCAGGTCAATGGGGATGTGGTATTTCCTGGCGTAGTTCTGCATGGCCCCAGTTAGGAAGGCCTGCGTGAAGAAGAAGCCAGACAGCCAGAACACGTTGGGTTTGCTGGTGTCGTACCAATCCTACGGGCACACAAAGTAAAAACTTTAAGAGGAGTAAAACACTCAACAAAGCTCCCACATAATCATAGTCCTATCTCCTGTTCATCTAAATGATCTTTATTAAGCACCTGCAAAAACGCGAGCCTTGAGAGAAAGTCAGTAATGTAGCTGCCCAGAGGCTTGAGGCTGGGGTACGAGCGCTTGGCCCATTTCTCTGGAACCTTCCCCACTATCAGACTGCCTGCAACTGCCTCCAGGTTCGCATCCATCACCACCAAACCCTTAATGGCCTTCAACAGATTCCGCAGACTCACACGGATCGTACTACACAGCCTGAGAGAGAGAGAGACAGCAAAAAGCAAGAGTTAAGTCATACAGGTGATGATGCGCTGTACGTCTTAAAGGTCTGCAGTGGAGCTGTTTGTCCGTACGTGTTGTAGCGCTCCATCTCTTGGACGAGCACGGTGTTCATACTCTCCTCGTAGAGCACCGGGAACTTCAAGAGAGCTGCTTCGGTGTCAAAATTATCTGGAAGCTGGAGGGAAATAAGCAAATCTGTTAGTTAATAATACACAACTGAGTGCGTGTAGATTACAATCAACAGAAACTGGCACTTTACTGGAAAGCTACACCTGCACTGGTGCCACGTGTATTTCCTACCAAAAATGAGACATACCTACCAAAACATTGCTAAATGAAGAGGTTTGATTAGTTTATACCTTAGTAAGGACGTCATTCGCTATGTCGTACAGCGTGTTGTCACTCCCAGAGCTCGCCCCTGCCTTAACTCCTCCTCCCTGGGTGAGCAGCAGCGAATCAAACAGCAGCTTCGTCTGCTGGAGATCTTTAGAAATGTCGACATTTTCATGCATCCCAAACACCTCTGGATGTTGGCTGAAAGGAAGCTCCTAGAACACAGCAAAGATATTGATATTCAGTTGGAAGTCATTATAGAGGAAAAAGCCCAAAGAAAAATGGTAATATATTGAGTGGCTGGTAGATTTTGGAATCCACCAGCAACAGTGGCAGGTGGACGAAAAAAAGTTAATTTCCAACACTGATCTCAAGTGACATCACCTTGATAAATACAATGTAGTCGTCATAGATAGATTTAGGCGGGGCAAAGTATTCGCCGCTAGGTGAGAAAGGGTAGCGAGGTTTCTCAATGACGTCCTTGGTGTAGAAGTCGGCCAAGACGGTCATCAGGAGCCGCCTGTCCCAGTCGTCTGTCACACGGCCGCCATAGTTGCACTCCCCGGTCAGGTAAGTTATGGCCTCGAAGGGCACCTCGTCGTATTCGTTCACAAACAGCTAGAGAAGAAAACACATTAAATGCATTTTTATATACTTGTGATGTAGAAACGTGGCCATTGAAACTCTGTGCGAGTGAATACCTGCAGCTGTCTGATGCTTATACGTAAGTCAGACTCGTTGAAGCCGTAGGGAATATTCCATCCCAGTGGACCAAACTTCTTCCTCTCCTGCACAAGAGCGTGGAAGAAGCACAGTCCATACAGCAGCTTCTCCCAAATCTAGTGGAGGAATCCAAGAGTCAAATAATGCATAAATAAATGAGAATTCCTATTACATATATTTTGTATGCGACAACTCACCAGCTCCTTATCGGGGCAGTTATTGAAGAAGTTTGAGTCGGAAACAGGATCTGACAAGTACGACTGTAGCAGGTTGAGTCGGAGTCCTGTTGGAGGCTCGTTTGTCATTTTCACCCCATTCTGCAGGATGGTCACTGGAAACTGATATCAGAAAGGATGTTTTAGACTATAATCAGAATGAATCTCTGTCTTGCTGCTTAAAAGTACAGTGTGTAGGATTTGGCGGCATCTAGTGGTGTGGTTGTAGATTGCAACGAACTGAGTACCCCTCCGCTCACTCCTCCCTTTCCAAGACTGCGGTAACGTGAGCCACCGAGTGCCAAAACCGTGGTAACGCTGTTCACCTCGCTCAGAGTCCATCCTTACCATAATAACACTATTTTAGGAGCAACGGAAGTCAGACGGTGGCTGGCGGTACCACGGTTTTGCACTCTGCAGCTCACGTTACCGCAATTTCACAAGCGTGTCGGAGAACTACGGTGGCCTTCAGGTAACGTAAAAACGTAAAAGGCTCTCTCTAGAGCCAGTGTTTGGTTCGTCCGTTCTGGGCTACCGTAGAAACATGGTGGAGCAACATAGCGGACTCCGTGAAGAGGACCCGCTCCCTATGTAGATATGAAGGGCTCATTCTAAGCTAACAAAAACACAACGATCCTTAGTTTCAGGTGATTATACACTAATGAAAATATAGTTATGAATATTATATTAAAATTCTGCTAATAGATCCCTTTAAATGTTACACACTGTTCCTTTACACATGAGCCGAATGAAATGCATTGAGCTTTACCTTGGATGAAGGGTAGCTTGTCAGCCACAGGCGGAAGTCTGTGTGGCATGTCTCTGGACTGAAGTCCTCACAGATTTTCTCCAGGGTGGACATCCAGGAAACGGCCAGGTGACAATTCTGCAGACACACCCACGTCCCGTCCTGCATGGCTGTGGATATCATTTTGGCAGCGATGGGTCCCTGGCCCTGCCCCAGAGAGATGGACTGGAACTTTGCGCCACCCATGTTCATGTCACTGGCAAACTTCAGCAAGCCTGTGGAGGGATGTTGTTATTTCTAACGATGTTCAGAGGAAGCAGCATTATATGGATATATCACTGGTACTGTAGGGACTTACTAGCCATGGGATCAGCTCCTGGAGACAGCACAAATACGAGTGGGACGGTGCAGTTGGAGTCCAGGTAGCTCTTACTCAGGTCAAAGGGAGGGGGCTGGACAAATTTCTTCCCCAGTTTGCCAGTCACGTATTTAGTAACAGCTGGAACTATCTTGTCAGGCCTGAGACAGCGAACGATGATCATCTTCTGCAGGTCGTTAAGCTGTTCACTCCAGGGAGCGGGCAAGGGAGTGTTGCTTGGTTCTTTGCTGTCATAAATACATTTAAAGTCTCCTGGGCTTTTGATGAACGCCTCTCTGTGGAATAAATAATACACTCCATTAGTCAAAAGGACTGTTTTGTGAAACAAACAGGACAGTGTAGTTGTAAACACATAAAAAAAAAGCATTTTTGGTTGAGTGATTGATGCTTTTTACTTTATTCCTTGAAGGCCAGGCAGTTCACTGGCTCTGCAGGTCTCGTCCCAGCTCTTGTCCTGCAGCCAGCTGGGGTCGGGGTTAGCGACGGTGTTCTGCAGACCCACTCCTCCGGTCAGAAAGAACATGAAGTCAGAGTATTCAATCTCCTCTTTTGCGCTGAGTGGAAATAGAAGAGGATAGCACAAATTCACATAGCATTTCTTCATCTGAGAATGTGGTTAAAAGCTGAAATCAAATTCTAATAATCGAATTAATTCGACCGTCGGCGCCCACTATTTTTAACACTTACAGGATTAGATTGCAGCAGAGGAGGAAGGAAAAGAGGAGTTTGTCTCTCTCAAACAGAGAGCGACAGACGTTACAGTACAGGTTGTAGGTGAAGTGATCAATCAGGTATCTGAGCCTCCTGTCCAGGATCTTGGACTTGTTACTGATAAATAAAAGACAAAACACAGGAAGCTTCAGATGAACACAGACCAACTCCTCAAGTTATATACGCCTATGCTAAAGATTCATATCAGATGTCACACAAAATGTAGCCGAAACTTTGCTGACAGAGTAAAGGGTTCAGATACGCTTAGAGTACAATGAAGCATATTCATAATGTCTACAATTGCTACTTGTGGTGTTATAGTACAAACATGCATACTTCCTGTGTGTGCAGGGCACATCTGCAGCTCCACAAATATGAAAGTTACATTTGATCCCTCCTACTTGCAGCTGCTGTATAGAAATATTTTGGACACTAATCTCTTCTAAATCTGACGGAACAGACAGATAATAATATTTTCTAAACTGCTGGTACCAGTCATAAAGTCTCCATGTATTACTTGGACTCTGCAGAATACACTTCATGTGCGTCACCTACCTGTCGTGTATAGAGTTGATGTAGAGGTTGACAAACCAGCTGAGAGAGTACTGGTACATAGGGTCTATGTTGGTAAGGTCAGCGATGCTGAAGAACAGGATGGAGGAGTGCTTGGCGATGGCTCTGTAACCCTCTCTAGACTCGGCTATCTTGATCTCCGTCTTCTCTGCAATCTGGGAAATACGTAAACAGTAGTAAATTAGATTAGAAATGATCAGATTCGTCATATTCACAATCTAATTTTCTCTACAGAACATGTATTTGTGCAATGTCCACACCTGCTGTTTCTTGCTGATCTCATTGGACATGATCTTTGCGGAGTCCAGAATCTGAATGGCACTCTCGTCCTCCAGGATGTTTCCCTCAGAGGACTGCAGCGTCTCCAGGATTTTGTCCTCAATTTCCTTAAGCTGCCTCTTATTGGCAGCTGACTGCAGGATTAGTGCATTCCTCTCCTCTTCCAGTTCTGGCCTGTAGAGCAGATAGAGCAGAAACAATGCTCTAGAGAGGTGATGCAAAGGATCTTTACCCAACGTGACCATTTCATGAGCCCCACCTCTCTTTGGCAACTACAATCCCCAGCAGCTGGTCCTCCAAGCCCTCTGGGGTGATCATGAAATTGAGCAGGGACACCTTGGTGGCCAGGTCTGGGAGGTAGTGTGGGTTCCTCAGCTTAGTGGTGATGTAGAAACGGAAATCGCTGGAGTACTCGATCACGCTCTCCCCAAGCCTGATGCAATCCACACCGCCTGAGCGAAACAAAAAATGACTGAATTTAGATTTTTCACAGTTTTAGTTTTACATTCAAATCTCAATTGCCACCTTAAAGGTACAGTGTGTAGGATTTGGTGGCATCTAGTGGTGTGGTTGCAGATTGCAACCAACTGAGTACCCCTCCGCTCACTCTTCCCTTTCCAAGACCGTGATAACATGAGCCCCCGTGTGCAAAACCATGGTTACGCCGTTCGCCTCGCTCAGAGGCCATCCTTACCATAATAACACTACTTTAGGAGCAACGGAAGTCAGACGGCAGCTGGCGGTACCACGGTTTTGCACTCTGTGGCTCACGTTACCGCAGTTTCAGGTGTCGGAGAACTACGGTGGCCTTCAGGTAACGTAAAAACGTGAAAGTCTCTCTCTAGAGTCAGTGTTTGGTTTGTCCGTTCTGGGCTACTGTAGAAACATGGCGGAGCAACATGGCAGACTCCGTGAAGAGGACCCACTCCCTATGTAGATATGAAGGGCTCATTATCAAAAACACAATGATTCTTACTTTCAGGTGATTATACACTAATGACAACATAGATATGAATATTATATTCCATTTCTGCTAATAGATCCCCTGAAATTTTACCCACTGGTCCTTTAACAGCCATCTCACATTCACAGCACCTTGTTTGAAGATTTGTTTGAGCAGCAGTGGCTCCAGCGATGGGTCCAGCTCCTTTCCTACATTTTCCAGCAGCAAGGGTGTTCCAAATTGAATACAGTTTTCCAAAGTTCTCATGTAGTCGCCGTCCGTTAGCTTGATTACACTCAGGTTGTTGTCTTTCTCTGAATTCTTCACCCACTTGTTGGCCTGACACTGAGGGTCAATCATCAGGGGCCTACAGGTACACAAGCATTCATAATAAAATGGATCTTTCACATTCACATTTAACCAAAACCTGTATATTTTTGTCAAATGTATAAGTAGTGAGCAGTGAATTAAACCTTTCAGACTCACCATCTACGTGAATTACTGACAATGACGCCATTATCGATAGAGAAAGAGTCGCTGGGAAGGCCTGCGATGTTCCAAGCCCTAATCTTAATGGGATCTCCCAGAGTCTTACTGAGAGAGAAGTCGTCTGCTGATGGGATGTTCTTAGACTAGATATATTAAGGTAGGTGAAAAGAAAGATTATAAGCAATTAAATATGTCTGAATTCAAAGGAAGTGACTAAAATAAAGAAGCGGAGGACTGTTACTTGGCAGAGTTTGGTCCATGACTTGGTGCAGTCCTGTCTGAAGCCGGCAGTGAAGGCCCCCAGGTAGGCAATGACACCAGCGGAGATGAGAACATCTCCGGTCAGATTATCATACGTGTTCTGCAGGTCATCTGCTGCCTTAGACCATCTAAAGATACAGAGATCAATTCAGTCAGTGGGATATTGTAATGATCTTATTTGCAGGATATTTTTGTGCGTCAATCCTGACCTGGTCTTCTCTCCGCCCAGACCACCAATGAGTTTCTCAGCCCTCTCCAGCTTCCTGGCACACAAATCCACCTGGAACTCCAGCTGGACCTTCTCCTCTGTCTTCTCCTCGAAGGTTTTCTGAAGGGCAGCCAAGCGGTCCTCGACCTCCTTTAGCTCAGCTCTCTTCTGGTCCAGCAGGGCCATGGTAGCAGCCAGGGACTCCTGCGCCTCCTCCAGATTGGCCTTCTTAGGAGCCACAACCTAAAACCAAAGAGAGCGGTTGAGATCAAAGAATAAGCGGAAGCATACATGCATATATATTCAGGACAAGTCTATGCAACACTGCACCTTTGCCACCCTGTCGTACACCTCCATTGCTTTGATCCACTTGCACAGGCCCTCCGCTGCAGAGGAGGCCTTCGCCACTATACTAGGGTCAAAGTCAGGGTTAGTCATGTACTCACTACGGATTTTTTGCATCACAGGGACCTGCAAAGAAGAAACAGAGGAGTTAGTCAGAGCAAAAATACAAGTGTTTTTTTGTTTTTTTAAATAATAATTTAAGAATGTAGCTTCCCTGACACTCACAGGAATATTGTCCTTGTCATATACTCTAAGATCTCGTAAAAAGTTCATATCACCCAGTAGCTTCTTGCTTGGACCCCAGTAGTCCAAAACCTAGACAATAAAGAAAACATGTTAAAGACTCGAGATCGGTACATCACTATTTATTTTGCAATGTTAGAATGTTTTTGACAGACAAAAGATTTAACCTTTTTTCCAGTCCCAGCTGGGTCAGCCATCTTATCCGGCTTTATCTCCTTCATCACACACACAGCTGACATCACCAGCTTCACCCCCGAAGGAGGATTTTTCATCGACTTCACAATTGTGACATCAGAGGGCTGAAATGGAAAAAACAGGCAGCTCAACTTACTCAACTGTCTAAACCTCGCTGGTCTGAGTGGTTAAACCATGGATGTATTATAAAGACATGGATACGGTGCCGCCTCTCAGCCTTGCGTCCAAATTTTTCCAGTGGCCACTTGCGGTATTGCAGTGAGAAATCCAAAAAGCATTTTCCCATAGACCACCATTGTAAAAGAGACATCTGTAAAACTGTTGACGGGACACCTCGAACTGCAAACAAGGTCGATTATGACTCATTCTATTATGAATTTTTGATACATGGAGATTTTATATTTGTTCCTTGAGCTGAGAAAAGTGATTTAAAAATCTGTGACGTCATCACAATGGAAAGTTTATGGGCCGAGCAGGAACTCGCGGGCGGGGCCAACGGGAGAACCACTACTGCGCATATTCAGTGGGCCGCATACCCCGGAAGTAAAACCAGAAGGTAGGAAACATTTTTGGCGTATGCGCCAGGCGAGCAATTGTCATTGGAATGAATAAGCGCCATCTTGGGGTCTGGTATCCAGTTCTTATTATACATCCATGGGTTAAACTTGGTAAACTGAAGCAGCTGAAGGGTGCTCACCTTCAGTGTGTCCAAGGCTGAGAGAGCAGCCTCCAGGGCGGGGATGGCCTCAGCCAGGTCACTCTCACACTCGTTCTTCAGAGCTTGAGCCTCGTTGGCTTTTATAGTCGCCGCCTCCTCGTCAACACGCACAACTTTACTTTTGGCTTCCACCTCCACAGACTCCACTTCAATCACCTGGAAGTCATCACATTAAACAGTTACATTCAGTATATTCATAGGCCTATGTACTGGGACTCTAGGTTGATGTTGAGGCTGAATGAAGATTATTCACCTTCATCATTTTGTTGTTGTCTATCTTTGCCTGCTCCAGTTTGGGCTGCAGGTCTACGAGTTCCTTCTTCATCTCACCGACCTGCAGAGAGACATTGTTAAAATGAGTTAAACAAAGGTATGCTGAAATAGACAAAAAAAAATTGGGGTAAAAACGGTGCTGCATATACCTGAGATTCAGCGAAGGCTAGTTTATCCAGACCGTTTGTATACCTCTGTTTCGCTTTCATGACGGTGTCTCTTTTCTGAGTGAGCAGCAGGCGGAAAGCTGCGATCAGCTCCAGGTAGGATGTGGGCGTCACATAGTTATGGCGACCGAGCTCCGAGAGGAATCTGCAATGAAAACAACGGTGCGATTAAACTCATAATTGTACTTTGAATATACAAGTTATAAATAACCTCATGTCATACCTCTGTGAGAGCTGCATGGCAGACGTATGGAACGTTTTGCAGATGGGTACGACCTCCTGCCGCTCATTTTCACTCATCTCCAGTGTCTCCAGGAAGGAGTTGGCTACTCGCTCGAGAGCCTCCTCTGGCCATGGCTGTCAGGCCGGAGAGAAGAAACTACAGTGAGACAAGAGCATGCAAAGACAGGCTTCCTTCTGATGTTAACTCTAACACATGACTCTAACTGTCTGACTGATTGACACACAGATACATACATAGACAGTTTTTCTGTGTCTAGTATATTTCACTGAAGATAAAATACGAACTATTAGCGGTGATACCATTCCTAAACCCTATACGCACCTGGAACCAGTCAATGGTACAGCAGTTAATAAGAGATGGAAATTGGCGCAGGCGATTTCGAAAGGCATCTCCAATGGGACTGAAGGCCACAACGATGTGCAGGTTCTCTCTACAGCGAGCCACAAAGAAGGCGAACAGAGTCAAAGGACTCAACTCCAAATTCTTATTACCAGCCTGGGCAATGGGACGTACTCCCTGGAGAAAGAGAGATGAAGTAACATTAAACATCAATGAGTATGGCCTTTATACAAGGTGTACATTCCTCTATAAGGGCATACAGTGTGTGACAGCCTACCTCCATGATCTCTTGCTTCTCGTCTATGGCGAACAGATTGGGCACCTCCCCCGTGTTCAGCACGCTGTCCACGTCTTCTAGAAAAGCTTCATCTTTGATCTGAGCATCAGTTAGCAAGAACACCGTCTTCTGACCTTTCACCCCGGCATTTTTCAGCAACATCTAAGGTATAATTCGAAGCACAGGGTGTTGTTTGAAAATGTATCACAAGCAGAGATCAAGATGAGGATAAATGCTTGATGGATCAGAATTACAGGACACAGAAGTCTGTCCTAAACCATGAAGCCGACCTTGAGGTCGTCTCTCCACTCAGTGATGCCGTAGCTCTTCGAGATCTCAGGCTGGAACATGGTCATGTGGGCCATGGATGTGGCCAGACGGGTGATGGACTGGCGTCCGCTGCCTCCCACTCCCACTAGCAGGGCATTGCCTCCTGGCTGCTTCAACACACGGCTGATACGGGACAGGTGCTCCAGGACATAGCTACATAATGCAGACATTTTTTTCAGTTTAATTTCCATGAAGAAGAAGAGTTCTAAAACAATTTCATCAATTTACTGCACAGAAAAGCAAGTCATTTGGTTGAATGCTCATTCTAAAAATCAGAACTTCTATTTTTTTTTTTACGAGATTTTAACATTTAATACTAAATTGGTTAAGACCGATATTTTTGCAGTGCATGTAGCTGAATTGACTCTATAATACCAAAGCTGTTTACCGAAAGATGACGAGGTTCATGCGATTCTTGTGCATCTGGTTGTATTCCTCGAGACACGACTCCACCACATCAGAGAAGCTTTCCATCGAGGGCACCTCAGCGTACAAGCGCTCGTCATCCTCCAGGTCAGGGTTCATGTAGTCACCGAACAGAAGATTCCGCATGTCTTCCTCAACCAGCTGAGAAAGGAAGAACATTTAAAGCACACATTAAAACGTATAGACTGTTTCGTATGCTAGTAGAAAATATGTCGAATCATATTTAGATCATGGGCAGCAAGGAGTGACAACAGCTCCTCTTCTTACCTGCATTGCCTAACACCCTGTGAAACATAATAATAGTAAAGCACATAACACTACAGCAAGTATAACTCAACTTACTCTACTGCTTTGTTTCAGGTGATCAAACACCTGGTCGAAAGACTCTTTAAAGTGCTGTTTGAGGATGCTGTTCATCAGCTGGTATAGCCATGCTCGATCTTTGTCATCCACCAGGCGGTCGTAGTAGACGCGGAAGACCTCGTGGACAAACAAGCGTATCATGGTGCGTTTGTTCTCCAGAGACTCCTTCTTCAGCAGCAGGCAGCCTTGGATAACGCGCGAGAAGTCCCGCAGGTTGAAGGTGTAGTGAGACTTGGCTGGAGTAGGAAGCAGGTTCTGCATGGCTTTCTTATACACCTTTAGGAAAGAAACGCATAAAAGCCAAGTATTAACACACTGGAAAAGACAAGATCAGTTCATGTGTTTTCATTGTGTGTTTCTGGGAGGACTCACTTCCATGGTAGCTGTCACTATTTGGTTGCCAACGGTGAAATATTCAGGCGGGAATTGGTTGTTTTTGAGATAGAAGGCCACCACGCTGGAGAAGATGCTAACCATGGTGTCATCACTGAAGGCGTTGATGCTATAAATGTTGAAGTGCCGCAGGAAGCGGGGCGTCACAGCATTCCTCCCACCACCAGGGGGGCCCATAGCTGAGATGAGCTGGAGGTCGACAAGAGAGATCCTGGAGGTATCCTTCAGGTCATACCTGCCAGAGCACAACAGTTTACTGAACGCAGTAAATTCAGTCCTCTTCCTTTATTATCATTCTCTTATTTTGATATGAAATTGGCATCTAATAGTGGGTGGTTCATACCAGTTCCCATGGTCTATATACTGTCGAAGAAGCTCCACAGGAGGCTGCGCTCCAAACTGCTCCAGTGCAGGCATGTTCATGTCATCTACAAAGATGACACACTTCTTTCCCATGGGGGGCCCGTACACTCCCTTCCTTCTCTTATCTAACCTGGACATGATGATACTCTGGAAAATGCAATGAATACAGAATCAACAGATTAATTTATATAAATGATAAAATAATTCAAACATCTACCCTTTCTTGCTCGTTTAGATTATTACATCGAATAACATTTTCATTAGCAATTCAAAAATTCTGCAAGGTCATTCTTTCATCCTTGCTTCCTAAATGCTGACCTGAGTTTGGTTGGCGCTAGTGCGAGCTGAAAAGTTGATAAAGAAGGGTAGATAGAGGTCTTTGTCCAGATTGTTCATCAGCTTCTCCTTCACGTACACTGACTTTCCAGTGCCAGTAGGACCAACAAATAGGAGAGGCCTAAGCAGAGAAAAAAAAAATCTATTTTGTCAGTTGAAATGTGAATAATACCAGGGTGAAGTAAAATGAGAAATACTCTATAGAAACCAGTATATATTGCAGAATACTAACACTCCGTATCTGATGCCGAGGTCCATGAGGTAGGTGTAGCGAACTGTATCTATGGTGGGAACAATGATCTCTTGCACTTTGGTGTTTTTGTCCCCCAGGTTGACATTCATGATGGCATCGTTCCAGTGAAGCCAGCGGCCTTTTCCTTTGAACTGTTCAAGAGATTACAGTCTGATTTACTGATTTAAACGAACACGAAACACCTCTGAGGTTGATGTAATTACACAATACCTCATAGAAGTAGTCATACACCAGCCCTTTCTCGTCCATTGGACACTCCCATTTCCCCACAGTGTCAGGGATGGGATGTCCTTCTGTCTTCCCTGACACTGTCACCCTGAAGAACTCACTAAACTTCTCTCTGCTGTCTGCATCACAGCTGCCACCCACAGACCACACCAGGGAGAAGGCAAACGCTGCCTGCGATCACACAAGGAAGAGAAGGGGAGGTGTCATACGAAAATAGAATTACAAAAACACTGAAACATTTGCATGGAGATGCAAATGTTTGCATGGAGCAGTTCCAAAGAAAGATTTTTGAATAAGGGTCTAACTTCAAAAAATATTTAGTCCTTTTACCATGATCCAGGTGCGAATATTTTTATCCCCAGGACTCGTTTTTACAGGTTCAGTGAGCAGCATCTCAAACAGTCGACACAAGGACATCACGGTGTTACTGTTGCCAGTGGAAACAACTTCCTGTAAACAAAACCATCATCCAGCATGACAAAGCGTCTGTATTTTATATATCAATAAACGTACACTTGAACAATGTTCTACAGATATTTGTGTCTTGGTTGTTCTGGGGTCACTTACTCTGCAGTGTTTACGCAGCATCCTGAGGGCGGGCGGCAGGAACCAGTGGAAGAGCTCCAGCAGCAGGGAGCGGTTGTCCGGGCTTTGCAGGGCGTCAGGAAGGTTGTTCATCCAGGAGATCACTAAAGGCTCCCAGCCCAACTGAGACGGCTCCATGTAGATCATACCACATCGACTGACTGTGGCGGGCTGCAGTGGAAGAAAATAACGGAAGGAAACCAAAAAATACCTTTTTATAACTTCCGATTACATCCTGTCAATCAAGCTAGGTATATTGTTATTTCCCATTTGTTCAACATCTTAACAAGCACGTTGGTGAATTATTAAAGTTCCATTATTGCAAAATGGTGACCATTCAGCAAAATTAACCAGCAATTGTTACTAATAAATAATTTATTCAACTCCAAACATGTAACTCACCGAGGCCTGTGATAGATCCATTGCTTCAAAAATCAGACTCATCTGATTGGACATCTGGATGATCTCACCACTCATCAGGCACAACTGTTGAAGAAGAGAGAAGATCTTACTCAAGCATGAGAAAAATAAATAAATATCAAACGTTTTTACTGTGTATTATTAGGTACCTTTTTGTTGTCATCCAGCACAGTGTTCATGCTCTCAATCCAAAGTGTATCTATGGGACCATCAAACACCACCCATTTACGGTCTGGTGTGTCGGCCGATGCAAACTCACGAAACGTGTTGGCCACAATCCCGTCTGTCCACTAATAATGAGGAAAAGGAAAAAGTAAAGACACACGTCTTGTATTTATCTGTGATACAGAATAAATACAAGAGGATCCAAGGCACAGGTCTACCTCGTGGGAAACTAGGTCAAACTGTCCAAAGAGCTGTCCCATGGTGATGGACTTTGGGTTCAATGTCCTGAAGATGATCCTCTCCTCCTCACCGTACCCTCTCTCATTCATGAGAGTCAGCGTGTCAGCAAGAACGTGCAGCACTTTGGTCTTCCCAGCAAAAGGTTCCCCCACCAGCATGAACCTGACACAAAAAAAATATATATTTTCATGCAATATCAAGCTGTGTCCCAGTTGTGTGGAATACTGTATAACTGGAAACATGCAAAACAGGATTTCATAATATGATAATTGAAATACAACATACCCATGCCTGACTATCATCATCTCATAAGTCTGGATCATCTTCAATAAGAAGACCTGTGTCGGCTGTACATTGTGTTTTTTACAGCACTCTTCAGCCGCCTCCAGAAACAGCTGCCAACGATATGAAAAAAAACCCACTGATTATAATATCAGGGCTGTCAATCAATTAAAATATTTAATCGCGATTAATCGCATGATTGCCCATAGTTAATCGTGATTAATCGCAAATTAATCACATTTTTTTTATCTGTTCAAAATGTACTTTAAAGGGAGATTTGTCAAGTATTTAATACTCTTATCAACATGGGAATGGGCAAATATGCTGCTTTATGCAAATATATGTATATATTCATTAATGGAAAACAAAACAATGACAAATATTGTCCAGAAACCCTCACAGGTACTGCATTTAGCATAAAAAAAATATGCTCAAATCATAACATGGCAAACTCGAGCCCAACAGGCAACAACAGCTGTCGGCAGTGTGCTGACTTGACTATGACCCAAAACTGCATGTTGATGCATGCATGATTATCATAAATTGGGCATGTCTGTAAAGGGGTGACTCGTGGGTACCCACAGAACCCATTTTCATTCACATATCTTGAGGTCAGAGGTCAAGGGACCCCTTTGAAAACGGCCATGACATTTTTTCCTCGCCAAAATTTAGCGCAAGTTTGGAGCGTTATTTTGCCTCCTTCGTAACAAGCTAGTATGACATGGTTGGTACCAGTGGATTCCTGAGGTTTTTCTAGTTTCATATGACGCCAGTATCTTCACTCTAGCATTAAAACTGCTACAACCTCCCAAATATTGATTGCATTAATGCGTTAAATGCCTTAAAACTGACAGCCCTATATAATATACATGACAATATTAATAAATGTGCAGGTATTGTTAGATGTAGGGCAAAATAATAAGTAATGGCTTCAATATATCTGACCTGATAGTCAGCTTCAGGAAGGGAGATGCCTGGGAACAAATCGCTGGTGATTCCATTGAACAGCGGAATATCGTGGGAGAGAAACTTGGGCTCATTGACATCCTTTATGGACCTCAGGAGCTGGATGTTACAAACAGGTGGAAAAAATAATAGAGCAGTTTACAATTAGGGCATACAACATATAGACTAATTTAGCAAACGCATTCATTTCAGCACAAATACCAGTATGTCCTCGTTCTCCTCCGGATATTTGAGCTTGAGGTTTCCTGCAGCCACAAGCACAGCTTTGACGGCCCTCATGCCGTAATCATAATGGAACTGGGAGGAGAGCTGCTCTGAACAGAGCCTGTAGGTCATCACAATCTTTACTGACAGAGGTTTGGCATTGAGGAAGCCGTATGAATACAGAGAGATCTCTGCTATCAGCGCGTAGTTGGGGACCATCATGGCCACTGTTCGGAACAACACCTGCACAGAGAAATGAAAAAAAGATTGTCAGTGTTGGACAGTCACACACTTCTTCCTGTTATGTTACAATATACTGAAGGGGTGTAAAAGCACCATTGATTTATCCCAGAGTATAATTTGATGAAGAGCTGGGATCAAATAACGTAGATTAATATAATAAATAATGCAATGTAGAAGTAGTACCAGCCAATATTTTTTAGAACTGACAGTGATGCCTGATAAAATGTTTATTCACTGATTAAAGACCTTGAGGTTGTCTGGGAGTTCTGAGCGTCCCGCGTAGCCAGGGTTCATTGTAATGGACACAAAGCAGTTGGGATTGAGTTTGAGCATGGTCCCTTCGAAGTCAAAGTATTCCAACTTCAGCTCGACGGCCCTCTGGATGCAGAGAACCTGCTGGGCCACCACAGACAGCACCTCCAGCTCAATGCGGTTGAACTCATCAAAGCATGCCCACGCACCAGATGAAGCCAGACCTTTAAAAAACTATGAGAAATTGCACCAAAAACATTGGTTAAAAAAAATTATGTTTTTGCATAAGAACTTTGGCATTAGAATTAAGAACATTCCTGCTGTCGTTACTTTGCCCATAGCGAGGTAATCCAGTCCGTCAGAACAGTTGAAGACAACACACTGCACAGCTAGAGCTTTGGCTAGATCTTTGGTGGTTTCCGTCTTTCCTGTTCCAGCTGGACCCTCGGGCGCGCCACCCAAATTCAGGTAGAAAGCCCCGATCTGAAACAGATGGAGAGCTTTGGAATTTAATGTTAAAATATCTCATCACTCAGCATTATTCCAATATAAATGTGCCAAGTATTCATGTTTAAGTTGGCTATTTATCAGATATTTTACCAGGGTTCTGTAGCATCTGTCAGTCAGTGGAGTGATGACCAGACGCGGCGAGTTCCCGAGGTACTCATAGGCGTACTTAACCTCACAGTTGATGATGCGAACACGAACATTGTCATTGAGCCAGTAGTAACGAAGCTGGGCTAGCCATTGGAAGTCTGTTTCCGTTGATACACCTGTTAACATATATCATTTTATTTTTCAGGCATATTTTCTTGGTGGTATTTCTAAACTGAGCTCTGCTACAGTCGACTCTGCCTTCGGTGCTGTAAGGTACCTTTCTCAATAAGCTCCAAGACCACATCCCTGGCGTGTACGTCCATAGTGACAAGCGCTCCCAGAGTGATCCGTGTTTGTTTGGGCAGTTTCCCTCTCACCAGCCCCACAATGTCCTTCAGCTGACTCTGGAGTTGCTGATAGTAGTTCTTTAAACCCTACAGAGAACAAAACCCAATTACTATTTTAGTTTTTCTTTCCCAAGGTGATTCTGTTAGAAGAAGAATTCGGGTCAGTTGGTCAGGAGTGACACACATTACTGTTTTTTTTAACTCTACACTATGAAATTCATTAATGTGTGCAGCACTATAATTAGACTTTAAAACTTGATTTAATTTTTTTTTTTATTTATTGGAAAATGAAGTTTGGATTTTAACTAGGAGTCATCACAAGTTAATCTTCACATAGTCAGAAAAACACTAAACATAATTTCAATTAATCAAGCTGTAATTAGTATTATTTCAAAAGCCCCAAAAAAAAGAATTACATTTTCATTGAGAAGGGTGTAAAAACCTACATCAACTCCCGCTCTGATGGCTTCATGAACCTCCAAGGTCCAGAAAATCTGGGAGGTGCAGAGCACCACCTGCCCAGGCCACTCCTTGACCCACTGGCTCCGTGCAGTGTCAGCGTAGGCCTGTCGGTACAACCACACTCATGATTCACATTTATGTTCACGCATAAATCCTCAATTTAACAAATCACAGTACTGTGTATTATTTAAGGCATGGGAACAGTGATCTCACCACCCTGGAGCGGGCTACTACATCTCTGACACTGCGGAGCATCACGTCCTCCACCTGCACCAGCCACTTCTCCACAGCTCCTTTGGCTTCAGACGTGGAGATGCGCTGGATTAGCTCAACACGCTCACCCTCACTGCTATACATGGCCTGGGCGAGAACAGTATACAATTTAATAAGGGTTCAACCGTGTTGTCATGTAACCATGGACGGATTTTGAGACAATGGCCCCCCGGGGACAGCGATGTAAAGGGCCCTCACCTCTCCTACATACCTGTAACAAGAGCCACAGATTCAAAGAGACATCTTTTTGGTCATTTTGCTTGTCTTTGAAGACTTTTCTGCGTCTCTTCATGGTCTTTTTGTGTCTCTATTCGGTTGTTTTGTGTCTCTTTGTGGTAATTTTGTGTCTTTTTGGTTGTTTTGCATCTCTCTGTAGTTGTTTTGCGTCTCGTTTTGGTCATTTCACGTCTCTGTGGTAGTTTTATGTCTCTCTTTGGTTGTTTTGTGTCTCTTCGAAGTCATTTTGTGTCTTTTTTTGTTTTTTTTGTGTCTCATTTTGGATGTTTTGCATCTCTTTGTGGGCGTTTTGTGTCTCTCTTTGGTCATTTCACATCTCGGTGGTAGTTTGTTTGTGACTTTGTGACTTGCCAACAAGAAATGTTAGCAGTAACTTCAAACTGAGGTTCTGTACTCAGTAGGCCCGATCAATAATCCGTCCATGCATGTAACAATAACAATATGTGTGACTGCCTTGCCTGGATATCCAGATTGGGTAGGAAGTCCAGCTTGGAAATACCCTCAAAGCACTTCTTCAGATGGGGCTGCACTCGCAGTGGGTCCTTGGTCTCAGACAGAATCTCCAGCATTTCATCATTGGACAAGAAGAAGAACCTGGCAGCGGCATTGGTAGTCAGTATCAAAATCTTAATGTTATAATAATAAAGAATTGGACAAAAGAAAACACTGCGAAAATACGTTTGTTCACCGTGGAAAAAAGAGACGCTTCTTCTCCAAATAGGCATTCAGTCCTTTCATGATGCTGTCCAGGAGGCTGTTCGAGTCTTGCAGTTTCTCTAGCAAACCAGGCAGCGATGTTGCTGGCAGAATCTATGATTACAAATCCTCAGTTAACGCAAACAGTTCATCTTTCAGATTTTCTTTTTTTTTCAGAATAATGTGTCCACCGTAAACTTTTTACCATAGGGTCCTTAACGCAGTGCCTCATGACATCTTTCCAGTTTCTGTCAACAGTTTGGAAAAGCCGTCCCTCTTCCGGAATCTGCTGCATGATGTCCTGAGAGGAGAAGATGGGCTCCAGATAAAGCCACTGGGCCTGCACCTTCAGCCACTCATCTATGGTTTCCTGGATACGAAGCAGACGCTCCACCCACAGCTGAGATCACAGAACAAACAGTTAGATCTCTGCAGGACCGGTAAAACGTATTCATTATCATCATGTGAGTAAACTCTCTCTAAAACTGGAAGCTAACCTTGATCTCATTTTCAAAGGGTTTGACGAACGGTGAGCCCCTCATAGTCTGAGTCTTCACAATCTGGTCATCTAACATTGTCTGAATCTCGTCCAAGGCGGTCAGGACAGACACTCCGGTCTCCCTGTAAGGTTGATGGTGGAAAGAAATACCATCCCAAACATGCACCATGGTTTGCATAGCCTTCTCCATGGAAAACTCCTGTAGAGACACATAGGAGTACGTAGCCATGGGAGCACATTCAATATTAAGGTTTTTATCAAACGCTGTAGGAGCAAACACAGAATTTCAGAAGCTCTCACTTTACTGGCAGAGGCGCTGATAGACTCAAACTCTTCGAGGTAAGAAGCCAGGTTTTGTTTGAGAACTTTGCGTAGTGTGGTACCAGAGTCAGGAGTGAGGTCATACCCCACTATCTCTGACATCTGGTCCCAGTGGCGAGCTCTGATGCCTGGATTACACAAGATGGACACCACAGGGATATGGTCCTGTTGACACAAGCACATTAGTATAGCATCAACAAAGAGACTTCATTAATGAGCCCTTTTGAAATGACAGTAAATACCTTGAACTCTTTGATCTGCTCCATCACAGTGGAGCACAAAAGGATCGTGGGGCTTTCCAGCTTCCTCGGCTCTTCCTTACAAGATCGCCGTCTAGTCCCAGCAATCCTCTCCACCTCTTGCTCAGCCTTGTTCTGCTTCTGTTGGAAAAACTTGAGCATCTTGAAGATCTCCCTAAAGAACTCGGACACTTTTACTTCCATGCTCTCGCCGTCGAGGTCCTGGAAGGAACCGTCCATCCATCTATTCGCAAAGGAGATAAAAGGGTTAACAGGGGAAATGTTTGCATTAAAACTCAACAAGCACATCTAACTGAAATCAGACCTGTTTTCTGTGCGCTGCCACTTCAGCACGAGTCCAAACAGCTTCTGATACGGCTCAATACGTTCTTTGATGACCTCAACTTCTGGGTAACGCGTCGGGTCCCATTTGTAAAAGGCCTCTTCTTTGTTAATGAAGACGATCGCCTCCTCAGCCTCCTGGAGAAGTTTCTGAACTGTTCTCACATCCGTTAAATACTGCCCAAAAAGTGATGACAAGACAATTATCTTCCATTTGATGTAATTGCATTGCTGGAAAAGTACACTAAAATTAGGTTTTATGATGCTTTTGTACAATTCTGATCACTACTTGCATTGTACTGACACTGACAAGGAATCTAAATGGATACTTTAATATGACTATAAAGTTATTTCAGGTTCAAGAGTGTTAAAAGGAATAGCTGTAGTGACATTTTGTACTGATTCACTTTCTTGCAGAGAGTTAAAAGTCTGTTTAATATGAAGCTGGAGCCAGCCGGTGGGTAACTTAGCATAGAGACTGGAGCAGTGGGAAACAGCTAGCCTGGCTCTGTCTGAAGCATAGACTGTATATAAGAAGTGGACGTAGTCATCATGACGTCACCCATTGGTTTGTGGACTGTCGTGACACGAGAGCGTGGAGCTAAGTACAACCGAACACTGAATAAGACATTTTTAGGTGACCAAAATTATAGAATTAACTTTCATGAAACTGAAAACACACTGTGAAAGGGTTAAAAGTGTAAGACAAAAACTCCCAGACCAGACAACGCCGTGGTAGCGACCTGTCAATCACAAGGTAGCCACGCCCTAAAGCATACCCTGCTTTATGGACTATTTGACTCTAAATGGGACCATAATTTACTAAATGAACATCATGCTGTATTGAAGAAGACTTGAAACTAGCGACTGAGACCATAAACTCATGTTTACAATGTTTACTGAGGTAATAAATCAAGTGAGAAGTAGGGTCATATTCTCATAGACTTCTAAACAATCAAACTTCTTTTTGCAACCAGAGGAGTCGCCCCCTGCTGGCTATTAGAAAGAATGCAAGTTTAAGGCACTTCTGCATTGGCTTCACTTCTCAGAACCGGAGTTTACCCCACTGGTCTGAAGGTAACAAAATCCACCTACCAGCAACGCTAAAGCTCACTAATTAACATGTTACATCTTGTTTGTTTAATACGAACAAAAACTGAAGCGTAAAAACAAAAATTTGTGGTTTTATGGTGGGTTATGAGACTATTTGTTGGCCAGGCGCGGTGACGTCCTTAACTTTTAGAGGTGTTGGTAGGCGGATTTTGTTACCTTCATACAAAGCCAGGCTAGCTGTTTCCCCCTGCTCCAGTCTTTATGCTAAGCTAAGCTAACCGACTGCTGGATAGCTTCACATTGTACGGAGAAATATGAGAGTGGTATTGATCTTATTAACTTACTCTCAGCAAGAAAGCGAATACATGTACTGCCCAAAATGTCGGAACTATTTCTTCAAGGTCATCTGAAAGTGCTAATGACACTGTACCTGCTGCATCATATCCAGCTCAGCGCAATGTGGGAACTCCTCTATCCTGCGTCCCAACTTTTCCAGCTTTACCATTAATCTTTCTCTTTCAGCAAGCAGCTCCTTCTCCCCTTTCTGCTTGGCCTTCTGCATCACCTGGAAAATGACAAAGCCGTCCAGAATCAGGTCATCCTTAATTAAAAAACAACAACCGTGATATACTGTCGTCAGCAGACACAAGAGCATTACCTCATCACTGAGTTCAAAGACGTCGAGGATTTTCTGCGGCCAGAGAAAGACGGTCGCATTAAGCTCCAGATCCTCTGGCTCAATGATGTGGACATCCAGGAGGTAGATCAGTCTACTGTAGGCTTCCTGTCAGAAAGCAGTGTGGCAGTAAATGCTGTCAGAATTGATATAACTGAAGTCGATATGTTTTAGTGTAGGATACAACAGGTAGAACCATTCTTCAGGTTATTCACCTTTATTTTTTCATTCAGTTCTGCAATACCCTTTGTCTTAATGAAATCAATGTGATCAATGATCTGAGTCATGTCCTCTGTGCTCTCTGGTACTTTCAGAACGTTCTCTCCGATGGCTTCAAATTCAGAGCAGATCCTGTGAGCGCACACAAAAAGGATTGTGAGAAAAAACATTTTCAACACAGACGGACAGTTTTGTCAAAGACTGTTACAAGAAGTGACTCACTGTAGATTTTGCTCCCGGTGGCTGGCGACCAATTTCTTCAGAAGTATTTCAGCATAGTTTTTTGCTTTGTTGGCCAGCCCCTGATTCAGCTCTTCACAGTCCAGATGGACCATCGAGAAGTGGGCTTTCGCTGGGAGGCTGATAATCTCTTTTGACAGAACACGAAACTCCTCCACTTGCTTTAAAAAGCGGTGACATTACACGTTGACAGTCATCAGAACAAAAACTGACAACAAGGCAGGAATAGGTCTATAATGTATGCAGCATTAATTAAACTTCATGATTTGCTACCTTAGTGTACTCATCAAAAGAGTGCTCCTCTTCCATGAACTTCTGCACTCTTGCCTGTGCAGCTCCGTTGACGAGCCAGTCGTAGTTGTCAACTGCAAAATAAAGCAGAAAAGTCAGCAATAAATGGAATTAAAATAAACGGGGTTATGATAGGAAATTATTGGATTATGAAACATCACCATAGCTCTGAAAATGTTTGTCGGGTTCCTCTAGATTCTCGCACACAGCGGCCTTCACGGTGTCCTGAGCCCGAGCCAGGATGTGATCAGCCACCTTGGCATCCACAAACGAAGATATGGCTTGTGCCAGCCACGACTGGACCGTCTGTACTTTCTGTGGATCAAAGTCATAGATATCGATACTAGCTCAAAATCATTTTTTCTCCTATTACACATAACCTCACCTGCAGTGTGTTTGTGATGGCGTTAAGAATCTCAAAAACGGCAGCTTCCAGATCTTGTAAGGTGGGATAAATTTCTATCTTTTCATCATCGAATGTCAAGGCCATACGGAAGAGGGGCAAGCGGTGGCGATTGCTTGGATCAAAGAGATTGACAAACTCCTCTACACTTGTCTGAAGCAGGGATTTCAGCTGGGAATTGACAAAAGAAAAAGGTCCATGAGCCTAAATTTGCAGTCAAGGAACATACATACAAACAATGCTCATACGTTTCACTGAAAAATACATCCCGTATACATTAAGTACTAAACAAATAATTAGTGATAGTTGCTGCTTGTACAAAAAACTAAGGAGATCAGATCTCAATACAGCAGGCTATAAATGTACTTAAAGTAATTGCATAAAGTGATGAGAATATAGCTTACAATCTTCCTTGACCAATTCAATTTACTACATGTGCGGCATTTAAAACATAGTTTCAATTGCTTAAGTGTCTATTAGTGGTCTTTTAATGCATGTCTCTTACAACTGGCTTGCTAAGAATACAATGTAGGACAGTATAACATGATTCATATATTCAGGAGTTGTTTCTGTTTCAGTAATGAGTGAAACAACCTTAATTTAAATGCCTTTAAATTGTTCATTCTGACTCCTCTCAAATCCAAATCAAGCCCAAAATCAAGTCAGCAGTATCTCACCTGAATGGAGATGAGGGTGGACGCACAGTCATAGAAGGAGTCCAGTTTCTCCTCCTTAACTCCCTTCAGTGTTTCTTTACTTGTTAATAAGTGGATGACTTTGGGAAACCAGGTATTCATGATACGATCTTCTGTCCTCTTACACTCCACCGCCATTTTGTTCTGGAGGCTCGTACAGTCCACGGGTCCTGAAGCCCTGAAGCCAGAATTAAATCAAAAAGAAACTTCACGTGAAAAATCATAGTTATGTGCTTATTTTTTAGCAGCGCCATGTTGCATTCATGGTGTCTTTCCTTACCTGCATCCTGAGAGATCAACCAGGACCAGTGGAGAAAATGTCACGTAGCCAATATCCAAGACAGTTTGCATCACCGGATGAAGGATGTGCAAATTTGAATTCATCATTTTGCGGCTTCTGATAAAGCTATCATGCCACGGTTGGGAGAAATCAAGAATTCTGCAAAAGATTGGAAATGTAACTTACAAAAGGGCATTCAAAAACAGACCAACTACTATTTGATTATTGTGGATAAATCATTTGTGTACATTGGACACTGACTTTGGTTGGGCCGCTGTCTGTTTGTCTGAGACAGGTTCTTCTGTCTGTGGATTCTTTAGTACTGTGTCCACTAAAGGGAGTGAATATGGCATAATGAGACATGGTTCACCTGAGGTCTACATGTTCTCTGAGAGCATATACATACATAAATAATTGCCAATACCTGTGTGCTTGACAATCACATTGTGGAAGTCGTCGCTGACTTCCTTGCAGAGCTCCTGTAGTAGTTTATTTGTCTCAGGGCCCTCTTTAAGTTTAGGCGAGACCCGGGCAACGATGGAGTCCAACCACTGTTCCTGGATTGGAGCGAATGGGCGTTTCTCTACACACCGCTTCAGGAACATGTAGTTCATCTGCAAATGGGACCAAAAATAAAATAGGAGAGGTGTGACATAAGTAGGGTTTAGTCTCTTCACAGGTCAAATTTAACAAAACAAAAAAAAAAAAAGACTTACCTTACTCTTACGTTCCTCGCTAAACATCTGTAAAGGGAGTATTGAAATATACCACATTATATTGTGCATATAAATGTATAAATTGATTCAAATGTGTGCATAGTTAGATAATTGTCATACAGAAGGCGGAAACTGTGGTTCTGGCGACTGGCTGCGCACCGTTCCCCTCTCTTTGCTCTGTTTGTAAGCCTCCATTGCTCTGGACACCCTGTAATAATTCAGTCAACAAACTGTCACATTGAAGGGAAACTCAATGGCCTACATGCTGATTAACTGCCTAAAGTAGATACTGGGATCATTATCTTACAGTTGTGGCTATCATAGTGAGGTACTGACAATAGAGCTGGCACAGCTGAGCTGAAAACATACAATATCATGTGGAGTTGATCTTGTTGCACTTTACTCCTCCTGTGCCTCAGCAGCTTCTTCTGAACTGTTAACTTCTCCTTCGCTGCAGCGATCTGTCCAGCCTCACCCCGGTCCTGCGTGCCTTCAATGGGGGGCAGGACTGGAAACTTCGACATGTCCTCCACTGCTGTGGCTTTAAAAACTCCGGGAGAGGTGGCCATCTCTGGCAACGAGCCACTGAAGAGAACCAGAAGCAAAAAATAACTTGAGGCTAAGTTACAGCTGTTGTATCTTAGCGCTAGGCTAACTAATAGCTAACCTAGTTATCTTGCCACATTTGACCAAGCTAACGTTAGCCTATGTTGCAGCATCTCAAAAGTTCATTTTAGTGAATAACAACAGGCTAGCTGTCGGTTTACCTGTTCGTTCAATCAATGTCGTCTCGCTCTGGATAGTCGGTTAATAAGCCAATGTCATTTTACTCAATTTAGCCTGTGAACTGGACTTCTCAGACTAAAGTTAACAGCGCCGTTACCATAGAAACAGTAAACATGGTAACCATTGGAGGAGGGCGGGGCTCGTCATGTTTATTCCTGTTGCTGTAATAATAATGTAATATAGTGATGGAAAATAGTTTACTGCCAGATAAACAAATGCATTAATAATACCTTTATTATGTCTTACGTGGTATGCCTCTTTGTAATAGGCTGGAAAATCCGAATTTAATCTTTATTTGTTCTTTTATCAAATTAAAGATAAAGCTGGGCAAAAAGAGAGGGGCACCTTCACTGGCAGTATCACCCACAGATAACTGACTTCTGTCGTGTGAGTGCATAAATGATGTTCAGACAGTAGTCACACACATTACACACAATGTGGGAGAGTTGTCCATCATCCTGCAGTTTTGACACTTGATTTCGATCGCTTTAGTCCTAATATGTTTGCCAAAAAAAAATCTTGCCAAAAATCAGGTTCTAATGTAAAACATGTTTTTGGCATACATAGATATTGCACTTACTCAAATACTATGATTGATACCATTTTTGCTTACAGCATCTAGGTGTGCCAAGGCCACAAAAAAAGAACAACAACAACAATGAAAAGGCATACATTTAAACTGAATCATTTAGATTTGGGGTGTATTTAAATACATAAATAAATAAATAAGTTAGGGGCTATACTTAGTGTCTGTAGAGTCCCACCGCTACCTCAGGCAATCTACAGTATGGTCTATTACATGATTACACCAGAAGAGGTCGCTTTAGCTCCTAAGTTAAGTTGTGTTGCTTTGTTAAGTGCAGTGCCATGTCATTAAAAATAACTATAAAAATAGATCTAAAATTAAAATCTGGAATGCACATACATAGACACACTTATATTAACCAGTATTGAGACTACTACTGATTGCTTTCATCCTTAAAGAAATGTAATGCAGGTGTATAACAGCTGAAGAGAGAAAGAGGAAAAAAAAACATAAATAATTTAGAATACATTAATAGAAAAACAGGGTGTGTGAGAGATGATTGTTAGTAAGAAGTTGATAGTTCCCTGTGGTGGAAAGCAAGTTAGTTAATTTAGCCTACTCAAGTAATTTAGAGGTACTTGTTTACTTGAGTATTGTAATTTATTCTACTTTTTTTTTTAAATAATTTCTAGTTTTTAAACTTTCCTTCGGAATTATTTTGTATCCGATGTAAAAAAAACCAAAAAAAAACGTTTGCCCGACTAGTAAGATTAGCATAAATCTATATGGGGGATTTTTGAAACACAATTTATGGCCATAATAAGCTATGTAAAATCACTTCTCAAATCATGCAATGCCTTTGATTAACTGTAGGGGGCAGCCGTGCGCACTGACCGTGTAGTTCACCGGAAATAGACAGGAGGAAGCAGAAGAAGAAGAAGAAGAAGAGGCTCTCCACCGCTAGCTAGCTAGCTACTGCTGGGAAGTAGCGACAACAATTTCAGGTATTGTGAATTATATAACAATAATACCTGTATAGGACTGTAGATACATGTCGATAGAAGACAATTAAACATAACAGTACTTGTTCCGGATGTCTGTATTCGATATAAATGCACCGAAAGGCGGAAGTTGTCTTTGTTTTGATCCGTGTTGACGAAAGTCAGGCTTCAATGTTGTGTTTTTCAGCGAAGGCCCAAACTGTTGTGATTTAGGATTTCCGGTGTTTTCTTGCTGTCAAACTGAAGAGCTAATTACCAAAAACCGTTATAACGTTATATAACTGTCCTCACCACGAGTTCAGTATTTTAAGTGCTTGAAATGTCATTCTGTCAACTCACGAGATAACCCTTCTGTGTGTACTCGTTCAGGATATTATCATAATGAGTTATACGGAGAAGGCGGAGGACATAACGAGGGAAGAGTGGATGGATAAACTCAACAACGTCCACATTCAGAGAGCTGATATGAACAGGCTCATTATGAACTACCTGGTGACAGGTAACGTATTTTTTTATTACTCAAAGTTTGTTCTCGGTTATCTTTAAAATATCAATTGTTCAGATAGATGCGGTGCATGGTTTCACCACGGTTTATGTGTTCAACAGAGGGCTTCAAGGAGGCAGCGGAGAAGTTCAGGATGGAGTCAGGAATAGAGCCCAGTGTCGACTTGGATTCCCTCGATGAAAGAATTAAGATCAGAGAGATGATCCTGAAGGGACAGATCCAGGACGCCATTGCACTGATCAACAGTCTGCACCCAGAACTGCTGGATACTAACCGTTACCTCTACTTCCACCTTCAGGTAAAATAAAACACAATGCCTCTCATTTTGCAGACATCTGGGCTTTGCACTTTTAGCAATATAACTTAATTTTCACTCCCTGTTGCTAACCCTTTGGGCCTTTTTTTGTGTTTGCAGCAGCAGCATCTGATTGAGCTGATTCGTTTGAGGGAGACTGAAGCCGCCCTCGAATTTGCCCAGTCTCAGTTAGCAGAGCAGGGGGAGGAGAGCCGAGAATGTCTGACCGAGATGGAGAGGACACTGGCCCTGCTGGCTTTCGACAACCCTGAGGAGTCACCTTTTGGAGATCTGCTCAATATGATGCAGAGACAAAAGGTAAGGAAGCATATCAGTAAAGCTCATACCTGTCTTGTCTTGCACTTGTCTCTTCTTTATTTATAATTATGACACCCGTAATTCATGATCCCACACTTAAGCTAAAAAGGTTGTTCTGCTCTCTGCAGCATGAGGACGCTGTTCAATTTTAGTGCTGCACAATGTGTCAGACAAATTAAGCATTTCTCTCACCCAGTTTTCAAATTAAAGGCAGGGTTGGTAAATATTTTTTAAACGTTTTTGTTATATTAGTTGACATTTTCATTACATCCTGACAGCAATCAATAAACAAGATGCTCTGACAAAAAAAGAGAAAAAAATCTTGTATCTGTGGTGGTCACAGGACTGTTATAAGCCCGTCCAGTCATTTCATTCGGCCCAAATATTATGATTGGACGGGCTAACTGCCTGCCTACCTGTGCGCACTCGGCCCGTGCACTCATTGCTCGTCACCGGAGTCTTCCACAAGCTGCTAGCTTGACAGCTGTGAGTACTAACAATAGCCATGTTCGTTGTTTACGTTCATAATGATATATTTGGGTGAGTGGCTTTGGAGGGAGGTCTGAAGCGACGAACTATCAGTGTTGCTGACTTGGCGACTTTCTCTCTAGATTTAGGGACTTTTGGAGCTAATGCTGCTAGCTACTTTCATTGGAAAAGAATTGGCAACACTGGGCTGGGTTTTTCGGCTGGATCATTTTTAAAAATCTAGTGTACTCTTGCTAGTTTCTCAAGAACGCTCACCCTCCCTTTAATTACATGTGAATTTCTTGGTTTGTGTGTGTTTGGGGTGCTCACAGTTAAATATTGAAAGTATACAAAGCAATAACACGTCTGTGTCTTTGTTCTTCAGGTATGGAGTGAAGTGAATCAGTGTGTGCTAGACTATGAAAACAGAGAGTCAACACCCAAGCTGGCCAAGCTCCTGAAGCTACTGCTGTGGGCTCAAAATGAACTCGACCAAAAGAAAGTGAAGTATCCCAAAATGACAGACCTCAGCAAGGGAACCATCGAAGACCCCAAATAAGGACCCACAGTGAAATCATACCACATCATTACAAAATGGACACATTTCCTTTATCTATTTATACCCCAACAAACTGACTCATATAGAGTACAACCTTTTCTTTTTTGTAAGGGTTGCTTTTTGATACTTTAATAACTTAGAATGTGTAAACTGGATTGATGGCATTTTAAAATGACTTCTCACACTAAAGTAACACGCAGACCATTATTTTACTTGGTATTATAATTTACATATTTGTTTATGTAAAATTAGTATATTTCAGTTACACTAGTTTTTCTGTCTGTTGGCAGGGAAAGTTGTTGGCATAGGAGGGTGTGAATAAAGCCTAAATTAGGCTTTCACTTTCTGTGTGTGACCAGTTTGATGTTCAGGGATAATGGTTGGCTCGGTGTGCACTGCCTCAAGTAAACACAAACTCTTTCCTCACATCCAAACATACACATTTCAGCTAGTAGTTTTTAGCTAGTACTCTATGTGACGGCAATAGCCAAAGCAAGATACTTGGGATCTTTCAAACTACTGTGACTTTGGAAGTTAAATTCAGCTTCAGATTTGTACTGCGTTATTGCTTGAGACATTATAAAAAAAGATGCAAACATAGACACAAACAAAGAAAAGAGAAACTTTCAAGCTATACATCGCGGTAGTAATTAACAAGTGAAACAAGGCAAGATTCCTAGAATGCTAAAAACTTTGCAGCGTACTGTGACTGTGCAAGCTTAAAGGCAGCCTCAGTTTCATACCATTATACAATATCACAGATGATATTAAAAGATGTGAATGGATAAATCTATGTCCACAGACACTTTTACAGATGGATTATTTACATGTATGGAATAAGTAGCTCTTTTGCAAAATTTGATGTGCTTTTTTTTGCTGGGATGTTATTTTGCAATAAAAGTTAATTTTTAAACTGCGCAAGTCATACAGGACTGTAAAGCTTGGTGTGTTTTTAATTGGGCAATTTAAAAAGTGGTACAGCAGCAGAGGTAGAAAGTTACTAAGTGCATTTACTCAAGTACTGCACTTGTGTACAATTAGGAAGTGCGATTACTTGAGTGTATCAATTTTATGGTATTTTATACTTCTACCTCACTACATTTGAGAGAGATATTGGCTTTAACTCCACTACAATTATCTGACCACTATAGTTACTTTACAGATGTAGATTTTTTTACAAAAAAAAGTGATCGATTTATATTATTATTATATGATGCTATAGATTAAACTACCCAATTACCAATAATTTAAAATAAGCTCCACTTTGACCAGCTACAATATAACATGCTGTTCACATGTTGTGGTGACTATTGCTACTCAAAGCTACAGAGTGATTGCTAGACTGGGTAAAAACTACTTTGGACATGTGAACTCAACACAGATGACTTCTGTAGCTTGCAAGACTGTTTATTCTAGTAATATTACAATACAACAAACAATAATGTGTGCATTGCAACACGGTCAAAAATTGTGTGCTCATCATAATCAATCACTTCACCTGTCCTGTTGAGCTCACCTATATGCCTTCCTGCACCCATACACCACCCAGTGTTCAAAGGAATGTTACAACGAATAAACAAATAATCCACACATACGTATATAACGGCTGCAACACATGTTAATGCATCAGTAACAATAATACAATAATATGTATATTATTGGATGCAGAATGGTGGAGGAAGTATTCAGATTTTTCCCTTAAATAAAAGAAGCAATACTGCAATCTAAAAATACTCCATCATTGACAGTATGTAAGTATTATCAAGTATTAAATCCCCTGAGGGTTGTATGTGTGTGTGTGTGTGTGTATATATATATATATATACAGTATATATATATATACATATGTACTTACTACACTTATATGTATGTATATATATATATACATAGCATTTTACTGTGGTAGTTGGAGCTAATTTTGATTATGTTATGTACTGGTATATTATTATTGGGCATCATATTTTATGAGTTTATCACATTTTATAGATAGGTAAGTTACATTCCACCACTGTTAATTTGTATTTTTACTTTGACATCAAAAAGTATCTTTACTTGGGTAAAATGTATTAAAAGTGATGGAATGTAACTACATTTACTCAAGTACTAAGTACAACTTTGAGGGATTTGTATTTACTTGTTTATTTCCACTTTATACTACTTTACACTTCTGCTCAACTACATTTTGGAGGCAAATATTGCACTCTTTACTCCACTAAATCTATTTGATAGTTTTAGTTACTATAGATTATGAATACAAAATATAAATCAACTAATAAATTATTATATATTATTAAAGCTACCCAGCAGTATATCAAGTAGGCCTAATTCAAATAAGCCCCACCTTTACCTAGTGCAACATTGATGTGAATGCATCACTAATTATATCCAATAATATATATATAATTCTAAAATGGGCCATTCTGCATAATGAGTACTTTTACTTTTGGTACTTTAAGTATAATTTAATGCTAAATAATACCTACTTTTAGCAGAGTATTTTTTACACTGTAGCATTGCTACTTTCTCTGAGTACTTTTTTCCACCACTGTCTTACATGTATTACTTATAATGGAGTATTTATCATTGTGGGACTGCTACTTTAACTTGGAGTAAAGGATGTGAGTACTTCCTCCACCACCATCCAGACTGTAAAAAAGAGAGCAGCTAAAAGTTGCACTGAATGCAGATTATTATATAACGATTTCCTGCTAACTCAGAAAGCCAGGAGCAGACGGACCATCGAAACAACCTTGTGGGCACTGCGCATATCTCTGCCCCGCAGCAGCAGCAGCAGCAGCTCCTCAGCACCGCGGGCATCAGCACGTCTCCATCCGGCAGAGGACGGGTCAGGAGGAGACTACATCCTGGTGCTCCCATAGACGATAGACACACCGTTACATTCTCTATTTTGCATGGTCATGGTTGTAGCGGGGGCCGGGGCCAGAGGCGTCTCTCTGGCGTTTTTTGGATGATATAGAATCGACTGACTAGACAGTTGAAAAAAAATCACTTCCAGATTAACCCTACCGATCAAAAGAAGAACTGCGTCGCCGGCAGGAGAGAAAAACTGACACGTGGATTACTCCTCCTAGGGCATCACGAAACACACACACACTCCCTCCTCCTCCAGCTCTGTTCCGCGTCCCGTCCGTCCAGTCGTGCGGGGTCATAGATAAAATATAGCTAGCCTTTTATGTAACATTAGAGATATGATTGTACTTTATGAGAAGGTTTGATTTTTTTTCTCTACTTTTTTTCCGGAAAGAGATCGATCGAAAGTAAACAACAGCCGAAGCGGTTGAAAAAGGGGGGGCTGCCGTTAACTCGCGTTGAATGGCAGTTATTCAAAAATATGGCAAGAAATATAGTCCAGATTTGCTCTGTCACAAGGAAAACCATCCGCCGGACAAGATCGGAGCTCCCGGGTGTCAAAAGAAGTGGCCCGAGCACAACACCACCTGGACAAGGTAACCCGGGTTTAACCCCTAACGTTAGTGCGTTCAACACTGTTTAGTCCTGTTTAACGTTAGTCTTAGCGAGCTGACGTTACTTAACGAGCTAACACATTTCACAACAGAAGTGTGATCACCTCGATCGATATTGATACTTTTTTTTTTAGCAACTCTTGGCTCTTTAAACGTTAACCCCTTAATGTCCTACGTGAGAAATAAGGTTAATTTTGTAATAAAGGTGCCGTTAACCTCTATATGTGGTGCGCGTAATGACACGTATCATCCTGGTTCAATAAGATGTTGCCACAGCAACACAGGTCAAATGGCTCGTGAAGAAGGAAGTAGCCTCAGCGGTGCTTCCTTTATGACAAGTAAATGAATTATCGTAAAATATCGTCAAATTGTTACATTGTTTTGTACGCTACTCTCAAAGTAGCATAATTTCCGTTATTTTGAGGACATTGAATGCGTCCCCCTGTAGATTAAACCAAACCACAACTGAACTGTTAAACCTAATGAAGATAAAAGCCACTTTAACGCAGTGTTGCCAGATCAGGTAGCCAGTTTTCAGCCAAATTCCAATTTAAAACTCAATAAAAAACAGCCTAAAAGTAACATAACCTTGCCAGTAACCGGTGTAAAACAGTAAAACCATTACACGCGCAATAGAAAAGATATCACAAGCATACAAAGCTTCATAACAGGCAACTCACAAAGAGTGCAATCAAACAAATCAATAAGCTGTATCTCACTGTGTGAAAGTGACTGGGATCATTCTTTTATGTGTAAGGCAACTTCAGGCTTGACTTAAACATTGCTTTTTTTAACTTTGTAAAACAAAATGAAACAAATAAATACATATACATTTACTGAATTGTTATTTGTTATTAAAATAATAAACTACACCAGCAACTTGGCAAAAAAAAATCTTCAAAATTAACAGGAATTACAATTCAGGTGTAAACCTTTTAAATGCAGCAACAAATTGGTCAAAACTTAAACATGCATTAAAATTCCAGTATTTAATAGATCGGCCCCATTGACACCGATATCCGATCCAGCTATTTGAGTCAGTATCGGTAATGCATCCCTAATCGTAAGCATACAAAGCTTCATAATAGGCTATCGCAACTCACAAAGAGTGCAATCAAACAACCAAACACCCAAATTGCCATATGTCAATGTCAATGATGCCGACATCAAAGAAAGTAGGTCCTCCCTTATCCCTAATGACGACTGAATACAACTCATGTCAATCAAATATTTTTCTGATACAATGAGTCAATAATATGAATAAAGTTTACAGAATTTTGTATCTGTGTTTTTGACCATAAAATGACAGCTTGTTTGGTGATATTGTTTTCACAATATTTTCAAAACTAGCCCAACGCTATTTTTCCCAGCCCAACTTAATCAAAAGCAGCCCATTTTTGCGGAAAAAAACAGCCCAACCTGGCAACGCAGCACTCATGTTGAATGTACTTCAGAGTGCAGCCACATTGGGGTCAGTAGCCTGCCTCCCTCCCCCAGTCAGATAAGACATCATGTGGTGTAGTGGTCGTTGATAAGGTGGGTGTACTACTAGGTAGATGTGGGTGTACTCTCCTATATATTCCAATGGCTTTTTGGCTGATAGGTGGGCATACTGTAAACCGCCAGAAAAAGAGGTACCCGCATACCTGCATATACCCTCCACTACACCACTGAAGACATCCCCCATCAACTGGTTTTAAATCAAAAGTCTGTCCCCAGATGTTGCCTTTGTTCAGCCAATTCTGCTTTCCCCCCCCCCCCCCGTGCAGGCCAGTGGCGAGGGTGTGGACGGTGGTGCTGCTGCTTGGGACATGCCTCCTCTACTGCGCCCGCGTGGCGATGCCCATCTGTGCCGTCAGCATGGCGGAGCAGTTCAACTGGAGCAAGAGGGAGTCCGGCATGGTGCTGGGCAGCTTCTTCTGGGGCTACTGCTTCACCCAAGTGTTCGGAGGCTACGTCAGCGACCGGTGGGGAAACAGTACTAGTTATGTTGTGAGATAATGGTGGCCTAAGTAAACTGAATCTCCCGTGTCTCTGTAATGAATGCTGAACCTGTTTTAGCATCCTGCTCGTCATTATTTGCATGTGAACGTTACTGGCAATGATGCAAACAGCCCCTTTGTGTTTGCTCAGGCTGGATAGATAATAGAGTGAATAAAGTTGGGTGTGTCCTACGTAATATCATGTTTCTCGCAGGCTCACAGAGTTTTATTCACTCCAGAATGGTCACACCAAAGTTAATAGTCTAAAATGTTTCCTCAAAATGTTTTACATATCAGTAGATATCCTATAAAACGTCCACAATGCCTAATTTGACTTGTGTACGTGTAATAAAGAAAATATTTTTGGGCAGAATTACGATGTTCATAAGACATCCCAAGAGATCAAAGTTGTGCCACCTCTCACGACCTTTAGCTGATGAAAGCAGCTCTCTGAGGAGGCCGACGTTAAGTTGTCTATGTTCTGCGTCCACAGGGTTGGAGGCGAGAAGGTCCTCCTGCTCTCTGCAGCAGCCTGGGGGTCGATGACGGCCTTCACCCCCATCCTGGCCCACTTCTGCTCCCAGCCCATCCTCTCCATGACGCTGGCCCGCTTCCTCATGGGCTTGTTGCAAGGTGAGATGGACAGTGTGAATGAGTTGCAATTGCATCTTTAGATTACTGTAAGTCATTGATGTGAAACATACTTCTCTTAAGGCTTTTTGCTCTTTCCAGACCTTGAAAAATGAGTGTTCCACTTTTTTTTCAAGGTCTGGAAAGGGCATAAATATTCAACTTATTTGTTGTCTGTGTCAGGGAATTAGATACAGGCAGACAACATGAAAGCACACAAACACATGTTGAAGTCGTATTCAATTGAGTGTTTTGAAAGATACTTTAAATTGGAAAAAACAGTTAAATTTGTATTTGATCTAAAGAAGAAATGGATGACTATTTCATTTATTACTACATTTATAGACCTCTGTTGGTGACCTGTATGAATTACAACATGTTAAGTTTTTACATTGAGTTTTGTTTATTTGGCTTGAGAACAAAAATTCATATCAACATAGGTGGGGTGATGAGGTGCGTCTTTAAATACATTTTTGCAGCAAGCTCTTGTTACAAAACTCAGGCGTAGTCATTTGTGGATTATGTGCTGTGTTATTCACACCGGCCCACATTTCCCTTCAGATTTATTTGATATATTATTTTTATTGCCTTGTTTACTCCTCTTTGAATTTCTTTCTAAACATTAACCGATTTTTATGTTTTTTTTTGTCCTGATTCTGTAGGAGTTCATTACCCTTCTCTGGCGAGCCTGTGCTCTCAGAAGGTGGTGGAAAGCGAGAGAGGCTTCCTCATGAGCACCGTGGGTAGTGGCTCCTACCTGGGGTGAGTCAAGCGTTATGCAATAAATGGGGAATGGTGGGAAAGAGATGAGTGTTTCTTCCTACGAAATCACTGTTGTCAAATGCAAAGAGGACGGGCTCATTTGAAAGCTGTGTTCCGATATCCGCTACCCGCTATCTATTTTGCGAGGCCGCCGTCGCTGCAAGCCAAAGCGTTTTTTCCTCTGTACCAGAATGATAATGTGTGGAGCCACACCTGTGGAAGTAGGTCTCGCTATGCAAGACTAATTGTCATCCCACAATAATAAAATGGTGAATTTATCATCTATATGCAGCAGGTGCATAGACAGTTTTATTATTATAACATCCTGATATTTGTTTGCTTTCGAAGTTAATGCCGTGTATGCACCTCATAAAGTTCTTTACGATGTTGTCACAAGGGTGTGTTTGTTTGACGTGTCATGTCTTGTTTTCCCCCCCCCCAGCACTCTGGTGATCGGAGGGGCTGGCTCCCTCATGTTGGACCTGTACGGCTGGCAGAGTGTTTTCTACGTGTCCGGCCTCCTCTCAGTCCTTTGGGCCTACTGCATGTGGAAATATCTGCTCAAAGGAGAAGGCAAGGGAGGCTTCAAATGTGTCGACGGCGTCGCAGCACGCTCCCATCTCGCAGCTGCTTATTTGTATATTTGTCAGCGTCCTCTTGTTTGCTCACGTGTTTGTGTTCGTCTGTGTTTGCAGGGCCTATCATCACCCTGGAGTCCCTGGGAAGTGGCGGGCCCCAGTTCAAACTGTCCAAAAGACATTGGTTACGGCTCCTCAAACAACCTGCAGTCTGGTGAGAAATAGATAAAGGAAGGGTGTGTGAATAATTTAAGAGAATGTATAAATGTATAAAATATATCTCAGCCTCGACAGATCATAACTTAGCGAGGAGGTGTCTGTAATACAACCCTTTCTGCAGACTAAGATCCAGCTTTTATATGTACCAGATTTTAGAATAGCAAGCCCAGTGTGTCTGTTAATGTCTCCTTCCCGTGTCTCCCTATGGCCCAGATATTTATACACCGTAATGCAACTGATATGCTCAATATTCCAGTGACAGGGAGAACCTCTGTGGCTTTATTCGATGCATCTGATCCACCTTGAGAGGAACCGGTTAGATGATAGTTTGATGGCTGTGGGCTTAAAATATTCTTGATGCATTCAACCACATGCTACTTGGTATGATTTAGACACGGGGAAACAATAGTTGTCAAACAAGTAGCACAGGCACTCAAATCACGAGACGCTGCTCAAAGCAATGGGACGTTGCCTTTGTTAACAACACTGAGCAACCTTTGGTATGCCCACAGTTATGCGTAAATATAGTTTCAATGCACTGATTTTGTCTGTTTCTCCCTCTTCATTCTGAACAGTGCTGTGATCGTTACGCACCTTTGCACAGCGAGCACCTTCTTCACTCTTCTGTCATGGCTGCCGACATTCTTTAAAGACACTTTCCCCGACGCCAAGGTAACCAGGCTGCCTTCTGATCACATATTTGACATCCAAAGTAAATAGGAGTGATTAAAGTTAAAACAGCCACGAGGGATAAAATCAAGAAAGATTAATTTAACAGGACTCATGTACTTCTTGGGCACAGCAGTGCTTTGAGCTGAATGCTAACACCAGCATGCCAACATGCTCACGACAGCAAACATGCCGATGCTAAGCAGGCACAGCGTTGGTCTCTATCTTAGTTTAGTCTGTTTGAATGCTAACATTCACTAATGAGCACTAAACACAAAGTACAGCTGAGGCTGATGGGAAAGTTATTAGTTTTTCAGGTATTTGGTCATAAACCAAAGTGCTGGATGAAAAGTCCACAATCCATCCACCAGACGATCAATCATTCACACTTGATTTGTATAGCACCTTTCATACAGGTTAATGCAGTTCAAAGTGCTTCACAGATGACTGACAAGCCGAACGCAAGAGTGTGAACGAAATGTGAACCGTGAAAACCACAAAAAAGCAAAAACAATAATTTGAGACCAATGCACGCAAGATAATGAAATGTTAAAAATGTAATAAAATAAAAAGCTATAATAACATTAATAATAGTAAAACAGTGTGGAATAAAAAACTAGATTAATAAAAAATACCAATAAAATAGAATAAAATTATACAAATTAAATACAATAAAATAAGTGATTAATAAAATATTATAAAATTAATCAAATGAAATACAATAAAATAGCTGATTGATAAAATAACAATAAAATATGATACAATTATACAAATGAAATACAATAAAATAGGTAATTGATAAAATAACAATAAAATATAATACATTACACAAATAAAATACAATAAAATAGCTGATTGATAAGATAATAAAATATGATACAATAATACAAATTAAATGCAATAAAATAGGTAATTGATAAAATAACGATAAAATATAATAAATTATACAAATAAAATACAATTAAATAAGTGATTAATAAAATAACAATAAAATATAATAAAATTATGCATATTAAATACAGTAAAATATGTAATTGATAAAATAACAATAATTATAATACAATTCTACAAATTAAATACAATACAATAAGTGATTAATAAATTAACAATAAAATTATACAACTTAAATACAATAAAATATGTCATTAATAAAATAACAATAAAATATAATACAATCTTACAACTTAAAGACAATAGAATAAGTGAATAAAATAATTACAATCAAAGGCCTGGCTGAATAGGTAGGTTATTGGTTGATGAGATATTTCAGTCCGGACCAAAGTGGTAGACCGACTGACCAACCGCCCGACATTGTAATCTGTTCACAAGTACCTAACGCGCTACGAGAAATGACCCACTCGACGTTCCCTGCTGTTTCTGGTCAAATTCATTCACACCCAGAATATATGTTGTCTCTCACCAGGGTTGGGTGTTCAATGTCATTCCCTGGTTGGTGGCCATACCCTCATCCCTCTTCAGCGGCTGTCTATCTGACCACCTCATCAGTCAAGGTAGGCCAACTGATGCAACAGATATCAGAATTATTTTTATTGATCAAGCAGCTAAATAACTGAGAGTCCTCTTGATCCCCACAGGCTTCGACACAGCCTCAGTCAGGAAGTTGATGCAGGTACGACATCTGAGCCTTTATAATTCTGTGTGTATGTTATCTGTTCATTGTGTGAATGTCCTCTTTCTTCTTTACACGTGAACATAATGGATTATGGCAGATTTTGATTGATAGTGTGCATTCATTCCTGTGTTAGTTTTTCTCCATGGGTGTGTCCAGTGTGTTTACCCTTCTTCTGTGTGGTAACACCACCTTCCCCTGGGCCGTAGCATTTGTGTCTGCCACCATGGGCCTCACCACCTTCAGTCACAGGTACTGGCACTCTCATCTCTCGCCCCTGAAAACAGCACCTTCTTTAGATTTAAATGTAGTATTCCCTAAGGGTCCGTTTTGTGTTTTGTATTGCTGCCATTTTAAACCATTACATCCATTTCCATCGCTATGAGGACTCTTATACACAGTAAAGTACTAAATATCCCACCACCTCCTCCAGTGAACAAGTGTGTCCCAAATTACGTTATTGGGCCCACCGAGCTCAACCAGGGAAGACTTGGCAGCGTATCTGCTTATATTAGGTCTGCAGTTAGAAACTTTGGTCTGCTGTTTGACCCACTTTGCGCCTCTGATTCATTGAATTTTGTTGTGTTTTGCAGTCTTGCTTTAACCACGCAAGGAAAATTGCCAAAAGTAGGACCTTATAATCCTTTATTTGTCCTGGAAAAAGGTCACGCCTGCTAAACATGGGCCATTGATATGTACTTTCATTCTTAATAAGGATAAATAATTTCCAAAAACACCAGCCAACATTACTCAAAAGGAAGTAAATAGTGCATTTGTGGTGGACTATTTTAAAGTGCAGATTAACACACGTTTGGTGTGCTAATGATTATTTATGGCACCAAGACGGTGACAAGCTTTTTATGGGATTTGTAAATAATATGGAAAAACATATAACATCATCAAAGTTATCCTCTTAAACGGTGAGTATGTCCTTCACGTTATGCCGAAACAAATACAAGATTACATACTAAGTAAGGGTGGGTGAACAATGGTGAGTCACTGTCTAGGCAGAACTAAACGATGAACCACAAGTATGAGGAGGCTTCAGCTGTGTGCGTTCTTGTTTGATACTTTTGGGTGTCATATGAAATGTCGCCTATAATTCTCCTTTTTTTGGACATTAGTTTATTTATTTTATTCTTTCTTCATTTTTTTTTACTTTACTTTACTTACTTCTCTGATTTTAAAAAATCCCAAAGTTATTCTATTTCTCCAATACTTCTCAAACTGTTGTTTCTGTTGTTTAAGATCCACAGTAACATTATTTTTTAATGAGCTTACTTCCTAAAGAAAAAAGTAATTTTCATTCATGTTTCAGCATTGAAGTACAATAAATGCAAGGAACAATTTACAGTCGATGATAGCGGGCTGGGAGCAGAATATACTGTAGACTGTCCACGATACATTTCTCTGAACACAGACATTAATTTTCTCTTCTCAGATGCTTCTAATATTTTTGTGGCTGAGATTTGTCAGGCAGATTATTAGTTTTACTCTGAGGCGATTCAGCACCTTATATGGCTAATGAAATGGCTAATGAGTCATGTATTGCTTTTACAGCGGTGTTTCTGTAAATGTTCAAGATCTGGCTCCCTCCTGTGCCGGAGCTTTATTCGGTAAGTTTAATAATAAACATTTCCAGAATTTCTGAAAACGAAACATTTTAGCTGATCTTTTGTTTTTAAGCACGGGTAAAATTTGAATCAAGTCTTGAATTTACATGTGTGTATCTGCATGTCTTTTACAGGTGTCATGAATACATGTGGTGCTTTCTTAGGTGAGTTTCTGGCAGGGACGTTGGGAACAAACATCTGTGATGAATCTTTCACCAGCAGTTGCTAAATTACATCACACATCTATTAAGTGAAATAATTCATCCACTTCTCTGAATTGAAACTTTGAGCTGATGTGTCTCATGTCAGTCACGCCGGCTCCTATGTGTCATGCATATTTCATCAAGGGAGCGTGATGGAGTTTGTGTCAGATGAATAATACAGGGAGCAGAGGATGACAGGTCCTGTGAGGGACTGTGACATTTTCTCTGTGGAAAAACTGGAGTGTGCTTTGTTGAAATCTTTGCTATTAATGGTGATTCTGTGCGCGTGTGTTCCTGTGCAGGCGTCCTGCTGGTGTATTTCTCGGGGTATCTCATCGAGGCCACCGGCTCCTGGACATCTGTGTTCGCCCTCATCACCATCGTCAACCTGCTGGGCCTCTGCACCTTCCTGGCCTTCGCCGAGGCCCGCCGGGTCGACATCGACTCTAGTAAAGTCCGCCACCACAACATCCACATCTAAATCATCAGCCTCCAGAGGGACTAGCACGCTAACCCTCCCCAAGGGAGATACGACCTTGGGCAAACCAGCAGCTAGGACATTATTCACATTGGAGAAGTAGCCAACGGATAGCACACGGACAAAGCCCGCACATAACATCTGGATCTGCTCTGTGTCTGGCTGAGGAAGCACTGCAAGAAAAAGCACACGGCAGAGCCTGCACACCGTTACTGAAAAATCTCTCGGAGCTAGAGCGTCAAATCCAAGAAAAACACAGCTGTGTTAGAGGATGCTCCGTCAGTTCAGAGTGGAATAGGAAAGAAGAAGAAGAAGTCTACACTACCTCCAGGTCTCAGCTTGCGCAGCATGTGGTGGTATTTGTTACAGAACGTTTTACTTAGAACAAGAGAAATTGTTATCCACATATTGTTATACGTCAGAGTGATGGATGTGGTCGTCTCAGGAGCTCTCTGACAGTCGTGACAGGCCAAGGTGGTGTGTTGTTACCCTGCGGGGGGGATGGGGGGGGGGGGGGGGGGGTGACGCAGGGAGAGTCCAGCCTCTCGCACCTGAATGTCTTTCATTAGTACGCCCCACTCACCCATCACTGTCTGAGTGACACCTCATTACCCAGACACTAATTACTTGGCAGGCGCTCCTCTAATGTCCCGTACGATCTATACCTTCTATCGTCCCCCATCTCCATGGTTACAAGCTCATCCTGTCGTTACAGTCGGAGGGGGTGAAAGGGGTCACGGGGAGCTGTGTGGCAACAAGGCTTTGCTCCCTGTTTGTCGTCTCAAAGAACATGTTTAAGTAGGAAGACCAAAGGTAATTCATTATTTTTCTCTCTATGTGATCGCATGTAATATAAATACCTCACTTAATTATTTTGAGTACTTATATATTTATAAAATTTCTTTTGTTAAATCTTTTTTGGAAAATATATATATTAGATGATAGGAAAAAATAAATATATTAGATGACAGGAAAAATATATATATTAGATGACAGGAAAAATAAATATATTATATAAGATGACAGAAAAAACATATAAGTTATCAACAGTGTGATGCAGTATGAATAACCCCGATAGACATTTATGCAGGTCTAGTTTCCTCACTTACTCTTCTTTTCTAACCTGCACTTTGCCGGAAAGAAAGGTGTCAATATTATCATTTGGGTGAAAACTGGATCTCGGAACTTTTGTTGCAGTGAAAGATCTACCCTGATTTGTCACACTTAACATCGTTGTTACCTAGGCGATAGACAGGAAGTGGTTCTGTCTCATCGAGGCAAATTGAAATAGTCTGTGTTACACACTGACACGGTGAATGTTGCGGGGCAGCTGAGAGGAATAGAAATCAACACAGTTGAGGAACTAGAGAATATTTGCTGTATCGATATTACTGCAGAGTATGTAGCAACATAAAGCTAGCTCCAGAGCTCTGGCTGAATGTTGAAGTGATGTTTGTAGCGTTTAGCTTTGGCGTTCACAGCACAGTTTAAATGTAAAAATGTTTTCTCTAAACACTTAGAAGTGTGTATCCTTTGGCTTAATATTTTGTCGGTATAGATTTCATATCTGAAATGCCCAATATGTTTCTCACATTGTCAGTGGTTACAGAAATGTGGGTGTCAGAAATGAATTGGATGTATTCAAACCTTTGCTCTCTGTCGTTCAGAGTAAAGATACATTTTTGTGTGCGTGTTACAAAGACACAAATCTGACTATTTAGAATAATTTATTTTGATGTCTGATCTGAATTCTGATATCTACTCCAAATGTCACTTTGATTCTGTACCTAGACTATGTTTTGTAGTGATCATACGCACACTATATGCCTTTTCAGCCTTATTGTTGTCAAACCAAATGCCCCACATTCCTCTCTTTTTTTAACTGCCTTAGCAGATGTGCATTATTTACAGCTATTGTCATTGCTTGTCCCTTTTTTCTGTCATCATCTTGCAAACTGTGAAACATTTACATGAGAAATAACTGGAGTTGTGTTCACCAACATATCTCACTGTAGGTTCCTGAAAGCCTTCTGACAAATCCCTTTTTTGATAACATGCAAGATATGTATGACAGAAAGAATACATTCATGCAAGAAAATGCAGTATTCCGATGCTTTTAAGATATGTTGTATTTAAAAGCATAGATTCACTTTGAATAAAAATCTATTTTGTCAACACTGGTGAGTTGTTTCAGTGTGCTTGTTCTCTGCAGCGCCACAGGGAGGCAGCACGGTATCAGCAATGAGGAGAGCACATGGTGCCATCTAGCCTCCAAATACTTTCTTCTGCCATGTAGGATGGAGGCCTTCTATGTGGATGAAGTTTTCATTGAGATGACTTATAGCAAATATTAGCAATGATTTTATGAAAGAATAATTTCATATATACGCACTGCATACAGGTCAAGAATGAGCAAGGTTTTTCCAATATGAAGTAGGTGTGCCACAGTAGTCGGTGTTACACGGTGTTCAGCCAGACATGATTACATTACTTGCCCACCACCTCCACCGTCGTATTGCTTCTTTTTTTTTTAAATAGAAATAAAACACATTTAGTTCATTTTCGCGTATCAGCTCCGTGTTATTAATACATAGTCGGATGACGGACGCTACAAACTGAAAGTGAAAGTGTCTGCTCCGTACGGAGTCTCGGCTCAGAGGAGCAGGATTCAGATTTCACACTCAGGGTGTACAGACAAGACGATGGCGGAGGATTTGGTGTTAAAGCGAAAAGCAAAAGCGCCTATTTGGCAATATTTTGGATTTAAATTCAACGCTATAAGGGAACCATAACGTTAATGAGGCAATCGGAGGACGGAGCGGTCATAGCCGGTGTGCGCGGCGGAGGAGCGGCGCCGGGTGGGAACCTGCGGCCCCGCAGCGAAAGCTCGACAGGAGAGGTCAGCCATCCGACAGTAAGAAGATCAAAGTAAGCATTACATATATTGACCGTCATCTTTTCTTGCAAAATGTCCACTGTGATCGGTAACACCGGTGTTGAACGCAAGTTTATTAACCGGTGGGAAAATGTCCTCACCGTCACATCCCTACTATGAACCATTTGTCTGTCCATCAGTAGCCAATTCTAAGCATGTGGATCAGCTGCTGATCAGGGTCTAGTGCAGGTCTGTCCCGTTCACACCAGCGGCTCGCTACAGGCCCAGATCCCGAGTCCGGGCTAGCGGGACGTATGCGGTGGCACCATATGGCAGGATGCTGTGTGCCATGTTGGCTAGCTGGCACTGCCCACGTGTGAATGGCCAGACGCTAGTCAACCCAACCCACTCCTTCTCATGGGACCGAACGGCTCAGGTTGCCATGGAGACGAGGTGGCTTGTGGCTGCCGCGTGGCAACGGAAAGAAAGGGAGGGAGAGGGGGGGGTCATACAAGTGAGTGAAAGTAACAAGTCAGATAGAAGTCAGTGGAGTTGGCGGTGAATTTGGCTTTAGATGTATAGTTCATACAAAAACAGCCACGGTGCTATAAAGAGGTGGTCAGTCACTTATTGGAGTGCTCTCGCTGACAGTGAATGGTGTTGTAAAAGCAGACATAATCATGATGAGTGGCCCACTATTTAATTAGCAGAGATGAAACACTATGAGGGCGAGCGCAGAGGAGAGGGGGAGATAAACCCTCCCCCAACTTGTCGGCTTGTAAGAGTAACCCAGTAAAGGCAGGCCCCATCAGAGAGCCAGAGATACATGTAAATGAAATAGCCCCATTAATTAGTAATTAACATCAAGTTAATGACATTTCACTGTGTCGCCATCTCATCCTATGTCCTTCCTCTGTGGTGGTGGAGGGGCTGCCTCTCCCCCGGTCCCTGATCTGAATGCTAATTAGTGCCAAGCTAAACTGTCATATAGGGCTACCTAATAATATAGAGGCCTTGTTTAAGACTGGTCATTGTGTGGGGAGGATTAATGACTTTGTAGTGGTAGATCAGGAGGCTTTATAAGTCTGCCACTCCTTAGAGGGCCACGATATTGAGGGCCATTGACAGGTTTTATGTGCTAATTGCGTTGCGCCTGTTAGCCTAATGTTGGGTTATCCCTCATGACCTAGAACTACTTTTCTCCCGGTTTTCAAAAACCTATCCAAGAAATATTTCCGAGCATTAAACGGTTTTGGTGTGTCAGATCTCATTATTTCAGTGTCTTGCACGTGTCTCCGATTGAGTTTGAGGGCCCTGCAGTGGATCCATTTGTTTTTTGGGTCCCCTCCTGAGCCTGGATCAGCTCCGTGACAGAGGTAATTTTACATGATTTGACTGCAGCCGGGGACGGCGTCTCTGTGAAGCCGAGATGAAACATGAAGTTAACACTCTGTACGCCGCGGTGTTCCTGGAACGGACGAGGACGTCAGCTCCAAAATGAAGGAAATGTATTCACACGTCGATGTGCGGGGGTTACGTCCTGCAATGCTAAACTGTGCTTTGGATCTGTGGCAGTTTTTCTCTCTGTCTCCATTACGAAATTCCTCTTGTTTCTCATAGCTATATCAACATCTCTCTGTCTGTCTCTTCTCTGTTGCCCTCTTTCTTTTCCAAACTCTGTTCTGATACACAATTGACCCTTTAAAGGGATCCCCTGAGCCCAAACACATCCACCATTAGCACACCACACACACACGGACCCGCACACACACACGACCAAATATGTTGATTTCTGTCAATTAAACCCCATCAGCTGTTTGCCTCCTGCTAGACATATGGCCTGTGTTAAATCTAAAGAGCAAATGGAGCTGCTATTGAGAGGGGCATCATTTTAATGGAACCCTGAGGGACGAGACCCACACCTGCGCAATAATAACATTAAATCATGCTCAGCCCACTGGCCAGATGAGGACAGTGTTGGTTTGTGTGTGTGTGTCTCTCTCTGTGTGTGTGTATACATGGCATCTTAATTCAGAACCACCAGCAATAGGAATATTAGTATTTAAAGAACAAATCCATTTTTTTTGTGAAACTAATATTTACAGTAATATCTGCTTCTATAGGCTCCACAGGTGCGTTTGGTTTGAATCCTTCTTCACAGTGTTTCTGGTTTCAGAGCCGCTCCAGGAGAGAGAAGGGGGCAGCTCAGGCTGCTTCCAGGCTCTAATATTTGTTATTATATAAGCCAGAAAAATAAAGACACAAATGCACTCCATCATTGCAGACCATCTCTCCCCTGCAGACAGAGTGAGAGTACAGAGTTTATTTATTTATTTATTTATTTATTTATTTATTCTTATTTTGCCAAATGAATGGTTCTGGAGTTCACAGGTCCTGAGTCAGAAACGGGAGACAAATGACTGAACAAATGTTCAGAAATATAATTTTAGAAAACAATATGGTGCTGTGCCTTTGGCAGGGAGCATCAGATGCTTAGTTTTAAGACGAGAAGAGAACAAATGAAAATGCTCTCACAACTGTGGAAATATAACAAATCTTCTTTCCATAACAATTTGAACTACTTTTGTTTAATGTGAATGCTTTTATATTGCCATTTGACCGTGATCAACATACCAGTCTAGCAATTATAATTAGTGGGGCTGCGGCTAACAATTATTTCAATTATTGCTCAACCTGCTCAATTAATCATTTGGTCTATGAATGAGCAAACATTCAAATTGCTGTCAGTCAGTTTACCATCACATAAGACAATGAAAAGCAGCAAAAAATTACTTGATTCATCGAGTATCAAAATATTTGCGGAATAATTTTCTGTCGATCGACTAACTGATTAATCATTTAATCGTTTCAGGTTAAAACATTTTGTAGATGATGTAAAATGCACGTATTAGCAAAATTGAATTGAATACATACAGAACATCCCTTGCCTTGCTATGTTTTGAATCCATTATGATCAATATTGGACTAATACTTGATGTAATGAGGATTAATCAGGTGAGAAATCAGTTCAGGAAATAATAGTAGTAAGTTGATCACTACAAAAAAAAATCATAGAAAAAGAATGATTTTCTATATATAGCAGGCCTGCAGATCTTGGGCTGTAACTAACAATTACGTTCATTATTTTTGAATAATCTGGTGATGATTTACTTAATCGATTAATCGCCTATCTATAAGATATCAGAAAACAGTGAAAAATGTCAAAATCCTCAGATTGGAGAAACTGAAATCAGAGAATATTTTGCAGTTTTTGCTTGATTAAAACTGTTGTTTTATCAAAATAGGAACTGATTAATTTTCTGTCGATCAACTAATTGGCTAATTATTGCAGCTCTATGCAGATCTTTCCTAATTTCTGCTGATGAGAAAAACTAGACGGTCCTCCTTTGCAAACAAAACAATACCTGCATGTTAGAGGGCGATAAATGGTTTACAGGAGAAAAAACCTGAAATGTTGTTAAATAGCTTTGTTTTACTATTTTCCCTCATAGCTCCTAATAATCTGCAGCATTCTGTTTGTGCATGCACGCGATGAGGTTAAATCCCCCCCCCCCCCCCCCCCCCCCCCCCGCCCATCCCCTCCCCTCAGCACCCCTCCACTCATCTGTTCCAGCTCTCCCCGGCTTCACACCGCTCACATCTCCAACACCACCAGATCTCCCCTTTTTTCCTGCTTGCTCTTTACTAAAGTTTGGCTGTCAATCAGCGGTGGCCTCAGGCAACAGGCACTGATGAAAAGACCCCTGAGACAAGGAGACCCAAATTAGATTTCAATAAGGATGTTGAATATTCATATCAGGGAAACATCTAAAGGTAAACGCTTTTTGATCTCCGCGCACAAATATCACTTGTGTGCATTCCCAGGTCCTGGCGCTCTGGTTCTACAGTGTTTTCTCCCCCCAGCCCGGTCCGGCCCCGGCCCCGGCTCTGCCTCACTCCTCGGGGGGATGCGGTGGAATAATGATGATGGGGCTACAAAGGAGAAAAAGAGCCATAATGAATGTTTATACTAAAGGGACCCAATAGAAAGGGCATCCGTACTAAGTATTCAGTAATTAGTATTTAGCAGAAGTTGATCGCTGAGTGCACACATTCAAACACACACAGACACATATCCAGGGCAGAATCACTGAGGCATAATCATTTGCTGTGTAAACTTTAGACAGGGGAACCTCCCTTGACAGCAGCAGTCAAAACACAGTTTCATTGCCCCTGTCAACATGTTTACTTTATTTTTATAATTGACTCCACTTAGGATCTTTCTCCTCAAAATGTCAACAGAATTCACAAGGTGGCTGTTTATTTTTCTGAGCGTATACCTGCGTGTGCAACGCTCTGCAGAATCATAATTATCACATTGTGGATGAATACGTCTCCTAAGCTCAGTGTCCTTTTTCGTCTCACCTCGATGTGCTTTTTGCTTGTCAACCGTACTGGTTATGAGAGCTATAAAAAAAAAAAGGAAAAAAAAGGGTCCAACATCCTCCTAATACCCTGAAGAAATTGCCATCACTTCCATCTTAGTTGAGATGGAAATGTGTGGGGATGGTGGAGGATGTGGGGGGACTGCCTGAGGCCCTTTTCCCCACAGAGAGTCCACTTCGCTCGGGAACACGCTCTGAAGCGAGTCCCGAAATGAGACCAAAGGATGGGAACGCCGTCTCCTCTTGACGCCATCCAGCTAATAGTCCACATCAACTTCTATCATCAATAATGCGCGGAGAGTGGCCGTGGTAGTCCTGATCGAGCAACTGTGGCTCGTGATGCGGGGAGACAAGCCAACTCCATCCTTACAACAGGGCTGTTAAAAAAAAGGATTCTCATCTTACATTATACTTTTCCCTCTTGTTATTTCTCCCACTTTGAGTTCCTCTCAACCCCCCCCCCCCCCACCCCTTCCCTTCCTTACAACATGATGGTCAGTCCATTGCCAGGCAATCTGGTCTGTGATGTTGTTCACACCTCCATCGAGCCAAAAAGGAGAAAAAAAAATCTTTGACAAGATATGATGACTTGCCCAGGTGGTGTGTTTCACTGGTCTCTTGGTCTTACAGGGTGAGGGCAGCCAACCAAGGTATGTGTGTGTGTGTGTGTACATCTGCCTACAGTATATGATAGTGTGTTTACCCCGGGCCCTGTGTTGCGGTGCTGTGATGCCGAGTGTCACCCTGCTCCGGCCTGAGCCCTGCAGCCAGAGAAACCAGCTGTGAAACTGACAGGTTTGTCTTCTGCACTCACCTACACTCTTTCTTCCCCTGCACACACACACACGCACATGCAACCACAATACACATAACGAGGCGCACATACAGACACACACACACTTTCATGGCCTGAGGTTTAAGTACACATGCACACAGAAGCCTTCCATCCCCCCCTCTCCCTCCCTACATCCACACATATCCACAGACCATCACACAAGCTGCAGGCAGTCTCTCTCATGCCAGCTACAAACACAGTGCAAAAGGAATATGCTTACAGAGCTCCGATATATAGCGGCTACTCATAACCTGTACACTGTTTTACAATTTGATGAAAAAGATAGTGAATAATGCTTGTTTCCCCATCAATATTCATCATCATTTAAGCACTGAACCATGAAATATTTTAGCACATATTGTTTTATTAAGATGTAAATTAGAGTTGCAACGATTAATCGATTTAATCGCCAACTATTTTGATAATCGATTAATCGGTTTGAGTAATTTTTAAAGAAAAAAAAGTCAAAATTCTCTGATTCCAGCTTCTTAAATGTGAATATTTTCTGGTTTCTTTACTCCTTTGTGACAGTATACCGAATATCTTTGAGTTGTGAACAAAACAAGACATTTGAGGACATTTTTCACCAGTTTCTGGCATTTTATAGACCAAACAACTAATCGATTAATCGAGAAAATAATCGAGAAATTAATCGGCAATGAAAATAAATGTTAGTTGCAGACCTGCTGAAAATACAGTTCAATATCTATTTGTAAAAGCCGGTTTCTAACCTGTTTTAGATATTACTGAACAGCGTAAACATATCTTTGTACATGCGTGTTAATTATAACATTTCTTTCAGTAATTCTCATGCAAATAAACCAAAGAACATTTTAAATACACATGGGAAAGGTTGTTTTAGAATATCTCTTCATGCGCCTTAGTTTTTAGTAACATGATTAAGTCCAATACATTATAAACTGTTGTCTTTTGCACATTTTATTTCCCATGACAACCCACATTCCCTGAGAGTTCAGCTGACGTTTAATTAGAAATTAAACCCAATAAACCGGCCGATCCTCGTAAACGTTGACGAGGATTTGCATGATCGCATGTGACTTCATTCTCCCATGTGAACGCGTGAATCTTGCGGTGCACACATGTAGTTTGCGTGGAGGTATGTGGCACATACGTGCACGTGTGTGTATTCTGTATCATGTAGGTCAATGAGGACACGCAACATCGCCACAAGCATCTGAACTTGTGGTCCATCCAGGAAAAGCTGATGAGTTTCACCCTCAGGAGATGCTGCTTTCCATGGCACCTTCCCCCAACACCTAACGCACACCTAGCGTGCACACGAACCCTCACGCACACACACACACACACACACACACACACGGACTCTGACACACAGTAGTGAAAGATGCCATGTGTATCCAGGTGTCTGGCTGTGCTGTAGCACCCTTCAGATGTCACAACGACAGAAATCAGTGTTCTGACCAGAAAGTCTGCAGGCAGCACGAGTGTGTTACCGTGCCACGAGTGTGTGTGTGTGTGTGTGTGTGTGTGTGTGTGTGTGTGTGTATGTGTGTGTGTGTGTGTGTGTGTGTGTGTGTGTGTGTGTGTGTGTGTGTGTGTGTGTGTGTGTGTGTGTGTGTGTGTGTGTTGGTGCATCTGTGCACGCATATGCACGTGTGCTTGTGTGTGTTGCTTATTCCTAGAGGGTGGGGGGTGAGAAAAACAAGTGAGAAAACAGCAAAACAAGTTAAGAGACAATGAAGAAAGCAACAGTGGCACCTGCTTCCCCTGGTGTGGAGGGTGAAGAAGCTGCACTGCCTGGTCCTTTGATGTGCTCTGCCACTAATGATGCCACTGATAATTTCATCTCTAGATATTTCAGTCCAACAGCATGCACTGTATCACCTTTATCTCCCCTTCTAAACCTCCACAAACATGCTCCCTTCCAAACACACATGCACACTTTTTTTTTGGGTTCAGTTATGTGGCCAGATGTCCAAGTTGACATAGCGCTTAAGGCGTTTGACTGGATGAAACAGTGCATTGGCTGCGGGTAAAGAGGGATTAAAACAGGGCCTGAGGCACTTGTGTTATATTGAAAACATCCTGGGCTGCTTTGTATGGAGATTTGCATACATTGGGGTCTGTGCGGCGATGGCCCATCTGCTGGAGTGCATTGTCCCCCAAACAACAAAGTGTGTTTAAATATTTCACATCTCCATCTACTGGGACAGAGAGGTACGTAGGATATGAGTGGAGAGTGAGAGAAATAGAGGGCGATGGAAGGGGGTGAAAAAAAAAAAAAAAAAAAAGACAAAAAAAGGAACGAGTAGATTGGCACAGCTTTGAATTTGAACTGCTCCCAAATGTGCCTCAGTCAGAGCCACAGTAAATAACACTATCGCCGGCCAGGATCCGGGGAAACGAGGAGAATCTAAATATAATATGTTGTAAATCTGAATTCTGGTGGAAAACATAACTGTCTGAATACAGTAATGATGATGTGAAATGTAAGTTTTGTCCATCAGACATGCAGATATGTGATCGAAATAGTCAGCTAAATATAAAACAGGTTTTAATTTCACAAACTTTCCATTTGACTGTCGAAACTTTCTGTATTTTCACCTAATATTAGTAGATTTATTTTATCATGCTTGCAGTTTCAAATTAACTATGAAAGATAGATATGTTGATAGAAAAAAACCTGGCAAATATCCATAGCAGACAGTTTGTTACAGACTGGACCAGTATTAAGTTATCATCCCTCTGGCCCAAACCCTCTTTATTGTATTAATGCCATAACTCTGGCTTTCTGTGACATTTAATGACACTGTAAAATTAGATAATTACTGTAATATATCTGTGTACTCATGCCCGTTTCCGAGGTCAGAAACATAAAAATTAATAAGGAACAAGTGGGAGAAAGGGGACAGAGTAGAGAGATTAAATGAGAGTGTGTGTGTGTGTGTGTGTGTGTGTGTGTGTGTGTGTGTGTGTGTGCAAGAGAATCTGAAGTGACAAAGATGGCAAAAGTTAGTTTTATTAATGCAAAGAGAGCACAGAAGTTACTCTGACGGCCAGTGTTTTTTATGCATCCTCTCTCGAAACCTCTTGCATTTTTATTCTCGCTCTCCTCTCCCCGTGTGTCTTTCATTTCAAGCAAAGCACACATCAAATGAGAAACACGCTCAGGGCAGTGGATGGTGGATGGAACAGTAAGGTGATTTAACGACGGGACGGTTTGTGTGTAGGCTGGACAGCCTGGTGCAGCCTCCGTCTTCACACACAAAACCCATGCTCACATTTACACGTACGCACACACAAGACAGACGCACACACACACTGACACCAAATATCTGAAAAAAAAAGAAAGAAAAAAAACAGCCAAGATGGACGTGAGGAACATGTTGCCTGCACGGGGGAGGATTTTGGAAAGAAGAGCGTGGTCAATCTGTTTGTTTCTCTGCCACATCCAAGGAGAGTGATAATTTCATTTTCTTTCATTATTTTCTCCCTTTTATTGTACTCCTATGTCAGATTTTAAAAGCTGCTGAGGTTTACGTTTAAGGAAAGAGCATAGCAGACAATGATTTTTATTTATTTTTGCGACGAAATGTCAGTCATTCTGTCTCTCGTGTTCCCACGTAGTGAGACATCAAGACAGCAAATACAGACGATGCCACCTGAACCTCGTACCTCTGCCTCGTCTCGCTGCATCTCCCTCCGTCTAATCATGTCTCGTAAGCCAGTTCATTTATGCGAACCCTTTAGTCGCAGAAGGTCACGGCTGGGGAGTCTGTGAAAAAGTATAACAGACACACATTAACCCCCATTTAATCAGGATTACAGAGAACAACCAAGCATTATTTAACACACATCACGGAGCATGACAGCAGTAGGGAAATATGGGACACACACACACACACACACACACAAACACAAATCCAGCACAATCAATCTAATGGTGTGCATTAGTTAACTGCCAAATGTTGGGCTTTTTATGGCAGGATCACCCGTCCCTTGAAAAGATAAATACGGTGCACAGATCCCAGTAATTACAGCAATCCCCTTACAGCACACAGAAACCGTCCTCGCTCACCGCCAGCCTCTCTGGAGTGCTCTCGCCATGTAGATTAAGTCATTTAGGACAGTTTTAGGGCAGCGGGGTGACGGACAGAAGAGGAGCCGGATGGAGAGGAGACAAAAGGACAGACAGGGGTGGTGTTAATGCGTTTTGTCTTTACTGTATTTTGGGGGAGGGGTTGTACTTAAAAAAAAAATATGTAGACACGCCAGAGAAAATGAAAAGATAAGGACACAGTCAAATGCATGTTGACACACCTGTGATATATGCAGCAACACAACAACACATGCAAGGGTTATGTTGCCAAGTATCATAACATCATAATAGGATCTCCAGTCCTCAGTCAACACATAAAGTAAAAGGGTCAAGGCCTTTGTGTGGATAATATCAAATGAATGTGCAATGAAGACAATTGTGACCAAATCAAGCCAACATGTAAGGCTACCACTGTGTCTGTGTTACAATGGGAATAATATTATTATGTATATGGGGTGGACAGAAAATTTATGCGAACACAAATTAATACTATAGCTGTGCAATGAACATGAAAATTGTAATGTTGAATTACTGTTGAGACTCAACAGGTGAGCTCTCTGATGCATTTTGATTTATTTTTAGGGCCGTAGTTTGTGGTCATTATCAGTGGGCAACTTCCGGGTCTGAGATGTGAAGCCAATGCAGAAGTGCCTTAAACTTGCATTCTTTCTAATAGCCAGCAGGGGGCGACTCCTCTGGTCGCCAAAAGAAATCTGATTGTATAGAAGTCTATGAGAAAATGAGCCTACTTCTCACTTGATTTATTACCTCAGTAAAGATTGTAAACATGAGTTTATGGTCTCAATCGCTAGTTTCAAGTTTTCTTCAACACAGTATGATGTTCATTTAGTAAATTATGGTCCCATTTAGAGTCAAATAGACCATAAAGCAGGGTATGCTTTAGGGCGTGGCTACCTTGTGATTGACAGGTTGCTACCACAGCGTTGTCCGGTCTGGGAGTTGTCCGTGTTTTTGACTTATTGTAACCCTTTCACAGTGTGAAAGAACGGAAAGAATGGATCTGGTCTGAGCTGCCTTTGACAAGGTTGAAAGGAGTAATAAAGTTTGCCATCCTGGTTCAGACTACGGAGCCGCAGTGTTGTTGTTTTATAAATATAGGCGCAACTCAACCCGTTCTGCACAGCGTGATTGGTTGATGTCTTTATTCAAAGTGCGAAAGCTCAGAAAATCGACCTTGTTCTGAAAAAAATGACGCCGCTTTGCCGCGTAATATTCATGTTCTGTGCGAAAGCATGACAAAAACAATAGTTCGAAAAAATATATTAACATGCAAATTAATCGCACGAAACGCATCTTTATTCACCAAAAAGCTTTACGTGTATCCTTGAGGCCTAACAAAAAAATTATCCTTCCTCATGAAAAATGTTCTGAATATTTGAAATCATGCTTTGTTTACATTTATGTTTGCTCGCTTGCAGTCTTCACCTTCTTCGCTACACTTTTTTGTGTGTTACCGCCACCAACTGTCGAGCGGTAGCGGTGGAATTACGTCTCTCGCGTTACTCGCTTGTGTGCGAGATGCAAACAAAACAGGGATCCACTTGTAAAAACATTGCTCCATAGCACTCCAAGTGGTCAGAAACCCCACCGAATGCCTTTAAAACAGCTGTCATTTTTTATCCTGTCCGCTTTTTGTATGCAGCAAAATCTCAATGCTGTCATGTTAAAAAGTCTTCTGCTGCAGACTATGTCGATACATTTCTTTCTGGTGAAGATCACAGAAAGTTTAGACTCCTCAGGACGCCTCGACTGTGTCTGCGAATGTTGGTCTGTGCAAGTGTGTGTGTGTGTGTAAAGGGCAACGATGGGTGCAGTTTAGCAACTGAGTAAAGCCTTCAGGCCGCCGGGCGATTGATGTCCAGCGGGTGGCTGAGGAACACTAACTCACACTGCTCTCTGACTGCACCTAAAACTCTCATTAGTTTAAGTGTGAGAGCTCTCTGCCTCTGCACCCTTCAGACAACGCGGAGAGGCAGAGGGCCAAAACCTCACCACATGCAGGGGAGGCATCCGAGGAGGTGAGCGTGCACGTCTGTGAGCACACAAACTTTGACACAATAACACATTTTTACACACATTAGTCTCTCTGTCTGTGTCTTCTACTGTTTTTTCTTGCAGCGTGCAGCTTAACAGCAGGGCCTAATGAGGTCTAAAATATGAGCGGTAAACATTCGTATGGACAGATGTGGATTAATGTTCATCTTTTCTTCAAGCCAGAGATTAAAGCTGATTTACCGCCTAACAGGTTTTATTTATTTTTTTTCTATTTGATTACAGAGAGAGAGAGAGAGAGAGATAAATGAAGAGAGGCACAAAGAGAAACAAAGGAAGAGTGATTGTGACTCTTACTTATGGGGAAGTTGCCAGAGGAAGCCAGACAGTGAAAGTGGAAGGAACAAAGACAAAAAAAAAACAGCGGGATTGGATGGAAGGGGAGGCAGAGGGAAGCGTCAGATGCTCCTTACTCCTGTTGTGGGCTGCTGAAGTGAAGGAGGAGAAATTTGAGTCATGGGGACGGAATCCGAAATGTCAACAGATTGAGTCAGAGCAGAGCTGGGACCGTCTGGAAGGAGAGAGTATCAACACTGACTGAGGGGCACACAAGATTTTGGGACTGTCAATGGGCTGATGGCAAAATTATTGGACATGTGTGTGTGTGGATGTGTGGATGTGTGTGTACATGTTGCATGGGGGAGGATGTGGGATTGGCTTAGTCTGCTGTCTATAATGAATGGTTAATGTTAGTCGGGGAAAAAATGAATACGGTCACCATCTGCTCGATCTAAGTCTGCGTTCTGTGCTTGTGTGCACATTTGTGTGTATGACAATCATGCCGACACACACACACACACACACAATGTGCTCTTGGAGAGGGATTTGGAAATATGGAATGGAAGAAAAGGGAGGGAGGAAGAAAGAGAGGAAGAAGCAGCTAACAGAAGAGAGATATGAAACAAAAACCTGCACCAAACTGGAGAAAAGAGACTATGAAAGGGAGAGAAAAAATGATATGCGTGTTTAGATGTAGCAGAGACGCAGATACAGGTGAGCACAAATAGGGCACGAGTCATGAATTCTGTCAGGTATCGCAAGCACATGTAGCCTATGGCTGCAAACACACACACACACACACACACCAAAAACATTCACTGTAAAGGAATAGAAAGGTTTGTATTACCGATACTGTAAAGGAAGTTTACAATTAAAACTATAGAAAGATTTGTGTTAGCGACACACATACACAGCGGTGGAAGAAGTATTCAGATATTTTTACTTGAGAAAAAGTAGCAGTACCACCATGTAAAAATAAGTAAAAGTGCTTAAATATTTTACTCAAGTGAAAGCGCAGAGATAATATCAGTTAAACTGATTTACTGTAAGTATTAAAGTAAAAGCACTCATTATGCAGAATGGCCCCTGTCATTCTAATATTGGATTGTAAATATTTAAGAGAATTCTAATGTTGTAGCTGGTTCAATTAGAGCCAAGTCAATATTTTATATTCACACTTTTTGTGCAATTTGATAGTTAATAATCTACAACATCATATTTAATGAAATTATTGCATGTTTTGAATATTTGTATGAATCTGTAGAGCAAATACAGCTGTCAAATTAATACAGTGCAGAAAAAAGTACAATATTTTCTTTTGATATGTAACGAGGAGGTAGAAGTATAAAGTAGCATATCCTGAAAATAGTAAAGTACAAGTATCCTTAAATTGTAATTGAGTAATAATTGCTTTCCACCAATCCAAAAACATTATATTCTTTGTCATTTAAAATATTTATCATACCTAAATGCCAAAGAAGAGTCTCATATATTTATGTCTAATAATTGTCAGGAGTTCAGTGTGATATTAAAAAAAAGAGTTAGTGTTGAGTTATGTAAGATCCAGTTAACAGTTTTGAAGGTATAGGTGGGCACAGTTTAATAGGTAATTTAATACCTACTGTTTTTATTACGTTAAAGAAAATGCAGTTTAAATATTACAACTAGAAATTGAAGATGTCTGTACAGCTATCTGTTACTAGACTACCCTTTAAATACACAGTAACAGTATTTAAAGCTTTAGGGGGATTACAAGTGTTGAGGACACCGGAACAGTATCATACTCGGCTGCGCTCACACATAAACACACACACACACACTCTCTCTCTCTCGCCCACTCGCACACCAACACAGAACAAATGCATGTCCGCTGTGTCTGTGAACACATCACATTTGTCTCCACAGACTTTAAAACCTAAAAAAAAAAAAAAAAAAAAAAAAAGTTTTCATGCATCATCACGCTCTCGGGTAGCCATGACAGAGAAGGAGCTGCAGCACTGATAAAACATTTGTGATACATCTCTGAACACTGGGTTGATAAGTAAATACAGCCTACATCGATAATCCTCATGTCACTATGCGCTCTGTATTATGCAGAATGCTGCACACACACACACACACGCACACACACACACACGCACACACACTGCCAGGTTGTGATTAAATTCTCTGTGGCCTATGATCCGCCTCTAAATCTTTGCAATTTTCATTTTATGCAGCTTTAATATGGATCATAGTTGCTCTCAGAGTGCCCCATCTCCTAATCTGGAGCAATCTGAGCTGAGCCTGGCTGGGCCAACAGCTGACGCTAAGCCAAGCAGTCACACTCAACCAGCCAGCAAGTCAGCCACACACAAAGCCTCTGTGTGGCAGTTGGTAGGCCCAAAATGACACAAGATAGGAGGAGCTGGAAATATTCCAGAGGAATTTTTCTGAAATAGTTCAGCAGAGAGTGACTGAAATAGCAATTCATGGGGGTATTTTGTATAAAAACATCTAAGATGTGTTGTTGTCTGACAGCAACTAAAGGAAAAACTAAATAAATGAATCTACCATGTTGACAATTTTGCAGAAAAGGGATATTTCAGTGAATAAATTAAAGATGCTAATCTAGTTGTTGCTGCTCATAATAAATGCCGTACATGTGCATGGACCTATATCCTGATCTGATTATGATGTGATGAGCACGGCTGGGTGTTTGTGTAGAGGTTGAAGGAGGTGGAGGGAGGGACTAGCGGAGGTCACGGAGCTGCGGTGTGTTTGGGTGGGCTACCATGTCAGGGCATATTAGACACACACACAAACAGTAGATTTTCACATGATATTCAGCAAACACACACACACAAGATGACCCTGTTTTTCAGAGCATTGGATAAGAGGATTAAGTAATTAAGGGTGCACTGTTAAAAAATGTATATTAATATTGTAATGCTTAAATCCAAACCCGCTGTAGGATCTCTCGAAATCATGCAACATTTAGGATATTTCTTATGTAATTTACTGTAGTAGCTGAAGTAGTACTTTGCATGTTGTGTGTCTTGTTCCTCTCAATCTAGATTTTAATCCGTCGTGTCAAAATATACCGACGAGTAACCAGCTGAAGTGTTGGACCAGGAGCAGGCTCCCTGCTGGGACTCATGTAAATAATACTGCTGCTGATGGAGGAAAAGCCACAAACTGAGCAAAGCTAATGCTAGGCTTAACTCTCTCTCTCTCTCTCTCTCCCTCTCTCTTTCTCTCTCTCTGCCTCTCTCTCTCTCTGTCTGCCTCTCTTTCTCTTTCTCTTTCTCTTTCTCTCTCTCTCTCTCACACACACTGACAGTAGCACACACACACTGCATTACATTACATTACAAGTTTGCTTTGCTTCATCTCTGCAATACTGAATTATCTGCAGATGAATCTAGCTGTGATGATCTTCAGATGATTTTTGATGTTAATGAGGAGCAGAGAGTGAAAATGTGAGAGGGAGAGTGAACATCAGGGGAAGGGGGTCACCCCGCCACCTCAGCCTGCTTAATCCTCCCAGTGGCAGACGGCAAGACCAGTTAGACATCAGGAAACCCTTATGGACATATTTAGAGCATGGCTTTTACCTTGGTGCCCACACATGACAAATAAAAACAAAAACAATTCCATGCTTTTTAAATAAAAGTCCTGTTATACAAAGCTGGTAAATTTAGATTGCCCTTATGCCCATTTTAACATGGAAATAGTTAACACTTCAACCTTTATTTATACTCGAGAGATCGAGTATAATTTGAACATGTACAATTTCAGTTTACCTCAAAAAGCCTGTATGTCCTCATGATACATCAGTAACTGTAAAGTTGCTGCTTTCATCTTTTGTGCATTGTTCATGACATAGTTTATCCTCGTGACATTTGCTTATCTATAATCTGTCCTCTAACTAATCCATCTCTGTTAACATCCAGTTTCACATTAAAAGGTTATTAATAGATTTTTTTCAGATTACCTGTCTCATGTACTACTCTCAGGATATAGTGACCGTTTTATAAAAATAACTTTTTTTAATCATATTTGCTCCGTTTCTACCCACTGCAGCTTTAATCCCACTGATAAGTATTGCCTGTGTAGCCACAGATCTACGTTAATGTCCAAAACTTTTAAAAACACATCGATGAGCCACACCGTTGCACTGGGTGACACATTCTCTCATTGCAATGGACATGAGCTCTGTAGTGTATTTTTATCACCCTGCCGCCCTAAAGAGTCACTTGCACACCAAATCCAAAGCTGAAAATAGTCCCCCACAAATGCACTGATTAACATTTGCTAAAAACCACAATGCCAGCTGTTGTAGGAAATCATTTAGCCTTTTTAAAAAATTAAACTATATATTCATGATCCGTTTTTAAATATTCAGCAGGAATGAATGGGCTTGAATGCAACAGACAGGGTATGGGAGACTTCAGAAAGTCTTCAGACTAAAATGTTGTTTTTTGTCCATTCATGGGATTTGATGACAATTAGAAGAATATAGAATATTGCCAGCCACATCCTTTGAAACCTTGTCATTATTAATCCAATTTTTTGTATGCTTCAGTCAAAAGTAATTGGCCCCTCTACTCCCTACCGCAATCACAAACATTGAAGTGAAATGTTTCTTTACAACAAGAGTCAAAGAAAGTCCTCTCTTTGAGGCACACTGAAAAATACTGGACATGGAGAGAGCTGGAGTGTCCACGAGGTGTGGCATGCTGAGAGAGAACCAGAGCACACACTGCAGCCATCTTAAATACGGGTGAGCCAGTCGGTACAGGTGTGCCACATCTCCTCCGACGACCTTTAGGCACTCTGGAACACACACACACACTACAACAGGACAACCACAGCAGGGTCGTCACAACCTTACAGGTGTGTCCTTTTCCAAATCATGCCCAATCAATTGAATCTACTGCAGGTGGACTCCAATCAAGGTGTAGAAACTCAAAGATGATCAAGAGAAATGGGAGACACCTGAGTTAAATTTTCAAGTGTCAGCAAAGTGTCTGAATCCTTAAAAAAAAAAAAAGAAATTAAAACTTTTTTATGTCAATGTGATATTTCAGTTTTTTCTTTCTCATAAATTTACAAAAAAAAAAAAATAAATCTAAAATCCTGTTTCCGAATTGACATTATGGGGTATTGAGTGCATATTGATGAGAGAAAAAAAAATGTAAACGATACTTTTTGGATGCACTGTATATATTACATCACTCAATATTCAAGAACAATACAGGTAAAATGGCACAAACATGCCCTCTCGTGAATTGCACTACAGGGCTTTGTGGCATACCAGCAGTATGGTTTTAATGCCAACAAACTTGTCCCTCTGTGTGCCGAGACATTAAGGTCGCTGTCAGGAAGTGGACAAGTGCAGGTTCACCTCAGTGAACATGATTAAATCACACAATAACCTCCTTCCTCTTATCAAATCCTCTTAAGCAGGCTGTATTACATATCTGCCAAACAAAGAAAACTCAATCAGAACAATCAACCGAGCCAGGCCAAGCCCGCCGCCCTACCAGCTTGTCTGATCCCATTGCCGTGATTAAAATGAAAATGGAGCCGGGACATTACCAGGAATCCCATGTTCACCTTATAAGGAAGATCAGAAGTCTGTGTGTGTGTGTGTGTGTGTGTGTGTGTGTGTGTGTGTGTGTGTATGTGTGTGTGTGTGCGCGCATGCAAAAGGGGATAATATAAATGTGTCCTGTGTAATTCCCCGGCTTGGATCACAAAACACTGTTTTTATTGTTTGTAATATTAATAGAAGAAAGATTACTATTGATGGGATTGGATTAGTAATATTTAGCATTTCCATTCTCAAAAAGTAATAAATTAATTTGTTTATGAGCAGCGTGAGGAAAACATGTTTTTATTGTGATGCACGGCAGCACGGAAGCACCTGTATACAGCACAAGTTAAGCCCAGAACAACGTCACAAAAGAGCTGCTGGATTTTAGATTCTGGTTGCAAATCAGGCAATAAAGTACTGATTTTAATATCAAATACAAATAAAATATACTTAACATTTCAGCATACTGTGTTCCATAGCTTTAGTAGGGCTGCAACTAATGATTATTTTCATTATTGATTAATCTGCTAATTATTTTCTTGATTTATCAGAAAATAGTGACGACTGGTACAAAATGGACTCACCCCGAGGGGGACGTCTTCAAATGTCTTGTTTTGTCCAACAAACAGTCCAAAACCCAAAGATATTCAATTTACTATAGAGTGTGACAAAGACAATCCAGATAATAACATAACTTTGCCAAAAAATGTAACTCAAGACCACATAATGTTCATTTTGATTTTAAAAAATATGAATTGAGGGAGGAGCCTGACCCTGCCCAATATGGCAGCATAACAGACCAGCCTCCGATCAATACTCAATAAAAATCCCCGAATTCAAATACTTGAAAAGAAAATGACACATTTGAAACAGAAATAAAAAGGGGAAGAACATCAAGAAGACAAAAAAAAATATCAAAATCTTGGATGTCGGACACAGAGGGGTTGCAAAGAGGATGAACACATGGAGTTTGAAGCAGTGGATATGATATGGTCAGGTTTGAAAAACATCATTAAGGATATTCACGACTTTAAAACTGAGCTGAAAACAGAGTTCACCACATTTAAAGAAGAAATTTAAAAAAGAAATGAAGGTTGATTTTAAGAGGGACATTAACCAATAGCTAATTAACCACAAGAATTGAGGGGGGCGAACGGAGAATTGATGACCTAGAGAGTTGGAACATGGCGGTAAAAGATACCCTCCTTCAATAACTGAAACAGCAGAAAATACTACAGGAGAGGCTGACAGACCAAGAGGGAAGAAACCGGCGGAATAATATTCGTATCTTTGGCCTGAAAAATGGAGTCAAGGGCAGCTCCGTCCTGCAATTCATTGAACAACTTCTGAAAACCGAGCACTCACCGACAGAAACTGATCTACAGATCTAGCAATCTCGGAACCCATCAGCTACCGGTCTGACGACAGATAAGTCTCCGGGGGCAAGGGGCCATATTTCTGGTGGCGGATACCTGGGCCAAGACTTCCTTTTCCGTGTGCTGCTCATTGTTTACAGTCCAATTAGCAACTTGAGATACGAGACTGGAGTTGGAGTTGCGAGACGACGTGTACGACCGGATTGTTTCACAAGTATCCAGTTTACAAGCTTATTTTAAACCAATAAAAAGCTAAATAATCATCAGATGATAGCCAGTGGGTTCCCAGATTGCATTTCGACCAATGTCTTTTGCTCTCCACACGGACTGTTTACCTGCATTCAACCAAAGCCTGCTCAAACGTGATTGGTCAATGCTACTCTGACTATAAACGGAAACCAGAACGCTTCCGATTCCAAAATGTTGTATCTTTTTCATTCTCTCCCTGTTAAGAATCCTCAAGAAAAGTTACAAATATGGGATATGATGATCTCCAGATTTATATGGAATGGTAAAAAAAGATCCATGAATAAAATCCTGTAAGTTATAACTGGCCAAAGATAAGGGTGGCACGGCACTCCCAAATTTCTAAGATTACTATCATGCAGCACAAGTCGGACCAGTAATCAAGTGGTGCGACAAAGACTAGCGCAAAATGGAAAGATATTGAGATGACTGTGGCAGACATTCCAGTCCAGTCCGTGATTGGTAATATTAAACTATGATGTCAGATTTAAACCAAGTTTGAGGGATCAAATCTTCAGAAATTGGGAGAGAAAGGGAGTCACAGTAATGTGTACAATAACTAAAAATGGAAATATAATGAGTTTTCAGGATTTGAAAGAGAGATATGAATTAGAAAAGGAGGACTTTTTTTTTTTTTTTTTTTTTTTTTTTAGATATTTGGAGTTGAGGGATTATTTTTTAAATGAAATACCTCAAAAACCATAAATTGGCTGCTGGACGTAATGATGCAGAAATACGGTGAAACAAGATTTAAGGCAATCTCAGTACTATACCCAAATCCGAGAGACTGTAAAGCCTCCTCTACTATGTACATCAAGGTTAAATGGGAGGGGACATTGAAATTACAATCGAAGAATGGCTCAGCATGTGTGAAACCAGCCCACTCTCATTCCATGGGCGTAAAATATCGACATTTTGTCACGCCCCTTGGCATGTGATACCAACGCACAAGGCACCCTTTAGAACCTGTATGAGACGCACCGTAACTACAACGTAAATCCATCCGCGTCAATATTAAACGCTCAGAGAAAGTGCTCCGAGAGTGTGGTGACGTAGTTTAAAGAGCGAAAAGACACTTTTCAGTCGCAGTAAACACGTGCTTAACATTGTGAATTAAACAAAAAACCCTTGCATAAGTTTACCCAACAAAACCACTTTAGTTAGGTTTAGGAAAAAACAACATGGTTGGGCTTAAAATTACTAAATTTGTAAGGTGAAAATGTGACTTGAAGTTGTGAACACGGGACATGAACGAACAGCTGATTGTAACAAATGATAAATGATTTTGTTAGTTAATGGAAAATGATGGATGAAACTAATGCTTATGGAATAACTGATATATACAGTTCAAGATACTGGATTTGTGTACACCCTTCTTCAATAATGGCCATGGCTGTTTTCTCTGTGTTTTTTGGTTTATTTTGTTTATTTGTGTTTTCTTTTTCTATCTGTCTGATTGTAAAAAGTCATAAGTTAACATACACAATACTTTTGGTTGTATGCACAATCAAAAAAATCAATAACTATATAAATAAAAATATATATAATCAATCTTAAGCAACTTTCAAGTCTCTCTACTAACTACTAACAATGGGCCTCATGCAGAAACATTCTCTTGAATTTCTCTTATATTTTCTGTTAAGAGGAAAAATAAGAGAAGTCAACTCTAGATGCACCAGATGTTCAAAACCATCCAAATCTGCTCTCACCCAGGTGTGCTGAATGATGAATCCCACTTGATCATGAAATTGGAGGCTGATTGTTTATTATTAGCAAAGGCAACGTCCCCTAACACTATATAAGGGCAGGTGTTGTGCCGTGTGCAAATACTCTGGCACATGCCCAAGAATCGAAGAGAAGCCACCAAAAAATGCAGATAGATCACGACCACTCGTAGAATTCTCTCTTACCGAAGAGAAGAGCAAAAATAAGAAAACATTGTTGAATCCCAGAAATGAATGAGTACTGACAAAATAAGAACAAATTGTTGATACAAACAAAAATAAGAGGAAATTTGTTCGTATATCACTTCCTGCATGAGGCCCATTTTTTTTGTTTTCTTTAAGTTTGGTCAGCAGTAATGCAGTTTATATGTGATTTTGTAATTCACAGCCAAAAACATACAAAACCGCATAACATGCGAAGTCACCAATATGGCCTTTTGACGAATTATGCATGTTTAGTGTACATATCAGTTTGTGTTTGTGTGTGTGTGTGTGTGTGTGTGGGGGGTACTGTCCTCTTCAGAAAACCATGTGTGTGTGTGTGTGTGTGTGTGTGTGTGTTTGTGTGTGTCTTACAGTAAGAGGCACGCTTCACATTACTGCTGCTCCAATTCACTTCCTGGGATAATCCTTAGCACCACAGAGGGAACGGCAGGTGACCTGGACCAGCAGAGATACAGTATGGGGCTCCATTAACAAACACACACACACACCCACAAACACACACACATACACATTTTCACACACACAGAGAACCACCCATTCATAAATAATATCAATATGACCCTCCCTTCACCCTTCACTCTTTCCCTCCGCTTTATCTGCGCTCCTCTATCGTAGTTTCCTCTCTTCGCCTCCCCTCCTCAACTCTTAGTGAAACATATTGTAGCCCTGCTGCCTGACCGTGTCATTCATCCATCGCCCCAAAGTCATCTCCGCCATTAACAGCGGCGTCTAATTAAACCTGTAAATGACAAACACATAGACACAAACACAGGCCATGCTCTAATGGCCCGCTGTAGCAGGGAGACTGATGGGCAGCTGTCTTTTGTCCATCCGCTGTGCAGATCAACCTTGAGACGGGGGACCTGGGGGACGTCTGTTGGGCCACTGAGATAACACTGGAAGGTTAGCAGAGCATTGATAATGAATGATTTATATACAGTAGCCTGGCACTTAGATAAGTTAATTGATTCATTAATTGAGAACAATATTGCCTTTTAACAAGGTAATGTTTTCATTGGTATGTCTCACATATGAGTTCGTCTCTTTCCAGATATTCATATTAGCAAAACAAAGACAGCGGGGGGCACCGCGGAAACAAACAAGAGGTGTTTTTCTGTTGTTTGACTCGGGACCAAAAACAATTGGAGAACAATAAACTGTTTCCGCGGATCATATCCGGCGTTATTATCCTCTTATTTGCATTCTATGAAAAAGGAATAACAAGGTAGTGGAGCTGTGGATTATCCAGAGCCCCTGTATTAACCACTGTGGCATTAGCATTATTAGCCTAATGCTAACTTCTTCACGTAGAGGGTGACAAAAATCAAAAGCACTGAAAGTCACTCTTTCTTACTCAAAGAGAACGAGAGAGATGGCTTTATTAAACGACAACATTTCTGCTGACTTCCCCATCTATCCACGTCTGTTTTTATCTGTTTCTGTCTCTCTCTTTCAATCACTAAAATCATCCACTCGTGTTCTGAAGAAACCTCAGGATGAAAAAACAAAAAAAGCTTAAATCCATTTCCATATTAGTATGAAAATGTTAGAGTATTTCAGAGGAATTATCCCCCTCCACAAAACAGAATAAAACCCCTCTTATTCCTGCTAATCCTTCAAAGACTGTGATATTACCTGATAGGATGTTGTACAGTGTGAATACTATCAACAAGACAAGCCGAAAATAATGTAAGCAGGTCCCCATTGTGGAGATTAGAGCGAGCTTGTCTCTCTCCCAATTTATCTCTTCCCCGAAATGTAACGCCTCGTTTTCTCTGTATTTCACCAGCGTCCCTGTCTCCCAGATTAAATTATCAACTAACTGGAAGCTACTTGTTTCTTTTGCTTTGTCCCACAGCTTATAAAACAAAAGTAATTTACACATCCAGGACAGGGGTTAATGGAGAGAAATAAGTAAATAATTAGAGAGTAAAGGAATAGTTTGAGGGAACATCTTGTAAGTAAAAATGTACTTGAGATGAGATTGTGTATGGGATTTTTCCCAACTTGTCACGCAGACAATAGCCCCTATCACACATGCACTGCAACCCTGAACTTGCAGGGAGGAGGAGGAGCTGTGTGTGAGAACGCAAATGTCCGAATAAGATGAACCGGACATTAAACGGACCGGACATTACTCTGCCAGCTCCCTAGACAAAGCCTGTGTAATGTCAGATTGAGCCCGTCATTGTCCAGAGAATTCACAGCGAGCGAGTGGGAGTGTTGGTGACGTTCATATCATACGGCTGGCGCGAAACCGGGAGAATACAAACATCCGAGGGTGAAGGAGAAGCGTCATTTACACAAAGATTCGGGAAGCTCTGTCTGGTAAGGGCCTATGCCGAAATCGTCAGACAAATTCAAGGAACGGCAGGAGACCAAACGAAGTATTTCCACTTGGTGAGAATGCGTCTGACACGGACAATCTACATGTGTGAAAGGGCAACTCCGGACAATATCCGGACCTGATTCTCCCGACATTGTCTGGAGTTCATATGAGAAAACGGCTACTGACACATTTGGGATTTTTAGCCTACCCTACTAGACGGTCGGACTGTTGATGCAACCAAGAGACACGAGAGGGTGGAGCTAAGTACAACTGAACGCTGAATAAGAAATTTTTAGGCGACCAAAAATGTTATAATTAACTTTCATGAACTGAAAACACACTGTGAAAGGGTTGAAGTTGTAAGACGAAAACACGGACAACTCCCAGACCGGACAACGCCGTGGTAACGACCTGTCAATCACAAGGTAGCCACGCCCTAAAGCATACCCTGCTTTATGGTCTATTTGACTCTAAATGGGACCATATGTTACTAAATGAATATCATGGTGTATTGAAGAAGACTTGAAACTAGCGATTGAGACCATAAACTCATGTTTACAATGTTTACTGAGGTAATAAATCAAGTGAGAAGTAGGGTCATTTTCTCATAGACTTCTATACAATCTGACTTCTTTTTGCAACCAGAGGAGTCGCCCCCTGCTGGATATTAGAAAGAATGCAAGTTTAAGACCCTTCGGCAATGGCTTCACTTTTCAGACCAGGAGGTTGCCCACTGTGGACAAGTGAAATCTGGGACCCATAAAGGCTCTGGCCTTGTTTGCTTTTAGTTGCATTTTTTAGCTTCAAAACCTTCTGCAAAACAGTTTTGCACAACAAGGCAAAGTAAATGGATTGTAAATAATCACCTGCAGGGTAGCTGAGAACTTGATTGACTGATGTACACTAAGCCTGGTCACAGTGTGACAAAGGAGCCTCATGTCATAGAGCAAAGTGCTCAGACTGTTTGTGTGTGGTAATTGGTCCTAGAGAGAGGAAAATCCCAGAGGCTGAGCTGCAGGACACTCAAAGCCCCTCAAGTCCAGCTCTTTTCGGCTCTATACATATTGAACAGTGGAGTCAGGGGGCTAAGAAGATTATCACAATGGGATGAAGAGGCCGTAAGAGCCTTTGTGGCCTCGGTGCACAGTGAAAGTTGCTACAGCACTCACAAGCCCTTAAACTGCTTGACCTTAAAAGCTCTGTTTATGAGCTCTCAAGGAAAAAAGCTGTGGAAACGAGAAATAAATAATAAATAGAAAACACAATTGATAAAACGGGAAAACAAAGTGGTGCAAATATTTTGTCAGTGTTACGCGCAAGGAAAGAATACAAGAAATGTTGTCAGGTAAAGAATAGATGTCATTGCCTGAAGCAAAATCGTCATTGTGTTATTTTCGCTTAAAATGTAAAAATCCTTGGTGCACCTTCCTCATTCAGCACAGGATTATGTTGTGTGTGTGCGTACGTGCGTGCGTGCGTGTGTGTGAGTGTGTGTGGCGCGAGCGACTGAAGCATTGAAATGACATGAAGAGTTATTTGGGCTGTAATGAAGCTGCTTAATGAAATCAGTGCCCTTGAAAGTTCTTCATCAATTTTAGCTCCCTCGCTCACTTGCTCGCACTCCACCATTCCAGCCTGTCAGCTAATCCACGCGCGCGACACAATATTAATTAAACACAGCGTTTCCTGAAGTACTTAAGTGAAGCGCTATCATTGATAATGAGCAGGTTTAAAGGAGTCACATCCCTCCAAAATTACTTTTTAAACCGGCCTTATTAAGCAGAAAATGAGGCCCAAATCAGCCTACAAGCTCCTCATTAAAAGCCACTGATCCTTGGCCACGCGCATGTTCCAATGGTTTTAATTAGGCTAGCGCGAGATCGTCGGCGACAGGAAGTGCCATTAATCTTGTCTTTTCATTCAGAGAGAGGGGGGGGGGGGGGGGGGGGGGGGGGGGGGCTTCAGCATGTTGCAGCCTCAAATGCCACAACATAATGAAAATTAAAATTATAAAATCAAGTGACATACTTTGAATTGTTCGTCATTTGTGTAGATTCAGAATGAAGCGATGGAAATATACAGTTTTACACTTCCCTTCTGTTAAGACCTTTAGCATCACTTTGTCATTACAATACAGTCTTTCACAGACACACACACACACACACACACACACACACACACACACACACACACACACACACACTCACACACACACACACACACACACACACACACACACACACACAAACAGGATGAAATGTGTCTTCATTTTCTGTTGCTCTTGCTGTAGAGAGGACGGTCCCGGCCCTGCCTGTCACACCTTCTCCGCATGGAGGATTATGGATGGCCAATTACATCGCTTTTGTCATTAATTAATGAGGATAACGAGCTCCCCCTGCTCCCCACAAAACCGTGGTGCTCCTCAGCTGGTACTGAGCAGGGAGAGGGGTGCTGGGCCATGTGTGTGTTTGTCTGTATGAGTGTGTGTGTGTGTGAGAGAGAGAGAGACGGCGAGGGAGAAAGAGATATGTGAGTGAAGAGGTTATGGTGTGTACAAAAGGCTGAACACAGAGATGATTGTTGACCCCAGGGCTTTGCATGTACATTTGTCCAGCGAGTTGAGGTGTGTGTCTGTGTGCGTCTGTGTGTGTGTGTGGGTGTATGTATGTGTGTTTGTGTGTGTGTGAGTGTTTGCTCACCACCAGTCCTGTATCTGTGGGGGCCATTACAGAGATTAGGCCGTGCTACAGTAACGGATGCCCCCGATTGTCAGCTCGTATCCTCTGTCAAGACAACAAGCTAAAAGGGAAAAGAGTGAGAGTGATGGAAAAGGGGGGGGAGGAGAAACATGGAGACAAGCGGAGGGGGGAAATAGAGGCTTTAACAAAGTGGAAGGGAAGTCTCGCAACAAAAACTGGGACGCCATGAGATCTATCTCCACGCTCACAAAGAGCACCTATGAGAGACGATGAGTAGGACATCATATTCAACAACCCTCTCTCCGCTCCCTCCCACCAGGCTCCATTTGGCCCCTGCCACACTGTCTGGGTCTACCATGCGTGGTGTCAGGTGCCTTGTGGCGATAGGCAAAACGCTTTGCCCGACTGCCATGTTTCGAGGGTTTGCGGCCATATGAGCACACACAATGCACAAACACGCAGACACATACAAACAGACATCCCCTCTCCTCCAACCCCCCCTTCAGACGTCTGATTAACGAATGAAGGGCCCCGGCCCATCCTGCTGCACTCGCAGCAACGTCGCCCCGAATCACATGGCTCCTCGGAACCAAGTGACTCACCCGCTCATCGCTTCCGACAAGGCGGGGCTGCGAGGGACGACGGAGTGTGATGTCATAGTGGAGCAAAGAAGTTGGGGGGGCGGGGGGGGGGGGTCCATGGGTGATGGGTGGGTGGGTGGGGGTCCTTACAGTGCCACCGCCGGCACAAAAACACTGAGGCACCATCTCTTCCTCCTCATCCTACGCTCTCTTTCTACCACCTCTCTCACACACACACACACACACACACACACACACACACACACACACACACACACACACACACACACACTTGTTTAGCCCTATTGTTTATCTCACCTCCTCACCCCTTCCCCCCGTCATGAACCTGCCTGAAACAACCGAATCTTCTGTAAATTCACATTTATGCTTCTGTGAGCAAATTTTAATAAAAAACAAAAATCTAATGTTTCATAAACTCCCTTTATCCCCCCACTGTAAGCATAATCAGAGCTGAAGCATGTTCATTTTCCTTCAAGGCCCCTGTTGTAAGTCCAGTCTGTGTGTGTGTGTGTGTGTGTGTGTGTGTGTGTGTGTGTGAGATGAAGTGCTACAATGTGCATCAGACACATAGAGAGAACTTAATTAGAGAAAACAGCGCTGTCAGATGCATTAGGCAGAGGTACACACTTAAGGGCATATGGTTTTAGTACTATACCATCGGGTTGGAGAAAACCACACAAACATACCTCAAAGCTCCGAGCCATGCTAATGAAATCACTCCCTTTCTATCCCACTGAGAGCAAACACAAATGTTTACAGACATCACACAGTCGGTCCGTACTCCTGCACCACACTGGGCTGTCGTCAGAGTGGTATATTTGCACTGACTCCAGTGCTGTGTGAATAAAGACAGAAACAGAAAACAGGTAAGAATAAGCAGCAAGATGTTCTTTGTAATCTAATTTATTTGATCCTATCCTATTTAGTCTGTAGTTGAGTCCAGAATAAGTATTATACTATAGTAAACACTCCAACCCTAGTCTTTATAAGCAGTATAAACATATAATAAATGGTTTATCACACACTATAATGTAATTGAATGCATTTTATTTGTCAACAACAATGACTCCTCCTGTGGGCAGGTGTATGAAAGATAATGAATGACAATATAGCAAAACACAGTTGTGATGATGTAAAATATGTCCTCTCGGGAGAAGTTGTAATCATTGACAAATACGGTACATGAATCTGCTCATAACAACATTATAGTGTGTTAGAAACCATGTATTAAACATGTACTGCATATAGCGTATATAAATGCTAAACAGGGGGGTTAAACAGTGTGAACTACCTGGATAATTTGGTGTTTTATAAAACCGCACATGCAACAAATGGCGGAAACAATGTGATGAACAACGTGGCAATATTAATTACAGATGACATTATGTTTATCTGCAATGCTCCACCTGGTTGTAAATGTGTTTTTTTTGTGAGGGGTAGACAGCGATGATGCCGGTCAAGCAAATCAATCAGATGCCACCGAGATATCTTCATTAAATATTTTAAGTGTGCATAATTCTCTGTAAATTATATTGCGGGTTTTTTTTTTATCATAATTTTCAAGACGTTTTTGAATTATTGCAGCCTTTTATAGTGTTCCAAGTAGTCTCATTTGCTGTTTTTTTTTTTTTTTTACATCTTGACACACATGGCAGACTTTCTGCAGGGGCATGCCCAGGGCATACTGAGGCATTGATCTGTTTGCTTTGTTGCATCCAAAAAATGAGTGTGTTTGCACAATTCTAATTGCATTGCTAAAAAATCACTCTCTTGTATGTTTGTTTTAGTCTGTATGTTGTATTTTTGCTCGATATATAATCAGTATCATTCATCAAAACACCGAATTACATTTATCTGCTGTTGTAGAATGCAATAGGAGACAAATCGGGTATTCATTAAGAAAAAAAAAAATGTAAATTAGAAAGCATCTCTCTCTACCATCAAATCAAATGAGCATTCAACACACATGTTACACAAAGTAGCATAAATACACGGAGCTTTACCGCTTATTTAATGATATTGTTTTATACTCTGCAGGCGTTCATCTGGGAAAAGGCAAAATACACAAAGAAAATATAGCTCACACATCCCTAAACTACATTATTATCTCATTACAGGGAAAAATGAAGATGATTGGTGATTTTACATACACACCACACATTGCTGGTAGGCTAACGGGTCAGGAAACAAGACCATGTGACCAGCAAAATCACAAATCTGTCTTAATGTATAGACTACATGCTAAATGACACACTGCCACCATGCACTCTGATGGCAATTAAGATAATAAGGTGACACAATAAAACATATATATATTTCAGCAGCTCGACATTACAGGCCTATGGGGGAGGAAAGTGACCACCCAACCGTCCCCGTGCAAAAAAAGGCAACCATCTCATTTATGGCAATTAGGCTGCACGGAGACTGATGGAGCGCAGGGCCCGAGCCCTCACATCATCGGCAGCATTTGTCACATTTCATCCCCGCCGCCCCGGCTGTCTCGTGGGGCCTCAGACAAGACATGTGTCATCAGAGGGCCAATTTAAGATGCCATGGGTGGCCTGTTGTTGTGACATGCAGCTAAATTGTAAGAGAGAGACATGGGGTGGATCACTTAGTCACTCTGTGACTTAAGCATAAATACACCGGCCTGATCTGAATGTCTGTGGTTAGTTTGTGCATAAAACATCAAATGAATAGATATGTTAATAAAGGAAGAGCACCAGTGCGATTGGAAGCAATGATTCCTTTTGGTTTAGCACGTTAAAAAATGATTTTAAAAGATGTATGCTGTTATCACAAAACTTTGAGGAATGGGTGCGATGGGAAAAGTAAAACATAATTTACTGGTTTGAGAACTCAATGTAATGGCAGCATAATGTAATTCAGTAAGGCTGTGTGAATAATATTGGAAAATACTTCCCCACCTCTGGTGTTAATTTGCAGGCTACAAAAACACACTGTAAGCATCTTTTACTGTTATCAAGCTATGTATTTTTATTTAAACTATAAGAAAATCCTGAATTTAAATATGATAAACCCCAAATAGAGCAACAATATAGCACCAACATCAGACTAACATTAAGATAGACCAAGAAAATGTCAGTTTCCAGGTAAAGGTGACAATCAGAGACAAAGAAAACACACACACGTTTTCGTGAATATACCACTATACACTATGACCACTTCTTTTCTAAATTCATCCACTCACAAGTCAAAACCTGCAGCAGAGATCTGGCCTGAGCTGCATTAAGTGGAGCAGGGAGACAGGAGCTGAAATCGTGTTAATAGCCACCCAGAGTAGAAGAGCCCGCCTGCAATCACCCAAATACCCAGAGACAGGTCCTGGGTGCCCCGGGCGGCTCTTGCGCCCTTCCCCTCAGCGCCACCGACCCTGCTGCGTGCCAAACGGGCCCCACCAGCCCCTCCGAGCTCGTTTAGACCCGGCTCCTCATGTCAGAGGGCTTCTCATGCAAGAAAAGAAAGTTGTCAACTCATTTTAGGAGTGCCACTCAGAGGGTGAGAAGTGAGAATCATTTTAGCAGCGTGAGAGGCGACTGTTGGATTTTTTTTTTTTTTATAGGCTCCAATTCACGGTCATTTTTTCATATTCTATCCTTTTTTTTTATCACAGCATTTTTTTATGCGTAAATGTGGAGTAGTTTTCAGAGAGTCTTAAACCATCACATAAAATATCCACAGCATATTTAACATAATAAGCAAAAAATAAATAGTTGAAATAATTATTTTTTAAAAGCAATTTTTTGGCTGGCGTTGAAAGTTTTAGAGTAGCCTATGTATGTTATTAAGTGTGTTATTAATGTGGGGAAAAGGCTGTGAAATGGTTGTTGAAATGAAGCAAACCGGGTCCAAGCATAGATATGTGTTTTAATTATAAAGACATATAAACAATATATGAAATCCATGTTGCAACACAACCAAAAAAAAAAAAACGCTTCTTCAATGTATAGGCTGTATAGTTATATAACCATTAGTAGTATAGTCGGGCTCGGAGCAAGTCATTTTCCACAGTTGTACAATACAATCATGTGAGATGTGCAATAACTTCAAATAATAATAAAAAAAAACAACAACTTGTCAACACATCGTTTCAGAAAATATATCAGCCAAGATCACATTTGTTCCCCACAGAGCTTCAGCACAGTTTCATAATTACTGTATTAAATGTAAAGGATCGCATTTCTACTTTTCATGTTGTTGAATGTTGCATAGATTACAAATAAGAGCTGATAATCCTCCTCAAATTTACCCAAACTCATAATTTGGACATGGCCTGTCTGTAAAGTAGGAGCGACAAAGTGACTTCATGTTATAAGAAGGCCCAAACTGTTTATTTTCTGTGTAGCGTTTATTAAATCTGAATGAAACACTGCAGTATAATTACTTAACCATATTTTAAGATTACGCATTAGACTAAACTTGTTTTTATTTTCCACAGAATGATTTAAAAAATAACTAGAGTGGGAGAGAGAGAGAGAGAGAGAGAGAGAGAGAGAGAGAGACCGACATGGGTGCAGTAAGTAGGCTATAGGTAAAAAGTTCAGGAAAAGAGCGTTAAACCGGATCAAGGCTTGTCGTTGCAGTGTTTGAAGAGACTCGACGGTGTCCCGGAATAAGTGGTGCACTTCTCGGCGCAGGGGGCGAGCGCGGAGCCCGAGAACGGGTAGACGGCAGCCTGTCCAAAGGGCGCCAGGGCGGCGGGGATGGGCGAGGTTATGGTCTGTCCCTGGTTCAGGTACGCCACCAGCCGCCTCATCTCCTCCAGAGCCTGAGCCTGCATGAGGATGTAGTTCTTGGCCAGGAGGAGAGTGGCTATTTTGGAGAGTTTTCTCACCGAGGGGCTGTGGGCGTAGGGGATGACGCCGCGCAGGCCGTCCAGCGCGTCGTTCAGGTCGTGCATCCTCCTCCTCTCCCGGGCGTTGATGCTGAGCCGCAGGGACCGCTGCTCCTTGGACTTCTTGGCGAGGGGCCCCCCCCCGGTCTTGTCGTCCCCCCCGAACGACGAGCCTCTCTTCCGGGACTCGAGCGAGTCGAAGCCGTCCTCGTCGTCGCTGGTGTGCTCCCCGCCGCTCTCGTTGGACTTGGCGGTCCCCGAGGAGAGGAAGTCGGTGGCCGGCGTGAGCTGGAAGCGCCCGGGACTCCCAGGACCGTGGCCGGGGCCGAACCCGAAGGCTGATTGGCCGTAGCGCTGCGTCAGGTCGAGGAGCGCGTCGTTGCTGATGGATTTGAGCAGGTTCTCTTCGCTGACATTCATTTTTTTGTCTCTTCCAGGGGAAAAGTCTTCTCTCCCCGCTTTCGATCCTATCTTTTTTTTTTTTTTTTTTTTTTTGTTTTGGAAAACTGTACTCACGTCTCCCAAGAGTGGCTGTGTTTTTCTAGGAGTTCCTCTCACTCCTTCCCTCTGTCAGTGACTCTTGAAGAAAGGAGGCTGTGGGATGTGGAAGCTGAGCCTCTACAACGAGCGTTCACCTCCTCTGTACTCTGCGCTCTCCCCCTTGTTGCGCGCATAGCCCACGTTTCAACAACACTTCTCTAATTGTGCGCTGCTCGGTGAGATCGGAGCGCTCGTGTCCCCCCCTCTCGTACAATCGGTCGGTTTTTCCTTCTCGCGCGTCTCTCGTGCCCTCCCTCGCCTTGGGCGGATTGTGACTCGCGCTCTGCCCTGCTCGCAAGTTTAGTAGGAGCACGAGGCCCGCCGGGGATTATCTGCCCGTCCAATCAGGGGGGCGTTTTAATTAACTCGGGAAGAGATCGAGACTATACTCCCAGCTTCAATCATGATGTGATAATTGCAACGCAAACTGACACCGATGCCCAGTTACTGCTGTATTGTCCACTGTTATTGGCTATTATAGCCCTTTTTAACCCGTTTTGTAGTGATGAATTTAGCCGAATTACACATATATTTAACCATTATTTTGCTACAAAATGCACAGGTTACAAGCAAAATGAGCTCAATGCAAATATGCAAGATAGGTGGATATAAAGTACTCACCTGTCTGCAGAAGATGTCTGTCAGATCAGAAACACATGAGAGATGAAGTAGGGGAGCAGGAGGACAATGACAGGATCTAAGTATGTTGTGAGGTTTGAACACCTCCAAATTAAAAAATATTTGCTTTGGATCTGTGCATGTAAAGAACAGTGGTAAATTATTGAGAGGGCAGTGACAGACATCCTGGGTGTTATAGGCCATCGGTTCTCAACCAGGGGTCCGGGGACCCCCAGGGGTCCTTGAGGGAGCTCCATTGTGTCCCCAGAAAAATGGGGAATAGTTTATTTTCACTATTTAATTCACTACAGAAGTGAGCCCAATGTGAATAAGAGTCATAGGAGTGACTATTGTGATCATAGGTTTCACTTCCTCCACGGTAGTTGACAAATTCTGGTATTAATCACATCTAACAACCAAAGTCTTTTCAGGTGGACGTCCCTGAAGCGTAATTTTATCAAATGGGGATCCGTGACATAATGTGTATCTATTAAGAGGTCCTTGACATGAAAAAGGTTGACAACCACTGCTATATGCTATAGTTTGCAGCCTGCTCTGGACAAATCAATAAGCGTATACTAGAGGAAGTACCCCTGATCGTCATTCACCTTGCATGAATCAGCTTTGTCAGCATTGGCACCAAAATGCTCAGGGAAAAGTTACACTCAGTCACCTTTGCAGGTAATAAAGCATCTTACACTGACCAGTCAGTGATCAGTGGAAGCCAAATAGCTTCATATATGTCTATGTATTCAATGAGTCATATCTCATGAACACTATAAGCTACTACTAATGCATATAAAGACAATATTATAGGCAACCTACAGGCTTTTGCACCATCAAAATATAACCTAGTGATGCCACAGGTGATAAAAAGTGTTAAGATAATATCACTGAACTCACTGCTGAGTAAAATCACATATATAGGCCTAAGGTTATTGAATCAGTGAATGTTTTTTTTAAGAATCCAAATCAGACATAGCACACATAATATAATGCAATTCTCTGTTTTTGGCAAGTAAAAGCTCTCCTGAGGCTAAGAAACAGGTGCACTAAGTATGAAACTTAATAGAGAAGGTAAGGCTGCCACTCAGTGTCCAGTACGGAGCATTACACTATATGATGAGGATTCATGTGTGATTAAATATTAAAATCCACAGCTGGACTTTACACATGGCTTCCTGCAGGTTCAGTTCCCTGCAGGTTGTGTGCTACAGTATATTCTTGGGGACATTGTTTAGGTGATGATGCCACCTTGTGGATCTGAGGTAAATGCCAACTTGATGAGGTCAACTGTGTTTTTTATGAGAATTTTTTTCCACTTGTTGGTCTGTTTTGAGGCTATTTGTAATCCCCCTCCAGTAGATATAGCCTAAATGTGTTTTGCTTATTGTTACTTGACTTGGATGTTTGACCTTCACTGTGCAGAATGATATAATGTGCAGCGTTTGACACCAGAAAGCTGTTTTCACTTTCATCTGTTCAAGTAGAAATGTTTCTCTGTGCCCATCTTAAAGCTGAAGTAGGCGAGATTGGAGCAAATATGATTAAAAAGTTATTTTTTTTAAAACGGTCGCTATATCGTGACAGTAGTACATGAAACAGGTAACCTGAAAAAAATCATGTGCCTCTGTGTCCTCCGGTGTCCTCCAGTGCTCCTGACGGCATCTGCAGGATTTCACATACCGGAGGAAAACAACTGATCTGAAGTCCGCTGTCCAGCTGCCGTCTATGAGAGCCGGCTGTCATTCACTCGCGAACTCTGACCAAACGGTCAAACTAGGCAGCGCTGATCAAATATGAACCAATATTATGTTACATTTATGCCTATTTCTCGCCTCAAATGTTTTCAGAATCATCTTGTAGTGTACGGTTTAGCTGTAAAATGAGAAAGTTTGTGACGCGGCCGCCATTGTGAAATCTGGTGAAGGAACGCCAAGTTCCGGTCACATAACCGGAGCACAGCCAATAGGAACGCTCTCTCTCTCTGAAATGACCTGTGATTGGTCAAAGTCTCCCGTCACGGGCTAGATTTTCTGAAGCCTGAAAACAGAGCCATGATGAGGTGCAGAAGTCTAGTTATCTCTCTCAGAACACTTGAATTACAATATGCTGAAAGATTATTATGGAATTTTTGCCCAATGATGCCAAAAATATACTGCCTACTGCCACTTTAAATCTGACTTTAAGGTTCATGATTGTAAGACAATTGGACGCCAATCATGGTCCAATATGCAACTTATACAAGTGTGATATGGAAACTTCACTTATTAACTAGTTAATTTAACCTTTTGTGGACACAAATTATTATTCAAAACATTTATATTTCTATGTCTCGTCGCGATTAGATAAATATCACAACAAGTGTATTTTAGAGAGTGTACGTGAAGGTCTGTTTGTGACCACTGATCTTATTTGCTAATGTCATTATTATCATGTATGCAAATGGTGTTATCATTTCTGACACTTTTCTTGTTTTCACATAAAATGTATACTTCTGCACCTTATATTACCTCGAAAACCCACCAATAAAATAGTGATTACCATTAAAACTGACACATCCTACTAATTGGTATTTAGCTCCTAACGATTTAATTGTTTAGCTGTCATTGTAATCAGGATTTAAAGTAGTCGTAGCCTGAATTGTTAAACAGTCAGAGGCACCACCAAGTCCCAATGTAATACTATACATACTATTATACTCTGCATACCTCTTTGACAACCTTACATGACATCATGACCTGATTTACACAGAAATAATGGTCAAATGTTTTGATTGGTATAATTGATTGACATGTGTGTTTTTAAATTATTGATTTGAATGTGCTGAATGCAGTCTAGCAGTGAACCAGACAGCAGAAAACAACCAAGCAAGAACATAAAAATGTGGGATCGATTATCCGAGAAAAAGCAACACAAGATGAATGTGTTCGTACGGGAGTGAGGGGGAGGTAAAAAAACAGAAAGGTGACAACAAAGGTTTGAATTTATGCAAACAATAACTGGTCAAAACAACCAACATGACGTAAAACCAGAAAACACACGAATCTAATTGATTTTAAAAAAAAACAACACCTTCAACAACATGACTAAAAGTCTAATTAATAAAATTACTAAAACATAAAAACATAAAACAAAAGCATGTGAAATATATTTACGTTTTGATATTGCAACTGAAATGTATTTTGGTCTCCATAAAAAAGTCAACTGGCCTTTTTAACTGTAAGAAAAGCATAGGTGTTACTAATAACGATGGCTCTGCTCTATAGAGAGGCGAAGTCCCTCCCCTTCCGGTTTCCCCCATGGGACCTTAATTTGGAAAAAAATATGTACTGTAGTCAAAAATGAGAGACAAATATTTTTTTGATCTTCCGTTTTTTTTTATCAGCTGGGAAGAGAAAGAACGAGCAGACCGATTGCTGGTGTGAGTACATCCCGGTACGAAAACACACGGGCATCGTAGCTTCAGCGAGAGAGACGTCACTTATGTCACTTTTGGATGTGTCGTCATTCTAATTATGTATTTTCAGTCTTATACTTCAACAGTCTTACAACAAACTACAACTTTCTTGTCTTGCAAAATAAAGTTTTAAATTGACACATATCATTATGTGTGATTCATGGCGCAATTCAAACGGGATCAAAAAAACATTTGTCTCTCGCCATTGATTGCTGTACATATTTTTACCGAAATAAGGTCCCATGATGGTCCATCGGAAGGGGCGGGACTTCGCCTCTCTATTCAAGTGTCCCGGTAAGCCATGACGGTGTGAGAGTGAGCCAGCACAATACCAGGACCCTAAAACTGAAGCAGCTAAATGGAATTCAGCCATTGTTAATTTTATCATTTACACCTGTGCTTCACTGTGAAATGTTTCCAGTGAAAAGGCCTTTTATCCCAAATGAAACAGAAGAGTATAAAACATAACAACACAGCATAAAGATTTTATAACGACTGAAAAGGTGTAAGCTGAAACTACTTTTACACATCTCTGACCTTTGACCTCAACAAGTAACATTGGACAGAATTTCACAATATCCCTGCTACACTAATGGTGTTTTCATGTTTGAGATGCTGCTTGACCTTAAAGGAGAGAAGACTCATTTTTAGATCTGAAAATATTGCATCAAGTCACTTGTGTGTGTCAAAGATACAACATGCTTCAAAGTTTCAACCAATAGACAGCACTGCAGCAGAGAGTCCACTTCATCATGTGATCATTTTCTCTTTCACACCCACAGGATAATGTTCAATACTTTGGCCAGCAGATGGCAGAAAAGCCCACGACAAATGAAATGCTTCAAACACATAATGAACAACACAGCATGTGTATATCGGTCAATAAAAACAATTTAGTATCACCTGAGGATTTCTTTTGGTCATTTAGTTATGTTCATTCTATCCAGTGGATAGCTTGATTTTATGCTATAATCATGCTAATCCAACTATTGCGCAGCTTTTCGTAAACAACATGCAGACAAAAGAAAAGCACCAATGTCTGTTTAAAAAAAGAACGCTGAATCATTCTCCGACTCAACTATTGATTTACAGTATAAAAAAGCATCCATTGCAGGCAATAACGGTACAATTTTCCCTCTCCAGTCCATTGTGATCACATCCCCTAGTGTTCACCTGACAGCACTACACACCATCGTCACCTTTTTCCAGAGGGGACTGAGCACTAAAAGCTTCTGGTTCACAGAGAATGGAAGAAACGCCAAAGTGTCAACACACCAACTAATAATACATGATGCTTTTAAAAGTCTGTGCTGCTGCAGCTCTGTGTCGCCATGGCAACTGCACAGGCTCCGCTGCCATACAATGGCGGCATAGGCTCCCACATTAAAGAGTTTATATTGCAGTGACAGAGGAGGACCACCATGGGGCAGACAAGTATTTTCTATTGCTGAGAGATCTGGCAACGCTGTCATATTTGACAGGAACAATGCATGTGTGCACTACATGTGTGTATAAATACATGCATGCAGATGCTGTGAATGTGCTGTATCAACCTTAACACCGTCACTGTTGCGTGTTGCTAAATGAGAGCATTTTTGCAAGAACAGGACACATGTTTTAGTGATAACTGATATTCAAAGTTACACCAGCTCTTGATTATTGCTGATATGTTTTATATCCAGAGCCAGCAGGATCCACACAGGAGGGTTTCTCTCATATCCTAATTTTCAACCCCACTGTGTGCCCCCACTGTCTGACTCTCTCCCCCTTTCTCATACATACACTCCTTCTATCTCTCTCTCTCTCTCTCTCTCTCGCGCTCACATCAAAGTGCTGCTCTGAGTAAAGATGGAACAGGCTCCTTTGATCTCTCCCTGCCGGCTCTGATTAATGTGTGGATTTACAGTGCAGACCTACAGGGACCTGGCAGCCATGACACCCTGCTGCATGCGCTGGAATCTATTTTTCCTCGAAACCAATCACAGCCCTTGATTTTATTCATTGCTCCAATCGTGATGCTTTTCACACAGGCAATCGCAAAAAGAACGAAACAAACCAAAGCGCTCACACTCATTCGACCTTAAGCGCCCATCCCCAAAGTCTCCACCGCTTTTACAAAATCACAGGACAGCACCTGCCCAATCAGAGACTTCATAAAGTCCTTTCCTTGCCAATCCAAACCCTTTCCTTCATCTTAGAAGAGACAGAAAGTTGCATGAGATAGATGAGCACTACATGTTTAATTCAGCCAGTCTTGGCAGTCATTTGCAGTGGTACAGTGTTGGTGTTTGGTGGGAGGCTCGCTGACGACGACGGAGCAAATGTTGGAGAAATTTAGCAACGAGCATCAAGGGAAGTGTTTGCACGGCACACATTGTGCTTTGTGCATTGCACATTGCACCCACGTTTCATCACAAGCCAAGCCAAAATAAGTAAACAATGTACCCACTCTTTACTCTGTCTTTGCTCTTTTTTTTCTTTTTCTTTTTTACCCCAAATCTCTCTCCTCCATGTCTCTCCTCACTCCTTATCTCTTTGCTCATTTTGTCTCCCCTCACTGCAGTGCAATGCAGATTTTTCACAGGGTGGAGGTATGGTAGAGATAGGCGGGGTGCCATGAATAATTGTTGAAGATATTTTTACTCTGACCCACTTTGGAATCCCTTTCGCCCCCCTTAAAGGTGCCGCAGCCCTACTCTGTCTTAAGTCAACATAGGATGTTTAAATGAGTGCCACAAACGCATGAGCAAAATCAGTTTTTTGATCCCAGCTGCCAAAAACAACCTCTACAGCTATCTAAGAAATATTTGACTTGTTTATAACCTGTATTATGACTGAGCAAGCATAGAGTCTACCTGTTCTCACCAGCTTTATTGAAAGATATTTTGGACCGTACATAATGAATTGGAAGTGGAGGGGTCCAGTACGTGTACAACCTAGCCACAAGAGTGCAGGGCACACTAAGAGGATCGAGTGGTAAAGAAGTAAAGCCATTTTTTGCTTCACTATCTTTCCAAAATATGAAGCTGTAAGCTCCATAAAGCTGAAACTTCTAGTTATAATTGTGTTGATGCTACGTGTGTATAATTTTTTTTACAGTGAATAAACAAAAATCCACCAACTCGTACGTGTATGGTATCATAACAATAGCAGACATAAGAAATTAATGGGAGACAATAAAAGTGTTTGAACCAATATGCAAAACAATTATTAACACTATCAACACAAAGGTTGTCTAATTATCAACCAAATAGCGACAGCAAGTCACACCAAAGTCTGCAGGCAGCCAGGAATAGCAGGCTAACAAGTACTGAGATTACAACCCGTTCTCATTCCCAGGGCATTAAATACCGAGGCTTTGTCACGGCCGTGGGCGTGTGCACCCTTTAGCGTCGGTATGAGATGCACCGGGCGTTCCATTAACTGTAATGTAAACCCATCCGCGACAACAGTAAATGCTCCGAGAAAGTGCGCTGGGAGTGTGGTGACGTAGTTTAAAGATCGAATAGAGACACATCGGGAGGGCGGGAGGAGAGGTGGATGGGCCCAACAAACACAAGGCTTTCATCCAGGAGGCCGCTGTTCGTGTCCTGTGCATCACATTGCAATCAGCTGTCCGTTCGTGTCCCGTGTTCGCCAACGTTCAGTGTCATCTTCACTATACAAACGTAGTAGTTTTAAGCCCAACCACGTATTTACTTCCTAAACCTAACTATAGTGGTTACGATGGACGCCAAGGGGCTTGACAAAGTGACGGTATGTAAGGAGTTGGGATGTTGGGAGTGTTGAAGATTACTATCTGACTCTGGTACATGAACGAATCTGGCGAATCCTGAAGCCCCCAAGATGTCTCTGTGGGATTTTTGTCAAATGCAGTGTGCCAGAAATACCAGGAGGTCCTTTTACATCCGGTTAGATTTTGCAATATGTAAACCAGCATGCTTTTCTGGCTATTCCGACCCTCAATCCTCTGTGCAGCGGATATATGAGCAAAAGGGTCAAACTTCAAGGCGCAATGTTATGATGAAGTAGTATGTCCCAATTATATGCATACTGCATGCAACAGTCTGTACTTGGTAGGGGCAGCTGCAGCATGTACTTAAAGTAAAAAGAAAAAGTATGTGATCTGGAATGAAGCCCTGGTATCGGCAACAGCCAAGTCGAGTCGAGTCAAGTCGAGTATCTGTAGTACTGAACAGTCTCAGCAGAGTGTTCATACAGCTACAGTAAGCATTGAGGGGAAAATGTGTGAGTCAGTCACCACCTGCATTGCTTTAAGCAAATTAAACTTTGTTGCACAGTAGACTACTCTAGTGAGTTTGTGATAATGCTTAAAGGTCCAGTGTGTAGGATTTAGTGGCATCTAGTGGTGAGGTTGCAGATTGCAACTAACTGAGTACCCCTTCACTCACTCCTCCCTTTCCAAGTGTGTCAGAGAACTACGGTGACCTTCAGGAAACGTAAAACGTTTGTCCATTCTGGGCTACTGTAGAAAAATGGCGGAGCAACGTGGCGGACTCCTTGAAGAGGACCCGCTTCCTATGTAGATATGAAGGGCTTGTTCTCAGCTAACGGAAACACACTAATGATTATACACTAATGAAAACATAGTTATGAATATTATATTCCATTTCTGCTAATAGATTCCTCGAAACCCTACACACTGTTCCTTTAAGGTTGTAATGCTTCCATTTTGATTGAAGCAGGACAGAGCTGTGAAAGTTTTAGTCAGCAGAGATTACAGCTAAAAAGTGGAAATAATGACATTAGAAGAGAGGGTTGGTGAATGTTATGGATATGAACAAAACCAAGTTATGATGACCCCAGTTATTAATGCTGTTAGGACTGTGAAGAACTCTCACTGTTCTCAGTAACAATGTCCTGACCATCATAAAAGCTTCCAGTCTACATCCAATGTAAAAGTAATTAGAGGCTCCTTTATCCGCACTGGTCTCTGGAGGACTGAGGAACTCTATTGAAATGTTGGACAATTTTGTGGCTCACCATAGTGATAGGACACAAGCACACACACACACATGTGGATGAGTGAAGGCATTCATATATACAGGAGATGAGAAATAGGAAAATATACTGTTCAGTTGGCAATGATGTTGGTGATAACGTGCACTCGAGGCAAGGAAAGTTTATTTCTATAGCACCTTTCAACAATGAGTACATTTAAAGTGCTTTACATAAGACATAAAAGGCAAGAAAAGAAACACAAGACGATATAAAAAGACAAAATAAAAAGACACATTTAAATAGGATAAAGAGAATCAAATAAAACAGAAAATAAAAAATGAGAGAATAACAGGAGAATAGAAATTGCAGTGCAGTTGAAGATATGAATAGTCCCAAATCTAATCCAATACATGGCAGTGGCAAACAGAACAGTCTTAAGCCTAGATTCAAAAGAACTGAGAGCAGGCCTCAAGTTTTCTTTTTTCCAGATATGTGGTGCACAGAAACTGCTTCATATAGGTTCCCCTCTAGCGTCAGTTTTGGACGTGTCAGGGACGGTGTCCGTTTCCCCTCGTTACATGCATAGTGTCTTTTCAAAATAACTTTAATGTTCATATGAAACGTACAGTTTTTGCTCATTACATGCATACAGTCTACAAAACACTACTACGCAGTCATGTTTAAGCAACAATAGTACTTGGTTAGACGTAGGAAAATATTGTGGTTTGGGTTAAAATATGTACATTTATTACATAACTGGCGTTAGTTAAGTACGTATTGTACTGTTTGTATTGTTCAGATAATTGTAGCTTACTTATAAACATTGAATCTAATATGAAAGGCTAGCGTACATTCTGTTTGTTTTACTGTTGGGACGGAAAAAACGATAGCCTGTTAACTCCGCCTAAATGCATTTATTTGTATATATATATTTAAAATGTTTATATGTTTTCAATAACACATGCATAAAACAAAGCTATGATTTATTAAACGTATATCTCATCGAAATGGTTGGTTTACTTATTCAAGATAATACAGTATAAGGTGATGCGGAAATGGCGGTAAAAATGGTCAGGAACGTTCATGTACGCACAAAATCGCTCTTCTCACGATTTATGGATAAGGCCTATTGTGAATTGGATCATGATGGTTTGTCATTTTTAAAAAGGGGACCCCCAGAAAGAAGTCTGAGAAACATTGGTCTAGTTTATTCTTTTTTTAAGGGTGGTTTAAAGGTGCTCAATACGGAATTCAGAGCATATCTATGATTGAGGGATTACCTCCAGACGGCTCTCGGCTCTCAACATGGAGACGGCAGCTAACGGTGCAAACAACAGTAACAGTGTTGACAGAGCTAGCCAGTTGCCAGTGGGGCACAACCATGGATGTATAAGGATAACTGGATACAGTGTCAGAGGCGAGGCCTCGTTCATTCTTATGAATGTTGCTCAGTGGCGCATGAGGCCAAAAAAACGAGTATAAAATTACCCGGGTCATTCGGCAATCTTCCTCATCCATTGGGCCCAAAGAGCAGGGAAATAACTCTAGATTCGGCTATTAGTGTATTTTACAACTTTTAGAACCTAATGATTTAAATAAGGGAAGTTGATTTACTTCAAAAAAAAAAATATCTGCTGAGCTACAGACGTCTTTCCCAATGTAAGTCTATGGGAAAAAGTCTTTTTGGGCCCAATGGCATCACGTGACGTGTAATTCCACCGTTTGGCCACTGTGTAAAATTTGCTTTGCCAAGATGTCAAGATGACCAAAATACAGAATTCGAGGCTTCAAAACGGCAGTCCACAAACCGATGGGTGATGTCACGGTGACTACGTCCACTTCTTAAATACACTCTATGGTTGCACTATTCCCTCAGAAGTAGAAATACAAAACAGTTCACTTTTCCAAGTTAAGAGCTACTTCTAATCATTACTATACATACCAGGTCTAATATTTTTCTCTCTTTGCCTTCACTTGTCTCTGAATGTGTTTGGTGACTCCAACCTTGTGAAATTTTCACTTTTGTCTCAATGTTAAAAAAAAAGAAGAATGAATGAAATGTTGTAAATTAACATTAAGCTCGATCTTATTTTTCTGCTTTGGCTCTTTAAGGCCATAATATACGTGTGGTTCCTACATACTGTCATTACTTAAACAGTATATAACTCATACTCGGTGAAATGTCTAGAAATACCCACAGTGTTATGTGTGATCCATTGTGGAGACTTCAGATGTGACATGGACTTTTTAAGACTTGACACTTGACTTGAACTTGTGTTTTGTGACTTATGAATCATCTCTGAGTGAAAGGGGCTCAGAGGTAATATATTCTCTTTTTAACGCCGCTCTGTTTGAACACAACTGTTCATAATAAATGGTTTATTTATAATGCAACAGTGAGCTGAAGTTAGGCAGTCAAAGCCATTCTAGCAAAGGCTTCGGAAAAAAAATACAAAGAAAGCTATCAGAATATCAGATTTGAACATTTTACATAACTTCAAATTTCTGAAACAGTTTGGTGCCAGTCAGATACCAAGCCTTTGAATTTTGAATGTTATTGAGCTGATCTCAGAGCAGAACTCATTTTCTTCCCATAGCTGCTTCCCACAGCGTGTTTATCTTATTCCATTCCTTCTTCTTCTTAAATCTCACTCTTCCCCTCTGTAATGATTTTATGACATTTGTTTTCCGTCAGGGTTTCGAATATAGATAACAATACGCAAAAACACAAAAAAGGACACGCTATGAATGCAAAACTGACCTGATGTGTGCTCTGTGCAAATTTAGAGAGATCTGAAAGGTCCTCGCCAATTTCCAGCTCACTGCTTCTGTTATCTCGCCTTGCTTATCCTTTTTTTCCCCAGCTCTGCTATATTTCTCTCCCTTTGTCCCTCTGTGCTATAGTTTCTCTTTCCGCCTACATCTCCCATGCATGCATGGCCCCCCTCCACCCCCAACACTCTTCCCTATATTTCACAATGTGAAAAGTCACCCAGAGTTTTCCTTCTAGGGTTTTTTTTTGCGGACAGGAAGTCCATATTTAATGAAGTGACTCTCTTGTTAAAATGCTTTTAAGTGCTCCTGTGCAGGGCTTCAGGCTGGAGCGGAGGGGAGGCGGGGGCTGAGGCTTTTATTTATTCATTGGGCGGTTCAGTGCCTCTTCCCCGCTCCGGCTCTGTGAAGAAGGGAGAGGATTAGAGGAATGAATCCCCCTCCCCAACACACACCCTTCCTCCTTCTCCCTCGCTGGCCTTGTTCCCTCCCTCGGGGGACACCCCTGCGTCAGTCCGCATTAACATCCATCAGAGCATGATGCTCCAGAGAGGGACGAGCCTCTGTCCGACTCCCACCGAGTTGCACATACATGCACGGGTACGCGCAAACTCGCGCACACCCGTAAGTGCACGAGCAGGAACATGCATAGCAGGAGGCACCAACACTATGAGTCACGCACGCAAAAGCGTCTCCGTCACCCTACTGCTGTTCACGCCTCGAGCTACACTCAAATTCAGTTTTGTTCACATGCTACATTCAAATTGAACTTGTTTCCAGAGAGCCCTCCAACATTTGGGTTACACAAGTGCATCTGTCCCCTACTTGATCAGTAGGCGTATTTGAACAAGTTTGAACAAGCATCTGAAGACTGTCGGGAAAATAAAAAACAGACGGAGGAGAGAGGAGACGGAGGAAGAAGAGAAAGTTTCTCTGAGTGAAGGCTGAGATGGTGCGTTGTGCTGATTCCTCTCCTCTTTGTGTGAAGTTTGGGGCTGTCTGCTCCCTCGTTATCTCTCCTCGCTCCCTCACAGGATGGGAGGGGAACCGAGAGGATGAGAGAGGCATATCATTAACCAAGAGTGTTTCTAAAACAAAGCGCAGACTCCATCAAATCCCACTCATTCCCTCACACTGGTGTCACACTCATCATCCTCCCGCACTGAACTGCTGTGTGAAAAAAAATGCCCTCATTTGTCGAAGGCACACACCAGTTGTTTTTTTTGTCAGCAGGCCTAATAGAAATTCCTTTAATATTTTCCTCTCTCTCAAATCTTTGAGAATTTTGAGATACTAATGCTCATATCTAAAATTGGATTACGTTTGTTAGGGCTTGACTGATGTGTGTGTGTGTGTGTGTGTGTGTGTGTGGGGGGGGATGTTGTGAAAGCGCATGTACATGGATCCTCATTGGAGGGCTTCACTGTAGCCATGCAGAGGGATGCAGATTGTTTCTAATTCACCACGCTGACCTAGATTCCTAAATCAGGCACATTAAATGAGAGATGTTGCCCCAACATGACTAAACCCAACGTCTCACCCTAATTTGTTACGAGATCTCTCCTTTCCTCTCGTCACTTCGTACCTTGAAAGATCCAACTACTGATTCAATCCATTCGCACCAATAATTCACCTCTTTTTTTATTCATTTCAGAGCGTCCCCTCCTTCTCTCTCATCTCTGAATCTAACATCAAACCGAAATGTTAAAAATGCAAATTCATTTTCCTAGCTAGCTCAGTTCACACAAACTTATAATTGGATTCGGCCTATTAATGTAAAAGCTTTCCCCCATCCTCATCATTCGATCTCGTATTCCACGATACACACCAACGTGGCCTTAATCCATGAGAAGAGGAAGAAAGATGGAGAGGCAGAGGTTGTCTCAGAGTGGTGCAGGAATGAGTCCTAAAACCCAGAAATGAGTTAGCATTTTAGCACTTCAGGTTCCCTCATCTTGAAGTTAACGGGTTTTTTGAATGGGTTTTTGGTTAGATGCCTGAAATAAGGTCTGTGGTTAACACAGGTTGCTAACAAGTGGCTAAATGAGACTACTAAACGTCATCACGCCGACTTGTCCTCCTTTACACCGTGGTGTAGTTCGTTTATAGCCTTTAGCTTTTTACTTCTGGCAGTATCATAAACGTGTGTTTGCCACAGAGTTTATTTTCTGCAATAATCCAAATCCAATAGAAAAATCCCATTGGCTTTTTGTTGAGGGAACCCAGGGCGATGCTAACTTCCTGGTTGGCCTACAAAAATATTTCATCCCTGTAGCACTCTATTAGCATGGCAAAATGTCTCATTGAATCATGGAGTAAGGTAGCACAGTTAGCACAACGAGTCAGGAATTAATTGGCAACATAATGAAAGTGTGCACATCTGCTTGGTTAATGTGCGGTCAGTGGGTTTTCCTCTTAACACTCTTCCACTTGGTTACATTAACTCTCTCTTCTTTCCCATCAGCTACTGCACTCAATCTAACCTGTGTATTTTATTTTAGGTGGATGGAAGACATAACGCTCAGAGAGGCAGAGGGGGTTAAGCTGCACTCTGACCCCGGCTACCTATGTTCAGGCTGAGAAACTAAAGGGATTGATGCCACCGGACGACAGAAAGAAAACGGAAAAAATCAGCGTGCAACGGTCGGGAAAGAGACAGACGGCCTGAGAGAGAGCACCAGATGCTGTGTGGGAGGGTTATTTAATTGATGATATCACACCTCTCTTTCCCTTTTTCTCTCCCTCTTGTTCTCCCTCTTTTCTTCCTCTAACACACACGTGCACATTCACGTTAACACTCACACAGCGTATTTGCCCTGTCACCTTCTTATCCTTGCATGACACACAGCCCACGCTTCTCCCGGCTTTCGTCCTGCCCACCTATTGGCTCCCCAGAGGTTTGCGATGGCCTGTAGCTTGCATGAACCCGCAAAAAAACAACTTGAAACCATCGCTCCCATCATAGAAACCAAATAATGTTGTGCACACATCTTATCTAAAATTATGATTGAGAAAAGAGTCGGCTTGTTTGTAAATTCATGGAGCAGAAAACATGAAAAACATCTCAATTATAATGTTTTCTCTGCTCTGTGCATTAAGTCATTTGGAATCATGTAACAACATCAATTTGGTCATTTCAAGAGTGCAGACAACATCACCACAGCTCTCCACAGTCTCTGCTTTCTTAGGCCTCTTTTTACTTCTTGCTTCTGTGCGTACAAGTAGAAACTGTTCCACATGCTTCCTGCCAAACTAGAAAAGCCCCAGAAAACGAGTCTCATTAATTAGCTTCTCATTTGTAAATGCAAATGAGCTTAATTAAAAAATAGACTCTCCTTTTGCGGCTTCAAAGGGAGACAGTGAGGCCTAATCAGGAGGTTTGTTCAGCTGTGCCACTAATGAGACATATTTGGCCTAACGAGGGAGCGATGCCCTAATTTGTTTATGGTAATGATATGAAACAGCGATCGTCCTTTTGGTGTATCTGGGAAGGGATCAGTCACACACACGCCTCTGCGCGATGCACCTTCAGGGTTTCGTTCAGCGTTGGCGAGGTGTTGCAGCGGCGGCCATGCTGAATTGTTTCAGTAGGTTAATTGGCTTAATTAGCCTAATAGAGATCATTGGGCCGACGACTCAATGTCAAGGCATATGTGGGTTTCTGAGGCATTTCAATGCAAATGTTGTGCAATGAAAATGTATCTGCTCTTGCTGTGGCAGCGGTGTAAGAGAAATTCACTTAAACTCTTTAAATATTCCTGGAGAAGTAAACAAAGCAAAGCAGGTCCAGGTCAAGTCTCAGCCCCACAGTTTAAAGGATAACTGTGGTTTATTACAACCTGGCTCTTACTTTCATTGTTTTAACCATCATTTGTATAAGTAATAATGATGTTGTACTCTCCACATGGACTGCATCCCCAGATGTCAGCAAACTAAAAAAAAGAGTCCAACAAAAAAGAAGAGCAACTAGAAAATGCATTTCCTGCTGAAAATACGTGGGAATGCTGACAGCGGAAATTTATTGCAAGGCATTGCTGAAATTGCAGAAATGTGAAATGACTTGCCTAAAAATGTTAAAGCTCAAATGCATTGCAATGCACTGCTGAAAAAAATGGAAGTTGAAATGTAAAACTGGCAGAGTTGGAAGCTGAATTGCATTACCTAAAGAAGCAAAGAGCTGAACTACATTGCTAGAAAAGCTGGAAGCTAAACTGTAATACTGTCAAAAGTGGTACATTTGAATTTTCCTGAATAGGCGGAAAGAAGAAATGCTTTGTTTGTATATCAGACAGATTAACTGCATTGCTAAACACAGAGAGAGAGAGAGAGAGAGAGAGAGAGAGAGAGAGAGAGAGAGAGAGAGAGAGAGAGAGAGAGAGAGAGAGAGAGACAGAAAGACAGACAGAGTAGTATTTGGGTGAAATAAACCTTTAAAACTACAAGTCGTTAGACATAAAGTAGTATTTGGGTGGAATAAACCTTTAAAACTACAAGTCTAGAGAGAGCTCCATCAGACAGAGACTGATGGAGCTCTAATCAGCCAATCAGAAACACCTGTTTGTGTCTGAAAGTACTGAGTCATGGTTGGGAATGACTGGTGAAAACACAGAGAAGGTACCACATGAAAAAGACCCCCTCAGTGGAAAAACGTTAAGTTGTATACCTGAAATCTCTTCAGTTTGAGCACGTCAAGACTTTGATGAAGATGTAGACGTGTCATTTGTGTTGATAAAGTTAAGAATGGCTGAGAACTGGCAGTTTAAAAAAAGTCTCCACATTTGAGTTTTTGTTCAAGTCTTTCAGAGATGAATTAACTTTGCAACGGATGAGAGAGAGGGAGGGATCTCTTGGTGCTTTATAGCAGATAATTCCCAAACTGTAAGACCTATTGCTTAAATGGGCACATCATCTGAAAGAAGACAAATATATCTATTTTTTGATTTATTAATTGTGTATGAGGAGTGGAGGTTGTGGCACCAACAAGGTTTTTTGCCAGAAAATTTTGAAAAAAGGATAAACGCAGGGAGGGTTAGAGTGTGAGTGATGTCATCACTGTAAAGAAATAGATGAATAAAGATTCAAAGAACAATACTGGGAATGCTGAATCAGCATTCCCACAATCATACAGGTTTTACAGTAATGCTGCAATCATTTTAGCTATGATTTGGGATGGCAGTGTCAGTCGCTCATTCGGTTGGACTATCACTTTAGTCCAGACTGAAATATCCCAACAACTGCTGCTTTGCCTTGAAATTTGGTAAACACATGCAAGTCCGCCACAGGATAAATTTGAACAACTTTGGTGAACCCAATAACTTCTCATTTAGCGCCGCCATCATCAGGTCAAACTTTGTCCAATATGTTGGTTTATGACATTCCCAAAAGCCTCAGCTGAACTTTGGGTTTACTGCTAGTTTGCAAATGTGAGAACATGCTAAATTGGTGAACATGGTAAACACTTTAGGCTAACTGCTAAAGATCAGCATGTTAACGTTGTCATTGTGAGCATGTTTGCATGCTGACGTTAGCATTTAGTTAGAGTTCAAAGATTTATAAAAAAAAAAAGACTTACAGCCTGAGAGTCCAAAAGCAGCGGAATCAGCGGTAGATCCAGAAACACACTAGGAACGCCAGGCTGGAGCGCTGGAAACAAGGAAGGAAGAACAATGACGAAGTGGCACAAGGAGAAAGGAGCACAGAGACTAGATACACAAGGAAAGGAGGGTGATAACGAGGGACAGGTGACACACAAAAAAACACAAAGGCAGGAAGTGAAGTTAACGAAACGAGGAGGTGAGCAAAATAAACAGGAAACACTAAACATGAATGAATAACATGAAACAAAGAAAAACATAACAGAGGACCCTCAAACCCAGAACACAAAACCCCCAACAAAACTGATCATCTTCTAAAGAAGCAACACAGTCCAGTCTACACAAAAAGTCAGTACAGTCACTACAACTTCTGTGTACTTAATGTGATGCCATTGGGTCCAAAAATACTTTTTCCATAGACTTACATTGTGAAAGAGACGTCTGTCTCTCAGCAAATAATTATTTTTGAGGTGAATCAACTTCCCAGTACGAACACTCTAATAGCCCTTATTTAAATCATTATGTCCTAAAAGTTGTAAAATGAACTAATAGCTTAATCCAGAGTTATTTCCCTTCCTCTGTTCATGTGAATGAAACCCAGACCGCTGGCTGGACCACGGCTGGACCACTGGCTGGACCGTGACTGGACCACGGCTGGGAGGTGGAGTTAAAGGAACCGTTACTGCGCCTGCTCTATGGGCCCAATGGATGCGTAAGATTGTCGGAAGATCCGGTTACTTTATCACTCGGCAGTCGAGCCAATTTGGCTTCCTGCGCCACTGAGCAACTCTCATAGGAATGAACGGGAGCCCGCCTACAACGCTGTATCCAGTTCTCTTTATACATCCATGGATGACACACACACAGACTCACATGGTGAAAACAAAACCAGCGTCGCTGTCGCAGCTGGTAATGTGAAAGGTGTCCCTTGTAGTGACATCCACAGATAATTCTCACCCGACTGCTCATTGCTTTGGTTTTACAGCCCACAAGCAGGCAGCTGTTTTCAACAAGAAAAAGCTCTGACAAACCAATTGTAGTCCTGCTAAGCTCCAAACGGCAAGCAGACATTGTTAGAAGCTAGCTGGTGAACATAGTGGAGCGTAAAGAGCCAGGTTATTATTTCTCTCAGGAGTTGATGGAGACTAAAACAGAGCTAAAAGAGAGTGAATATTTCTCTTATATTCATCAAATAGACACAAACAAGCAGTAAACATGCTTCATTTTGTGAATTAAACAAAAACACTTAATTTTAGCAAAAAACAACATAGTTGGGCTTAAAATTACTACGTTTGTACAGTGAAAATGTGACTCGACGTTGTGAACACGAGACACGAACGATCAGCTGATTGTAAAGTGAAACATAACGCAGAGGACACGAACAGCGGTGTCCTGGATGAAAGCCTTGTGCTTCAGTTTTCCCGAGGCCTGCAATGAGATGTTATTATCGGCATTTGCTAAACTATCAGGTTGTCTGACTGCGAGTGTTTTTTGCCCTGTCTGACCTCGTTGTACGAAGCAACAATACTACCATAAAAATAATGGCCAGAACCACGAAAATAAGATCCAAGTGACAAACAGGAATTACCCTTTAAGGCACTTTAAGTTTCTGTAAATGGATTCAACATTGTGAATGTGCTCGCGCTTGATTTTTCTGAACTCACATGCCTCTTACCTGCGTTCATATTTAGGGATGAGTACACATGCTTTTTGTGCATACTGTAGGCCTACATGCATACATGGCACGTGTGAGTGAGTGACAGGGCTCTCTCCGCTATTTTGTTCACTGTTGACTGCGTGTGAGGCCGAGTGAGACGGCAGCGTGGCTGGCCCTCACTGATAACTAGGCACAGGCAGAACCCTGCGCTCTCTGCTTCTATTCAAAACACACACACGCACGCATGACCACGCACACACACACGTATGCGTTAATTAATCCCAAAACGAAAGGGAAATTGAAAATACACTGTCTCCACTTTTAATTGGACTGACTGTCGTCCAACCATAAAGAGAAAACAAGCTCAATCATTCTCCTCCATCTTGTCGCTTGTTGAATTATTGATAGACGGAGCAAACTGCACTAGAGAATGAAATGGGGAAGAGAAGCGCTGGGCTCGAGTGTGTTTGAATGTAGTGCTAAAATTTGATTATTCATGTGTGGATTCTTGTAGCAGGAGTGAAGAGGAGGACTGAGCTTCTCCATGGTGACTGTAGAGAACCTGTATGTGCCAGACGAGCCAGCTGGTATCTTGTTGTCCAAGTACACAATGCTCCAGCAAGAAAAAAATAAATATCCGAAGGAGATGAGGTAGTTAGTCAGAAGGCATTCATTATTCAGTCATATTTGAACCACTGTGTAAATTTCCTCCATCTCTATCTGAACCAGAGCATATCGCCTCCCTGACCCTCTCCCTTTTTGCTCGACCAGAGTATTTGCCCTCGTATGAACTCTCTCTATACTGTAATTATCTCTTCATTTTTTGCCCTGCACAATGAATTAGCTGGTCCTGGTGAAAAGCTTGGGAAATTATATCAGATTGGCTTTTGCCCAACAGGCGCTCTGTTTTTTTTCAGAGAACATTTTGGCATCTGAGCTATGGATGGGCAAATATCTTGATAAATAGAAAGCTCAAAGTGACAGGAGCCAGTGGGGTCGTCCCTCTATTTAACTCAACAGTAACACCTCTTTAAGAATTGAAATGTAGCCCCATTAACATTAGCAACACATTATATTATGCAGGTGATCTTTAATGTGACGTGCCTTTAAGTCCCCATTATTAATAATAATAGCCATGTAAAATTAATAACTTAATACTGTTTCAGGGACCTTTTACTGTACAGCGCCTTAATAGAAAGATGATTACATTTTTGACCTCCAATGTTTTGATACCTCAACCAGATAATGAGAATGAGTAAATCCCTGAATAGGCTGAATAGGCAAAAACATGTTTGACTCAAACTTCTAGAGGCCAAACAGAGACCTTGAAATATTCCCCTCATCAATTAATCTCCATTCAATGACACACTGCTTTACTTAGCCAACCATTCAGCCTCCTCTGACTGCTATAATTGTACCAGTTAATTGCTTTTCAACTCTCTTTGATTACAAGGTCGGCTCTGAATGGCTGGTGTACATGGCGGCTCAAAGTTCCCTCTTCCCTCGGCCCACCTCCTTTTCCATCCACCTCCTTATGGCTGCCCCGCCTCCCTTTGGTCACAACAGGTCGTACCATTCCTCCTCCCCTGTCCTCTCCTCTCCCTTTTCCTTTTCCCTCTCATGTCCTCTCCTTTCCTTCTCCTCTCTTCTCATCCCCTCCCCCGTCCTCTCCTCCCCATTCCCCTTTCCCCCCCTTTCTCCTCTTCGTCTTCCTCTCCTCTCATCTGCTCTCCTCTTTCTCCTCCTTTCTCCTTGTCCTTTTCCTTTACCTCTCCTCTCCTCTTTTCCCCCCTTTCTCCTCTCCTCTCCTCTCCTCTCCTCTCCTCTCCTCTCCTCTCCTCTCCTCTCCTCTCCTCTCCTCTCCTCTCCTCTCCTCTCCTCTCCTCTCCTCTCCTCTTCTCTTCTCTTCTCTTCTCTTCTCCTCTCCTCTCCTCTCTCCCTGACCCTACAATCGAAGGTATCAGTGAGATGTGATTTTCATTAACCCATTCATCACGGCAGCGTCTGTATATAATGGTGTCTGTTAACTGTGATATACTGATACATAATAAATCTGTCCACTCCGAGGATGCTCAAGGTGAAGAATAAATGAACCCTGGGTTACAGATTTACATAATCTAGCACAAGCACAAGAGAATCTGTAAGCAGAGTTGCTTAGTCCATTTCTCTACATTATCAAAAATGATGGTTTGTTACGCGCTTTGTTTAAAATAATATCATTATTTCACCATCCACAAAAGGGGAAAAAAAAACTAACTGTACATACAGAAATGTGGAGAAATAAAGACACATTGCTATTGGCTCTTGAAAAGAGCATTGCTCTACAACTGTCCCTGACAATATATGTACTGTTGAGGTTGGTTAAGGAAGCAGAGTCCATGATTGGAGAGAGACGGGGGTCGGTGTGTGTGTGTGTGTGTGTGTGTGTGTGTTACTGCTGCGTCTTTCTCCTCTCCCTCCACAGCTCACACGGAGGCGACAGAGTCCCTCTCATTACTAAACAGCACAGCCCCCAAACAAAGGCTCGCACACCGACAGCAGCGCGTGTTCAATACCGATAACTAGTGTGGCCTCTCATCTGAATTAGCATGCCGTATAGGCCTTGACACATATTCACACACACATGTATTCAAGTCCAAACACACACAAAAAACACCACATACATGCACACATGTTCAAAGGCACACCCTTATGTGCTATTATTCACACATACACACACACACACACTCATCCTGCAACTCTTGTGTCGCACAGATAGCGATTAGCGGATTACTCTGCAGCGGCAACTTGAATATGCATTCAAGCTTTGCGTCGTCAGCATTGGCTTTTGTTCTCCATGTGGAGAGGAGCCGCACAAAGCCTTTTCCACATCAAAGACACAGAACAACAGAAATAGCAAATTGCAGAAATACTAGCAGTGGTTCTGAGGGATGCCGCCGGGTTGCTGCACAGAAGAACCATGCAAATGAGCAACGCTGGAGTGTTATTTCTGCTCCACTTGAATATAGCTTTCTCCTCATCATCTGGCCTTCTGCATGTTTCACACCTGGCTGGTTAAATGTGCCACTGGGCCTGGAGATGTCTGCCGAGGGGTGAACAGCAATGAGGCAACACACACACGCACACACACACACACACACACACTGGCTGACCTTTGCTCTTTCAAGTTCATTTTCATGCCCTCGCATTGCAAACCATAGTGAAATACAGTGTAAGATCATCAGAAAAACAGCACCTTTGAAATAAATAGCCAATAGTGGCGTTCATTGCTATAAATAAATACCTTTCTCCTTTGGTGGAGACCATGTGGTAAAAGCAGGCTACAGAAACATTACCTCCTGTTGTGACTAATATGTGCAATCTTCCTGTCGCTCTGTCACACACAATCACAATGGCTTGTTTATCCTGCTGTCATATTTCTTTGATGCTATGTCGCTTTCTGCTCTGATTGGGTCCCTACATATATCTAGATGCAGTAACAGCAGGGAGCAAAAATTTAAAAAGGTTTTGCATCCCTGCGCATGCAACCGTACACATCAATAAGTGCGTATTTGTGGCGAGCATGGGAGATTTCGCCCGTGTACATTGCACTATTTATATTTCAAATGACACCTCAACGCAGGTGGCAGTGACCCGTTTTGTAAATGAGTTCAGGGTTGAGGAATAGTTGGCGAACAGGGAGAGTGCGTGTCATATCTCGCGCTGATAATGAGGGGGAAATGTGAGGGAAGAAAACATGGAGGAGGAGGAGAGAAGGAAGACAAGTGAGGAGAGGTGGAGAGCAGGAAGGGAAGCCTAAAATATGCATGTCATCATGTGGATGACTGATAGCTTTCTGTGAAAGCTTCTCTTGATGTGCACGTACGACGCAGTGTGTGTGTGTTTACTTTCCCGTGCTGAAGCATTGAACACACACACACACACACACACACACACACACACACACACACTGAACTCAGTGTCTTTGATCATCTGAGTGAGACTGTTCTCTCGATGTTCTAATTAGCCCGGTGTTAAACACGAGAGACAAGAGAGATCAAGCAGCAAACCCAACAGATGATCAGTGCATAGTGAGAATGTGAAACTATCACCCTGAACTATCAACGTAGGACCGACCATCTATCAGCGCTTACACAATGATGTTTTACATTCTTGTAATCTTTTGCTAAAATTCAAAATCTTACATGTTGGTACTCTTATCTTAAGTGGAGACATGAATAATCAAACCAGCCATGAATAACAAAAAGAAGAAACTGACTGTAAAATACAATTTAAGTAACTACAATTTATGTGGATTTATGGCTTTAAAGCTAGGGCTGTAAATCTCAAGAAACTAGTAAGAGTACAATAGACTTTTTAAAATGATCCAACCGAAAAACCCAGCCCAGTGTTGCCAATTATCTTCCAATAAAAGTAGCTAGCAGCACTAGCTCCAAAAGTCCCTAATTCTGGAGAGTATCGGCAAGTCGGCAACACTGAGGGTGCGTTCCATCTAAACGGGGTAGTCGGAATTCCTAGTTGGAAATTTAACCTGGAACGCCCCCTGAAGTCGCATTTCCGACTCGGAAAGTCAGACGAACCTCACCAACCACAACCTCAAAATCCAAAATAGCTGCTCCGTGCATCACAACAGTCAAAAAGCCGTATTGATATACTGTTTATTAGCACTCCTGTCTTATTTGTGTCTCATTAAATCAGTCGTTCACACAGCCCTGTCCAACCTCTATCTGTGGACGTGTTGCTACGGTGTTTGTATGCACAAAATACCAGCGTAATACGTTGCTATCGACTGGTATTGCTAACGATGGCTAACCTGCCTAGAACTGGTTCTACTAACTTTTCCGACTCGTTGTACTGGAATGTGGTCAACTCGGGTGTGGCGTCATTCCCAGCTCCGATTTTCGACTTCTGAGATAACGCAGTGTGACCGTCCGTCCCTTCAGGCCTCCAAAGCCAGTCATCACATAACAACCGTTTTGTTAACTCGCCACGCAACAGACGCACATTGAATTTCTTTAGATGAACTCAACTCTTGGAAAATACTGTCTGGATTTCAAATTAAAAGCATTTAAAAGAAGTTTTGTTCTTTCCAAATAAAGGTCGCGGATTAAAACAGTTAAATGCCTGCATTTGAGCCTCAAGGCCTCACATCCTTCTCTGAGAGCTATGAATAAAAAAGGACCCACAGTTCAGATGTTTTATATTTTCGCTAACCAATAATTCCCTTGACCTCCATTTGAAAACACGCTACATTTTTTGCACCTGCAGACCTTTTTTCTGTTTTTTTTTTCCTGTACTTCCTCCCTCTGCTGGTCCACCGCCTCAGCACATTCAGATACAGGCAGCTCACACAGGAGTAATATCAGTGTCCCCCACCTCCCCGCCATCCTTTATTACCCCTCTTTTTCTTACTCTCTCTCTCTCTCTCTCTGTCTCTCCCTCATGAATAAACATCCCTTACATTCACTCAGTGCTGGCATGAAATGGCCACACAGCCCCTGGCACACGCAGGAGTAATGCCGCAATCATTATTCCACTGCAGTGGTCCCACACAAGCATATTTCACCAATCATGTGGCTCTCTCCCCTGGCTTTTGTTTGGATGACTTAAACAAATGATGTGGCAGTGAGGAGGGCCTGCGTACCACAGCTCCCCCTGTTAACACGGCAACCGTTGACACGGACACAGCGAAATTTGCATAAGAGTACGCTTGAGTGGTACTGGCAATTCCAACGGGGGTCCGCGCATATTTTTCCCTCTCTTTCTGTGAGAGGGTGGGGTTGAGGGTGTGGGTGTAAAGCGGAGGGGGGTATGGTGTGTTATTTTTGGTTTTCTCCTTCCTTTCATCCTTTTCTCTCTCTCTCTCCTGTTCTCCTCGCCGACTGCCAACTCCTCTTTTCTCTGGGGTTTAGTGTTGAACTGAAAGTAATGAGAGATGCTCACATGCCATGAGACTGACTGGGCTTTCAGCAATAGAGATGGAGGAAGTCGATTTGGCAGAGCTGTTAAACATAAGAGACAATGGTGGCATCTAAGAATCAGTCCAGTTACAAACGACATTGTACAGACCTGATACTGTAAATGCATGAGCAGGAAGCAGTACTTTGTTTTTTAATTAAATACATCACTAGTAAGATTATTTTGAAGGTATTCTAGCAGCAATCACCGCAGCATTTCAGAATAATGGCCTTGATAAAGATGATTATTGTGAGGAGTAAAAGGAGGCTGATGTTTAATAAAGTGACATTTGAAGAGGGGAGGATGACAACTATTGTGTCGATGATGATACTTTTAACAAGGACGGCACCGCTGATGAGGGTGAGGAAGAGGAGGACAATCATGATGCTCATTTCTGTTTTTGTCAATGTTAATATCTGAAAATAGATCGCATTCAGCGAAGTTAATCAAGCGGCCCGAACTGGCCACTGCTCCGTCCTTTCATGTGCCTATCTCGCTCTACATTTCTCCTATCTCTATCGCTTTCATTCGCCTTATCTCACCCTTCTGTAATCACAGCGTATCAATGTGACTGATACATCTAAGAGATCTATTTGCGTGCTGTTCACTTTGTGAGAAAGTTCTATTTGAATTCCGCGAATTTGCTCTCGAGTGACTTTCAGACTTCTTCACAGTGAGACGGCAGCTCGCAGGAATACCAAACAAATGAAGACAAGCGACGATATCTTCCCAAAATGTTTATGCGACGTGTGTGTATGTGGGTGTGAATAAGCACCAGTGACTCTGCTGAGTCCTTAGGAAGGGTGTGGCACACTGCCATGCAAAGGTTGTCTCCATGGTGATAGATGTGGGGTCATCTCCATGACGATGGAACGGAAGGGGGTGTTGGCCCGCCAAGGTCGCGGACCAAGGACAAGGCAAGAGTGATTGCAGCCACCCAGACAGGAAATCGAAGAGGAGCACTCCAAGGGGTGGGGGGGGGGGGGGGTCAAAGAAAAAGGTGCAATTTCACAAGCCAAATTACTTCTGGGATGGAGGAGAGAAAAATATCACAGCAATAACGGCACCAGGGAGGAGAGGAGGGGAGGTGGAGGAGCAGGAGGCGGCGGGAAGGAGGAGGGAGGTCCCAAACAAAAGCTCAATTATCAAAGTCATCAAACATGTATGCTCACATAAGCAAATAGAGTGACATCCTATTACCTTGATGCCGTACAAACTCCCCCTCACTGAGAGGAATTTTCAAAGAGTTTGGCTGTGATTTTCCGTGTGGTTTATCAAGCTTGTTTATTTCTGAGACTGATGCCGGCTGTGACTAGAAAATATTGATTGGATTGTGCAACATGTTCCGCTGCAGCCCCACTGATTTCTTTTTCTGTTCTCTCTCTCTTCGCTCCTCCTCTGCTCTCTGGCGATTCCACAACATTAGTATGTGGAACAACAGCGAATCCGTAAATTGTTAACGAGAACAGGCAGTGAATAAATGACGACGACGACAACTTAAAATTTCTGCCTCGCTGCCTTTGCTCTCCCCCTGCTCAGGGTTTCCCCAATGCATTTTCTGTCTCGCTCAGTGTGCCCTCTATTTTCCGAGCGCATGTGTGTGTGTGTGTGTGTGTGTGTGCTCGTACAGATGAGTGTCTGTATCGGCAGGCTGAGTGCATTGAATCATTAAGTCCATAGTGCCACTGTGCCCATTGCCTCATTGCACCTAATTAAGCCCCTTTTGTTTCCTATCAATTAACATTGTAATTAAAACTAGTCGTGCTTCTGTTTACCCAGAGTCTGCTGATTCAGGGGAAATGACACAAACGGTGATGTGCAGGAATTCGGCTAATAAATGCCTGCATCACACATGCATGCACATACAGCACATGTACACATCAATGCAAATACAAATACAGTACACGCACACACACTTGCGCACACACACTTTTGTAACATCGGAGCACAATCGGGCCTCTCAAATCGCTGGAGAGTGTGATAGAACAAGGGGTGCTGATGGGGCTGGGAAATGAGAGCAGGATCCTTTGGTGTGTGTGTGTGTGTGTGTGTGTGTGTGTGTGTGTGTGTGTGAGAGTGTGAACCACTGTTGAGTCGTTAACACAACCAAGGGATTCACCTCCTGATAATCTCACACTAATCACCTAATCCTCCATCCCTCAGGTGAACAGACGGGGAAAGGAGTACTTGACATCAAGTGGAAGCCAGACAGCATGAAACACACACGTACACACACACACACACACACACACACACACACACACACACACACACACACAGTATACAGTATATTTATGTGCATGTATGCACACAGACAAATGCACAAGTCAAACAAATGAGCGCTACTCCACCCCGCCCCCGCCATCCCCCATCCTCCTCCTCCTCAACAAGCCAATGTACATTTCACCAAAAAAAAATATACACCCTATCTCCTTGTTTCCATGGCAACTGACCATAGAGCTGTGGGTATATGAGGCAGCAGGCGAAATCACTGGAGTGAGAGGCGTACCGGTCTGTCACCTCAGACTCCCCAGAGAAACAACACATAATACTGTACTACTGTACTCTCTCTTTCTCTCGTTGCATCTCAAATTTACAGGAAGACACACATTTATCTCTCTCTACACACACACACACACACACACACACACGCACACGCACACGCACCACCCTCCATGTTGTCTCATGTACTGTAGCTCAGGGCAGACAGGGCTACGACACCAGACGTGTGTGTGTTTGTAAAACATGTGTGATCTTCTTATTAAAACATGATCATGAACTGCCACCCAGACACACACCACCCTTCCCCTTTTCCTCTTCCTGTCGGGGGGTGACTGCTGCTGCTGCTGCTGGTGGAGGCCGACCTGTCCTTGGGTGCAGTAAAGGATTACAGCAGCACACACCATGTGACCTTAATTCCCCCCTGCCTGCTTCTGCTGCGCTCAACCAATCAGGATCAGGGACGAGCCCGTGCATGTATGTGTGTGTATGTTAGCGTGTGCATATCTGCGTGTCTGTGAGCAGCATAGGCCGCCATGTTGAGTGTTTGTCTCAAGCGTATATGCTCTAATAGATGGATTAAGACAGATAAAAAAGGGGAATGCCGTGAGGTGCACATGTGTGTGTGCGTGTGCCAGCTTGTGTTTTTAAAGGGGGGAGGGGGGGGGGGGGGGGGTGATGATAGTGTGAATCAGCAGCAGCAGCCGCCCCGGCACGTGTCGCACATTCAGACGACCTCATTCATCCCCAGCAACCCCAAAATCCCTCTGCTTCTTCCCCTCACCCACAAACAGACCTCAACCCCCACACAGCCGCCGCCGCCGTCAGTGAGCTCAGCTGGTGGCTGAGGGAGGAGGAGGGGGAGGGATGGATGGATGGATGGATGGATGGATGGATGAAGGGGGAGGGCAGGTGCTGAGAAAACCATTTAGTAAGCAGACTTTTTTTCTCATTTTTTTTCCCCCAAAAGATGGAGCAGCAGAGTTGAACTGTAACAAAATAAGAGTGATGGAGGATGGAGAAGAAGATTGTGAAGGAGGTAAATATGTGGGTAAAATGTGTGTGTGTAGTGGGGGTAGAGGTCAGAGTATGTGTGTCGGGGAGGGGGCGTCAATTAGATATGGAGATCAGACAGAATGAGCAGCAGTTTAAACATGAGCATTACATCAGGGGGAGACGTCCGGCTGTTACGTGGGCTTGCACCCGCCAGATAAGGCCCCAAAAAGCTTTGTGTATGTGTCTGAGTTTGTGTCTTTGTGTCTGTGACGCAGCAGACGTAGCAGACGTAACAGACGCAGCACCTTGCCTCATAAGGCACTCGCTGTTGTTGGCCACCTTTGACCTTAACCAAACCTTGACCCTGGCAGAAGGCAACTGATTTGCCCAACAAAGACAGATGACACAGCGCTAAACTGTGACCTCCAACCCTCGCGGTCCCGACCCAAACTCTATCTGAAGCCAAACACAACCTGCCCTTCGACACGCACGCACACACTCAGACAATGAAGCGGGAGAAACGCTACAATCATCCATCACAGCAGCAGAAAACCAATACCATCAAATAACATACATATTCAAGTGAAACCATTATTATTATTATTATTATGCTAAGTGGTTCATTGTTTACCGGCTGAAATGGGACATTTTAATTTTTCTGTCTTTCACTTTGAGATAAAAATCTGCTGAGGTTGCATAAATCACATCATCATTTTAACAAAAGATGTAAATGCATAAAACGTTATTTGGGCAGTTTGGCAAAGTGGTCTTCAGAAGATAAGAACAGTAAAATAAATATAAAAAATAGAATAATGAGAAAAAAAGTGAAGATAAAATTATTTTATAGACTGCTCCATTTTTTCAAATGCGAATATTCAATTCAGTTTACAATTCAAAATAAGTTATGTGTCCTTAAAAGGGCAATTTGAGGCAAGCACACACACAACAATCACACAAATAAATAATTCACAGGCATAAAAACAAACAAAAAACACAATATATGATAATGTAAAGGAAAAAGTTGAAAAACACAAGGGTTTAAGGCAGCGGACAATCTGCGGCTCGCAAATAACGTCCAACACCACAAAGCCACATTATCAATCTTTACGTGAAATAAACTCCCCATCTCTGTGTGATATATGTGTGAATATAATTCCAATTCACATCAGACAACTAAACACTTCCAGATATTTCAGTAATGGATGATTAATACATACACAAGTCAGCACTAACATCTCTTTTACTGTTGCTGCTGCTATCTATTTGTCCTGCTTGTCTGCGATGTTGTTTTATATGTATAAATGTCACTACTGCTTCTAATGCTTTTAACAACTGTGTGTCCTTTTCCAACCTTTAAACTGCACGCCCTGTTTTATGTTTTTGTTCTGATGTATTTTAGGAAGCCTTTGGTAACGGGGACTACAGATGAAAAATAGCCTTTTGGCTAATTCTGGCATTTTTATACGGTGTGTATTTATTAATTTGCACTGTCCCTTCTCTCAAATAAACTAAACTAAACTAAACACGTGTACAATGACTGATCACAAGTCTTGCGACTTCCTTCTGTTTGTTTTACATCTAAAACACATTATTGATGGCATTATGTGGCGTCATTGCTAATATTATGTGCCTTTTTGAGGATTTTGTCAGCTATTAAACATACAGAATATTGCAGAAAAAAAAAGATAGAATAAGGAATGATAATCAAAGCTAATACACATTCACATAATTAAATCCATACAAATCTAATACTTAAATGCATGCATGAAAATATATTTGAGGATGTGATAACATTTTTTCAGTATTTGTTCATTTCTCTCTCTTTGATTTAAACGTAGATGTATTTCTTATATATAAAGTGTGTCGCCCTGTCATGCATGTTAACTACATATGGTATCTGGATGTGTTTCTGTCTCTGAGTCATGTGAAGTAAATGTCTGGCCCCTGCACTGCCTGTGTGTCTGTAACAGATGGTGTGTGTGTGTGTGTGTGGGTGTGTGGGTGTGTGTGTGTGTGTGTGTGTGTGTGTGTGTGTGTGTGTGTGTGTGTGTCTGTGTGTGTGTGTGTGTGTGTGTGTGTGTGCGTCCTACAAAGTCTGGCAGAAGCACCTTGTCGCTCTGTGGTGCATCATGCCAACTGTTATCGGCCGACCACACAGCACCTTCCAGTCTGACGTGTTCCTCCTCACACTTTTAGTATCATCTTCTATCTGCCTGTCTATCACACTTGTCTCAAATAAGGTTATTTTTAGGTGATTTCCCATTATATCATGTTACATGTAAGACAAGGTTTCACCTCATGACAGGGGAAGAAAGTATATCTGTTTATTTTGAGTGATATATACCAAAAATTGACTTTTAGGACACAGTAGTGAGCTTATACTTTACTCTCTTTCTGCTCTCTTGTACAGTTATTCCCCTCTTTCACACACACACACACCACTCCAGTTTCTACAAATACCTACCATCAAAATATCCCAAGTAAAATTAATATTCTGAATTCCACTTACGTAAAGTGCTTTAGACGATAAATATACGTCTACACCGAACACATTTGAAAGATTAGAAGCTGTCGGTTATGCGGATGCTGCAGCTCAATGTGTACAACATACTGTAGTCTCACGGCAGTTCGTGAAATAGTCACAAAATTGAATCTATTTGATTCGTGTACATAGACACGAATTTTCCCTTTTTTTCCGTGACGCTCAGCACGACTTTCAACAACACTTGACGCACATGTCAGTTTCCGCTCCAGTCTTTTCAAAACTACTTAGTTAGGTTTAGGAATAGATCGACTTGGTTAAGTTTAGGCAACAAACTACTTTGTTAGGTCTATGAAAAGATCGTGCTTTGGGTTAAAATAACTTTGGAAGTGCCGTACCTTAAGTACAGAAGTAACATGGCAAATAAATCAACTTTGACTTGTAGTATCACACGGGACACGAACACCGGCCTCTTGACCCATCAACCCACCCCGACCTACTCCCTACATGGCGTTCACTGCTCTTTATACTTTCTGGGTCACAATTACGTGGATTACATATGAATTGATTTTGTGCTGACCATTTGTGTCTATGTACACCAATCAATACATTAAATTCTGTGACTATTTCATGAACTGTTGTGCGACTGGGCTGTTGTATAATGACAGGGAAAATGATATTGTCTGATCCTTTGTTGCACTTGTTCAGTGATATTTAATAACTGTCCTAACTAGGCTTGTAGAAACAGACTCTACAAGAGGTTTGACATTTTCAGATCATTTTACAGAGCTGTGGCGAGAGAGCGAGAGAAAAAAAGATTATGAAGATAGATAGATAGATAGATAGATAGATAGATAGATAGATAGATAGATAGATAGATAGATAGATAGATAGATAGATAGATAGATAGATAGATAGATAGATAGATAGATAGAACTACAAAAGGAAGAAACACAGCGTTTTCCCTGAGGATCCCATTTCTCTGGTAATCCAGAACAGATTGGGCTTCAAAGTTATCTCAGCAAACTTGGATTCATTGAAAATGTGATTGAAATGACAAAAAGGGAACGAGGGCGATGAGAAGGGAGCGTACAAGAGAGAGAGAGAGAGAGACCCGCGTTCACGCCTCTGAAAGTCTGTCAGAGTAGTTTTGGAATTTATGAGTGTTTCTTGAGAAAGAAACGCACGCAGATTTCATTTCATAAAAGCAGAAAATGCAATACCCAGCTGACGAGCCACGGCGCTACAGAATTCTCTTTGGCAACGCTTTGGTACCATCAAGAGTCGACTACAAAAACAGCACAGCAACACTGATTTGACGTGTGTCATGGGTGTTTTGTAAATACTTTGAGTATTTTCCTCCCCCAGCATTAGGCTATGGCTGCCTCCTGTCACGGTGCTGCTGCTGTGACAAATACTCCAAAGCACCCTCTCTCGCAGGTCAAGCGGAAAACAATTTCAGGGTTTAATGTGGGCGGATGAATTTTACATTCATTAATAAAAGGCTGGATGGATTAGCAAATTATTATTTTCACTGTAGAAAGCAATGAGAGACAAGCAGGCGTGTGAACTTGCTCACATCTTGTGATTTCAGTCTCTAGCCTCTCTCTCTCTCTCTCTCTCTCTCTCTCTTCTGTATTCAGACTTTGTCTCAGGGTTTCTCATGCCGAGCTGCTGCTGCTACTGCTGCTCCGGGAGGCAGAGGTAGGCTCGGGGTGGGAGCAGCGGGGTGGGTGACAGGGCAGCATCCATGCCCAGACAGACACAACCTCTCCTGGGCTGATGCTACCAACATGCCTTGCTTCTGGAGACACGCACAGTTGAGTCCTGTCTGGAACCACCGCTACAGCCACACAGTATCAACGTGATAGAGGGTGTGTGTGTGTGTGTGTGTGTGTGTGTGTGTGTGTGTGTGTGTGTTATTATTATTATTATTATTATTATCAATACTTTTTAATTATGTGAAAACAATGTGATAATGTTAAAGGGGTCACTCGTAGTGATGAACCAACCCGGTCTCACAGAAAGGCGTATAAATAGCACGACATTACAAGGACATTCCGCGTGTCATGGGGACACATTTTAGCCTTTTCGCGTGTCATTTGTACGCCACTCAACAAAACTACGGTAACGTCAGCAGTTAGGTTTAGGCAACAAAACCACTTAGTTAGGTTTAGGAAAAATGTCATGGTTGGGCTTAAAATAAATAAACTAAACACGTACGGAAATAAGGTGACATAAATACGGAAAAGACATCACAAACGTCACTAAAAAACACGTCACTAACGTAACTTACAAAACAAAACAGCTGTGTCGAACACCGGTCTGCTGGCTGTCACGTCAAGTTCAATTTTATTTGTCCCCGCGGGGCCATTGGTTTTGCAGCATAAAGTGCGACATACAACATAAAGACAACATGAAATCACAGAGTAAAAATAGCACAGACTCAACAGACTCAACAGCACTGCATCAATGAACAAGTATAATCATCACAACAGCGACAGAAAAAAAAAAAAGATGACTACCTGTCACCCCTCTACTAAATATGACCAGCTTAACATTCAAATCAAGACACCCAACAAGCAAACAAAATCGTCCAGAGACAACGACACAACAAGAAATAAGAATCGGTAACAACAACAACAACAACAACATTATAAGAAGTCAGCTTAAACATCATCACACAAGTAGGCCTATACTTGTGATGGGCAAACTACCTTCCTTTTAAAACAGGACAAACACCAACGGAGAAGCCCCTGGCTGCTGGTCGCTGCATGAGCATGCGCCCTGACTCCATATACCATCTACTCAGACAACCTCCCCTCCCGCACGCCATAAGCGGTCGTTCTCCCTTTTTATTCTACGTCACTAGGTCTGAGCGTAGCATATTTACACGAATGTGTTTACATTGCAGTCAGTACAGACTACATGGCGTACAAATGACACGCCAAAAGCAAGAAATGCGTTCTCAGTGCACACAAAATGCCTTGCGCATTATCGTGTCATTGCATTTTCATGCAAACGGGCAAGATGAACCTACAGAGATCCCACAAATCTGCGGCTGCCCTCGGCTTTACGGAGCTTTATAGCAAGTTTCAGCTCATTGTTTAGCTGTTTGAGCCTCAATTGTTAACTGTTTTGGTTCACTCTTACCACTCATAGCCAAAAAGCTCTACTGTACACCACCTGCTCAGCACCATAAAGACAGACACACACAGTTATCAACTAGCTAGTGAAGTGAACTAGCACAGTGGAGTATTTAGCAGCTAAAGTGATAGCTTCATAGAGTTAACCATCGGTTTCTCTAAAAGATAATTGACCGGCGATTTGAAAAACCCAGAAGGTCGTTTTAAAGGTTGTTTAATCTGTAAGAGAACCTCCTGGTTAAATCCTTGACCCCGATGTATGCTAATGCCCAAACTGTGCTAAAGAGCCAGATATTTCCCTCAGGGTTTGACCAAAAACAGAGCTAAAAGAAGAGTGAATATTGAACTTACATTCCCCCGTTGACCAGAAACACAACTCCAAACGAATGCTGATGTAGCTCCACATCTACTGGATGTAATGATCTAAATTAGATTCAAATATGGGGAAAAAAATAAAAATAACTAGCATAAGTGTTCACTCCCTTTAACTGGAGACAACTAAATCCTCACTGGTCACATAGCCTAATTAGTTAAATGCAGATCACCTGTGTGTAGTCGAGGGTGTTCAGTTGATTGCTGTCTCAGTACAGCTGTGTGGACGGTGCAACTCTTCATTCTCCATTCACTGCAACCTGAAAGAGCTTTAGTTTAGTTTAGTTTGGTAAAGAAGAAGAGGAAAAATGTCAGCATCCAGATGTGTAAAGCTGATAGACACACAACCACGCAGAGTCAAGTCTGTGATTGCTGGGGTGAAATCTTACGCAAATGAATATTTTAGATCTGATTAGGAATGTTCGATTTCAGCATTAAACTACTAAAATCGGCTGGCATAAAAAGAAAATGCGTATGTACAATCTGTAGTTCGAACAACCGATAATGCAAAATGTAAAACTTTTGCTGGCAAATGAGCGAGGAGCTCTGGGTGCTGGCAACATGGAGGGAAGTCAAAAATTGATCATTTGCATATAGGCTACTACTACCTACATTTTAATGGTACAGAGCTAGTTGAAAATCTGCAAAGTTTCCCTTTAAGTACATTTTGCTACTAATACCTTTAATTGCAATGGAGTGCATCTATATTGGAGTATTGCTTCTTCCAGTACTGACCCCTGCGTGTTCCTGTAGCCGTACCCAAACTCTGGAGCACTCAGTGAAGTCTGTTCATAAAGACAATCGACCTCTCCAGTACATCTCCACTGAGTGAGTGTGTAGGTGAGGTGAGATGAGGTGTCAGGGAGTGAGATGGGAGGAGAGTGGGGGGTCACTGTGAGGAAAGGAACGATGGATACAATGCCGCGGGGTCTTGGCACTGCCTCCTTATAACGACATTACAGTGGAAAGAACAAGCGGCAATGAGCGACACCGTCATTAACCTCTGGCTGGGCTATAAATCAACAGCAGTTCACGCAAATTAGACCAATTCCCCTCGATATGCCTCCAAAGGCCCTCGCTAAGACTACGCCATTATAAATCACATACAGGGGGGGGGAGGAGGAGGAGGAGCGACACACACACATAGATTCAGGGAGAGAGCATGCAGACACTTTTATTGGAAGTGTTTTACTGTGAGTCATATAAGCTAGAAGAATTACATTTCTCAGGCTTGCCCTTGATGATTCATGATACATATTTTCATCATAGATGCTTATTACAGATAGCTTTCTGTCGAGAGGCTCAACGAAATTAACGTCGCTAGTTGTACCCGCGCTACAGGAAAGGAGAGATACTTTCAGAATAAAGATGACATAGGGTTATGCAATTTCAGATTATTATTCAGCACAGTGCAGCCCTGGGGACTGATTTGATGTAAATATGAAAGCATCACTTTTTTTTTTCTAAAAAAACAACAAAGAACGAGTTCAACAGAAACCAAAAATAACACTGGCTACAAATAGAATATTATAATTTGCCAGAAATATGTTCAAATTCCCTTTTTCATCATGATGTGATTTTTGCTCCGGCCTGAACAAGGAATATTAATAATGTGTTTCGATTCATAACATTACCCGTTGGTATTGCAGCATGATTATTCTCAGCTGAATGTGGACGGGGCTGTTGGTGTTTTCAGTGCTTGCAGGGCGATTTGTGTGGGGAGAGGGATGGACAGCTGCCGGCTCTCCGTAGGAAAGAGTACATATTGCACGTCACTCGGAAAGGTAACAGATATGGCAGTATGTCCCTACCATCTGTCACTGGAGCTTCACACGTCCACGCAGACAAAGGAGAGCCAGGCCGCCGAGACGGCAACAAGGCCCCAGCCTGCTATTGTCCCTAAGGCTTGTGGGTAAATGTAGGGCCCCTTATCATCAGGCCCTGCTGGAGGGATGCAGTCTGGCTAACAGCAGCATTGTTCCCCACACACACTCACCCAAGGGACCAAACAGACTACGCTAGTTTAGCATCTCTAGAAGGAATAATAGTTCTATTAGTGCCCCAAATGCAAGGTTTTTTTTCTATATTAATCAATACGAGAAAGTGCAAAAAGTTAAAGTAATTTGTCGAGTTTGATTTCTCGTCTCCAGATTTCAGCACTTTTCTTTGCCCTTTTTATCTCTTGAATAACCCCTCAGACGCAAACACACACAGTCATGTGCACACGCTTCCACCCAGTGCAGACTCCCACAGATAAGGTCCCGGGCTTAGTGGACAGGGTCGATTTTCTATTATGGAATTTCATAATAAAGATCAACTGTCACTGCAATCAAAGCACTTAAAGCTGTCTTAAAGCAGAGCCAGGACCTCTGTTTTCATCCAGCAACCTCCTCCCCATCCCCAAAAATAATCATCCTCAATCTTCCCAAACACTGCAGACCCTCCGAGAGTCCCCTCTTTCCCTTTATCTCTCCCTCAGATGAAAGAAAAAAAAGGGGAGATGAGGAAGGTCAACGATCTGTCAACAGTAGATAAAGAAGGATAGACGAAAGAAGAAGAGCTCGATAGAGAATCTAAAAAAAACTTTGCAGTTTTATATATCTCTGCTCTGAAAAGAAAACAGGAAGATACTGTCAGACTCTATGTGCTCTCTGTTTCTCTACTCACCAGTTGTTAATTTTAATTTGAAAATTATTTTCTTTTCATGGAAAATTGTATCAGCAGTGTAAAGTCACGTATGTATGTCATGTATGTGCTTCTGTGTGTAAAATTATCTTAGTGTCTGAGTGCAAAACTGAAAGAAACCCAAGCCTCGCTTATTCCTCAGCATCGCAGAGCAACGTGTGAGCTTACACCACCTAATCCCTGTGTAATCTGTGTGTTCCTCTGCTGTGGAAGCTGCCTCGGCACGAAGGTCCAATGCCCTTGCAAATCAGCTCTTAATACAGTAATATAGAGTAGAGTGGAGGAAGCAAAAATGGGGGAAAAGGGAGTGTTTTGTGTTGCTGCAATATGCTTAAATCAAGTTTTTCTTCATAACCTTAAAGAGTCATGACAAAATAAACAACAATCAAAGAAAACATCTGTAGTTATTATCTATTAAGAGTTTAACAATCAGAACCTCAGCTAATATGCTTTATCAGGGTTGAGTGGATGCGGTTAGATCTGATTTGATTGACAGTGCCGGCAAATAGGGCTGCTCAATTATGGCAAAAATCATAATTACGATTATTTTGGTCAACATTGAGATCACGATTTAACATTTATTTCATAAACATTTATTATTTAACACAATTACTCATTGACTTTGGAAACATCATGCATTTAGAAAGAAAATTTTGTAGCCTATTTTTTTCAATGTGGTGCACTTTGAGAGCAAAATTAAGAGGCTAGATCTATGAAGAAATTTGTGATCTAGTAAACAATTTAATCAGAAACACATTGGTTGTATGGATATGAATGGTGATGACACGGCAAAAAAGTCACACCCACAAAGCATGGTAAATGGGACGGGGTCTGCGTTTGAAGATGGCGAAAGTGCAGCGCTGTAAAGGAAAAGGGTGTAAAGGATTCATAACACAAGACAAAACGAGAGCGTCATTGCGAAACGGAATGCGGCCCAATAATCGTTTTATGTCGAGTATTTTGTTTTCATAACCTTCTGAAGCCAAAATTGTAATTGTAATTTAAATTTCATTAATTGCAAAGGAACATAAGAAAAAAACCAACAACTGTCATCAGAGTCAAATGTTGCTTAACTCTGATTGGTTCACGGAAATATGTGACATCACCTTTTCCGAAGACCTGCCCACTTCAAACCAGCGAGACAAAAGACACAAACGACAGAATTACCTTGTGTGAAATAACAAAAAAAAACTGTCTAAACTTTGGCAGAATATTTTATATTAATGTAGGACCACATCGCTCATACTAACAAGTTGAGAAAATAGATTAACGGGGCCTTTAGAGCCTTAAAAACGCCAAGGTGAACGCACAGCGAGCCTCAAAGTGTTTAAAGGGAAGGTGCAGCTGAAGGGAACAGGCATACTGTGAAGGTCAAGGTCTGACCCCTCAGATCCCAGATCCCCGTGTGCGAGGGCGGTTCCTCCGTGTTGGGGGTTTCCAATCAGACAGATTGGTGTTGGGGCCCTATTTGACACGAGGGGCCCCGTACTGCTGGTGGGCCGACCGGCAGCCTCTCAGGAAACCTGTTTCAATTACCATAAGAGCCTTGGCCGGTTTCCCTTCATCCTATTCGTTAATGGACTATGCATGTACCACCTCATGCAAATGACTTATAGCAAGGTCCTTTCCCTTTTAGAGGTGTTGTTTTTCAGAGTGTTTACTGGGTGTGTGTTTCAGTCTCTGTGTGTCATGGTGTGTGTGATCAGCTATAAAAGATACCAGCGTTTATCCCCTGACGCATCTCTGACCCTGTGGCTGCAGTGTTTTGGGAAAGTCGATGAAAACAAAGAGTTCAAAAACACATAATTGCTGAGGCACTCAGTGTTGCCATTACATGAAGAGGAGTGATATCTATAAACCATCCAAAACGTGCTTTATCAGACTCACAATTCTGCTTTTTCTTTCGGGGAGAGAGAACGACAGCAGCGAGAGAGAAGACGAGCCGGGAGGAGGGTGAGCGCGGGTAACACAAAAAGAGCAGAGAGGGGGAAAAAGTTGTACTTCAAGTAATGATTTAAGGAGTGTTTGCTTGTGTTTGTGTGTTTGGCAGTTTTACAAAAGAGTCTGGTCATCACTCAGGGTGATTTTCCACCATGCCTCCCCTTGTTTCATAACATCTTGTTCCTTCTTGCGATAAATGACTCTCTTAACCAGAGCCTCTATAAATAGGAAGAGTAAAAAAGCACTTTACTTTTGTTTTAGAACTAAAGGTGAAACATTTTAAAGGGGACCTTTTATGCTTTTGTGCTTTCTCCCTTTCCTTTAGTGTGTTATGTATACTTTTTTGTGCATATAAAAAGTTACAAAGTCCAGGCCAAAGGGAGTTACTCTCCCCCAGAGAAACGCTGCTCCTGAACTGCCTGAAACGCCTCGATTGAAGTCCCGCCTTTTCTCTGTAATGTGGTGATGTCACCAAGTAACACATTTGCATAACACCTGCCTAGCGGCTAGTTAGGCAGGCCCTCAAACAAAGCTGGTTAGAGTGGAGCTGGATTGGAGTCTGAAGAGTTTGGTTCAGTTGACTAATCACAACAGAGCGGGCCAGCTGACCAATCAGAGCAGACTGGGCTTCTTTTTTTGGGGGGGGGGGGGGGAAGACATGAGGTTACAGCTTGTGGCTCTGTGAGGCTGTACTGAGTGTCTAGCAGCTAATATTTACATGTTCACCATCTAAGATTATTACACGGCTTTGTTGAACACTTGATTCTGATTGGTCAATCACGGCATTCTACAGTCTGTTATTTCTTTTTACCAGACCGCTACTATGTATAACAGGCCGATGCTATGATGATGCTGATCTCGGACTCTGGAGGATCGTTTTTGTGTCAAATTATTGATTTCTTAAGTAAGTAGCCCTGTAAAAAGCAGGACAAATGTACAGCTCATCCAACACGAAATTTCATAACAATGACCGGCTTGCTGTACATTATCCCTTAGGCTACTAAGTGTGTTAGCATGCTAACATCAGGACTAAACAATAAGAACACTTGAAGCTAATCGACTAGTATTTGGTCATGAATCAAAGTATTTAAGGTGGCACTGGATGAGATGTTCATTTATAATTATTTTTTCTTGCTCATCTATCTATATCAATAAATTGGTATTATTAAATGCTATAATCCCTGTTATACATTTATGGGAGCAGGTTATAAAATGATCTCTATCTCAGACTGTATCGGTCTTATCCTGCTCCCCACAAGTAATGTTATTAAATGATGAATCAAATCTAATTAGAACCTAAACAAGTCTCTGGAGAAAATTGTGGCTAGCTGGGTCCAGAGCAGCAAAAACTAGATGGAAACATCATCATTGATGTGTTGCATATATAGATCTATTGAATGTATGTACAAAATTTCATGGCAATACATCCAATTAAATGAAGGAAAAATAATTGGAGCGATCCAACCACTTAATACTTTATTTTTAATTATTATTAATTTTTTGTTCTTATATCGTATCTTCTTATTTATTTATTTATTTATTTATTATTATTGTAGGTCTGTTCCTTTCAGTTTTTTGGTCTTTTTTTTTTTTTTGGTTCATAATTTGTCGCTGAATATGTTATGCAGTATTGTACCACTTGAGTTCAGAGACTTCTAGAGTCTATGTCAAGGAGCATTGAAGCTGTTCTGGTGGCCCAAAATCTACACATACTGTAGAAACTTTGATATTTTTTCCTTTAATTTCCTATCATAAGTCGACACAATGGCAATTCTGTAGGCTGTACATTGCACAGTATCACTGGAGAATGCACGTTGCATTCATGGCTGCTCATTTATTACTATGATCTATGTTTGCTCATGTTTCAGTTGCTCACATTAATTAGCAAGCCGGGCTAAATTCTCCACAGAGGTGGTGAAGGCAGCTGAACACACATTAAAATATACACATAATTAATTATGAGTTTGTCATCACTAAAAATACACACCGGGACTGCACCAGCATGCACTTGTTACATGTACAGAAGCAGCACACTGGAGGCTACGTATTTAATATTTCTTTGATGCCGAGGTGAAGTGAGAGCAAAACCCGACAACAACTTTGGACTGGTGTGAGATCCAATTGTGAGAGGTGGAGGGGAGCTTCCTGCTGCTCTCCCCAGGATAAGAGGTCATCTTGCAGGGGATGAGCTGAGGGATTACCTGGCCATGGGACTGGTTCCCAGGCCGCAGGAAAAGTCTATTAGCAACTGGGTAATCTTCTGTGGTTAGGTGGACAACGACATGCCAAGACAGAGTGCCTAACCCGTTTTGGTGTTTGTACGTATGTGTGTGTGTGTGTCCATCTATCCAGTGTCTCTGATTAGTATGCGTGGGCCATGAGGCTACACTGACAGTGGGGCCTCTGAGAGCAGCAGCGCCATGAATTCTTTAGCATGAGCTTGCATGTACCCTTGCTCTCATCACGCCTGAGAGGACAAGTCCAGTCACCGGGAGACAAGGAGACACACACAAATCTTCATTTGGTGCATACATCTATGCCTGCCAGCCTGCTCCGAGTTAACTGAAGGTCCCTCTGGCCTACATGCAAACACAGTCTGCATTTAACCATCTTATCAGCACACTCGACACATTTCCTTCTGACTCACAGAAGAGGAGCCAAATATACTCATGTCCACACACACACACACACACACATACACACACACAAAAATCTGAGGGAATTTTCAATCTCTTCTTCTCCCTTTCTCTCTCCCTCCGCCTGTGGAGAACACTGGCAGGAATCAGGGAGAAGAGCAGGGTTGCTAGGCGACAGGTTGTGGTTGCCATGGTGAATTTAAGTGGAACAGCTGGTCCAATCAGCATAAAGTGCGGGCAGGCGGGGGCAGAGCCAGAGAGGCTCATGCCAACACAGACAGACAGGAAGGAGAGGCTGCTGAGGCATGCAGGAGAGGAGAGGAAGAGGAAGAGGAAGAGGAAGAGGAGAGGAGAGGAGAGGAGAGGAGAGGAGAGGAGAGGAGAGGAGAGGAGAGGAGAGGAGTGGAGAGGAGAGGAGAGGAGAGGAGATGAGTGGAGAGGAGAGGAGAGGAGAGGAGAGGAGAGGAGAGGAGAGGAGAGGAGAGGAGAGGAGAGGAGAGGAGAGGAGAGGAGAGGAGAGGAGAGGAGAGGAGAGGAGAAAGGGGGGAAAGGGGGGAAAAGAGGAGAGGAGAGGTAAAGGAAAAGGACAAGGAGAAAGGAGGAGAAAGAGGAGAGCAGATGAGAGGAGAGGAAGACGAAGAGGAGAAAGGGGGGGGAAGACGAGAGGACAGGAGAGGAAGAGGAAGAGGAGAAGAGAGGAGAGGAGGATAAAGTAGGCTAATGAGCGAAAAAGACAGAATGATAACAGGACACTAAAAAAGGAAGGAGGAAGTAGGAGGTCAGAAAGACAGGAATAGGCTCAATGAGAAAAAAAACTTGGCTGGTCAGATGAATAGATTTGAACCAAAACTAGGAGAAAAGATGAAGATGAGACGAAGACAAAAGTAGGTTGGGATCTGTTCAGGGATGTATCGTCACTAATAGATTCATGAAGTCAGGGATTAGATTATTCTTCCCATCAGAGCGAAAACAAACACATCAAGTGTACGTTATGAAATGCATGTTCACACAGCAGCACCGCACCTAAAGCTGGAGCAACGGTAGTCGAAACCCGATAGAAACCATTTAAAGGCACAACACAGACACCATCACAGTTAGATGCAGCTAATGATGACGTGGTGATAACATGGTGATAATGATAACTGGGTGGGAAAACGTGTGAGGATTGAGGGGGATTTCACAGTCACATCATCATCGGTTGTGTGTGTTCTTGTTTTTTTATTTCTCTTTCGGCGGCTGACAGTCGGGGTGTGTTTGTTTGGTGTTAAAGTTTTCAGTCAAGTGAAATCAACAGATTGGTATGTTGGGGTGACCAAATACAGGTGAGATTATAATGATGCAATCAAGCAGCCCGTTCACCCGAAAAGGCGTCTGAATGACACGATAATGCGCAAGGCCTTTAGCGTGCAATAAGAGCGCCTTTCTTGCTTTTGGCGTGTCATTTTGAACGCCATGTAGTCTGTACTGACAGCAATGTAAACTCATCCGTGTAAAAATGTTACGCTTAGAGCTAGTGACGTAGAAGAAAAAGTGAGAAAGACCGGCTATGGCGGGCGGGGGGGTCGATGGGTCCAAACAAACACACAAGCTTCATTCCAGATGGCCATGTTGCTGTGAAAATATCCGTGTATCGGAATGATCAGATGAGATGAAGACGAAAAATGAGAGGTGCCTTCTGTGTTTCTCCTCTTGACTTTACTTGTTGGCTTGCTATTCTCACTTGAGTTTCTCTTCTCGTGCACTGATTCGTTTAAGCTGAACCGTCAATCAGAGTAATTTTCTCTCTCCCACAGGCGCTGCCGCCGATTCAACATGCTGAATCGGCCGTAAAACCTCCAACACGGGCAGACTAGAGTCGGGGCCTTAAAATGCGTCCTCATGACACGCGCAATATCCGTGTAATGTCGTGCTATTTATACGCCTTCCCGTGAGACCGGGTTGCATCAAGAGAGGCCTACAGATTGATGTTCAAATAGGAAGTGAATAATTGATCTGCAGATTAGACCTTATGCCATCTTTAATTTTATTATGACTGTTTTATTGATTTAGAATGTCAATATTTGTGTACATTCGTGGACACCATTTTTGTTTACTTCATTATTGTGTCACTTTGTCTTCGTTGATGAATGAGAGGTACTGATCTCTGAGCTGCTTCCTTGCATGAAAGGAGCAACATAATTAAAATTAGAATTATTTTTTTTATCAAGAAAAGGACGTGCAAAGCTCCACACAAACCAAAACTGCACTGAAAGTTAAACTACATATCAGTGAGACATGACAGGTGCTCCCTGGAGTCAGTTATTTCTGATTTTGCTTATCTGGTAAGTGTTCAGGAAAAGGTTCGTTTCCAGGTTCACCACTGGACAGCACTGCCTGCTGTCTGATACTTTATCAGTTATTGGTTTCAGACTTTATCAGGCTTCTGAGATTGAACCCTGCACCCGCACATACACACACGGACAAGATTTGAAATGGAGTTGTACTGACGTCAGCGCAGACACATCTATCCAACACACTTGCATACATGCAAGCACTTCAGGTTGCAAACTACTGTTTAAACTGTCCTTTAATGAAGTCAAGTAACCCTGCCTTTTACACACACACTCACACACTCACACACACACACACACACACACACACACACGCACACACACATACGATAAACAAACATACAATATGACGGTACTTTAAGTTTCTGCAACCGATTCGACTGTTATCAGGCCATTAAATGTGCGTTATCAGTTGCTATAAGCACCATAGATGTGGGTCATTAGGGGCCTACTACACCTACTATGCTGCAAAAGTGAAAGTGAAACTTAAAAGCAACACGTAACACGTAAAACTGAATGAAACGTCACATTTTGAAAACAAAGTAAAATGCTTCTTTAGGTTTAGGCAACAAAACTACAACTTCTTAAGGTTTAGGCAAAAAACAGCTTTATGCAACAAAATTAACAACTTCTTTAGGTTTAGGCAAAAAAAACAGGTTTAGGCAATACAACTTCAACTTTTTTTAGGTTTAGGCAAAACAAAACGGGTTTAGGCAACAAAACTATAACTTCTTTAAGTTTAGGCAAAAAAAAGCACTTAGTTCAGTTTAGGGAAAACATTGTGTTTTGGGTTAAAATAACTATGAACACAAAGACAACTACACACTGTTGGTTTCACACGGGCCCATCCATCGTCCCCTACCTCCAACCCTACGGAGTTTCACACTGTCTATACTACAGTGCCTGACTTCCGCTTCTGCTCCTGTCAAAATGACTACGGTCGCTTATAGCAACTGATAACGCCTATTTAATAGCCTGACAACAGTCCAATCGGCTGGTTTTGGAGGAGAAATCACACTTACATTCTCTGGACACATATGTATCGGGCAACGTCTTCTCCAAGAAGGACACACTCTCGGAGCGTCTCGCATGAGCAGGCACAGGGGGGGAGCGAGATGAACACAGGCTGCCACTGCTGTAACCAATCATGGCCGCCACTTATCCTGCTCATTCCCCTCAACGGCGAAATCATGTCGCCAGTAGAGTCGCAGAATTTGCACGTTCCCTGAGAATGAGAATATGAACATGAAAGATGATTAATATTTAAGTCTCAGCGTGGACAGAGCACCTGCACAGTTGAAAGCATAAACTCTGATTAATAATAATAATAATAATAATAATAATATTGTTTCCAGGATGTGAAACTGTGGTACATTTAGGCTCTGCTGACGAATAGAAAAAGGCTTTTAGAGCTTGTCCAGCTCACAAGATGTCCATTCACACAAAGCTCTCACTCTGTCACACCTTCCCCCTGTCACTCACACAAAGCATGCTGGGAGGCACGGTTTCCAGGGCAACCGAGAGGCACCTTTCCTTGACGACGGTTCAGAATGCGGAGATGGAGGACATTAGCTTGCACCTCAGGTGTGGCAATACTGGAGCCTATAGCTCGACCACGAGCAGAAGAAAGCCGCCGTGACCACTTTGGCGGAGAAGAAAAACACACGATATAAAGCAGCGGGAACAGCAGAGCAAACATGTGGATGAAACGGCAGATGAAGTGGGAACTGACATTACCAACAAGCAATTGTTCCTCTGTGAACTTTGCAGTTTTTGGTTTTGCAGCTTGTTAGGATCCTCCAGAGCTCTGTGTGACAGAAGACCCACTGGGAGTTGAAACAGCTCTCTGGGTATCTCCTCTCAGTGATAAATGAACTAAGCTGCTTCACACTTATAGTGTGAATTAAAATTTCACACACATACTCTCTCAAAAGACCCTCACACACTGTCCTAAATATGCAATAACACACTTCTGAATCCCCCTGCAGGCTCCAAAATACATCTTCAAAGAAACCCTCAATCTGCTTAACACATTTTACACACCGCACACACACGCGCACACACACACACACACACACACACACACAAGGCCATAGCTGCATTCAGACCCAGAGCGCACAGATCTATGCAAGAAATGGGGAGACTTTGTGATATCGTGTTACTTTCAGTGAAGGCCAAACCCATGAAATTCATGAAGAGGCGACAGAGGCAGAGATGGGTGTGTCGAGTGCGCGGAAAACACACTGGATACACTGAGAAGACAACACACACATCTCAAGAGAAACAGGCAGAGCGAGGGGGAGAAGAAAAAGGGCGTGTGTGTTCGTAGGTGTGTGTGTGTGTGTTTGTGCGAGAGAGAGAGAGTGAGTGAGAAGGAGACTGAGTGCATAGAGAATTGAGTGCAGTTAGTAGTGTTTCCCCCTCGGCTGAGGCATTAACAAGCCTATAATGGACCCTCTTAAAAAGCCGACTAGGATCTCCTCCAAAACTAACTGATTTAGAGTGGCCAGGGCCCCCATGGGCAGTGGCCAAGTCCCCCTCTGTCCCTCCCCAGCACAGCCACAGCCAGCCCCGGTGGCAGGCGGCACAGACACACATTGTGTTTGTCTGCTGAACCACAAGCAATAGCAGTTTATAACACAATAAAACACCATGAGGAGGCATTAATTGGATATAATAGCCAGGGAATGATTTAGATGATTTAACACCTTTTTTCCAAGACGAGTACATAAAAGAGAGAGAAAAGGAAGAGAGGAATAAAAGGGAATTAGAAATGGACTTACACACCGCTTCCGACTTCGAATGTTGAGCCTGAGTCAGGTCCACACACACACACACACACACAAATACAGGACACAAATGCAGATGTTAACACACACTCACACATAGCATGCATGTACAACCAGCTATACATCTTTTAGAATTATGATCAGACATATATCTAACATACACTGTTAGCAAATCAAGCCATTGCCATGTTAGAACGCAACAATGGAGGCGAAGTGAATAATCTAACAAGTGAAATAAAATCATCTCCTCTGTAATGAAACCAGTGTCATATTTATGTTTTCTGTAATTTAGTAAACCCTTGAACTGGAGACAATAATCAGTCCATCACAGATGAAGCTGATGCTGATAAGATATGACAGGCTAGCTGGTAGGAGAAAAAAAAACGCACACACCCACGTAACCTCTTTATCACTCATCCATGTTTCAATGGCGGCGTTTTATTGACAATATGAGGCTCAGGAAAATAACTGACTCCAGGTTCTCGCGGCAAATTATCCTCGAGACCCCGCTCGCTAACCCTTCAAGATATCCCGTCACCTTATCTCTCCCTCACCTCCCTGTCTTTTCACTCCACGCGGAGCTGAAAGGGAGCAGGGCCTTGCATGTATGTACATAATTGGCACTTTACTGTCATATCAAATTCATATCAGCCCATGGGTCTTTGGGCCGGGAAGAACAATGAGGGCCAGACAAAAGCGTGGCTCGGCGCTCCGAGAGTCGCCCTGATAACCGCAGCACAGGCCGGTCAATAAACCCAATCATCTCTAATCTTCTTATAGGGGACTAAACAGTTCCCCCAGATACTCCACAATGCCCACTAGACACAATATGCGCCGCACTGTACCAATATGAGGAGGAAAACAATGTCTGAACCATAACCTCAGCGTGCGACCTCATCAACCTTATCTCCAGCCGCATTATTGTCATCGAAAGACGCACAAGTTCTTTATTGGGATGTGAAATTAAGTAAAGTTTATGGCAACATTTAGAAAAAAAAGGGCCTGTTAAATATAGATTGTGATATGATGTGGAGTTTTGAAAATGTAATTTCTATAAATAAGGTTTCAAGCAATGCATTTCAACAATACATTTTAAAATGTTTCTATGTGTATTGTGGACTTGCAAAACCATTGATTACCCTTCAGTATATTTTAGAGCGGAAGTGTTTTTGGGGATAAACTCATTACATTTTTCTGTAGGCTGCACCCTCACATCGTCTGCCCTTGGTTACAGTGATGGAGATGTGCATCTCCTGGACTCCATTCTGCCGTTTCTCTGGAAGCATCTCCTACAACACACAACAGAGATGATTAAAGGTCAGCACCCTCGCCTTTTATAGCATATAGCTTCCCACCATCTCACACGGAACCACCCCTCTGAATTTCAATGTTACAGCGATTCTAAAAAAATCCTGTTATCTTGAACTTAAAACCTAAATACACACACAAAAAAAAGATGTATTAAATGATATAAAATGTTGGGATTGGTCACATTTCCATAACGCTCCTCCATCAGCCTGTCAGCGTAGTTAGCCCAGACTTGAATACAGCTGTATGCAAAACCTCTCTGATGCTCCAACGCCCAAACCTCTCGACTGGGGCCGACCCAATCTGCAAAAAAAAATTAATGTGGGGGATGGGAGAGGTCAACGGGGTGAGGCTATATGGTAAATGTAGCAAAATCCATTTTTAAAAAGATATATTTTGTCATGCATTATGTGGGAAATTTAAACATGACGAACTACAAATAACCAAAGAATATAAAATTATAATTATAATTTTTGCCTGCATTCATATTGTTTTCGTTCGTTTTATTTTGAAAATCTGTTTGTTTTCTCTGGCTGACTGTGTGTGTGTGTGTCTGTGTGTGTGTGTGAGTGTGTGAGTGTGTGTGTGTGTGTGTATATATATATATGTATATACAGTATATATATACGCGCACACACACACACACACACACACACACACACACACACACATATATATATACACATATATATGTAAAATCTCATATATCCAGCAAAGCACAGTGTATATGTCAACCAGAGAAAAGGGCAGATTTTCAAAATAAAACAAACGAAAAACAGAACAATATGAATGCAGGCAAAAATTATAAGTAGAATTATACTTTCTTTGTTTATTTGTAGTTCATCGTGTTTAAATTTCCCACATAATGCATGACAAGATCATTATTTCCCGCTCCATTTATCTGTCTCCCGTCTTCCTCAATCTTCCTCCCTCTCCTTCGCTCTCTCCCTAATGATGTTTGACTGAGGTGCGGGTTAATTGCAGGGTTAACTGACGGCGTAGAGGAGCGTTGTGCTGTGAATATGAGACGAAAGTGAGGTTTCGTAACAGTGTGTGGATGGGGGGAAAAAGCTGTGCATAAGTTTTTATTGAATTGTTGCAGGTTTGCATGCTCTGTGTGTGTGTGTGTGTGTGTGTGTGTGTGTGTGTGTGTGTGTGTGTGTGTGTGTGTGCCATAGCCAGAAAGAGTAAAAGCAGAACTTGTGTGTCTTTGTGCTACTCCACATGCACTTATAAAACGGCATCAGCTGGGCATGAATGAGCATCAGTAAGAGCAACGCTTTGAAGGGAGGTTAAACGTGCGCCTTTGTTTTCATGTGAACGGCTGACATGCAGGATTTGTGTAAAACTCACCTCGGCAGCGGTGTCACCTCTGCTCTCTGTCTCAGTGGAATACAAAAAAAAAAAACTGTCTTTGCTGCCAACGTATTACACTCATTGGAATTTGACTTGTTTTACAACAGCGAGTAATTAATATCTATGGAGGCGGTTAATGCTTATTCAGTGTGTCCTGTTCAGTGTGTGTCTATTTCCTCCCCAGCCTCCTGACTGCTCAAACTCGGAGTACATGACTGAGGAGCAGCTTCAGTAATGTACAGACTAATGATAACATGCATGTAGGGAAGACTTATCTAGAGGGACATACGGTCAAATACACACTCGGGTCAATTTTGCACCACTTATGTATCAATCTGTGCCGTTCACTCACACGAGCATCTTCACACGCATGAACATTAGGGTGTTATCAGCAACAACCACTCCAATCTAAATCTTTATACGACCATTAATTCTAGCAGATATCGATTTGAGGCTTCGGTCTGTTGTCAGTAAATACACACATATTCAGATATAAATGTGTACACACACACACACTTAGGGAGAGTTCAAGAGAGATCTGAGATGCAGCAGCCTGTCAAACGTACAATAAACGTTGAGAAACAGACAGGATAATGACCCTCTTCTACTGGCCGTGTCACAAACAGATCAATGCAAACAGCTCATGACATTCATCAGAGTGAATCAAGGACCTCCACATTAGTACGGACGCTCACCTCGCTGGTCAAGTGGCTCAACATTATCGATATCAGAGTCCGCGAGGCAAAAGGGTGAAAGTCATTCGTCTGGAAAACATCCAAATGAGGAATTGCTAGAGATGCTTTGTGTATAAAATAATAATTTGAGGAATTGTGCTTTTGTGTTTCCAACCTGTGCGTGTGTGTGAGTGTGTGTGTGTGTGTGTGTGTGTGTGTGTGTGTGTGTGTACGAGTCGTTATTCTAGACACACACACACACACACACACACACACACACACACACACACAGTGATAGTCCGTCTCTCTACAAATATGCAGTGCAATTTTTCTCATTTTGAAATGATGAACGGTGACACCTAGGAGTTTGAGTCTTTCTGCTTCGTGCGGCCAAAATTCAACTGACGGAGTCTTCCTCAACGCACAAAAATTACTTTTACTATAACTTTGCTCCCATAACACACTCTTCGCTCTTTTGCATTTAATGGAATTGTGTGTGGGTGTGTCTTTATAATAAAATAATTGTAAAAAAACTAATTAATGTTTTATTGCTTGAATGTAGCTTGTTGGACGGAGTAAAAAATTAAATGAAATTAAATGAAATTAAATTAAATAGCACTGCAACACTGGAATCTCTAACTGCACAAAAAAATGTTAGCATGTTAAAACTAATTTAAAAATAATTAATATTCACAAATACCTGCATAACAGTGACCTTACGGCTACGGTAGAGTGTAAACTGCCTCTAACTTTATTATCATATTTCACACCAGGTGTACATTACCGTTGGAACCCAGAAACAATGACTATAATATATATTAATTTAGATTACAATCAATTTTCTAGGAGAACAATAAGACGCATGGTAGAAATTTAAAAAATATATATGTTTAGGTAATATTTCTGCATTAATATGAGCTTACCTGTGACCACGTGGACCACATTAACTTTACTGAGGCTCTAAAAAAAAATAAAGTTGGGTTCATCCTGAGAGCAGGTGTAACACATGGTATCCAGAGCACAGTAAAGTTTTCCTCAAACTTCCAAGTCTACTGTGTGTGTGCACATGTGTGTGTACAGGACTCGGTAGTAGCCGACTTGCACGGTTTAATATACGCTAGTGTTTGTTATATCTTGCCATATATTACCATTTCTCCTTGGAAGGGGCCCCTTGCATTCAAATCAGCGGCCGGCTGCCTGATCGTAGAGGACAGCTTACTAGGCCCCTTGAATTGTTCGCCAGGAACAATGGATTCCTTTGTCAACGTGTTTCTCTTTCTCTCCCCGGACAATACTGGAGGGTCCTTCTGGCTCTCTGCACTTAAGAAATGTTTGCAAAATTACACCTCTTTATATGGCTCTCAAAACAAGTAGCAGTGCCAGTATAAAAGTGTGGGAGGTTTAGGGGAAAAAATGCACCGGAGATTCGCTTCTTTTCTCTTTGATAAACTTCAGTCAATGTTTTAAAGAAAATTTCCTGCATTTAAGAAAAGCTTACCAACACCTTTGTTTTTGTTTTGTTTTTGTTTTCCTGAAGCCCTTTACTAATTTGAAATGATAAGACTGTACTTTTCTAGCTGGAAGTAATCCTAAATAAAACAAGAAAAAAAATACATAAATATATTTTTTTACAAGGAAGTAAGAAAGGAAACTAATAAAAATAACACAACTTGTATAAAAAAAATCAATATATGAAAATAGCAGAAAAAATATCATCAAAAATGTTAAATTAATTCTCAAAAACCGTTTGTGATCACGTGATGAAGGTGATGTATTTGGACTCTTTGCAGCGTTGGAGGAGAGTCCGGTTATAAACTAAGCTGTGTATCTGCATAACGAGCTTATAGTGCGGAGCTGCCCACCGGGCCGCAGCGCTGACCTCTCCCTCCTCCTGATGAATAGGCCCATAAGCAGATGCCCAGCTGTGCCTATTCGGGCCTTCAACAGCATTTCGGAAATCGGTATGATTTCCCTGGGAAAGTTGGCTCTTCACACCGGGGCAATTCCTCCAACAATGTCCACTATTTTTTCCCCTATATTATTATTATTATTATTATTATTATTATTATTATTATTATTATTGTTATTATTTTTTGTAGTAGTATATGTAGGCTATGTTATGTGATCACTTATTTAAATAACTTCAGAAAAGTGAATTTGCGTATAGACATGGGTTGAGATAAGCCTGATGTTTGTTTGTGTTAACATGTGAACATGTTACAGAGCTACGTTTAAAAAAATTATCATTTTTACACATATTTCAATTATTGCGATTTTTTTTTAGGTTATATCATTTTGTTTCGACTTGTTATGCTAATTGTTATTATAAAGGGCGCATATTCCGCAATGTTTGAAAATGTATCGCTTTGAATTAAATTATATTTTACATCTATGGTGTGATTTTGTCCCAAAGAGATTGAGCTTCCCTGGAACAGCCTATATGCGTAATTACGCGGAGTCCTATATGCGTCTGATCCTGCAGCTTATACCTTTCTGCGCGCACCATAATTTTACTCAGCTGTTTGCGCCAACTTTGGGCTTCATGGCGCACACTTAACTGGCACACAACATTTAAACGAGTCAGTGTTTTCCACGTGTTACATCACCTGATTTGACCCCTTAATTTTTTAAAAGCGAGCTCCACCTGCTGCAGAGGAGCACCGAGGAAATTATAAACATATTTGTTTTGAAATTATTTGGTTATTCCAACATTAAAACTCCACCGCGGCACGCTCCTTAATGCAATTCAAATGCACACGGGGATATTTTTTCCCAGCGTACCTCAAAAGTCCAGGGGCCGCAGCTCGCACAACTGGGGCCGACTCTCCTCTCTCTTTTGTTGGGGGGCTATTGTGGGGGGGCTGCGTGTTGGGATTGGGGGGTGTAATGAGGGGGCTGCGACCCCCCGATGGGGGTGCATTTGCTGTCCAAAGACCGTTAGACAGTGGCTGAATGAATGGGGGCCTGAATGTCATTGTAATGCACAGGGACAACTCCCCCCTTCATTCAGCTTAAGATGTGGAGGCCGCTCAGCTCGGCGGAGGGAGAGATGAGGGGGAACCGCAATTCAACTCACAATCTCGCTCTCTCTCTCTTCGCTCCAGCGTGCATGTGGAGACACACGGAGGCTATTTTTTTTTTTCCACCAAAGTATAGGCGTTGTTGCTGCTGCTGCGTTTTTTACTGCACACAGATGAAGGCCTGCGGTTGCGCAAAATGGAGAGGAGATGCGATGGAGCCACGGTGTGGTGTGGTGCGTAAATGGAGGATACCCGCAACGACGAGAGTAAGACGCAACAAAGGAGTCCAAGCCAGCAGTGGATTTATCACTATAGTTTGGACAGAGGACGCTTCTCCATGTCTGCAAGGCTGGGGTTGTTAACATTTCTCTCATTTTTTGACAACGGGGCACCAACAGACCTATAGGCCCTAACAAACCACCTGCATTAGTTGCTCTCATGTAAACGCAGGAAGCTCGTTTTCAGATGTAGATTGCGTCGCAGGCGCAGACGAGACAAAAGGCACGCCTGATAGAATAGTTAATAATTGCATTTGTTTGGAAAAAAAGAGAGTCCATTTGCGATTCTATAGGCTCAGTTATGGAGAGTGGAGAGCAGCGGTTTCATCCTTAAACACCGCGGACGGTTCCTCCTCTCCATCTCTTTGTTCAGCCAACAGTGGGAGGTAGACACGAGCTACTGGAAGGAGGGAGAAACGTTTGAAAAGCCCAATGACATTTTCTTCCGGGACAGAAATCGATATATTCCTGTAGGATTTTTATTGGAACGGCTGTTTAAATGCATTATACGAATACAAGTAGATTTATGGCAGGGTTAATAGGACTTATCTGTTCAAGGGAAATTACACAAATTGAGGATGGACTGCAGGCCCACATTTGGGTCATCTTGCAAAAACATTTTTTTTTTTTTTTAAATAAAAAAAGAGGCCAGGTCTCTTAAATGACACTTTAATTAAATTAAGATAAGAAGATTCTTCTTCTTTTTTTTTTTTTTTTAAATAAAATTACTCTTGAAATCGAAAATGGACATTTGAACCTTGACATAGAAGCAAAATATCTGCTTTGCCAATTTCCAAAAGAAAAAGCACAGGAATGCGTTTAGAAGAGCCTGATATACTGTAGGTCACAGCTCCAAAATGGCCGACAACCTATGAAGTCAACACTTGGAAAAACCAAACAATAATTGTTTTAGTCAGAGCCCACAAGGGGGACAGCTATATTTTCAATAACTTATCACATAATCAATTAGACTATAGGGAATTTCCTCCAACCTATATATATCGTGCTAACAGTGGTGCACGCTACAGAATACACACATACATGTGTCATACTGTGTAACTTTAAAAAATGCACCACACAAATAGTATTTTTCTATCTTCACCTTTTACGCAAAATATGTAAGGATGCACGCTACAGCAGCATATACAAGTATTAGATCTGGGATCGCAGGCCTTAGAGAGGAATAACCGTAAACATTGTAATCTTTTACAGAATTGGATATGTGGATGTTGCACAAAATGTTGAGTCCCAAAAGAGAAAGAATAGCATGCTGATACGGGCCTGTCTGCACCGGGGATGTAGTGAAGGGGTTATAAGCTAATCAGAAAATCAGTTTGGTTTATTAGCAGAGTAGAATCCATCCACTTTTTGACCACCATTACATCTTGGTAATAATTTAAAGGCCAATAGGCCGTGCTTTGGCTTTTGGATGTGATCACAACGTGCAGGTCTTGAGCTTATCCACCGTTTTATTAACCACAAGCCTTCAACATTTGTAGCAGCAGTTAGCCACCGGCCTATGCACCTGCCTATTGGTAAAAACCTTCAAGGTGTCAGGTGCACATGGGACTGCCATGTTGTGTTGCCTTCTCCAGCATGTGATGTTGCATGTGTTGGTATAAATGCCAACCGTCGGCTACAACTTGTATCTGTAAACAGCAGTCTGCCCCGGTGCATGCATGCATGACGCGCTGCAGAAAGTCAGGCCGGTGGTTTCAAGGACATTTGGGGCTGATGAGGATTTGGTTTTAATGGGGGGAGGTGAGGAGAGAGAGAGGGGGGGGGGGGGCTTGGGCCCCGGGCCATGACGTCATTGTGCGCCCATGTAATCCTCTTGCGCTGAAGCCCAATCAGCGGAGACTCGCAATTGTCTAGGATGGGAAGAGAGGGGCGCTCTAATCCGGGAGACAGTGGATCACACAGCCCGAAAGAGAGAGAGAGAGAGAGGAGAGGAGAGCGAGAGAGGGGGGTTATGCATCCAGGGCTGGATTGTGCCCGAAATGGGTCAGATTAAAAAAGACACGAACCGACTGACTCTTGGCAGGAGAGAAAGAGGACCTTTTCTGAAGACGGAGAAGCCATTTTTTTCCCCACCTGCAACACGAGAAAATCAAACCTCCCGACTAAACCGAGCTGTAGGGATATGCTTAGAGAGCTGTGTGGCGCATAGAAGAACCGATTGCATTTTTTTCCCCCACCCCCAGATATACAGTAAGCCTAATGTAAAAAGTAGCCATCTGTAGTTTGTCAGCTGCATGAGAGGAGAGAGGAGGCATCGCGCGTTTTTTTTTTTTGTCCGAGGGCGGTGATCGTGGACAAGTCGGGGAACTGCATTCAAGCCAAGTTGAATGGAAAATACAGTACTCTTCAGCAGTGGGATGTATGACTTCAAAGAAATCGTTCTGCCATCGTTGCTTTTACGCCTGTTTTTCCACTGTTGTCTTTGTGCTTTATTGGTGTCAGGCTAATGTTGTAAATTGAGTGTTTTTTTTTGGAGGAAGGACAAAGCGAGAGCCTGTGTGTAGCTTTCAGCTGTCATTCTGTGCGAGCCGAGAGATGCGTAAAAGGCGCACAGATTTAAGAGAGTGGAGGTGTTTTGTAAAAAAGCTATATGCTAATAAGGGTTTTTTTTCAGGTGCCATCAGCTCTGCTTCCCATCCTTTGATTGTGGGCCGTGTGCTGATGATGTGCCGAGTTGTGGCGCAGTGATATCAATATTTCTTTGCGTGCCAATCCAAAGAGGAGAAGAATGTGGCCAAGCGCAATATTGCTGCTGTCGGCTATAAATCGGCTTTAGATTTGGGTGTCTACATGCGTGTGTGTGTGCGTGATTGTGTTGCAAAATCGGCTTTAGATTTGTGAGTGTGTGCGCACGCGTGTGTGTGTGTGTACGCGTGTGTGTGTGTGTGTGTGTGTGTGTGTGTGTGCGTGCGTGTGCACGCCCGATCGCGCGCGTGCGCACGGAAACGGGAGCTGTACTTAAATCGCAGTCATGCGGTCTTGTGTCCTCCTTGGCGGCAGATGCTGGAGGTTTGAGCGCCGGGTCGGAGGGCTGCCGGCTCGGCGTCGCCTCTGCGCCCATCAGCGGTGCGGCGAGGAGGCGACTTCTCTATGGGTTGTCACTCTGCGTGTTCACAGCGGACCTTGATTTAATGTCCATACAATTAAGGCACGCGGTGAATGCCAAGAGAGGAATCTACACAGCATCTTGATCTCTGCATTGTCTCATCAGGGCCGCAGGCTTTACAGTTTACCACTTTGACCCCTTAATGTTAGAGAAAACAGGCCCCATCCATGGCTGCCAACCACATGCAGCAGCAGGATAAAAAGCTGACTGCTGTACTGTCACTCAGCTGCGCGTGAGTGTGTGTGTGTGTGTGTGCGTGCGCAAGCATGTCTACGCGTGCCTATGTGTGTGTGTGTGTGTGTGTGTTGCTTTGACTGGGTGGGCGCAATGCGTAGTTTGATGAGGCTATTACAGCACGAAATGAGGTTACCGCCAGTTCACTTTTTACATCACGTCACAAATATTGGTTTTAAATGTCTTGTTTGTTTTTTTTAATCTCCAAAATATTTATAAAACGCTTCGTGCAGAAAACGACGCAGGTTTACGCAAAACAATTGGGACTTTCGCCAAGTGGGGGTCAATGGCCTATACCTCTGGATTTGACATATTTTGGGATTCATTTACATTTAATAGTATTCTTCTTTATTACAGCTTCTTTCTTTTGTAAAAATTTAGGACCTATAGCGACAGGCTTGCTTCATTTTTTATGTGCGCAATTTTCGGAGTAAAAGTCAGTTTATTGTCAGGCATATATGATCAATACGTTTAAAAGTGGGAGAGTTGACCTTAATATTAAAATAATGTATATTTATAATTCAAATTTAGACTAAACCTATAGGACTCAAACCATTGGCTAATGCTTCTGAAACCACAAATACTGCCTACAAATTAAAACATGCAAACAAACGGTGTGTGTGTGTGTGTGTGTGTGTGTGTGTGTGATAATGGAAACATCCGCCGCTGTTAGTGCGTTAATGCTCATCTTTAGGAGCGTGTGTGTGTGTGCGTGTGTGTGTGCGGCAGTGTAGTCTATTACAGTCCTATTGGGACAGTTTGAAGTATTTCTCAACAGAGGCCAACAACACTGAGGTCTCATACAGTCTCAGCTCTAATACATTATTTGATAAACAGAAGTAGGCCAACAGCTCCAGTCCACCACACCTTCACTGAGTGGCTCCAACCTCAGGCCTACAGATGGCTGCAGTGTTCAGTCGGATTGGAGATGGAGTCAACATATAGACATTTACGTGATTCAATGCCACCTACAGGCGTCCTTCTGACAACGCATGTTAGGAGCTGGAACCCAGTGAAGGACTTACACTAAATTAAATTAAATTAAATAAAAGTTAATATATAAATAGCTGCACAGGCTTTCATTCTAGTTTTACAGTCATCACCTGAAGTAGAATATTGTATCAGATATCATCCCTCACTGAGTATTCTTGCAGGGAAGATATTTTAAATTCAACTAGAGAGGAATAATTAGGGTTTTACTGACAAACTCAAGGTCTTCAATGCAGATTTTTTGAAGATAAATCACATTTAGTATGAACCAATGAATAAACCAAATAGGATCAAATTAACCTCAAATAGGAGAATTGGGCAAAAGTTGTATTTCCTTTCTTTCACATGGAGTACCTTTCATGTAACTTAATCATGCGTTCCCATATTTGAATTGTAAACAACCATTATATAAATATAAATAACCTAAATATAATATATGTCTCTTTTCAATCAGGAATTGGAGCATTGGAGCCAAATACAAACATCATTGTAGGGACTTTGTTAGCAATATATTTATGCTACACAAGAGATTGATACTACGAGTCTATAGCAGAGCGCCTTAATGTGATATTTGCCTTTTTTGTCTAAGTTTAATGCATGCTTTGTAATAATGTGACACAAATAAAGCCTGAGCTGCAATGACTTTTCTGCTTGTGATTATTTTATGTAGAATTGTGCATGGCCGTAATGCCAACGTTCCACGCTGTATTTGCAGAAACGACACCTGATGCGAATTACGGAAAACTGAAAACTTTTGAATCTTGTGAGGAGGATTTGTGAAAGAAGATGATGAGAAACTGCCCCGGTGATCTCTAGCGAAGAGGATGAACTCTTTTGGAAGCGTATAAAGGGTTGTGTGGCAAAAAATGCTATATATATTTTACAGCAATATATATCTTAAACGCTACAGGGAAAATCTCCACCACCATTTCATATAAGATCACTTACAGTGTTTGTACTCCAGAGTGTGTTCTTTACTTCATCATGTGACTGGAACATCCCACCAGCAGCTCCCCCAAAATCAGGAAATCAGCACCACGGAGAGCTCCTGTCAAGGAAAAGACAAGTGTGGAACAAATGTATAATTTTGTAAACCGGTGCTGAAAACTATTATACGTTTTCAGCGTGAAAACAGAAAGAGTACAGAGCATCTAAAAAACTGGATTATCAAAAATACGTTTTGGCCAAATATGTACTTGAATTTAAACCTAAAGCCTGTGTCTTTACATTTTAAATCAGCAACTAAAATGTCAAATACTGTGCACTTGTGCCATTTTCTATCTATTTAATACATTTTAAATACCATAGACTTTTATCCCAGGCAGCAGGAGCTCCATCATATTCTGTTGTAGACCACTTGAGCCTGTGGAAACAGAGGTTTGCTTTGATAACAGTATTTACAGATACAGTAAAGACACCTGTAGTAACATGATGGAAAAACAACAACAGAAAGAAACAATTCCAGCTGAGAAAAACCTTTCAGTGACATTTAAGCGCCGCCCTACAGAGGTTCCTCTCTCTGTATAAGGTCACTGTAGGTGGCCGTTGATTCACTGATGGAGAATTCACGAGATCAAGACAAAGTAATTTCTGAATGGACAGTTTATTAAGGCTTGATTTCTTCTAGAAAGAAAAACCAAGATAGATCTTTTTGAACATGTTATGCCCACTACAACTGTGGTCTCTATAAGATAATCAATGTTTTTTTATTTAATATTTCATGTCGTTAATCCTTTTGTAGTGTTGATACATATACTTTCATGGCTAACCTGACATCCCTCTATTGCAAACAAACATCTTCTGACAGTTACCGTTAACGTGCACGCAAGCCCCCCCCCCCCGTACTAGAATCACAACCAGTTCATGCTTCCTGAGGCAAAGACGGCTGCGGCTGTGACTCTTCTCACCTGCCCCCCCTGACTGACTCTACGCTGGTTGGAGAGAGCGGTGTCGGTGAAGGCAAACATGTGAAGGGCGTTCACCGTATTGCTTGGATCAACCTAGCTATTGATTAGTGCAGGTTAAAAAAGGAGAGAGATGGAGAAGAAAGGATCCTGTTAAGAGGTCTAGATTTACAAGGGGATACACTGGCCAGGTAAAAAAATACAATGCAGCTTCACGCACCTGGTCGTGAAGCACACGGTTCATACTCACAGTCGAGTGACCTCAGCAAAGTGCAGAGCTTCTGCCATCTCAACGCAATAACGGGGGGTTAAGTCGTGACAGAAAACAGATCATATACACCGTCTACCATAATCTGAAAAGACCAAACAAATTAACGTGGATGAGTTCAGGCCGTAACTGTCAATATTATCAGTTCAAATGTATCAAACAGAAAATTGTGAATCGGGATCTGAATATTTGATCAGGTTACCGTGGAGCGACACCAGATTTCAACTCTTACAAATACACAAAAATGAGAAAAGATCCCATAACATTAAAAAGAGACAGCCGTGTGTATTAGCAGCACTCCTCTCTGCATCATGGTGACCTCACAATCCACACAATACTGAACTGACAGTTTCAAACTAATCAAGAGGAGAGAGAGAGAACCTGCTGATCTCAAAACGCTCACTAACAAATTAACTGTGAAATGACTGATAACAGAACAGGGGGGGTGGAGGGGGGGGGACACCGTCCTTAAGAGGACCGCTAACTTAACAACACCACTCTCACCTCACAGACAAGCTGCAGGATGGATAACAGTTTAACATTTTCCAGCAGACTTCCTATATTGCAGCTTGCCATGCGTGGGCACACACATCTATTAGTGACTGTTCTTTTTTTTGTTTTTTTGAACATCCGATCTTTTTTCCGTTGACATACCTGAAAGTACTTCACTGTATCATAATCAATGGTTTCAGTCTAGAACAAACTATTATTGCAACAACAACCAAAAAACACACAGAAACCACATTTCATTCTTATTTTTTTCTTACTCGATAGTAAATCAGTTACATTAATTTTTAGGTTATACATTTTTAGGCTTTCTCCATGAATATATAGGCTCCTACGTTAAAGCTTAGCATTACGACCAACATGATAGACTTAGCAAAACCCAAATTTGAGGGGAAAAAAAACAAAACAAGAGGATTAAGACAGAATGATGGTGAATGGACAAATATGTGAACCCTCCCCCCCCATTTTGTGGAACAAAAAAAAAAAAACGCAAAAAGCATCAATTCATTCAATGTAGCAGTTACATCATTACATAATTCTGATTATAAAACAATTTAAAATGGTGGATGCGACAATTCTCTCAGACTGGGTTGCGTACACAAGCAGAATCTCCCGATGAAACATACAAAAGACCCCTTCAAGACAAACATCAAAAAGAAAGCAAAGCAGAGGGTGTGAGGGATGTCAATAGTACAATTTTTTGACTTAAATGGTGAGAGTTCTGGTTGTGGAGGACACATCCATTATTTCTTTTTTTCCCAGAGGCCTTTGCAATTCCTCCTCAGAAATGTCTCGAGTCCCGTGTGACTTCACACTATCCCTGATTTCTCCAGCAGTGTCACTGTTTGAGCAGTTCTTTTGAGAAGTCACCAATAATTAGAAAAAAAAAACATTAAGGCTCCAGAAAACAGGTTTCTGAAATGAAAATTGTCAGTAGTAAGCCAAAAAATAGAGATTTTGTCAATCTGAATGAAAAATAGATAAAACCATTGAAGTTTTATTATCGCGCAGCTCCAAGTCCGACATTGCCTTTGGGATCCTCCAACCCTGTTGGCACAGTTAAACCTCTGAAGCATGGCAATGTTGCCCCCAAATGGACAAACTGGGGCAGGACACATCCGTTCCTGATTGTACTGAAATATAAAGTGGCAGATTTTTTTTTCTCCGTGGTGCAGTCAAACCCTGATTCAATTGGAAAGAGGCGGGGGTGGGGGCAGGAGAGAGAAAAAACAGTCTGGTGAGAGAAGAGCACGAGATGGACCAGGAAGAAAAATATTTTAAAAAAAAAAGAAACCTGAACTAAAGAGCGTGGAGGTGGCTGGGTGATACATAAATCAGCTTGTTATCCCTGCACAAGAAGTGGGTGGTACATGGGGCAAAAAAAGCACAAGTCTCGACAATGGCAGAGATTCACCAGGATTAAATAGAAAAAAAATGAAGGGCTTGGTTGCGTTTTCATATTCTTCTGTCTCTTAAATCAAAAGTCCTAGTCTGTAACTGTTGATCAAGCCAAGGATAAATGTCTTCTATTGTTTATTCCTGTTTTGGCGCTCCTGAAAAAGAAGAAAACAAAAATAACATTAGACATTTAAACATTACATAACAGCATAGTAAACTGCAGGTCATTTTGATGAGGTCTACATATATCCATTTAAAGCAGTAATCAGATATTAGATTATCTCAGATTTAGGGCTGTCAACGTTAACGCGATAATAATGCGGAAACGCAAATTCGTTGCCACTAATTTATATGCAAAGGGGTCCCTTGACCTCTGACCTCAAGATATGTGAATGAAAATGGGTTCTATGGGTACCCACGAGTCTCCCCTTTACAGACATGCCCACTTTATGATAATCACATGCAGTTTTGGGGAAAGTCATAGTCAAGTCAGCACACTGACACACTGACAGCTTTTGTTGCCTGTTGGGCTTCAGTTTGCCATGTTATGATTTGAGCTTATTTTTTATGCTAAATGCAGTACCTGTGAGGGTTTCTGGACAATATTTGTCATTGTTTTGTGTTGCTGATTGATTTACAATAATAAATATGTACATACGTTTGCATAAAGCAAGCATATTAGCCCACTCCCATGTTGATAAGAGTATTAAATACTTGACAAATCTCCCTTTAAGGTACATTTAATTGCGTGATTAATTGCGATTAAATACTTTAATCGACTGACAGCCCTTCTGAAATGTCATCGTCACTGTGTAAACAACACAATCAAGAGCAATCATCAATAACTGTCAGAAAAAAAGCCCCTAATACTTGTGGGAAAGTCGACACTTGCAAGAAAATAAGACAGTTCTTTACCTGATCCAACCGAGAGCGGTTCTGTATCGGAGAAGGTTCAAAAGTCTGGAGGAAATAAGAGGAAACAGAGAAAACAAGAATTAATCTCGGACACAAATAATAAAAAGAAAAAAAAATTAGCAATAATACATTTATATTCTGATCAATGTTGCAAAATATGTATTTTTGGAATATTTAAGGTAACACAGTGAAAGTACTGTGCCCACCTTGCGCACCTCCTCCTCCTCCTCCTGCCTCTTCTCATAATGGGAGAAGTCATCAAAGATGGAGGTGGTGTGTTTGTAGGTGGCGATGATCTTGAGCACCTGCTTGGCCTTCTCCAGAGGAACCTCCTGGGTGTCGCGGGAGTTGGTCACTGGCTTGTTGTCGTTGTTCTCCAGGCGGATGTGGCGCAGCTGGCTATTAGGCACGTCCTTGACAAACAACCAGTCCACGTCAAACTTGCCCTTCCACTTGTCCTGTGCCCAGACACCAGCACTGGTGCCGTAGTCCACTGGGGAACGCATCTCCGCCACGCCGCAGAAATGACCACTGCCGTTGACACTGAACAGAAGGTACACGGGGCCTTTAGCATTCATGGCCCGGAAGGCTGAGTCCAGCCGCTTGTTGCCGTGCTCCGTGCTGCACCAGATGGAGTACTTGATGGAGCGATGGATGTCGTCCTCGGAGTAGCTCTTAATGATGAAAACACGTCCGTTCTTCAGGTTCCATTCAAAGTCCTTGGGGTTGTAGCTGTGGGAGGCACGCAGCTTATCCAGCACTGGGTGGGACTCTCCACCAGGTCCCTGGCCGGCAGACGTTTGAGGGCCACCGTTCCCACCACCAACCATACCCATCACACCACTACCGTCATGGCCGGGGCCACCCTGCCCGTAGCCTTGGTTACGGTTGCGTGGGGCAACCCAACGGGTCTGGGGTTGCGGGGGTTGGCCGTGGTTTTGGTAGGGCTGAGGTGGTGGCTGATGGTGCTGGTGATGGTGGGTCTGTAAGGCCATAGGCTGCATCTGGGGCTGCAACATAGACTGGGGAGGTGGGGGGTGCATGGGTCCTTGCTGCATGGGGGCTTGAGGTGGCATGACGTGAGGCATGCCAAGAGGCTGCTGTTGCTGCAGTGGAGCTGTGGCTACTTTAGTCACCGGGCCCTTGTCCCAGGTCCCGATGTTCATGTTGTGTTTTATGGGTGGCGGGGGAAGAGCTCCCCCTGGATTGGGCATCCCTGGCTTCACCTTAGCTTTCAGCTGCTGCGGCTTGGCGGGCTTGCTGGCAATGGCAGCCCAAGAGGTGGGTTTGGGTGGTGGCATCCCAATAGGTGTGGCTCCGTTCCCTGCGGCCGCCACCACAGGTCCACCAATCACAGACCCAACAGCCTTGACTCCTGACCCCTGGCCAGTGACATCCCCTCCGATCTTCAAGCCAACCATACCCTGCTCCAGGCTGTTCATACCGGGGGCTTTGTTGAGGGTGTCACTGTGAAAGCCCGTCTGACCATCAGGCACCAGGGTGCCCCCCAGGGAGCTGGGGGGATAGCTGTAGCTGCCGCCGTAAGCTGAACTCTGAGTCTGCTGGCCCTGGGAGCCACTTGTGCCCCAAGCAGAGAAGGCAGGGTTTTCAGGGAAAAAGTTAAACCTGTGGGGGTAGATGCTGCTTCCCAGGCCCCCCGGCTGGCCAAACACCGTGTCCGGCATGAAGTGATGGTCTCCATTACTCAAGGCTCCATAGGGGGTGAGGTATGGAATAGGGGGGTCCCCACCTGTGGACCAGGGAGCCTCACTGAGGGGATACGGAAATCCAATGGAGGGGGCGTAGTAGCTGGACAGGTAGGGGTCGGTGATGGACTGGTAGCTGTTGTTCTGGATGAATGAAGGTCAGCAGAACCACAACATTAGCAAGTGACTTACAGTTTGATTAAATCAGATCTATATTTTAAAGAAAACTCTCCTAGCCCTATTCTATATAATAATAATAATTTACTATTAACTATTTTTAATGTTGTTGTTTTTTTAATATCACTTAAAGGGCCAGTGTGTAGCATTTCGGGGGATCTATTAGCAGAAATTGAATATAATATTCATAACTATGTTATTCATAACATATGGAACCACACCACTAGATGCCACTAAATCCTACACACTGTCCCTTTAACATGAGTGACTAACTTAACACCATCAGAATACAATTCTGCTGAAACGATCATATCATGTTTTGTTTCTACAAATTTCTGTTGTAAAAAAACAAAAGTTTGAAGTGTTTGTTTACACACATATATAGCAGGAGTTAGTACACAGTTTGGTGCTTAGGTCATCAGATTATTTTATAAGCCGATAATATCAGAAATATTTATAAAAATCAGCGTCACAATTTTCTTAACAACCGTCTTAAGATAGAGGTTTATTGAGCTTTACCTGAGTTGATTGACTAGTGAGGTATGGCTCAAAGTCATTGTCATGGACAGTCTCCTTCTGATGCAGTGAACCATTTTGCACTGCAACAAAACAAAATGACACTAATGTACATTTATATATATACACGTTCAATTTTGAAGACACAACAAAATGTAAAACAAAATGCATATTTAATTTGGTCAGCTCCAACGCAGCACACAATAGATTTGAGGTTTAACCCTATATAAAGATTTACTGATATTCTATCTATCAAATGATATAATCAATTCACAAATGTAGTATTCAAATCTGTTTGTCCCTCTCCTATGTGCACGTGTTCTTCCAAAATAAAAATAAAATAATCACTGAGCCATGTCAAGCCAAGCCTATCCTGGAGGTGAATCAGCCTGTGGCCTGCTGCCAGCGAGGCCTGCAGGTGAAGCGTGAGTCAAGACCTGCCTGTCACTCCACCTCCTCCGCCAACTGCAGTAAATCAAAGACGACTTCATCGTAAAAATACAATTACATGGCCATAAGAACTCCGTTAAAATTAGGGGAGGAACTGACAACACACAATCAATATGTACAGCTGGGGCTAGTGAGCAGGGCTGTACGTTAAATTGTTTTGCACATGGTGGTTTAAAGTTTTGAAATTCTGGGTTTAGGGGGGTTGGTGAAGCATACAAAAATACAGTTTAAAAAATAATTTTCCATGACCTTTTAAAGGAATATAGTACTGAAAAAAATGCATACATTTTTTTAAATATAGGCCTATGTATTTATCTATTATCATTATTATTATTATTATTATTTATGCACATAGCATGGATGCGGTAAGTAGAGATGCTGAGGGGGCTGCAGCACCTCCTAAAACCAGGTATTATAAAAAACTATCAATTGATTAAATAAAGGTTTAAACTTAGTGTTAAAACTGGGATACAGGCAAGTATTTGTGGTGGGGAAGAGGATTTTCTTTGTTTTTTTTTCTGATTATTACCATATGTAGGCTATTAGTCCATTTAGATTCTTTGTTATGCACACTATCTTGCATGAAAACATTGAGGTGTTTTAGATGAAGTTTTTGAAGTGTTCCCCCTGAATCCAAGTAACGGAGTGTCAGACAGAACCCTGGAGAGACAGTTCAATCCAGTCAGCTACAGAGTACATGAGGTAACTGCTACTACTGCCGCTGTACACTGTCACTGTGGGCAGTTTGTACAATAGGATGTGTGATTTGGTTATCGCTATTGATTATATAAACAGATCTGGCAACTAGACCTTGCTCTAAATTTGGCAAAGCAGTCATTTCATAATGTTTAAATGTACTGTACCACAGAGTGTATGGAATATGTGGACTGAAGAGTAGAAGCGATACAAAAATGTTCTTTGATCATGAAGCGTACCGTTACTGTACAATTCTCTGGTTTATCAGTGAAGTGCACTATGAACTACACTGCAGACCGAATCCTCTAGTGTGACAATCAGAGTGACGGCTGACTCATAAACGGGGTCCAGCAGCGCGGGTTGCATGCGCATCTGCAGCGGGTTTTTTTTTATCTCAAGAGTGTTCTGCCTAGTTCCGTCCTACTGTGCTGCGATTGGCAGATTATCTCGCGATAGCAATGTGCTTTCCTACGCTGTGATAAGAGTGTAGACTGTATAAAGATGGACAAGATTGTGTGGATGAAGTTCTACATTTTTACTCATTCAGCGGCTGGCTATTTAGCTATTGAGGCAGGAGTGAGACTTGAACCCCCCCAAATATTCTTGATTGCTGATATATGTTTACATTTTTTGCACAATATACCTGCAGTGAATCAAGGTGGCTATAAAACTTTGCAGTTTGCCCCGTCATAAAGGATTCTGTAGTCAGCTTGAAGGGACCAAAGCATAAAAATAGTCCACGGAAGCTTCTCAAGCTGTCTACTATGTTTAAAACTGTCATATTTTTTGGCAAAATATGACTTAAGGACTCTGCCTTTGTTTCAAATGAGCACCTGCATGCCACTCTTCCATGGTCGGGACAACTCCTCTTTCCTAGTTCACTGACCACTTTCGACTAATGTAGGGGCAGGAGGTGGACTATCTAATGTGCACGCCTTTACAGGGTGAGGATTGAGACAGAATCAGGGTATTTTAGGAATATGATTGGAAGATCCTCAGAATAATTTTTCTATGGTATTCCTCAAGGTCTTGGTGTCTTAATCTGGTATTTTGGAGGGATTACAGATAACTTTTATCACTTCTTGAGTGGTAAAAAATGGTTAAATTTAGCACCAAATCAAATGGTATCAACCCCAAAATTGCTGCAACAATTTATGAGACATAAGTGAGCATGGGGATGGTCATCACATATTTCCATCATAATGTTCTAAGCTCTTATACACTTCTACAATTTATTTGAATTAATTAATTAATTCATGTTTATTTCTGATTTATGACTAGAAGAACTTGACACACAGTGCTCTGCATCTCAAATTAATCTTCAGGGTTCCCAGCTTTCAGATGATGGACACCACTTCTATGTGACATCTACTGTTGACCTGTTATCTCCCTTTGAAGACCCCCTGTAGCCCCCCAAAAAAGGCAAAAACGGGTCTATTGAGGGTCTCAGAGGGTTAAGTGTTCCATAACCTCAGGAATCAAATATGTAACTGCCAAAACATTAGAAACTGCACCAATAGACTGCATCAATATTGTGCAGGAAAAACTGAGCATAAGCATCATGGACATTATCAACGATCATCAAACAAAGAAATACAGTATTTTCCCTCACAAGCCACCTGCCCTTTTAATGACATGGTTGGATGTTGTACTCTGATGTGTCTCACTGTATGTCTTTCCCAGTATGTATGCCCCCACTCAACTATTAAACCCCTGACCTTAATATTGTTTATGTCATACTAACTTCTGCCGAACATATTCAAGGCAAATGATTTAAGGAAAAGATATATCCCTCCATGGATGATAGCAAATTAGTTTATCATCCCAAAAGGATTTAATCTGTACATTTTGTTCACACTGTGGCATATCACTGTATATTCAATCGTGTTCACAAAATATTGTGTAGCCTGACAGTAGTGTATATCAGAGACAGCTTAAGACTCCATGAAAGGGCTGGTGTATGTACAGTAATGCTGATTTAATCCGAGATGGTGTGCCCAGACTAAACAGATATCCAAACAAATTCAGTCCTCTGTGATGCCACAACTCACCTTTAGATGCTTGTCCCTTTGATCTCTGCATCCGTGTTGGATCATGAAAAGACAAAAAAGGGGACAACATGGTTATATATTCAGTTAATTTGGGATTTCACACATGGGTTGGGGCTGAGTAGCAGCCTCTGATATCACCATTGTATTACTCAGAAGCTGAACATTAAGACTACTTCCTGGAGAGACGCAATGCAAAAGAAAATGTAACCTAACGTTACTCTACAGTGAAAGCTGTGTATACTTAACAGCTGGCTACAATTGTGTGGGGTAACTTGAGTTAGTTAATTCACGCACAACTTAGCTAGCTAACTAACTAGCCGTCTAAAAATGGCTTTATACACGCCAATAGCGTTGATGCAGCTTGTAACTTAGTTTGCCATACTAGTCGGGATACATTTAGGTCACCCTTGAAACAATTATAGCGTTTGTACCACCTTCAATAAAAAAGTTCACTGAATAAATTAGCTCGAAGCTCTGTTTAATTCTGCTAACGTTTAGCTTTCACGTATTCTGCCATAGGTGGCGAGTTTCTGCTAACGTTACGTTAGCTGGTACAAAACATATAGTCTCAGTTACAACATGACAACGGTTTCCATGCTAACGTAACTTAGCGACGCCCTTCTTAAATGTCCGTTAAAACATAACCGTTTAACGGGAATGTAGCGTTAGCTCACTCGCTAGCACCGGCCAACGCTAGCGGCTAAGCTAGCACTTCCGAGGAATAGCCGTAGCCCAGTAAATCGTTAACGTTAGCTTGCAAGCTCTCTACCGGCGGAGGTACATCGTTTATTCCTACCTGAGGGTCAATGCTTGTGGCAGACATAATTCATTAAGCAAGTCCCGGGATTCTCACAGAGCCTGAGCTTGTGACCTGTGGTTTTCCAAGCCCCCGTGATTTGAAAAAAGCAAGTTCACAGTTAGCTATGTGGCTAAGTGTGCCGCTGCTTAGCGTGTAGCGGTGGTGGCTAGTAGCTGCAGCGCAGTATAGCTCAGCTGTATATTTTCTCCGCTGTGTGCACGTAGCCCAACTTCCACAGTTTCAAGTCTGTCGCCTCGGTTACTGTGTTCCGAAAGCAGTCAAGTCCTGGTTACGGGTTTTTTTTTTTCAAGTTCACGTTATGTGTCTTCGAACGGAGCTTTCGGAGCTTGAATATTTTCTGCCCTCGGTCGCCTTTTACTTTGTCTTTATTATTCCAGAGAGAGAGAGAGAGCACCTCCTCGGTTACGTTAAAGCCCCGTACACTTCCCCAATGGCTGCTGCTCCATCCGGGCTTTGAGCCGCCGCTGCAGTTCCCGTCGGTCCCCGCGGGGAGGCTGAAGTTTGAAGCATCCTTTCTATTCAACTAATATAGCTAATATATGTGATTTGGATGTTATAGATATAATGAAAATGAACCCAACTCATAAACGTTGGTACTTAAAAGTTTGCTTTACCTTTACTGATATTGGTGCTATATATTTATTTTTTTATTCTTATTTTATTCTAACACTTAATTATCCTGCTGTTATTTTTACTGTTTTATTGCACCAACCCACCGAAGCAAATTCCTAGTGTAAACCTGATACACCTGGCAATAAACGAGTTTCTGGTTCTGATTTCCGATTCTGATACTTATTTTTGGTGCCTTTTTATATCTCTGTGGGTGTAAACAACGCCAGGGGGGCTATCAGCAGACTGTGTGTTTTTTCTGCAGGGCTCCCTTAGATCTAACACAGTTTAGCTCATGTGAGACTTACAGGAATGTAAAAATGAAACAAATGTAGAAAAAGACAACAGTAAACAAGCAAACTAAGATGTATAAGGTATCAGTCAAATCCCTCATGTGGTTACAGTCCAGCATCCAGCTCTTTTTGGCAGGTGACCCCACTGAGATCATGGATGCATTGAGAGATTGAGACTGAGATAGGACGAAGGTATAACTGCAGAATAACTCTTATGTCATGTCAATTTCAGCATGACTATAATTATCTTGAACTGGTTAGGTTCTGTCCTGCAATAAATTACAGCAGTTATTACTCCTTTTCGCCACCAGGAGGCAGCAATGATGCACACACACATCCACTTAAATTCTGTCAAAGGTCAAACCTATATCCTACTGTTTATAACTATTACATTTCAGGACGTTTTACCCCATAATACTGATAACATATAGAGCAGATCATTGTGTAGTTTATGTTTGACTCACGGCTGGCTATTTCAAATGTTAACATCCCAAAATGACAAAATATTTGGCCTTTTAACAAATGTAGGCATACGTGTTGTGATTTAAGTCTTCAAAAAGCTTTTGACACAGCCACAAATCCCACAAACAATGATAAAATGGTGCACCTCTGACTACACAACATATTATTTTATGTGTTTAACTAGTTAGCTCTTTCATCCTCACTATTAATCTTACAACTCAAGAGCAAAGGAGGAGCCAGCGATATGGGGGATTCAAAGATTGTGAAATAGCAGACTCTATATAGAACAGAGCTGCACGCTGTTTTTTAGGTGTTCATAAGATTTCTCCTCCTTGAGTTAATCACATAATGCTCCATGGGATACAGAACTTCATGCTATTTTTGAGGAACCTGAATTGCAATATATGTCTACCTATAATTTATCATGTAGCGTGAACATAATTAGAAGAAAGTTACTTGCTAGATTTGAAGAAAATGGTTGAAAGATATATCGTTAAAACCAAAATTACGAACATATATTCAAATCAAGCACAATTATGTCACTGAATCTTATGTAACAGCAAACTTATCGAGGAGTCAAAGGTCTTTAGTTGCACAGTTAAGAACAGGAACAGGAATCCTCTGGCCCTTGTAGTCGGTAGATTTAAAAACAGCACAGGTTGTGCGAAGTATGCAAGTTAGGAGAAGTTTTGTATTGTCCATACTATGATGAGTTAAGAACTTCTATTTTAAATGAAATGTCTGTTCAAAATCCAGAAATGTTTTGGTGCTCGGATGATGACAAAATGGAATGGCTATTTAATTATAGTGCTTATAAGTTGGCTACTAGTGTTTCTCAAGCTTGGAAAAAACATCAGGATGGTTTATTTGTTTAGTATTATTTGTAATTTATGTTGCGTCTCTGGTTTCTGCCTTTGTCTTTTCTTTATTTTCTAAATAACAGTGTCTTGTAAGCCTGTTTGGGCTGGGCATATTATTTATGCATGACACAATAATAATCAAATCAAATCAAATCAAAAAAATCCTGTAGGCCCTTGAGGACACAAATACCACCCAATAGAGGAAAAGATCAGAGTCAACACCTATAGGATATACAGAAATAAGAGCCACTTCTGTGCTTGTAATACTTTGAAAGGTCAAGTTTTCTTCTCATATGACATGACATCATCATTTGTTGAAATCCCTGTATTCTTGAAGAGTTTTAGGTTTAAATGATTGGTTTCTGTTATATGTAACGTCATTGTGCTTAATTGTATTTGAAATAACTCTATAATATCCCTTTAACAGTCCTGTTAGTTGTTAGGCCATAGTATTCTTCTGAAATGCTTTCCATGTTTTTTCCTAAGAGGCGGAGCAACATGGTATGTTCGGCCTTTCATTCATTCAAGGATCAATGAGCATACGTTCTGGCATTTGGTGGCTTTTCTGGAAAGCAGTCTCCTGTAGGCCGCTGTGCAGGCCCCCGCAGCTGATCATATTATTTCAGCTGGTTGTGCTGCACTCACCTTCAGTGCGCGCTCCACTATGGACCGCAAAAGAGATGGCTGGCACAGGACGAGAAGAGCAAGGAAAACCTACATGCCACAGAATGACGGATGACGGGAGTACCACGCTGCACATCCTCGAGGAGCCTCAGATGCGAAGGGAAGGGGAGAGGCTTCGAACTTTTCACAGCTGGCCAGCAGGTGCACCTGTCACATCTGGAGACCTGGCCAAGGCGGGCTTCTTCTTTCTAGGCCCCGGGGATAAAGTCCAGTGTTTCTGCTGTGGAGGGATTTTAAGATGTTGGGTACACGGGGACAGCCCGGCCACCGAGCACAAGAGGCATTTCCCCACATGCAGTTTCATGCTGGGCAGAAATGTGGGAAATATTCCACTCCAAGTTGGATCCTCCGACTCCGTGGACGGCCAGCTGTTGAGCCAGCTCCAGAGGATGACTATGGATGACCAGGGGACAGCTGGCCAAGCGGTCTACCCAGAGATGGAGACGGAGGATTCCCGGCTCACCACTTTCCACAACTGGCCCACCGAGGCCTCAATCCAGCCAGATGTTCTCGCCAGAGCAGGATTTTTCTACACAGGTACTCATTGTCTCAATACATTCACATCCTTCTTCTTTAATGTCTTCATATTTAGCAACATTCGAGTGTCCGCGATCAGTGAAATATTCAGCACTGACCCAGTCGCTGCTAGAGTGACCTCTCTTTGTGAGAGAGTTCATGGAACAATTATCCTGCTGTGTCATGGTGTTGTGGACAGAACAACCTGGACAAAGCTGGGGCTGCTAAAGAAGAAGTAGGCTTCCACAGCTTCAGGCAATACACAATATCATGAAAACCAATGCAAAATAATAAGTGACCCTGCAACGGGTGGTGTTTTTATGAAGCTACTAGTGAAGGGTGACCAGGTGTCCCACTTTATGAGGGACTGCACAGCATTTTTATCCTTTGTCCCGTGTCCCACATATTGATACGATGTCCCACATTTTCAAAAGTCAAACCACTGCAGGACAGATGTTTTTCTAAAATCTGTCTTTTATCCAACGGCTGTGAAGAAAGCAGGGAAGGCTGTCATCACGTAGGTTAAGTGCAGGTTAACCTGTCTTTACTTTGCTACGCTACGGCCAACGGGGAAAAGTCACAAGCTATGCAGATTTAGGCAGAATATGATGGAAACTACCACAAAGAAAAGGAAATGCAGCTACAACAAAGACTGTTAAACTACTTGGGTGAAGCCAGTGGAAGGTGATTCTCAAAGAGTTCTTCAACAAAAATTAGTTGTATTTCAACCAGAGGGCAAAGCCTAGAGACATTACAAGCTAAGGAAGGAATAGAAATGTTGTTGTTTTTTTTTAAGTTGGATAGACATTATATCAAAATTGAAGACTGTACTTCTCAGCCTTGGTAACGTGTCCCACATTGTCCCACACAAACATACTCTTTGTCCCACATTTGGTTTGTTGTGATCTGGTCACCTTATATACTAGTGTTAGTGTTGTTGAGACAGAAAGGGTTTGCTTCACCTTTTATTGTGATTTTGACAGGTTTTAGTTTGTGCGTGGGTCTTATTTGTGTAAAGCTGTAAAGCTTCACAGAGTTTCTGTCATTAGACTCTTCTCACAGTCGTCCTGTACATCCCAACAGGTCACGGCGACAACGTCAAATGCTTCTACTGTGATGGAGGGCTGAGGAACTGGGAGCCAGGAGACGACCCCTGGCAGGAACATGCCAAGTGGTTTCCACGGTAACAGCAGGACTTGTCAGACAAGGCGGATATAGACATCGGTTGAATTTGTCTATTTTTGCACTGGCAAATGAAACATGTTTTCTAAATATAGGCTATGGGTGTCAAGTCTGTGTTGTGTATTTATTCTTTAGCAGATTATAAAACAGCATTTTAATATTTCCCTAGATGTGAGTTTTTAATCCAGGCGAGAGGGCAGGAGTACATCAGCAACATACAGGATGCTCATTTCCATCTGGGTGAGACTGTGGTGAGAGCTTTTATTCCTCCTATCTGCTCAGAATAAAGTCTGTTTGGCACACAGCAGCCATTATAATCACACGTTGATTAAGTGACAGTTTTTCATTGCTGCATTTAAATCAGTCATTGTGAATTAAAAATATAATTGCTTCTCTAGGGTGGATCACAGACGACCACAGGCAGAGATATCGGATCCAGAAATGGTAAGTCATGTAAAATTGAAACAAGGCAGGGAGTGATGGGTATGTACCATGAAAGCACCTTTATCCCTACCAAGTAGACCTGGATAACAAGATAGCTAGCAGCCCGCTTTGATGCTGATAATTATCTTTGTGTGTGCCGTAGTGCAAAGAATCAAAAGCGTCAACATCCGCTCCTGCTTGTTCACACAAAAGGGGAAAGGTGGAGCAAACATCACAAGCTGCATTACAGGTTGTGCAAATGGAAGAAAATAATAAAGGCTGCGACCAGTTCATTCAATTATTCTTAGATCAACCCGGTGCGAACCATTTTGCACAAGAATACCTTGCACCGCAGCACTACTTAAAGTCTCAAATGAGACTCTGAACAGACACTCAGGTCCATTACTTTTCTTTGGGAGGCTGCTGAAAAGTGTTCAATTACCTGAGCTAATGTTTGCTACAGGATTGCAGTAATTGGGGAGCGCTATGGAAACCATTTGTTGCCCCTGGTTGCCGGGGCAATTATTCCATACAATGGAGGAATTACAATTATAATCCTTTTCAGCAGAGGAGATCTGTGGTTTGAAATGTTAATATATTGACAGACAAAGGTAAGCCGCACATATTGTCTTTAATTTCCCCTCACTTATCGAACAGGTTCCCCCTATAGTTAATGTAACATCTAGTGGTCTTGTCTTCCTCACTTCTTCCTCTTCCTCTCCCCATCTCCCAGATGTGGTCGCAGGTCTGGGGGCTTCCTCGGCCATGCTCTCTCCAGTGGTGCAGACCGTGCTGCAGATGGGCTTTGAGGCCAGCCTGGTGGAGAGTCTGGTCCAGACCAAGTACCTTCTGTCAGGTCAGCACTACACGTCTGTATCTGCCCTGGTCACTGACGTGCTGCAGGCGGAGCAGGAGGAGAGACAGAGGGCGCCACAGAGCAGAGGTAACAGCCAGTGGTGGAGAGTAACAAGTACATTTACTCAAGTATGGTGCTTTAGTACATTTCTACATTCTACAATTGAACTAGATTCATCAGCTATATTAACTAGTTACTTTTCAGATTAATGTTTATTATAAAATACAATACATTATTAAAGATTAAACCAGTGGTTTCCAACCTTTTTGGCTCGTGATATCCTACAAGAAAACTGTTTGGTTGGCTGGGGCCTCTTACTTTTACTTTTGATACTTTAAAGGTACAAAAGAGTGCGTAGGATTTGGCGGCATGTAGTGGTGAGGTGAACTGAACTGAGTACCCCTCCGCTCACTCCTCCCTTTCTAAGACTGCGGTAACGTGAGCCGCCGAGTGCAAAACCGTGGTAATACCGTTTGCCTCGCTCAGAGGACATCCTTACCATAATAACACTACTTTAGGAGCCACTGTTCCTTTAAGTACATTTTAATAATGATAATGATGCTTTTGTACTTTTACTTATAATGTAATATTTTAAATGCAGTACTCTAGCTTGCAATAAAGTATTTTTACATTGTTGTATTGTTACTTTTACTCAAGTAAAGGATCTGAATACTTCTTCCACCACTGGTAACTAGAGGTATCAGTGATTAGCATGCTGAACCACTGCCATTTTACACAGTAACCTCTTCAAATACAATCTCCCAATTAATTCTTATATGAGAAAAAATTAGTAATAACCCAAATATCAATGGTACAACGGATGTCTGAGTTTGTAACGTGTTTTTCTTTTGCGTCCTTCAGAGCCAGAGACGAGGCAGGCCTCCAGTGCTGGAAATATGAGGACACCAACGCCCATCAGAGAGCAAGGTCAGAGGTCAACACCTATAGACCTTTTCATGCCGTTCTTTTGCTAGGGCAACAGCTTTGGTCCAAGTTTATTTCCTGTCAGCTACTAAACATTGCGACAGGAACTACAAAGGGGCCCATATATGTTGTCAAGTTTGAAAATGTCTATGATTTGCAGGAAAAAAGCAACGTTTGTGCTTGTAACACATTTCAGGATCAATAACACCATTGAGCTGCCGACATACGACTGCTCTGTCCTGCAGGCACAAACACTCGGCTTGTGCACGGCGCGAGTGTGCTCATCTGATTTGTGGGTTTCTCCAACAGTGAAGGACCCGAGCCCAGAGGAGCTGCTGAGGCAGCTGCAGGAGGAGAGGACCTGCAAGGTGTGCATGGACAAACTGGTGTCCATCGTCTTCATCCCCTGCGGTCATTTGGTGGTGTGTGGCGATTGCGCCGCCAGCCTGCGTCACTGCCCCATCTGCAGGGCCGTCATTAGAGGCAGCGTTCGTGCTTTCATGTCCTGAGGCTGCAGTGAGAAAGCCCCTGTTAATACAGGAGATGCGTGAGTGGCCTTGAGTTTTCCTCTGTACTCATTTTTACCTTGAATATAAAGATTATTGCTGGTTGCTTGTCAGAGTTTACAGATAATTTTTTATATAATAAACATTTTAAGCTGTTCAATATGTGTGTACGGTCCATTATTATTTCTTTACGTCTACTGAATGACACACAATATCATTAAAAGAGCACATTCTTTTATTAACAAACACCTATTTACATGAACACAAAGCACAGTTCTGGATAAATAGGATTACACAATCAGGTCACATGGGGTTGAGGCAACACAGGACACAAAAAAGAAGAGAGAGAGATACAAAAAAAAAAAAAAAAGACCTTTTCCACTTTCTATACAAAGAAAAAGAATTATCTACAAACAGGTGGAATCTTTTTTCAGTGGAGACTAAAGCACACATACACACACACACGACCGTAACAGGTTTCAACTAACTCCAGTCACTGGGTGTTTAGGAGGAAGAGGCTGTATTGCACTGAGAGGAAGACTAGTTTTTACATAGTAGCATTTACTACTAATACTGATTATGTTACAATATGAGGTGCTTTGTGTTTTTTACTAACCCACACACCAGTTAGCCTACCAGGGGTGTGTGTAAATCATAAAGACAAAGACAAGACATATAAATTATTGCATCTTGCCAATAGAGGAGTGACCGATCAAATCCAAATGGGTCACTCTCGTCGTTCTGAAATTAGCCGGCAGAAGCGGTCAGATGATTTTCATCGTCATAACAGTTTGTGGGCCGTCTATCTGGCAGTGAAGAACGTCGAATATCACAGAGGAATCTGACACGCAGCAGGATATTTTTAGACCAGAGACCAGAATTAACTTCTTTGTTCACAACTCTTTTGATCCCCCCCCCCCAAAAAAATTGCCAAGCAGACAATATCAAACTTAGCACAAAGAAATATTATGATCAAACAAATAGCATACTGAAAATGTTTTGGATTCAAATGTAGAAAAATGACCTAAATGTTAAAGAAAAGGACCGAGCGTAACACTGAAACACTCCTCCTACAACGCATAAAATAGCTATTAACTATTTAAAGAATTACTCTCATCTGCAGACAAAAAAAAATGTTTTAAGACAAAACATGGAGATGTTATGGACCCCAGAGCAGATACTCAGTAGCCTTGCAACTTGTACATGAACACGTTGAACACCAGAGAGCAGTAGTGATTCACACACCCAGTAAGGCAACAGGGATCTGACATTAACAAAAATAAAAAGTGCTACCAATCAGTCAGTATAGGAGATAGGACCCAGGTGTCTGTAAATAAAAATGTGTCAGAATAAAATAAATCTTTCCAGAAGCTTTCCGTTACGGTTTAACCAGCTCATACACAGCCAGTTGAAGACATCAGTTTTGCTATTTTGTACTCAATATGTTATACACATAATTACAATACAAACCCTGTAAAAAACATGCTAGAAAACAATCACGACTGAGACTATCACCATTGGGGAATCTACACCGTTGAACTTGAACAACGCTCTGGTCCACTCAGCTACAGGCCGCGCTACTTCTACACTGAAGACCCATTACAACTCAACGCTGTTGTATGCAATATGAATAGCAAAACAATTTCCATTGTTTTCTTGAAGTTAAAAATACGCTGTGTAACCTTTGCTCGAGTGTGTAACGACCCCCCCCCCCCCCAGTCAGCGGCCCTATGTGTCGTTAGTTAGAGGAGAAGAACTGAAATGAATACAAAAGCTTTCAGCGAGTCTTCTAACGCCCGACACTTCAGACACACCGACTTGGCTGTTGGTGAAAACAGTCTCGACAATAAGACTCCAGAAATAAAAGTAAGACTCATGCCGTTCCTCGTGTTTGAACACCTCTTACTCACTCACTTGATAGTTCACATTTCAATCTCTAAATCCAAAAAATCTTCCCCCCCTCTCTCTTGTTTCATTATTTACATTTTCTATTTTTGACAGATGCCCCTGTAGGTTTGGTGCTTTTGTTTCCCCCCCCCCTCCATCCCTCCTCCCTCCACCTCTCCGCTCCCCTGCCTCTTCCTGCTTTGCTCGTGTATTTATGCACACAGATCCTGGCCTAAAGTAAACAGGCAGCGCACAATGGCTCATTCCACGGGGCTCCACTGTAATTCAGCCCTCCGGCCAAGATCTGAGCCAAACCAGCAATAACATGCTAAATCACTGAGTCCTCTAAGACACAGCACCACAGACTGGGAACGCTGGGCAGCCCCTGATTACACACACACACAATGTATTTATATCATATGCTGTACATGTTCTACGCAGTCTCGGGGAGTATTAGACCGTTACAGCACCGGGGACCTCAGCAGAGAACTCAATACAAAGAAAATGATTCCCTAAACACACAATATGGGGCTTTGTTGCACAGTAAATCCCCCCCCCCCCCCGTCATCCCTCCCTGGCTGGAAAACAATGGACCCGAACTGAGAAGTGTTGGCTTTTTCTGGGCAGTGCACCAGTAAGAGACATGTTTAAAGTACTGAAATCAAGCAGGGGAGGAATGTCTGGCGTGCCCCGGTGAACTGGTGGATGTTTGTGTCAAAACAGGCCATTTTGTCTCCGTGGGAATTCGCCGTGTCACCTGCCCGCTGGACGCTCTCTTATTTACGTAGACCTGCGGAGAACAGAAACACGGGGAGAATAGAGTTAGAGGCTGTTGGGCGACACACACACACACACACACACACACACACACACACACACACACACACACAGAGACACACACACACACACACACACACACACACACACACACACACACACACACACACACACACACACACACACACACATTAGTTGAATTTCTCCTGGATATAACTCCCTGTAGATTGAGGCAGACGAAAACTTCCTCCCATTAGAGACGGAGCTGATTAAACTGTCAAGAAGCTAATAAAATATTCATTTCATGTTGGCAGAGAATTATTACATGACTTCCCAGACTTATTGTTATTAAGTCCTCGGCACAACTTAATTGATTAATCCAATTTTAGACAGACTTTTGTGTGTTTTTCTCCGTGTGCTTCTATCAGTAACTGCCTGCAGCGTGTCTACCACATACACACACACACACAAACACACACAACGGTGTCATGAAAAAGGTTTCCATATTCCCCGCAGCCCTCCGACAGGATGTAGCATGTTTCAGAAAGACGTTTACTCCCCAGACATGACTCAAGCCTCCAGATACTGAGCAAGAAACCGTCTGTACAATCAGTACCGGTCGGTGTTGTTCTGTAACCTCCACATCAAATAGTAAAAAAAGCTCTGGAACAAGTGAGTAAGTGGGCCTTGAGTTGAGATTACTTGTTTCTGATTAATGAACGGTTTTAGGGATGTAACCTTGAAGAGGAAACGATCACATGCAGGCAACAAATAGGTTAGGGCTGCAACTAACGATTATTTTCATTGTTGACTAATCTGTCGATTATTTTCTTGATTAATCGATTAGTTGTTTGGTCTATAAAATTTCAGGAAATGGTGAAAAATCTGTGTTTTCCAAAGCCCAAGATGTCGTCCTCAAATGTCTTGTTTCGTCCACAACTCAAAGATATTCAGTTTACTGTCACAGAGGAGTAAAGAAACCAGAAAATATTCACATTTAAGAAGCTGGAATCCTTGAAAATTTACTCAAACCGATTATCAAAATAGTGGCGATTAATTTAATAGTAGACAACTAATCGATTAATTGTTGCAGCTCTAAAATAGGAACAACCCAAATTGTACATGACCACAAAAGGCAACGGATAGTGTGAACAGTCACATGCACCTTCTCTCATGTTCACATTTAAAAACGTGCAGGTACATACACACGTATGGTGGCGTGACACATTCATACTTACAGGTACATGGGCTTTAAGAGGAGATGAGATGGTTTCTCATTGACATGGTAGAGTGGGAATGGGTCAAATCCACCAATAAAATCAACTGAAAACAAAGAATTAAACACATAAATTGTGGAGTAAATCAAAAGACAGACAAGAACAGAATAGGACACTGAGGTAAATGAAAAGAGATGCATGATCAAAACAAAATGATAAAACACACAGCTGAATGGGAAATGAAATGGAAACTAAAGACACGGTGGGAACAGATGTAATGTAGGCAGTCTTTTTAAGTTTTAACAAATAAAAGTCCACAAAAGAAAACTTGTTTTATCTGTGTATGTGCCCGGGGCTATAGGCAAAGCTCAGGAACAGGTGGAAAGCTGGCCAGCTGTCAAAGTAGCCAAAGCCTTTTTATCGCTCTGAAACAGAGGTGACCTTCAGCCACCGACCGAACGCTCAACCCTCTCTGTTTATTTTCTCACTTAAAGAGTTCAGACTCTAGGCGGTGCGCAGATGAGCAAACCAGCATTGTGTAGCTTGAGAAAGGGAGAGGGGACATGATGGAAACCAAAGAGCTGTGTAATTTTTTTTTTGCACAGTTGCAGAGAGATCTTTTTGAGATGAAGGGAAAAAGGCTCGCGGCTCTAGAGGGGGACACAAAGGCTGAGAGATGGGGGGGGGGGGGGAGAGGTGAGGGGAGGACGGGGCACGTCACGCTTGTCGGTCTGACTGACAGGAGGCCAAAGAGATTAGGTTGGAGGAGCGCGTGTGAAAGAGGCCAGCATGTCCAGGAGATGTGAACACCACGAGGGCAGGAAAGGGAGAAACTGAGATTGAACCTGATTCAGTGGAAAAAGACACCAGAAAAACAGCGGATTCAAGAGGAAAACATAAAAAAAAAAAAATTGGGCAGATCTGTTACTTTCTGGGAACCAACAGCTGTGCGTTGGGGGGGGGGAAACAGACACAGGCCAGCCGTGGAAACTACTGTAAGGCCAAATCAGCTCCATCCTGATAAGAGGAGGCAGGGGTTGTCTGCTGAATACTGATAGGTAGGCAGGATGAGTGCAGAGAGCCACAGGGTGCGGTGTCCCTTTCCTTTGACCCTGCCCTGGTTTCCTGGGTTTCTCCGTTTCATCTGTACACACACATACAAATGCACACACCCACACACACAGACAAACACACACAGTGACCTCTTCCCTTGCTCTTTTCTGTACCACTGATTTTCTCATTATAAGCAGGTGGGGACCCATTCCCTGCCACGATAAGCTGTGCTGAGGAATACAGTAGACGATAATGATGGTTGCCATTTTTAGACACGCTAGCAGCTCTGGGGACGGCCGGCGTCGGCCGGTCGGCGCGTCCGTCAGTCAGTCTGTCGATCCAACGCTTTGGTTCAGAGAGAAGCATCATGACAACTATCGGATGGATCGCTGTGAATTTCGGCACAGAAATTCAAGGTCTCCTGACTTTTCTTCTAGCGCCACAAACTCCAATTCTCAGTTCATGACAGGATACCTTGAAAATTAATAGCCAAATTCCTGCCATGCATCTTGTGCAGCACTCACAGGAGGGCAATTTAATAATTTCATAAATTAACACGTAAAATCATCACGTATCCACCATCTGAAAGCTGAGAATCTGAGCCTCAACAGGTGCCCCAAAAGTCCCCCGACACACCAAGCCCACGGTCGCCCGTTGGGACAGTTTGGGGCCGTCGGTGAGCGTCTGTCGGCCTAGCTTTTTGGTGTGTCCCTCACCGTGGGCTGTAGTCGGCCCGTGTCCTTGAGTTTTTTTGGCCGATTCAGCATGTTGAATCGGCCGCGGAGCCCGTGGGTGAGAGAGATCACTCAGATTGGCTGTTCAGCTTAAACGAATAAGTGCACGAGAAGAGCAACGGAAGTGAGGAAAGCAAGCCAACGAGTAAAGTCAAGAGGGCGAACACATCTTCATCTCATCTGATCCTTCCAACACACGGATATAACGCTAGTTCTCTGATGTGGGTTCGGTGTGTCTGGGCCTTTAGTGCCACTACCTGCTCTTACTCTAATGAACTCATCCTGTGTCAAAACAGTTAGTTATTGCACCTTATTAAGAGCATCATCTATAACCCTGCGCTACATACTTTATAGTGTATGTCAGCCTCTTAATTGCTGTTGAAGATTTTTCCCATTAATTATTACACAAATCGGTCTGACCCTGACCTTGAGGTGGATCTTCTACGCAGCTCACTGAACCTCGAAGGTCTAAAAATCTGTGTGTGTTTTCACCAGAGCATTCTGAAAACACAGCCATATGTTAGGTGATATCTCAGGGTAACATGCTCCACCTTTTGGGAATGTTTGATGCTCGCTGAAGCAATCTGTTCTTTATATGCTTGCTCTGTAAACAGCAAACAGCACTTTGGAAATGAATGTTAAAAGCTGCTTTTGATGAAATGGTGGAGAGCTGCACGCTCGAAATGGGCTGTTTATTCTCAATAGGTGATTCAAGCCCTTTTCTAATGTTTTGGCATTTCTGTGTGGATGGCAAACCTTTAAAAAAAATGATCAGAAAACACCAGTGAAGATGGAAATGTGAATATTCAGTTTGTCCTCTGTAATGTTGATAACGGATATTGGCAGCCGATTGGTCCATGTCATCCTGTTATATGTAAGGGGTGAGCTTACTTTCTTCCAGGCGAGCGAGCTGATTTTTTACTTGTGTAGACACACGCAAGAAATGACAGGTATGTAGGTCAATAGCTGAGGCATCTCTGTGGTGCCCTTAAACGAGCAGGGAGTGACGAAGGATGATTATGTCTCAGTTCAAGTGGTTGAAATCAGAGCACCTGAACTGAACCAGGTGAGAAACTGACAGTCAGTCTACAGTATACTGCTTCATCTGCCAACATGAGTTTGTGTGTGTGTGTGTGTGTGTGTGTGTGTGTGTGTGTGTGTGTGTGTGTGTGTGTGTGTGTGTGTGTGTGTGTGCGTGCGTTGGCAAGCTGACAGTGAAATGAAACACAGGCACAGAGATAAAGACAAAAAGACCAGGAGGGGAAAAACAGGGTTGGTGAGAATAAAATAGCGGCGAGCGAGGAAGATCAAGAGAGAAAAACAACGAGAGACAAAAGCCGTTTTTTTTTTTTTCATATGAACTCCGGACAACGTCTGGAGAATCAGGTCCCTTTCACACATGTAGCACAAAACAGGTTTAGGCGAGGGGGACTCGAGTCTGCGACTTGGACTGAAGTCGCACGCACAGTGAATTGAGACTCGACTCGGACTCCAGATTGGGGACTCGTTAACAATCATTTATCATTCCATCATTTTCTGCATTATCGATACACCAGTACCAGCTGCTCTCTCCGACAGCCAGCTGATACACACACACCATGGCCCTCAAAGACTTGAGACTTGACTTGGACTTCTTGGATCTCTGGCGAGGGGTGGCGCCCGGGTAGAGCGTGCAGGAGGCAGGACGTGACGCGGATTACACCGCGGTCAGGTAGCCGGTTTCGTAATTTGGTCATAAACAACCGAGTCTCTTGTCGGTCCTTGAATTTGTGTGACGATTTTGGCATTGGCCCATTCTGACAGAAGTTCCAGAATAAGGTCTTTGTGCAAGTGACCCTTCTTCTTCACCCTGGGGTGTTAGTTTTCTTCCGGTTTTGCGCCAGCCGCATGATAGAAACGTCATCAACAATCCCGCTCGCTCGCTCGCTCGTAAATTGTCTGGACAATGACCTGCTGCTCTATTCACACATGGGCTCAATCGGACATTACACAGACTTTGTACTATGGAGCTGGCAGAATAAAGTCTGTTTAATGTCCGGTCCGAATGATTCAGACATTTGCGTTCTCACATACAGCTCCTCCGGGGTAATGTCTAGATAAGTTCAGCGTTGCAGTGCGTGTGTGAACGGGGTTAAAGACGGAGATAAAGAGCAGACAGATAGTTCAAGACTTCAGAGCTCGTCTGTAACGCTGGAAGAGGAGAGTTACAAGACAAGGTTGTGGTCTCTCTCTCTCTCAATCTCTGTATTTAAGGGAGCTCCACTCTTGCAGTGCTGCATCTCTGTCCTCCACACACACCATTACACAACCATCACTGCTATCCAGGCTACTCATTTCCTTTAAAGACCGGCTTAGCTGTTTTATGCTTTGTTATGTTGCGTATGAAATCTTCAGGTATGTTGGATTGAGAGTGTATTTAAAGTCAATCATCCATGCAAAAAGAGGAGAACGGTTCCAGGCAAAGATAGACCAGGAGAGCCTCTGGATTATGTTTAAATGAAAATAAACAGCTGAGAATCTTCATGTGACAAATACAGAAAAAAATCTGCCAGTGCGTTTCTTGGGTGTCTGTGTCATTATTTGGTCACTGCAACTGCCAATTTCCTATTTGTCACACAATATCCAGCACCGCCTTTACTCTATTCTCAGTCATATACTCATGAATGCACTGACCCAGTCATAATGGCCACTATTACTAGTAATTGGACATGGTGAACAATAAGACAGTGCATATAGGTCAAATATACTGTGACCCAGAGTAAGTGCAAATACTGTAAAACAAACAAGGGAATACTCCTAATGATGATGTGTGATTTAGTGAAAATTGCCCACAGTGTTTTGCTATATTTTGAACTCCACCCAATCAAAATACAGCTTAAAGGCTCTGCACACCCACACAGGTGTTTTTAACATACTGTCACCTAGCTCTATGTACTAATAGGAATGATACATGTGTAAATTGTCACACCCTAACAAGTGTAACAAAACTAAGGGTGTCAATCTACCCCAGTGTGTGCACGCCTCCTAATCAGGCAACAGAAGTGAAAACACCTGTGTGGGTGGATTAATGGTGTGTGTGTGTGTATGTGTGTAGAGGCTGTCACTAAACAAATACAAACAAATAATGCAGGCTGTTCTCATACACCGTTTGTACCTATACCTACAAAAAAGCAATGCACTGTAAATCCCATATATCCCACAAAATCAGTTTGTATGTAATCCATGTAATCATGAACGAGGAAGTATAAAGAGCGACATAAGGAGGTCGGGGTGGATGGGTAGGTCAAAAAACACTGCACTTTCGCCCGGGAGAACGGCGTTGGTACCTCGTGTGAAACCAGAATTTAACGTTGATTTATTTGTCACGTAACTCCTGTATTTAAATTACGCCACTTCCAGAGTTATTCTAAGCCAAACCACAATCTTTTCCTATACCTAGCTAAGTAGTTTTGTTGCCCAAACTTAACCACGTTGTTTCCTGTGAAGACGGAAGTTTATTTTGAAAAGACTGTTGTGGAAAGTGCGCCATGTGTTACTGGACACTCGTAGTAAAACACACGAAAAACGAGAAATCATTTTATATCCGTTGTATGAGGATATGTTGAATAATGTGGCGTAAAAGTAAATAGTATTAAGACAGTTTATCATTTGCAAGCTGGGAATCATATGATTCATCTTTTATACAGCAAAAATCTTGCATCTATATATTATATTAGTTACTCATTTCTAGATAAGGTATTTTTTCTTGATTCTGATGCAATCCGCCACACTTGTTTCTGGAAACATATTGATTTACATTAGAAACGTGTATTACACTTAATTGGAATGTTATTTCACGCAAGAAAACCAGATTTTCATAATTTACAAGTACTAACAACTACTTTAAAGGTACAGTGTGTAGGATTTGGCGGCATCTAGTGGTGTGGTTGCAGATTGCAACCAACTGAGTTCCCCTCCGCTCACTTCTCCCTTTCCAAGACCGCGGTAACGTGAGTCGCCGAGCGCAAAACCGTGGTAACGATGTTCGCCTCGCTCAGAGGCCATCTTTACTATAATAACACTACTTTAGGAGCAACGGAAGTCAGACCACGGTTTTGCACTCTCGGCTCACATTACCGCAGTTTCACAAGCGTGTTGGAGAACTACGGTGGCCTTCAGGTAACGTAAAAACATGAAAGTCTCTCTCTAGAGTCAGTGTTTGGTTTGTCCGTTCTGGGCTACTGTAGAAACATGGCGGAGCAGCATGGCGGACACCGTGAAGAGGACCCGTCCCTATGTATATATGAAGAGCTTATTCTAAACTAACGAAAACACAATGATTCTTAGTTTCAGGTGATTATACACTAATGAAAACATAGTTATGAATATCATATTCCATTTCAGCTAATAGATCCCCCGAAATGTTACACACTGTTCCTTTAATGTGGATTTCTTTTGCGGTAGTATTAAAAAACGTTATTTGTATATAAATCTCTTTTTACAGCAGACACGTTGAGTTGTCATAGTTCCATTCAAGTGTCCCAGTAAGACATGACAGTGAGCCAACATGCACAATACCAGCACCCTGAAACTGAAGCAGCTTAGTGCTTTTCCTACTGCGGCGTGTCAAAAAACAAACAAAAAAATAAAACAAATATTCACAATCTTGGAATGTTCTACTTGAAAATATCATTTTGGAGGCGATAACATAAAAAACAGCTTTTTTTTGGGATGTTTTGACCTTTTCACTCTCTTTTACAACCCAAGACACGCTGCCACCTCCACACCCATCCATCCCTCCGGTGTGTCTGTGTGCTGTGGAGGATTTTTTCTGGGGATGTGACTCAGCACAGAGGGCGGCAGCATAATTAGCAGACATGCTAAAGTGAGCTTATCCCGGCGCTAGGCTTCTAACTCCATGACCTACTTTTACAAAGAGGATTTTCCCCACCACTCACTCTGTCGGTGTGTCTGCTCACCACCGATAACTCTGTAACAAATTCACACACACAAATACACACAGACATCTATAAGACTTAGTCAGTCACACACTCACTCAGCTAAACACACAAATACACTGTGGTGTATAGGTACGTGTGAGTGTAAATACACGTACAGTATGCACTTATAAAGTGACAGAGGGAGAGAGGAAGTTGCATCAAATGGGAGATCACACGCACGCACACGCACGCACGCACGCACGCACGCACGCACACAGTGTGAGTAATAAAGCCTGAAAGCCATGTCAAACCCTGAGCTGATGGTATATGATGCTTGTTATTCTGCCCATTGTGTCTTCTTGCCAGTGTGTGTGTGTGTGTGTGCAAGGGTGTGTGTTTCATCCCGCCATTCTTTACGCAAGCCTGAGCACTCAAATCTAACTCACCCGTCTCCCTGGAGAGTGAGAGAGTGCTCGGCGTGAGAGGAATTCCTGTCTTATCTCCTTATTCGTGAAAAGCTCGTCTTGTCTCGTATTGTTTATTCCTGCATATTGCCCCGACTCCTTTTCCACCTCCCTCTGCTCCCCTCCAGATACTCCTCTTCCCATCTTTCCCTCTCTCTTTCTGTCCCTCCGGAGGATTCTCCCTACCTTTCTTCTGTTGGCGAGGCGCAATCAACTGTGGAAGTTATTGACCAGCAAGGCGCTTAATGAGGCTGATAAAACGAGGGACCAGAGACCTCTAACTTTTTACAAGCACACCTCATTAAAGCTCCGAAGCCAGAGATGGGAAAAGAGACAGCGAGGAGAGAGAGAGAGAGAGAGAGAGAGAGAGAGGGAGAGAGAGAGAGAGAGAGAGAGAGAGAGAGAGAGAGGGAGAGCGAAGATTTCTTAAACACACTCAAATTGGATTCTCATACATGACTGTGGAGAAACCGAGAACGGGGATACGAGGGGGAAGTAAAGAGGAGGAAAAGTTCTGAGTAGGAGGAGAGGTGCTGAGGCAGCCAGGGAGCTCAATGCAGAAACTGGCTTTAATCTACACATCAAATGAAAAGGGGGAAATGAGAGCGGCAGAGCTGGTTTCTGTACCGCTACGAGAGTGTGTGTGTGTGCACCTGTGTCTGCATGAACAAATTTGTGCGAATGTGTGCGCGTGCGCGCAGGCGAAGGGCGGATTACAATAACAAAGAGCGAGCAGTTGGAAGCGATGTAGCAGCGTTTTACTCCAGCACAGTCTGGATCAGAGAGGAGCCGCCAGATAATTAAAACCAATAAAAATCACACCATGTTCTGTTTTCACCCCAGGCTCTTTTTTTTTTTAAAAAACAACCTTTTTGTTATTGCTCTGTAATTTTATCTCTGTTTTAGAGTGTGGATGAGTTTTTAAACAAACACAATCTGAGCCAACAGTCCACACGGAGGATGAACAAAGCTCAACTGTCACAAAAAGCAAAAGGGAAAGTCTTTGGTCGGGAAAGTCTTTTTTAATTTGAGTTGACTCAACTCCTGCTGAAATGGTATTGCCCTCCAGGGATTACTTAGGGGTGACCGGTGATTAAGTAAGTACTGCCCAGAGCTGGGGGTGGTGATGCTAACCACTCAGTGAATCTCTGGTATGTGACCACCAAAGAACTGCTCGGACTTCTATACCAGGAACACGCTGGGAAACCACATCACAAGTCCCCCAAATTACAGGAGTCTGCTGTTTAAGATGCAATTAGTGCATGTAGTGCTTCGTGCATTACGCTGTGTTCAAATCAAATTAGAGTTTGGGTGTCTGGGATTGACATGGATACCGCCAGGCTCCAGATACTTCATAATTAGTATCCTAACAAGCACGTACAGTATGTATGAACATGTGCCTGAGAAACTCCATTTAATCTTAGATAATCCTCACAGACAGTTTATACATTCAGCCGTTTGGCTGAAATCTACACGGGAAAATATGTAAAGGCAAATTCTCATGCACATGGACATCGCTACGCGTCCTGGAGAGTTACTGCGGCGCTAATCAGATATTTACGACTGCCACTAACCCCTCAGATCAAATGTTTCCTGCCCTCTGATTGGCTAACCTCCAGCGGAACCTCTGACCTGCTGCCTATGAGGTCACAGCAGCTGAGTCATTTATCACAAGTGTCCGTCTCTGGTTTCTCCTTCTTCTCTTATGACTCATTTCACGATCCCCCGTCGTCTTTATCCCACGCCCTTTTTCCCCCCTCTCTGCCTGCTTTGTGCACCGCAGGAAAAGAATGAACTCGCCCTCACATGACTCCACGTTAACGCGGACCAACATTTGCGTTGCTGAGATACTTCAGAGGAAGGATGTACGTAGCTGCTAAGAGAGACGAGAGGCGTGAGGAGGGAAGGTGTGTGAGAACAAGAGAGTGGGGGGAGGTGCAATCCTGCGGTATAAAAACACCCACCCTAGCCAGGCAACAGACAGCTGGAGCGACGAACGAGGGGGCACGTGGAGAGAAGAAAGTGAGAAAAAGTGAAGTACATTAAAGGAGGTTTACAACAACAACAGCGAGGACCACACAGACGGACGAGGAGGAGAGATGAGGCGACGAGTGGACACGTGAAAGAGAAAGGAAAAAGAATGGGCTGAAGAAGGTGTGGAGAGGGAGCACATGGCTCCTTTGGTTCTGGAGGGAGAGAGGGAGAGAGGGAGGGAGGGCCCAGCTGGCGTGGGGGAGGAGAGGAGGGAGTTAGGGGAGAGCTGGAGCGGTGATAGTGAGGGGCGGGATAGGAAGAGAGGGAGATGAAGAAAGATGTAGCTCTGTTCTCCTCAACTCGGGCGTTTTCCATCTCATCTGTGTGAGTGGGTCTGAGTGTGATTCATGAATTGTTGCAATGATCCGTTTCAAGAATGAGTTTGTGTGTGTGTGTGTGTGTGTGTGTGTGTGTGTGTGTGTGTGTGTGTGTGTGTGTAAGGGTTAGGGTTAAGCGACTCACAGCTGTCCTCCTCCTCAGTGATAGCGCTGACAACATAACAGGCGTACACGAAGCCCAGGAGCTGTGAACACACAAGCAAACAAGAGAGAGGTTAGACTCCACAGAGCCAGGCCCTGTGCAGTTGATGAAAAGCTGTGTGTTTGCTTTGATGGACAAAAAAGATAAGATACAAAACATCTGGAAAGAGTTTTTCGAGGACGCAGCCTCGATCTTTGAGAGATGGCGACCGTGTGTTCTCGGGGGTTAAGGATGATGCAACACTGTGCAAAGAACAAGTCCGGAGCTGAAACGATTCGTTGATCATTTGATAGGAAATTAACTGCAATTAATTTTAATAATCCAGTGATTGTTTCAGCCACTTATCAAGGGCAACTCAAGGGTAAATATCAAGCAAACAATGTCAAACAATTTACAGGCTCCAGCTTCTCAAACGTAAAGATTTGCTGCTTTTCAGACTTTTTAGAGTAGAAACTAGACAATTAATCATCAAAGAAATAATCAACAGATAAATTAAAATAGAAAATAATTCTTAGTTGCAGCCTTAATGCAACTATAATCAATATTTTTTATAATAACAGTGGATCAAGTGTTATGAGCAAAAAAAAAACCCTTTGAAAACCCACTCTATGCTACCTGCTCAGCACCAAACAGCAGACACACAAAGTTAGAGACTAGCTGGTGAACATAATGGAGCATTTAGCTGCTAAAGAGACAGATATTTCCCTCAAGAGTTGGTGGAGACCAAAAACAGTGCTAAAAAGAGAGCGAATATGTAAGGGATAATGTGCAGTGAGCCGGTTATTGTTGTGAAATAAACCCAGACATGATGATACGTCACCCCGAATCTTGCATCGCCTTGAAGGGGTTTATTTCACAACAACGACCGGATAGCTGCACAATATCGTCTATATCACGGCTAATTACTTAAGAAATCAATAATTTGACACAGAAACGGTCCGCCAGAATACGAGATCAGAACTGTGCCCATAGCAACGGTCTGTTATACATAGCAACGGTCTGCTATAAAGAAATAACAGACCGTACAACGCCGGGATTGACCGATTGGAATCGAGTATTCAACAACGCCATGTAATAATGGACGTTAGAGCTGCAACGACTGATCGATTAATCAATTGGTTAAATTAATCGCCTATAACTATTTTGATAATTGATCAATTGGTTTGAGCAATTTTTTAAGAATAAAAAAGTCTAAATTCTCTGATTCCAGCTTCTTAAATGTGAATATTTTCTGGTTTCTTTACCAGTGAACTGAATATCTTTTGAGTTGTGGACAAAACAAGACATTTGAGGACGTCATCTTGGGCTTTGGGAAACACTGATCGACATTTTTCCCCATTTTCAGACATTTTATAGACTGTCTATCAACATCTACCAATGGATTAATCAAGAAAATAATCGACAGATTAATCGACAATGAAAATAATCGTTAGTTGCAGCCCTTCTGGACTTGCATGCATCAGGTGTCCAGAAACAAGGATGCTGAATGTGTAAATACGCAACTGTTTGCTAAAAAGGTCTTCAACTTAAAAGGTGATGATATGTCAGTGTTGTGGTCACACAGCTCTACAGTTCTTCACTGTAATATCAGTGTTGGCAATGCTTACATAACTGACAGGGCATCTAGTGCACATACAGTAGTAGTTCACATGCACAAACACACTGGAAAGCAACCGAGCGAGCGCACAAAGTGACTGTGCGTTGACGCACGTGCGTGCGAACCAGTGCTGAGAATAGCCTGTGGGACTGGCAGATGGCTGTCATCGACTCCCAAACAGACACAGTGAGAGACAGTCTCTCTCCACCCAGCCATCCATCCATCATTTGGCCCTCTGCCATGCCAATTAAAACAGCGTCGGGCACGCTGCCCTCCTCGCACACTGGGTACACAAACACAAAACCCAAGGGGGGGATTGACTGTCTGTGACGGTGGCTATTCATATAACATTCACTCAACCTATAACTTAACTCGGCCCGTGTAATTACAAGAGGAACAAAGATGACGTGCAGTTTGCGGGTCTTTCATCTCTACCGTTTGGGTTTTTCATGCATACAATATATTTGGCCTTTATTGAAGTTCATCCAGATGTAGATTAAATGTTTTATTTATGAATGAAACGCAGGTGTGGTGTCTAGTAGAAAAGGGAATGGGGTCTGTCTGTGTGGGCTCGATAAGATAAACGTAACTCTCCTCTCTGCTTCTCTCGAGTATCTAATTGCTGGTCTCACCCCATCCATTACAGTGGCGGTGAAATGGAGGTGAATTAGCATATGTATAAAGCCAGTGTCAAACACAAGATGGTGTTAACAGCAGGGGGCACACCCTGTTTTCGACTGCATTGTGTCTGTGTGGGTTTTTCCTGTAAAAGTGTGTGCTCGTGCGAGTTAATATCTATGCCTGAGTGCACGTTTGTTTAATGTTCATAAAGGGTTCTGATCGCTGTTGTGGTTTGGGATTGAGTTAAACACAGCGAAGCCAATATGTCACAGCAGAGGAGGGCTTGAGACTGAGATGAGTACAGAGTGTTTGTGTAGCATATATGCAGCTGTATTCGTATGAGTTCGCTGTATTCTGACCGATAAAAACAATACTATGTGAAAAAACACTGAAAGATGAACCTGGCTCATTTTTTGCTGCGACGCAATGTGCCGTCATATGGCAACACGCTATGTGCATGGGTGCATTGGTGTTTGTTTTGATGAGAGAAACTTAAATTAAAGGAACAGTGTGTAACATTTCGTGGGGATCTATTAGCAGAAATGGAATATAATATTCACAACTATGTTTTCATTAGTGTATAATCACCTGAAACTAAGAATCGTTGTGTTTTTGTTAGCTTAGAATGAGCCCTTCATATCTACATAGAGAGCGGGTCCTCTTCACGGAGTCCACCATGTTTCTACAGTAGCCCAGAACGGACAAACCAAACACTGGCTCTAGTGAGATCCATTCGCGTTTTCACGTTACATGAAGGCCACCGTAGTTCTCCGACACGCTTGTGAAACTGCGGTAACGTGAGCCGCAGAGTGCAGAACCGTGGTACCGCCAGCCGCCGTCTGACTTTCGTTTCTCCTAATGTAGTGCTATTATGATAAGGATGGCCTCTGAGCGAGGCGAACGGCGGTTTTGCACTCGGCGGCTCACGTTACCGCAGTCTTGGAAAGGGAGGAGTGAGCAGAGGGGTACTCAGTGGGTTGCAATCTGCAACCACACCACTAGATTTCACCAAATCCTACACACTGTCCCTTTAAAGCAAAAGGGAATTGCCTGGGTTTTGTCTAATGTTGCAAATCGTTTCCAAAGCCGTTTCGAGTCTGAACACCAAGTAGTCAAAAATCTCCTATTGGTGATAGATTAGCATATGATTCATAACATTTTCCTAATCATCAAACCATTCAGTGACCCTAAATGTGTCACTTGTCTGTATCTGTGAATGAATGAGAGAGAGGAGGGGAGGAAAGAGTGAAGCTCTCCCTTCCTACCTATGTTTTCATCAAAGAAATGTACTCGGAAACCACAAAGATGTCGAGGTGGGGATGTAAGAAATGAAAACTAAAGATGAGCTATCGCCCTGAGGATAAAAAACACACAATACGACTGTCATACCGCAGCTACTTTTAGCCTCACTACACACTCATCAAGAGTGAGTAGACAAACCCAACACACCAGAAATTTCATACCTTTAATCAGCGAGTGCCAAACATTGGGAGTGAGCCCGTCACTGCTCAGTGATGGGAAATCATCGCCGTTTCTCACTCCTTGACTGATAACTGCCGACAGCGAGAAAGCGTGGACGCTGCATGGAGATGGACTATAATCTACTCATGTCTGTGTCTTCTAGTTTTCTTCTCTACGGCTACGGTGCATTTCGTGTGATGTGCAGGGAGGTAATAAGATCAGAATGGAACACTTGGTGGCCTTTTGCCGGAGGCACTGCTGTCCTTAGCCAATATAGGTCAGTGTCCTCAATAACAAGTGACAATTCCACTTATATCTCCTTGCATATTAAATAACCATGCTCATGAATCCTCACACACACACACACACAGTCCTCGGCTTTCTTCTTTGACTCCCCACTGTCACTTCTGGAGTTCAGGGATCATTTTAGAGATTGATGTCAAATTAATTAAGCTCATAAAGCCCCCGCATGTCCTCTGAGGCTCGATGTCAGTCTGCCTGTGAGGACGTGCCAAACTAAAGCCAACTCATTTAGCTGCCAATCATTTTTTTTTTCTTTGCTCTCTGCACTTTTTTCTTTAAATTAAGTCACTTTTTAAACAGGGGTCTCCGCATCACGGTCACCCCGCAATCTGCAAATCTCACTCTGTTATCTTTTCCCTCCTCCACCTCTCTATGTGTCCTTGTTTTATTGTTGCTCTAACATCGAATGACACCCTCCTCCCCGTCTCCCTCTGCAGGTTTTCGAGCAGCGAACAGTGATCTGGACAACTGACAGAAGGCAGAAAAAACAACGAGCACAAAGAGTTCAGCGCCAGATCTGGGACAACATCAAAAGCAAGGCTGTCCTCCAGTGGGCCTTCATTTACTATTTACTATGTTGCAGACGAAACTAAAGGAGGTATTTGTGATAGTTCAGCATTATCTTTGCTCCTTCTCTCAGATAATGAGGGCCAAAAGGAGTTCAAGGCTCAAACACTCAGTGTGTGTGTGTGCGTGAGAAGCAGGACAGCTGCTGTCTGAGCTAAAAAGGAAGGTTATTTGTATTTGCATAAGCTAATGAGGGTCAGGTGTATACTGAATGTGCCAGTCCAGAAAGACACATCGCCACCTTTGACGATGCACACTCGCTCGTAAACATCAGTCTAATAGACGTGGATCTGTTTCATGATTAGAAACTTGCTCTCTTCTCAGTTACAACTGCAATGAATCAAGTTTACAGTCAGTTATTTGGACGTGTCTGTCGAGACATTTCTAAAACAACAAAAAATCAGTTATGAGTCTTGCTCAGTGCAAACAACTACAGGTCTTTATATTTATTGATATATTGATAACTATTGGCCTTTATATTTATTGATATATTGATAACTATAGGCCTTTATATTTATTGATATATTGATAACTATAGGTCTTTATATTTATTGATAATGGATTGATGATCTAAGTCATTTATCGAGCAACAGCCATGCTCTCAGAGTCTGTACTTGGGCTGGCAATTTGAGCTAGATGCTTAAGACATGGATGTTAAAGGTCTTATTGATAACATTTTTATGTAGACGAATATTTAAAAAAAAAATAATACATCCACAGAGCCTTTAGAAAGGTGCCGTATCAAAGTATGGCTTGTCCTGATAAAAATTGTTATGATTTTGAATTAATCATTTAAAAAAATTTGGCAGGTCCAAAATAAATGTTTTGTTTATCTCTGTGGAAGATATCTGACGTTCGATCCACACTTCTAACAAGGTTTGTGGGCAATTAATAAAACAAGGTTGGTATCACATGGTATCTGTGGGTCGTCAGTTAGTGTGGAAAAAAAATGATAAATGGCTGAGACTGACGGTAAGTGCCTGGCAACGACTTGTTGTGAAGTAAATGCAATGGCATGGGGGAGGTGACATCTAGAGGCTGAATGTTATCAACGTTATCAATAGCGCCTTTAAGTAAGGGATAACGTACAGCGAGCCGGTCATTGTTGTGAAAGAATCCCCGAAAGGAAATTAATATTTTGACACAAAAACGCTCTGTCAGAGTCCGACATCAGAGCTGCGCCCATAGCAACGGTCTGTTATACATAGCAACGGTCTGTTATAGAGAAATTACAGACCGCAGAACGCCGTGATTGGAGACGAAAAGAAGGGAAAAGACATTTCACTTGAAACCAAAAAAATATCAATTTCATGGTGGCACTCAAGGAGAGGTGTTTAAGATAAATTGTCTCGGAACATTAATGTCTGTATAAAGTTTTGTGCATGTTGAGATATTTCACGAGATAAGTGTAAATGTTCACCTGTTGTTGGCGCTAGAGGAAAAGTCAGCGGATCACCGAAGTCTGTGCTGATGCTGTTTTTCTGTTTTATATTATAGTCCAAAAAAATCTCTTTCAGTTGTGGCTGGTTGGATGGACGAAACAAAAAAAACAATTTGAATATACAAAAAATGTTTGATGGGCTTTATGTTCAGTATTTTCAGAAGTTTTAGAGGCGACTACTCCACGAGTTGAAAAACTAATTAACGTGTTAATCAATAACTGTAGGTTGCAGCCCTATATATGTATATATCATATGAATTGAATTTCTTATTTACTATCATTTTATTTCCACAGCCGACTGGCCTGTGCACATGTGTGTGCAGTGAAGGAGATCCGAGTCGATCTACAAGCTAATTAACACACTATTGATTGTGGCTCAGTGTCAGGAGCAAATTCACCTGGTGCACCATAATGAAAGGAATTTGTAGGTAAAATAAATCACGTGGGAGAGAGGAGGAGCAGAAAGAGAGAGAGAGGGAGAGAGAGAAAGAGAGAGGGGTGGTGCAGATGTCTTGTAGGTTAATTACACAGGACATTCTGCCTGACAATAAGGCGCAGGCCTCTCTGCACAAAATTAGATGTGTGTGTTTGTGTGTGGGCAGCTGCATGTTTAATGACACAACATGATGAGATAGGGACTGCAGAGACCGCATCCACCTGTTCTTCTCTGCCAGCCCCCTCCACACACACACACACAGATCTATACAGCTTACAGGGCCACATGGGGTTGTTAAGTATCTGAGGTGCTGATTTGCATCTTCCACATCAAATAACTGCAAATAACAGCATGCTGATGTCAAAAAAAACACGGCACAAGACACGAGAGGCTTCCCATGTAGAAATATAAGCTGTATGAAGAACAGCTTGTTTGTCACATGCAGCCCCATACAGGAGATTTGAGATGAGGTTCGACTCGACTCACTTTTGGTACCAGGTCCTTTTTCTCTATCCACTGTAGAGAGTACCCTCTCAGTGGAGGCAGGATTCTTAGCTGATCGCCGTAGCGACACCGCATGAACCTGCCGTGACATCATCTTTAACGCGACACTCACTGGATCGGCAACCAAACAGAGGAACTTCTGCATTGGGGATGCACCGATGCCGATACTGGATCGGATATCGGGCCAATGCTGACTCAAATAGCTGGATCGGGTATCGTGACGATGGATCTGTTCAATTCAGTTGTATGTTTATATATCATATACATTATGTACTGGTATTTTAAGTCCTGTTTAAGTTTTGAGCAATTTGTTGAGAGTTTTTTACCAAGTTGCTAGTGTAAGATTTATTATTTTAATAATAAATATCAATTCAGTAAATTCCTAAGAAAGCAATGTTTAAGTCAGGCCTGATGTTGCCTTACACATAAAAGAATGATCCCGGTCACTTAGCTTATTAATGAAACACTGGCATCGGATCGGTACTCAGTATCGGCCGATACCGAAAGCCCAGGTATCGATATCGGTACTGAAAAAGTCGTTTGGTGCATCCCTAGTCTGCACTTGGTCAGTTGTAAGGCGTATTGTACGGCATAGTTTTGCAGGCTGAAATTTTTTTAATATCTGGGTCGAGTGAATAAAAAAATTGCGGTTGCTATTGAAGGTAGCTTGGCTATTTAAAAATAATACTAGTATCGGCTCAGCTCGCTTGGAACGTCGACCGAGGTGGTACCAAAAAAAGAACCAGGTACTATCCACAACTTTTGCTAATGGAAAACCAAAAAAAGAGCGAGTCGAGTAGAGTAGAGCGAGAGAAAAATGGGGCTCTGTGGACCAACACAAAAATGGACAGAAGGAGAAGCAAGCAGATAAATAAAACGAGTACACACTCAAAAGGCAAAAAGAAAAGCAAACACGCCGCTAGAGAAGGTTTACTTCTTTAATATTGCTTGTTTTACACTTTCACGTCCTCTTCTCGCCTACTCTCAGAAGTTTAAAAACACCAAATATTAGAGTAAAATTAATCTGAGGGAAAAATCCATTTCCTTGCAAAACAGATTAACAATTAAGGAGACAGCCTTTGAAGTATAATGGCGGCCAGTTAATGTTGTTAAGATGTACTGCGAGTGGCCCGGTATATATATTCAGTGGCCCGCTGGAGAATAATTCTCTCCTCTGGTCTTTGGGTCTCTCTCTTCTCCTCCCTGCTTCTGGCAGCAGACCTAACAACCGCTCACTACTGCATCATCAGTCTTTTAATCCTGGGATCTTTATAATCCTTTGAAGCAGATGCTGTAAAACTTACAGAGCAGTTACAATGCGATGTCAGCGCTGACTTATCGCAGAGGTGCTTAATGCTAGTATTATACCGGGCGATGCATCGCCATTCACTGATTCCAGACAAATTGCTGCACTTCAAATAGAAGCACATCAAAGATCCCTCCGGTTGGCTCCCCGTGCAGCGTAGACACGAATAAAAAAAGGCACATATTCCCCACAGTGATGACTGTTCAGCATTAGAGTTTGAAAACACAACATGGACTAATGGATTTATCAAAGCGAGCACCCTGACCTTTTGGATGAGTGAGGGGGTGGGCGGGGCGGCCATGCTGTTTTCAGGGAACCTGAACAACTACAAAACACATACCGGACCGTATAGGCAAGCACAGTTCCCAATCACAGGGGTCTGCCCACGCCAGACCTGCTGAGGGGACCCCTCTAATCAACCAGGGGGCCCCGCACTACGCTGGCATTACACAAGCTACACTTTACCACAGACAGTAGGGTCATTAAGGACACCACACACCCCCACAACAGCCTGTTCTCCCTCTTGCCCTCTGGTAGAAGATACAGGACCCCCAGGACTCACACCAGCAGACTGAGGAACAGTTTCTTCCCCCAGGCCACCAGACTCTTAAACAGATAAATCATACACCCTCTCTCTCACAATAAGTGCAATAAACAAGTGCAATATTTCAATGCAATCTGTGCAATATAAAAAAAATAATAATAAATGCCTGTGCAATATTTTTATATATGTACCATATACCAAGTATTTCCTTTATTATTATACTGTATATTATTTGTAAATACACTATTATTTTTATTGTTACTTTATTTTATTCTTCTGCTACTTAACTTACGGTTTTCTTAATGGAGCTTCCCAGCAAAAAGTATTTCACACGATTGTACTTGTATAACCGGCGTGACAATAAACATCTTGAATCTTGAAAATATTGAAGTAGACGGATATGACGGAGCCATCTAAGCTCCAGAGAAATAGAGGGAAGGAGCAAGAGTGACAGTTAGTGAGAAATGCAGGGAGAGAGAGAAGTGCATTGTCATTTTTGTCATATAAATTGGTGGGAGTTTGACTGACACGAAGGTCAAACAGTGTGAGATGATCTGGGCAGGAAAGCGAGACAGGCAGAAGAATAGATGAAAAAAAAGAGGAAATGAGCAATGGAGCGAGAGAATGACGCAGGCCGACGTTCCTCCCATTATCAAACTACCACACAATCCTCCCGATGCAGGTTCCCAGGGAATAGGGAGGCAAAAGAAGAAAGCATTGCCTGTGGCAGCAATAACCTACGCTAAATGATATGATATCTGTGTTTGTGTGCATTTTATGAGACTCTCAGCAGCTCTGACAACCCCTAGATATCTCTCACTACTCCCTTTAGTGTGTAAGAGTTATGTCTACACAGATGTAAACCAAACATCTCATCTTGCAGAGTTCTTCTTCTTCTTCTTCTTCTTCTTCTCTCTCGCACCTTTCTTCCATCTCACCGGAGGTGTTTTTTCTCAGACTCGACTTGTGTTATTTAACAGCGAAGGCGGTGCACAGGAGCAAAAGAAGACAGGATGATGGGAGGATAGAGAGAGGTGTGTGTGTATTTTCTGCTGACTACACCGACGGGGAAATCAGTCATTATTATAACAGTAAATGAAAACCAAAGCTATTCAATAACAATATGTGCTGTAGGATGGATGGATGGATGGATGGGTGTGTTTCAGTGAAAGGCAACAAAGAGTATAAAGGCAAAATATTCCCCTCAGTGATGAAGCAATGAATAATACATGATCTCAGTTTGAAAAGGTTGCCTCCACTTCAAGCTCATCCTTTAAACCTCTAAGTTACTTTTTGACTGAACGCAGCCTGTGGCGGCCATGAGCAACAACACAGGGGCTGACATTACCAAAGCTTCGCTTCTGAACGGCTTCTCTACTTCGAGCTCACGATGAATCTGAGCAGATAGATGACAGACAGCGATGCCTCCATTACTGGCCAATGGATTCACATTTTTCATCCTAATGAAACACGCTCCTCGGAGGCCCGAACTAAATATTTAATGGCCTCTCGCGGCGACCTTGAAAACCCCTCTAACAAAGACAAAGGGACACCCCGCTTTCTTCCTATTCTTTTCATTCACTCCTCCATCTGTCTCTTTCTGTCTGGACCACCAGAGAGGAGAAAAAAGGACAAACCAAAACAAGAGTGGACATCTCAGAGGACTCTATTTTCTTAGTCGGCGCTCTACTTTTAGCCTGAGAGGAAGTGAGGGTGGCGAGGAAAATGATGCCATTTGTGACACTGGGATTTCAGCGCCAATTGCCCTGCTCCTCTCGGGAGCTGTTCCAACGGAGAAGGTGTTGCATGCTCGGTTGGACAATACCATGAAAAAATGCAGGCAGAAAAAGTGTTGCCATCTTGTATGGAGGAGTAAAAGTCGAGGAGGAATAAACCATTTCACTGGCTATAGTGCAGGGGCTAATGAGTTCAGTGAGAGAGTTGGGGCTATAAAGTGAGGTCAGGCATTTTATTACCTTTCTCCATGGGGGTGATGGGATGAATGGTACAATCCAGTGCTTCTCAACACCGGGTCCCTCTGTTAGTTTTCTAATCTACCGTGTAAATAACTGCATTCCCTGTGATCTCCCACGTGTAAATTAAGATTCAAGATTAGATGGTATGAATGAAAACCAACAGGACTGTGAAACCCACTGAGGGCTGATGAAGCAGCTGCGCGTTAGCTATCCCGTTCTCTCTCTGCCTCCTGCTGCCACCATTAAATCCACTCCACGTGCATTAAAGCGACAATGAGTGTGGAAAAATAGGTGCGGACGTGTTTACGCGCATTGCGATGGAGTCAAAGTGCTTGCTACTGTGAGTAAATGTGTGTAATGTGCATGCCTGAACCCAAGTGTGCCTGCTGTGCTGGCAACTAAGAACGTCCTGGCCCCCGCCCAACGTGGGGTTTAGTCAGTCATACATGAGTGTGTGTGCTGGCAGGATGTGCGTTTCTGGTGTATTCAAACAGTGCTGTATAAAGAGGACAATAACAGTCCTTCCAGTGTTTGAGTAACCTGTTAGCAGCTGGCAGGTCTGAGACTCAGCCAGACAAAACAACAGATCAATTTTGCATTCAGTGACCGGGACAGAGGAAGGGAGGCGGCGATAGACAAAATAACAGACCGCTGTGGAAGTCTATTGAGAAAAAGTGTTTGAAGGGAAAACAAAAAGCTTCCTTTCTATAATGTTCACCTTTCACACACATGAATCCCACGGTGTGAGAGGCCGCTGCTGGTGTTAAGCGTGTAGCATGACATGTTCCCGCATGCGAAATGTGTCAGTGTACTCACAGCGACGAGGATCTGCGTGCCGCTATGCACGACCTCGATGTACTGGTAGTCCATGAGGCAGCCCATGACGGTGATGTAGGAGTGGCTCTCCGTGGTGCGGACCCCCGGAGCCTCCGGCATCTCTCTCCTCACGCATCCCGGCCCGTGTTCGCTCCACCAGGAGTGATGGGCAGAGATGTTAAATGTCAGCAGGTCACTGTCCTGAAAAGAGAAAAAAAACAAAAAAAAACGTCTTTGCTTGGACTGCTATTCATTACTTATGATGTACGTTCATTTATTCTTTATGAGAAAAACAAGGCAGGATCACAGGTGAAGATGTACAAGAGGTGGGGGGCTTATCTCTGGACACTTGCGATAGATGTTTGATGTATTTTTTATGGCTGTTCTTCTTCTTCTTCAAAGGGTTGGTTCATCCAATTACAAACAAGACAAACGCCGAATTCACGCCAGAGCGGCGGCGAAGTGCACCCTGCGGCGAGCTGCCGTGGAAAGTCTATGAAAAGCTGTGGCGGCTGCTCTCCAGCTCAGCGAGCTGCGGCCGTTTGATTCTGCGGCGATGTGCGGCAAGCAGAAGTTGGGAAAAGTTTAACTTTTAGCGGCAAAGTGCGGCCAGAGAGTACCCGCAGCCAATCAGTAAGCAGATCCTGTGACTCCTGTGACATATTGACCTATGCTACAAAGAACTTCCTCCCGCCTGAAACACATGAAAACGCCTCCCAGCTGCAAAAAAAATTTAATTATTGCGGCGAGCCGCGCTTTGCTGCTGCCTGCTGTGAATTCGGCATAAGAGTCTACAGCCATGCTAGCAGCCCTGCGAGACTGCACTTTGAGCTAAACGCTAACGTCGGCATGCTAACATGCTCAAAGTCCATCCAATAGTTTAACTAAAACATTTCACTAAAAACCACAAATGTCAACCTCAGGGAGGCGCTAGAGGAAAAGTCAGGAGATCATTCAGGATTCATTCATCCTCTTCCTCTCATCTTCCCATGAATGTGTGAACAACATTTCAAGCCAATCCATCCAATAGTTATTGAGATATTTCAATCTGGACCAAAATGGTGGACCGACCGATATTGCCATCCCTAGATGACATGCCGCTAGCATGGCTAGAAACACATTTTCCTACTTACCATGAGCTGTGTCTAGCCATGTAGATAGTTTTGGTTTTATTTGCCCAGCGTCTTTAAGACTCCCGCTGTCACCCCATAGCACTGAGGGGGATGCAATCGTGTCTGTGGTGCTTAAAGCTTTGAAAAAAAAAATAAACTTAATTCAAAACAGCAATGTGTCTTTCCAGAAACAATGTGTCTGTTCCTCAGGATAATCCACAGACGTCACAGTCGACAGTTTTCTTTGGAACTACTTCCTAGTGAATAAATAATCCCTCTGAGAAGTGTTGACAGTGTGTTTTCTGTGGTTTATCCAGAGTAACGGGGACATTGTTTCAGGAAAGAGGAAGTTGATGTTGAATATTTTGAAATATTTTCAGTGCTGTGAGCTCTACATATGTATTAGGGTGGAGGCAGAAATCTCAGAGATTGAGAACCAGGACAAATAGAACTAAAAATATCTGCATGGCTAGATACCACCAAAGGTAGGTGAGAATATAATAGATTTTCTTTTTCATAATTTTGGTGAAACAACCTTTTAAGAGTTCTAACTGAAGACTGACAACACGTAGGACGTGCCTAAAGCCCATGAGAGACAGGTTATGAGGACATGAACCTTAGTCAGACAGAGCCAACAGTTTCAGAACTTTTTAAAGCTGCTTTCAGTAACTTTGAGCAAATATGATAAAAAAAGTTATTTTTATAAAATGGTCACTATGTCCTGACAGTAGTGCATGAGACAGATAAAAATCTGTGTCCTCCTGTGCTCCTAATGGCATTTGCAAGAGGAGGGGAGTCTCTAACACAGTCAACAACGTCAATCACTGTTGCAAAACTCGCAAACTCCGATCAAACTGTCAAACTAGACAGCGCTGATCAAATATGAATCAATATTTTGTTCTCTCCTTAAATGTTTTCAGAAACATCTTGTAGTGTACTGTTTAGCTGTAAAATGAGAAAGTGGGCGGCTGGTGGGCGGTGCTTGGTTTTGGCTAGACTGTTTTCAACATGGTGGTCGGGTCACAAACTTTTTCATCATTTTACAGCTAAACAGTACACTACAAGATGTTTCTGAAAACATTTGAGGAGAGAAATAGGCATTACAGTAACAGAATATTGATTCATATTCGATCAGCGCTGCCTAGTTTGACCGTTTGATCGGAGTTCACGACCTTCAAGAGCAGTGATTGCCAGCTGCTGTAGAGACTGCTCGGCTCTGATTGGACACAGAAGCACATGATTTTTTTCATAGATTATCTGTCTCATGCACTACTGTCAGGATATAGTGACCGTGTTATAAAAAAAATCATCATATTTGCTCAAAGTTACCGACTGCAGCTTTAAGCTGTACCACATCAGTGCCACGACTTTTAGATCCAGCATCGTATACATGTAACTCTTGTACACCCTGACGATGTTCAATTTGCACACAGCCACATGAGCCCACGCACACACCAATCAATACCCCAATACAGCAATCTAACCCCGCATCTGCCCCTCAGTGACAACACATGCATTATTAACAGAGCAGAGCGCTGTCAGGAAACATCTCTGATTCCTATCAACCCCCACTCACGCTTACATGTACACGCCGACAACACGTACTTATCACTGGTATCAACAACTGTCAACAACAGAAACCTGTGCAGTCAGTGGAAACAACTGCAACACGAGTCATGAACAGCATTAAAATGATGCTGCTGTCTATTATCCCCTCTCTTTCTTCATGTTGATTACTCATCTCCCTCTGTCTCCATTTTCCTTCTCTCTCTTTCTGTCTCAGACAGTCACAAAAACAAGGGCGGCTGAAGGTCAATAGGTAGGATTGTGAAGACTAATGACTTGACAGATGCCATTGATTGAGCCTGCGAGCTAGGGAAACCATCTCTATCCACGCTGTGGCCGCACTCGCGACTGCAGTATACGTCAGGAGTCGATATTGAGGCTTTTGGCAACTTACTGTCAGGAGTGTTATTGTTATGCTCCCATGCACCCCAAAGCACAAATCAATCCCTCCATATCATAGATTCAAGGTTAGTCCACTGATACTGCTCAAACTATTTTCTTTAACAGAAGTCAATACATATTTGGAGACGACGCTATTACCGGAATCACTGGAGACACGAGGCTTTTCTATAAAGCTAAACATCAAATGATCAGAATCTTATTTCTCGTGATTTATTGTTTCTGAAATACAGAGAGGAGAGTTTGTGTTTTTGTGATCACAACGGGGAGCGAACCTGAGTGGCTAACCGGGTGTTGTAGACTCTTCTGGCTCTGACGAGAGTCTCGTATTGACTTAGATTTCATAAAGGCGTGCACGCACGTTGGCTGCATATTGATTCTGGAGCGAGAGAGACTGTTGAGGGTGGTCTGCATGTCTAAAATAAAGTCTGCAGTCACTGTGTGTGTAGGGGAAGAGAGAGAGAGAGGAAAGCTGGAGATTACATCCACACTGAGACGGGTGAATCAGAAAACTTAATTTATATGTGAAAATAACGTGTCCACATCAGCATTTTGTTGTCCTTCAAATCCCTAATTTATGCTCACAAAGCCGTCCTACAAACATAAATACAGGTTATTGATAACGCCTGTATTGTGTAATCAGCTATATTGGCAATCTATATGAGCGATTACAGAGATAGAAGCAGTGCGGGCATATGTTATTCCACACTTAACGCAGATTCAATCACTCCGGAGCAGCACTTTATCAAGTCAAATTGATTGTGAATCCTTTCATATCCCTAATCAGATCAGTTTAGTTTCAGCTTTAAACAATTATGGGTAACAAAAGCTATAACTATACTAGACTATAGTCATCTGTAGATTATTTAAATTTGGAGCAAAGTGGTGGCTCGACAATTGCCGCCAGACGGATATGTTTGCTATCTAGATTCGTGACCTGTTTTGTATATCGTTCTTTGCTGATATCAAAAGACAAAAAAAGAAAGTGAAAGATAAGAAAATAACTGAGCAATTTGTTAGAATCAGAGCTTAACATGTTGGGTAGGGGTGTAACGATCCGGTTCGATATTTTGAGTCAATGATCACTGATCCAATATATCGATGCAAAGTGAAAACATCGATATATATCATCATCTTTAAGAGACGCCCTTATTTTGAAATTCTTCTTATTAAAAAGAATACGTTTTTTTCATTTAAATATCTGGAAGAGCCAAGTAATAAAATTGTCAAATCATATTTTAGTTGCTTTTTGTGAGTTGATATAAATGTAACTGATTGCGTTAAATGGACATATGACATTGTCTCTTATTACACGGCTTTGTTGAATACTCGATTCTGATTGGTCAATCACAGCGTTCTACGGTCTGTTATTTCTTTATAGCAGACCGTTGCTATGTATAACAGACCGTTGCTAGGGACGCAGTTCTGATGTCAGACACTGACGGACCGTTTCTGTGTCAAATTATTGATTTCTTAAGTAAGTAGCCGTGTAATAAGCGGGATAATGTACGGCATCGCCCTGTCGGGGTTTATTTCACAACAATGACCGGCTCGCTGTACATTATCTTACCTTAGATATCGATCGCAGGCGATCTGAATTGAATTGAAATCGTATCGTGGCAGACTTTGTGATATCACCAAATATCGCATCGTTGTCCAAAGAATCGATATAATATCGTATCGTGACGAAACTTGTGATTTACACCCCTAATATTGCATGTTTTAGTTATCGGAAAACATTTTTGAAAAGCCCAGTTTAGGAGTGTGAAAGAAGCTTTTTCAAATTCAGACAGCTTAGTGCGAACATGTCCAAAGGCTCCGTGTCTGCGGTCGCTGCGTGCCGACTGGGAGAGAGAATGAATAAAAAGGGAAGGTCTGAACGACTGTTTAAAACAGAGGTGTGTGTAGAGTAGCAGGGGTCTGTCTGTCAGTCTGTCTTGCACCATGGGGGGAGGGGATAAGGGATCAATAGGAGGTGACAGAGCATGGGGCATATGACTCTGACAACCTGCCCCCTCACTTTGAGGGCCTTGCCACCCATACACCCCCTCCCCACACACACATACATACATATAAACACACCCTCCAGAACGGTTCTGTCTACATCGGTCAAGGCTAGCCGAACAGAATTAGCTGACTCGGTTTTATGATAAAACATGTCGGGGACCTCTCAGAAAGCCGCGTGCCAAGTTTGGTCGTGCGTTGGGGTGTGGATGTGTGGGTGGGTGGGTGTGTGCGTGCGCTCCATTAGCCAGCTCTCCTCCTGGCCACCATATGCAGAGCTGGGAGCCCAGGCTGGCTCCATCTGTCGGGTTAATGCCCAGCCTCAGCCCCAAGCAGCTGGCCCCTACAAGCCTCATTATTCTGGCAGGAGCCACGCAGGAGAACACACAACAACACACACACACACACACACACACACATGGATATATGCGGCGAGAGACAGACACACTTGATGGAGCCATGGTCTATCACACAATGACAAAGTCGCCAGAGCTTGGGAAGGTGTTTCTGAAATTAATTTTGGCTGTCTGAACTGGTGTGAGATGAGTGTTGCCTACATGAACTCATTATTCTCAATGGTCAGGTGGGCAATTGGGCAAGTTTACTCATCAATAGCCAGCAGAGGAGAGGAGGAGGAGGAGGGGGGAGGAGGAGGGAGGAAGAGGGAGAGAGGAGTATGCTAAAATGAAAAAGGCAAGATATGAAAGTTGCAGAATAAATTAAAAAAGATCAAAGGAGCAGTGAGCAGAGTGGGGAAAAAAATGAAGAAGACAAGATGTCAGGAGGAGGGAGGGTGGATACGTTTACAGGTTGAGAGGTGACCACCCAAAACACTTCTCTTTGTCTGGATAAATACGCATCTAATCTGCACTCAGGAACCACAGGGGGCTCCCCAAAGATTTAAAAGAGTGTACGTGCGAGTGTGGTGGCTTGGGGAGGGAGGATTTTTTCCAGATTATTTACCTATTAAACTGTGAGCTTCCACTTGAGACTCAACAGGGAGGCTGACTGTCAGCAGAGATGCACCACACAAACCATTTAAAAGAAACATTCTTCAGGGCCAAATTATACATCTGTGTCGAGAAGTTGTGGGTGTGCATGGCGCAGATTCCTAAAGGTTAGGGAGTGATTTATAGTTCGGCGCAGGATTCATACTAGACGGCGGCGTCATGCATTCATTATATACTGCAAGCAATCGTGTTTACTTGGGCTGCATTTGTATTTCGCACCAGGGCGTTCAGGCTTGACATAGGCAAAAAAGCACCAGGTAGCAGTGCATCGTATCTAATTATAGCTAAAATATATTCTCACTGCCAATAAAGCTCGAGAATGCTTCAGTGCCTTTATATTTCACAACAACAACTCTTATTGGAGCAGTTAAAAAAAACATTGGCACAAGGTCAAAATTAAAACTGAATAATTTTCAGGAGAAAAACTCAGACTTGAGGTTTTTTCCCGGCAAAGACAAGAGTGATGTGGTTTTTTTTTACCTCTTTGATCGTACTGTTGTCAGTTTAACCCGAGGTTAGCCGTTTTACCAGTATGAGTTAGCTTAACTGTTGGCAAGTAGCAACTATCATAAGTATTGTTGCTATGGATATGGGCATGATAATTTATGTTGTTCAATAATTTAGGATGGTGGTAAAACTGTCCTGTTACGGACTAATCTGCCAGCTGATTTAGGTGTTGTACTCTCTAGCGACGCAACACGTTCTCATCCCTACTCGTCACATACTTGCGTTTTGTCACTCCCCTTGGCGTCACTTTAGGGTTAGGCATCAAAACCACTTTGTTAGGTTTAGGAAATAACAACATGGTTGGGCTTAAAACTACTACGTTGTAAAGTGAAAGTGAAACTGAAGGGACACGAACGAACAGCCGATTGTAACGTGAAAGTGAAGTGAAGTGAAAGGACACCAACAGAGGTCTCCTAGATGAAAGATTTGAGTTTGTTGGACCCATCCACCTCACCTCCCGCCTTCCTGTTGTGTGTCTTTTTGCTCTTTAAACCATGTCACCACACTCCCGGCGCACTTTCTCACAGCGTTTACTATTGCCGCGGATGGGTTCACATTGTAGTTCACTGAAAGCCTGGTGCGTTTAATACAGGCGCTAAAGGGTGCCCTTGTGCGTTGGTGTCAGAAGCCGAGGGCCGTGTCAAAACCTCGGTATTTGACGCCCTGGAAATGAGAACGGGCTGCGTCATCACTGTGGTAGCGAAGCCGAACTGAACGCATTTTCACTGACAGTGACGACAAAGATGTTTGGGGCGATCACTGTCAGCAGTCATCCCCTTCTGAAAATAACCTGTGTGAATGCAGAAGACAAGTTGTCAGCTTGTTTACTTCTGCCCTCAGGCCGAATACCGACAGCCAATGAGAAAGGAGCATTTTCTGTGGCCATTGAATAAGCGTACGTCAGCTGTGACAAAGTTCTCGACGCGTCTTAAAAGACAGCTACAGTATAGGTGGTGGCGCAACTCTTTAACACAGGAATATAAATCAGGCTTCACTCCCCCACCAGCCTCTATAACCGTGACCTCAGAAAGAAAAGAACATTCATCACAGTGCAGACAAAGACAAACCGACTCGGCTGACGACAGCAGATGGAAATGTTGCAATTCTCACCTTGGACAGGCCTCCTACGTCCAGGTAGAAGCAGATGATGAAGACGTTCCACGCCACCCACAGAGCGGCCCATACTGTATACTGGAGGGCAGAGACACAGACAGATTAGCTCCATGGAAACTAGATGAACTGACCAGAACTGGAGGTGACAGCTACTGAATAACATGGCAGATTGAATGAACGAGCTCCTAAACAAAGTCAAGTTGGTGGACAGTGTCCTCCCATACACACACACACACACACACACACACACACACACATATTCTCACATACACACAAATAAATTACTTTTTTTAAAGGTGCCAGTAAGTTCAACAAGTTTATTTGAGCCCCGAGGGAGCATCGAATTTTTTTAACCGCTCAGGCTGAATGAAGTTCACGACTTTATAAAATTGTACAGTCAGACAGCCAACTGTTGACAGACACAGAGTGTTATTCACTGACACACGGAGAGACAGTCATCGTTATGAAGGTTGTGAAATCCTCTGAATCACGACGAAGTGTGTGTTTAAAATGTCAGGGGTGTCAGAGGAAGAGCGGAGGCCGAGGGCAGCACCTTCGTAAAAACATATACGTGTTGAATCACGAAACCCCTTAGCTTGCTCTCTCTCCCATTTTCCACTTGACATTAGACAATAGCTCAGCTTTCCCTCCTTCCTGTCCTCCCTTCCTCCGTTTCTTCATCTTTTCCTGCGTCGCTCTCGTTCATCCTCCCTCATCTCCCCTGTCTCTCTTTATTTACTCTCATTTCCCCGTATCTCTTTCTCGCTCCCTCAATCTTTTTCCTGTCATTAACATCACCATCTGTGCTTCCGCTAATGCTGCTGAAAATAGGCTTTTAATGCCTGCGATGAATGTTATGGTTTAAAATAAAAACTGAAGTGCATAAAAGCAGCACATTTACGAAGCTTCATAGTGGCGCTTTCCAACAAGAGGAGCGAAACAACAGGCAGCACATGCTTTGCACCGTGTTTCAAAGAATGACCTTCTCTGTCCAGAAACTCGACGCCGAGTATAAATCTGATGAGCTCCTTAGTCGTCGTCCCCAACACACCCACCCCCCCTTTAATTAGCCCTAATTACCACGGGATTAGAGTGATTTAAGGGTGTCGCACAATGCACAAGAGAGTGCAGCACACTTCGCAATTAAAGAGGAAAGGCAACATGTCCTATCAAATGCACAGTGACGCAAAGTGAAGTGACACTGCTTAGCAAAAACCTCGAGGAATAGGATTATGTGACAGACTGTACAGAGTGGACTACTACTCTTCAGTAGGGCTGGGTGATTCAACCATCTCCCGATTCGATACTATCAGCATACTTGGGTGCCGATTCGACATGTATTGCGATTTTTAAGTATTGCGATTCGATATTACGATTTATTGACATTTTTGTTAACTATTTTAACACTAGACCATGGGGTAAAAGTTGAATCATACAATTCTAGGGACTTTTACTTTGGAAAATATCTAAATTAATACAGTAAGAATGTTTGATTTTCAGCATGTATGTAGTCAGAGATGTCCTGAAGTCAAATATATCACTCATTGGCAGCCATTAAGAATAAAAAAAAGTTCCAACAAGCCAAAAAAATCAAAGAATAAAGACATTTCCCTAACAAATTAGTGGTATTTTCTTTTTAATTTTATAAGCGACATGGAACGTGTATTCCATATATGTATAGTATACTGTATATACAGTTCCCTTTGTTAACACCTTATTTTGCAAACCGGACGTAGTCACATGAGTATACTTCCGCTAACTTTTCCAAGTCCGTCTCTAGCTCCCCCGGTCAGCTCCGTTCTCTTTATACATCCATGGTCAGCTCCATCTGGGCCGTTTGAACGCATTTAACATAAATGTCAGTATATGGGTGCTCTACAGTTGTAGCGTTGGCCGATTTGACCACGGAGATGAGAGTGACGGCTGGCTTGACCGCACGTTACCGCAATACGATAACGTTTCCTGTCCATGACAGAGTTAGCATGCAGCTTTAGCCATGATGTTTAGCTCTACTTTTCCTGGTAATGTGTGAAACCAAAAGTGTTTCCATACTTTACTGGATGTGTACTGTTTACCACGTTGGATTTAAAATGTGAAGGTGCAGGTCGGTTCCTTCTACCTCCGCATAGACTCAAATGAAGCAAATATATCGATTCTGGCATTAAAAAAAAAATTCGATTTCCAAATCGCAAAAAGAAAATCACGATACATACAGTAGGTGAATCGATTTTCTTCCCCGACCCCTACTCTTCAGTGCTGCGTACTCACCACCACAATGTAGCGCGGCCGGTACTGGATGGTGCCAAAGAGGCCGAGGATGACCATGATGATGTGGAAGAAGTTGGCGAGGATCGGGGCCCATTGGTAACCCAGGAAGTCAAAGACCTGTCTTTCTAAAGCCAACACCTAAAGGGAGAGAGAAAAGGAAAAGTTATCAGGTCGACATGTTCTGGAAGCAAACTGCCTCTCCTGCTGCGACAGAGAACTCCTGGGGTTGCCAAGCCGTGACACAGCCCTAGAAAATATGGCAACCTTAAACACACACACTGGCATCTTGGTCATGCATCGCTCATAGTTTATTGAGGACAATAACCTATTTACCTCACGGCAACTGGCCAACAATCCTACATTGAGCGAGCAGACATTAACAGCTTGAGCGTTCACCCTCCGACCGTGGGAGCGCCAGAGGTGAAGACTGGAAGTTTTTGTAAAATAAACAATGACAGATTTATCGATTCAACCCCTGCTGAGCTAAAGAGGCGCTCACTATTTCCAAACCTTCCTGCCAATGGCCTCCAGGAATGAGAATGCTCTGGGAACTTTACGGGAGGCGAGGAGGGCCTTCCTTAGTAATAATACCACTGCAGTGAGCTTAGGCGCTTACTGAAATATGTGCTCGCAAACAACATGTATGCGTGCACATTCACAAGCAAAGTTAAACCCTCGACAATGAAAAGACAAATTCCACAGTTTTCCCAATACAGGCTCGCCCTTTCCACTTCTACATCAACAGCGGTTTCCACTTCTTTTTACATTGATTCCTTCAGGATGTCCTTTTTTTTGTTCTCCATATCTACCTGAGCTCTTTGTGGGCAACATTTTGAGCAAAAACCAAACAAAGCAATTAGAGGCTTTAAGACCGTGAGTCCCTATTTGCATCAACTCAATTAGCATGCCATTTGAGGGAAAGTACGCGGGGCACAGTACCATTTAATTAGAATTCCATCGCCAATCCAATTCCATTCCCAGTGTGTGTGTGTGTGTGTGTGTGTGTGTGTGTGTGTGTGTGTGTGTGTGTGTGTGTGTCTCGAGCAACGATGTGTTTCGTTGTGTGTCGACATGTCATTTCCAGCCAAGCGCTTGAAGATGGATGAGGGGAGGGAGGAATCGCGTCTCTGCCGCAATGATAAGAACGCACCAACGAGCACATTCACGCACACACATCACACACTCGATACACAGCCGCTTCCTAATGTAATGGAAATGTTACCAGCAACCCAATGAGACATTGTGACAGGCAAGGGGAGGGAGATGATCAAATTCTGAGTGATAATTAAAAATGAACACTCCTTTGCACAGAGGGCGAGGGCAATAACTCCGCAGACGGGGTGTGAAGCGCCAGAGGTCGCGGCGAGTGAACTGCGACCTGCATCAAGCATTATCATACCCAAAGTGAAGGAAGAGCTCAGCACTCCGAAGATAAAACCTTCACTCTAATGGAAGAAAAAAAAGCGAACGGATAATGGCCGGGAAACAAAATTGAGACGGATGGGGAGAGTGTCGTGAAAAAAAAGACGTCACGAAAACAGATAAATGGAGAGATGAGAGAAAATGCAGAGGAAATAATGACATATGCTAACGTAGAGCGACTGAGCTCCCTCCCTCTTAATAACCTCTGTCTATGCACTGGATTGAGGGGCTGAGGGAAATGAATAAAGTCAAAAGAGTCATACATCTTTTGGTCAGCTCTGGGTCATGGTTAGAGGTAGAGAGCTCAATAAAACTTGTGCAGGAGGACATCAGCAGAGATGAGGTTGGGGAGCTTACAGGACTGACCCCTTTTGAACTGACATTTGTGGAGTGATTAATCAGCTTTGGCTTTTTAGACGCATGCCTGGACAAATAGAAATAATTCCACAGCATTTTATGAAGACGTACGACATAAGGCGCAATGTTAATGAGAATCAAGTCCCGTGTTTTCATCCAATTGAATTCGAAGAAGGACAAAAGTGTGAGAGAGGTGATTTTACATCTGATTAATGCTGATTAGAGGTGGACAACATCATTAGGCAGCCAATCATCTGAGAAACCCCAGCACGTAAAGACACCTAAAGACCTAAAGCTGCAACAGTTCAATGAGGTTTCGATGACGTCGACACTAATCCCAGCAAAGAACAAAAGGAGAGCAAAAAAAGATGAGCAAGAAGCTTAAATGAGTAATTTGGGTGTTTTGAAGTGGGGTTCCATAGTCGGTGCATTACCTGCAGTAGACTGCGGTCGGCACGCCCTCAGTTTGGAGAAGAAGACAGGAGCATTGGCACGGTAGCAAAGCAATGTACTGCTTTGGACGGGGCCGGCAGCAAAACCGTATTTTAGCCACCTAAAAAAATCAATATCTGTTTAAGTGTAAGCTATATTTAGAATATTTTACGAAGGGGAACTGAACTGAAAGTGAAACGTTCTACACTGTTTTTGTCAACGGAGTCTGCTGGCTTTGAAGAGAGCATAGATACGTTTCACTTTCGGTTCATGTCCTCGTCAGAAAGGGCTGTCTGACGGCGGCAAGATAAAGCGGTAAAAATATTCTAAATATAGCGTACACTTAAACGGATAACGATGTTTTTAGGTGAGCCTTTCTTTTAGGTGGCTAAAATACGTTTTGCTGCCGACCCCGCCCACAACACTATATCGCTTTGCTCCCGAGTCGGTACTCCTGTCTGTTTCTCCAAGCTGGGGGCGTGCCGACCGTCATCTACTGTAGGTAATACACTGACTATGGATAAGTACCTCATACATATATGTATACATGTATGCTCTGATGAAGGTCTGACAGACCGAAAGCTCAGAATAAATTGAAACACTGCATAGATCTAAGTGTGCGGATATCTTTTCTGACATTTTTGTAACTTCGTTAGCTAAAAGTAAAACACAGCATACTGTATATTTGACCTCCTCTGTCCATTTGTCAAGTCAAGGTTTGTAAAATTGTAGCTCCCTCTACACCACATCAGGAAGAACATGGGGTGTAGTTTATCTCATGTTGAAGATAGTGTAGCTGAGCTCAAATGTCTTCTGGTAATCCTGGTGGGAAAAAGAGACCCAAAGGCTCTGCAAAATCTGTTAAACAGCTTTTATTCTATTTGGCTGGATGAATGCAAATAGCCTTGGGGTCTTATCTGGGTGTACTTGGCATCACTCTTTTTTTCATTACAATAATTTAAAGCCTAAAAGAATGAAGACATTTTCATTTGCGGGGGGAAGCTCATTTACACCTTTTCTTCACCTAATCAGCAAAATAAACTTCGACTGTGGTATTTACGTTAACTCTAAAATATCTTTGCCTCCTTCCCTCTTTTTGTCGGACACGGCACTGCTCATTTTTATTCAAACATTCACAAGAACACACTTTTCCCTCTGCACACATGCATTCCTACATGGACTACGGGGCAATAGTCATGCTAATGAGCATGGACCTTCATCCATCCGACACACATACTTTAGATCCCTTGATGTATTCATTAAACATGGCCATGGACCCTTCCCCTTGAAATATTTCTACCAGTCATTGAATTAAAGTAGTGTATAGGCATGCCTGAGGGCCGTGTGTGTGTGTGTGCGTGTGTGTGTGTGTGTGTGTGTGTGTGCGTGCGTGCGTGCGTGTGTGTGTGTGTGTGTGTGTGTGTGTGTGTGTGCTCTGAGCTGCTGTAGTAAGCCTATCACGTTCACTGCTAACTCAATAATCTACCAAGATGACAACAATCAATCAAGAATAGAAAGGCCTCGGCCCAACCCAACACATACACACACACAATCACACAAACCCATATGGCACAATTAGCCCACAATTCATAGGAAGCAGGTTACGGGAGAGTGGGGCAGAATTTGATCAAAAGATACCAACGCTCTTCCAGGAACAGCGAGCCGGCTGCATAACGGCCCGTAAAAGCCTCCCACCGACCTCCTGCGAGCACAAATGACTCCCTCTAGAGTGACGGGATCTCTTAGTGTGTATTTTGGTTTTGGGTGTGTATGTGTGGAGAAGCATGTTGCCCACACATACCACTCCTCCCGCCATAAATACTAAGCAATTAGGGGGTGGGTACGACAGCAGGATGCAACAAGCCCCTCTCTCACCTCCACTACTGCCCATCCTTTGTTGTTTGCTCCGTCCTCTTCTCTAAAATCTCTCTACCATCAATTAATTCCCTCCTTCGGCCACGTGATACCACTAACAAGGATCGTAGACCTCAGTCTGTTAGATGATGTTAGCGTGTGTGTGTTATCTCTGTTTCCAGTGGCTGAACAATAAAGAACACAAAAGTGGACACGGCTCTAAACGATAATCCCTCCTTTCCTGAACAGCCAAATTGAGAACATCAAAGTCCCCAAAACATTTCAATCATCCCCACCTTCTTTAACGTGAAGAAGAAGAAGAAGAAGAAGAAGAAGAAGATGAGAGGGAAGTGAGCCACACATAAAAGAGTGATAAGAGGATCAGAGTGAACGTGTCTGAGAGGGAAAACGTGTACGCTTGATCTGCATCATTTTAGAGCTAATTAAGTAAGATGTGCATGTGGGCTCGAGATAAGTGGCTGAAATGCATGAAAAACAGTTTGCTTTGCCTGAGCATCCGAGTGGGGTTTCAAGCAGAGAGCTAAACATGTGGCAGAGCGGGTTTGACAGTTGTTTATGATTAATAACTCAACTGTGTTAGTCACAAGTTAGTGATGTGCAGTATAGTAGGACACACGTCTGATGAGGTGTTAGGGGCCGTTCATATGTCATGTTTTTTGCACGCTCAAATCCGTTGTTGTCAATGTAGATGTGCGGAAGGCACGCTCAAAAGCGAGAGCGACGCCGGCAGATATCTTTTCTTTCTTCCTTGAATATCAGTCTACAGTAAATATACGGAGGAAAAGTTCATCATTTTAGTGCATGGCTACCCAGAGTTATTTTACTCGCTTCACCCTTTCCGTCCAAGAACCTCACAAACCTCACTGTGCCAAATTGACACAGACAAATCGAGCAGTAAACTGTGAGGGATTTACATTTGCTGGAAATACATTCTTTGCTTTGACTGTGTTTAGCTTAGTCAGTGAGGCTTCCTGCTAAATTACCGCAACTTCATCGACATCACCAGTGCAGCGCGCAGGTTTTGGTTGCTTAGTAACAGCAGGCGCAACAGGAGCGCAACCTCCCAAGCACCTTCGATAAAAGCCGCGCGGTTGACGTTTTCGACGCGTTTTTTAGATGCAACATGTGAACGGCCCCTTAAGGTGCACTCATACCAAATTAGGTGTTGCGGCAATTAGCGCAGGCTTATGCTGTGGTGTTGGGGTGTCACTTAAGTGGCCCATTTGTGTGACGTCATGTTGCGAACTTTAATCCCCCAATCCAGAAGGGGAAATCGCCGGTTAGATGATTGGCCACCACAGCGTGACGTCAGGTTGTGTTTCTCCAAAAGTTGATTTTATCTCAACTTGTTTTTCCGGCATCCCCTGCGGTCCCCACCGCCACAGCCTAATCGCACTACCCACATTAAAATGAATGGGAGGTCTGGCGTTTTCGCCACAATGCCTTATTTGGTGTGAATCCAGTCTTAGGTGCTGATGACACCCCACCCCCCCTCTAGCCCCCCAGAGCGGGAGGATGGAGGTGACTGGTGACCCTCTCACTTTCACAGCTCTCCACCTGAGCCTCCAGATACTATAAATCACACCATTGTTTCTGTGCATTTCTGTGTGAAATGTCCTCTGATAGCATGTTACTGAATGTGTCATCAGGATGTGAGGCTTTGAAGGAGGTCTGTGTGTCTGTGTCTGTGTCTGTGCGTGTGCGTGTGCGTGTGCCAATTCTGTATGACTTTAGGCTGCATGAGTCAGTCTCCTCTATGTTCAAACATATAACTCTGACTCACACAGTCAGGCAGAAGAGCGACATTGAGGAGGAGATGTGAGGGTTGAATTACAGAGAATCACTACCACCACTTTATCTCCTGTTTTTTTTTTTTATCTCAATGGACTCACTAATGGGTAGTTTTTACTTAGACACACAAGCACGCATTAGCCAATGAGACCAGGCCCCGATAAAACGATAAGATTCAGAGGAGCAATTTGCATTCAATATCCAAATTACTGGTTCTGTTTCATACGTGTTTCGCACTCCAACTGGCAAACGTACTTTACTGCCTGCTGGGAGTCACTGGGAGTGACTGCAAGGGCAAAACATGGCACATTATAAAAAAGCCAGCCAGACTCTGATTCATGGCTTGCATTTTATTGTCTTTCTCTTCATGTAGTTTTGACATAGAACGGTTGTTTTGATTTTCCTCACAGATATGGATATTATCTAGCAGTAACTCCACTTCTATGAGTGCCTGCGTAGCTCTGTGAATCAGTGGCTCCAAATCTGGCTGTTAAGATCCCCCCAGGGAAATGCAACACAAGTCTGACGGGGTCGGCAGATGGTTAACAGGATAGAAAATCAGAAAACATCTTTGCCACACAAAATCTGGTTCATTTTTAAAGACTTTCTTCTTTGCATTTTTCCTATGAATTGCTTGCTAAATGTACCTCTCCGGGGCTTTAAAAAGAATTCAGACAAAGAGAGGAGGATCATCTGGTGAAAATATGAAGAAATATTAGAGGTCTTCACGGGTTCACTCGCTCTTAGAACTGAGACCTGACCTGGGCTCAGAGTCAGACAGGGTTCAAATTTATTCTTGATCATACTCTAATCAGGTCACTTAGGGTCTCGTTTTACCGCCATTGCTCTTGGGTCTAATACGAGAGTGGACCCGAATGGATCAGAGCTTAATCAGTATCAGCTCTGATCACGGGGTACGTTATAATCTAGGGCTGCAAAATGAATACGAATTTGATCGAAAACGCAATATGATCAACTGCAATTTTCATATCGCAGGAGGCACAATATTTGTTGTTGTTGTTCGAAATAGTATTCAAATTAAATATTGTCGTGCTGCAGAGATGTTCTCGCCTACACATCATATTCGACAGACTTCTTCAAACAAACAACTTTGTTTGGTACAGATCCTCGCAAAAATCACACCATAATCATTTTAATATGTTTTTCAATGAAAATGAGAATAATGTACTACTCACCTGTGACGTTTTTACTAACATGTGTACTACTTACCTGTGACGTTTTTACTAATATGTTTGCACTATGGAACTGTGATGCTGGAAACTTTAATTTCCCTCGGGATCAATAAAGTTACTATCTATCTATCTATCTATCTATCTATCTATCTATCTATCTATCTATCTATCTAATGATTTCAAAATCATGCAATATAAGTCAAAATCGTGCATCCCTATTATAATCACTGCATGAGCAAATATCTTAGGAGCCTATTTTAGTAAAGTATAGATGTAAAAGATTTATGCTATTAAATGACAATTATTTTCTGGAATTTGATATTAAATTGGTTCAAAATGTATTATCTTTTCTATATCTATCTGCCAGTTCGCTACAGAGTGTTATATTGTTGTGCAGCAAGGAGGTCAAATTTGAAGCATATGAAGAAATTATTTTCAGATTGGGTCCAACATTTTGGACCTGTGAAAACCTCTAAAACCCCAGCTATGCTTTCTGCACGGATGCAAGCTGACGTGGAGTAGTGACGAGGAGACGTTTACTCCATGCGTCCATGCGCAAACCAATATTCTCCCAAACTGTAGGGGGCAGTGTATCGAAAACCCACATCTACACTATGGTTTCGCCCATCCGTGTCCACGTGGCAAGAAAATGTCGGATGTGCACAAACAGGTGAAAACCTGTCACAAGTACACATAGCTTCATTCTTAGGGGGTCACCAGCCAAAAGGATGGGAACCACCTCTCTAACTATCCTACCCAGCTGATTACAAGGGGAACAATACAGCATACTACCACCACATTGAGTAGTGGGTGCATTTTGCTATTGGATTAAACGAGAGGGAAAGCCGCTGGAGGGCTACACACAAACTCACAGAACTGGTGTTATTCCAAGTAACTACTATCCTGAGAGACATCAAACAACTGCTCTATTCCAAATCTAAATTAGGAGAAAGTCACAGAGACAAACCATGAATCAGAGGCTGGCAGGCTTATTTAATTTTTTTTTTTTTTAAATGTGCCATGCTTTGCCCTGGCTTGTCTTTACTCTGTGACTCCCAGCAGGCAGTAAAGTACTTCTCAAAAACTTTCTCCGATCCAATTTTTCACCTCTCGCCTGGGTAAAGTCATTATGCGCTGGTGCCTGCCTGGTCCTTGTGTAACTAATGGTGCCAATCTCAGCGTGTGTGTGTGTGTGTGTGGCTTTCATTGGATACATGAAGGGTTGGATAGATAGATAGCCCTTGGTGGTGCCTGGTCTAGCAGAGCTGAGACAGGGATTAAGAGGTAGGGTGCCTTCATAAGCCACTTTCTTCGTCACTGTGTGAAATATGGTCTGCACAGTGAAACACACAGCAGCCAGTCCCTTTGTACTCCACTAAGTACCGCTTGTTTTACGTACTGGCGCTAAACAGACTCAGAGTGAAGTGCTCATCGCAGCTCGGGTTTGTGCAAAGTGGCTATTGAGAGCCTGTGAATCAAAGAGCTCTTTATTTAAGATGAAATATGTTAAACTCCTCGCGCTCTTAGTGCTAATAACATGCTAATCTCTCAGTGCTATTGGGAACACACAACGCACAAATCCGTCCCACTGAAAGAAACATGATGAAAGCCAGCGCTTTGAACTGAGTCTCCCTCTGGACACGGGCAAACTACTTTAAACTTTGCAGTTTTGTTTCGCGTCGTAATGTTCTCTCTGTTGCTTTTGCTCACTTTAAGCTATAAGCATCTTCTGGACTGGACTGTGGAGTCATCACAATCATTTTCAGTTCAGTTCAACACAGTTGAGAGGGCAGCTGAGTTTAGCTCATTGAGCTTTATCAGTTCAGTTGAATGAAGCTCTCCCCTCTCTGTATACAGTCCATGATCAGACCATTGAGAGGAGTTTCCCGGCCGACTGGCCTTGTTAGTGGTTAAAGTCGACCCACTCTAAGACACTCTGACCTCCTTTCGATCTCTCCATCTGCTACCCGCTTTCCTCACCCATGCACATCTCATCTCCTTTGCTTTTACTTTGCCTTTTCGACGTTTACTTTTAAACATTTCCATCAACTCTTTTAGGTGTACATTACATGTGAGTTCCCCCAGATAAGAGTAAAGCTCGAATACAAATCTAAAAATTATGCACATGCATTTGGTGTCTTTCTGCATCACAGTTTTACACTACAAAGTTTCAAGATTACATATTTTTATGTAAGAAAGAAAACAAGTCTTACTTTTAGTGTATCGCTAAAAAAAGCCATGGGCCTTTTTCACAGACGACATTTTGACATGACACCGAAGGAAAGGCACAGGTGTAAATAATTAAATGAACGATGGTTGAATTCGTGGTGCCTTCAAATGAAACTCGTGAGCTCGTGTTTACAACATAAGCAAAACAATATAGGACTAAAATTACAATATATTCACTTATTATGCACCGAAAAATTAACTCCCATTTCTGACAACGTCAAACACGTCACAACTCGGAGCTTTCAGAAACTTTCAACTTACGAGGTCGTGAATACCACAAGAGGGGGGCGTTCATGTGGACTCTTCTCTTGAACACGGTAAACACGACCCCATTTGAAGGCACCATTTTATCGTTTTGCTAAAAAAAAAGCCATGGGCCTTTTTCAGACAAGACACTTTGACATGACACCGGAGGAAAGGCACAGGTGTGAATAATAACATTAACGATGGCTGAATTCAGTCCCAGGGTCCTTGTATAGAGTGCATGTTGGTTCACTGTCACAGCTTACAGAGCCATCGTTAATGTTATTAGTAACACCTGTGCTTTTCCTACTATGACAAGTGAATATGTCATGCTGTGAAAAAGGCTACTGAATGCCAAAATGCTTGATGAGAGGCAAACAAAAACAGTATAAAGGACCGTGACTGGCAGCGCAGCAGAGAGCAGCTTTATATTTTAGTCGATGCATTACGGCATCTAGCCGTACACAGTCGTAACACCTAAATAAAATAAGTAAGGCTTCGCCCCTCTTAGTCGACTAATCAGTCATTTTGGTCTTAGTCGACTAAGATTTCTTTAGTCGATTAGTTGTTTTGTATGCTTTTTTTCATGCTGAATGACTTATTTCTGTTTGGTGCCGTGTTGTGTGTTTCTGCTCCCTCTCCTGTGTCTCTTCAGGTGCCGCACTCCCCCCGCTGTGCAGCGGTGCAGCAGCCCAATCACCCATCAGGGCCGGGCGGTTAAGAGACCGGGAGAGAGGAGCAGACGGGGCCAGTGGGCCAGTTGGCAGTCTCACAAGCTGTGTGTTGGTTGTCTTTGCAAGACGTGTACCGGGGTCAGTAGTGGCTCTCTTCTAGAGGGAGCGTGTTTGTCCGTGCGCTTTGGTCTTTTGAACTGACACGTGGTTTGTGGTTAGTGTTACCAGTGTTTCTTTTAGAAAGTAGATTTCATTTGATCATTGTACACTTTTCATTTATTATTAATAAATTGTAACATTTGTTTGCACAGATCCGTTGCCCGTCTCTCTTTCCCTGGGTTTATTCTATTGTTGCTCCCTCCATCCCATGGACTGTAAACGGGGGAACGTAACAACATCTCTAATAAACACAAGGTTTAAAGTGGTGCTTTTGTGTGATTCGTTGTGGAGAAACTCAATCAACTAATCGATTAGTCGACAAAATCCTAGGAGTTTTAGTCAACAAAGAACTTCTTTGGCCGAGGACAGCCCTAAAAATAAGAAATATGAAATTGAAATAAGCCCCTTGATACAATTACAGATTCACATGTGTTCTTATACTGTATATAGTAAGTATGCCACTGCCTATTCACTACATCAAGCTGTGATTGAGACGTTGCCCGTGTTAACAGATCAGAGGATGAAGATCAGAGAGGACAATGAATCCATGAAGTCCAACAAAGGGAACATGAAGTCTTGTTTGTATGTTAGTCATACAGTATCTAATCTTTTGCTAGAAGAAACAAAACATTCTTAACAGTTAACCTGTCCCGCGTCTAAACTGCTTTCACGCTCACTTTCTCAGTAACAGCAGCCTGCACAAAACTGACGAGACAGCATTTTGAGGATTTTAGCACACAAAAATCAACAAGTTGACTTGATGATGATGAAGCAAGGTTCACGGAGATATGACCCAAAATTCGCACACACAGTGACAGCAGACATCCTTCCTCACACGGCCGGTATCTCTCGTAAAGCGCTTATCTCGCTCGCTCTCTCTTCCTCCACTTTGCCGCCAGCCAACATTTTCTTTTAAGTTTATCTGCAAAGGTGGCAGCAATGTTGGGATGATTACAGGCTAATTTAGACTTTGCTGCATCAACTTGAAGAGGAATGCGGCGGCGGCGGCAGCGCTGCTGTTGTGATTCCAGCCTCAACCCAGGGGATTAATGTCACTTGTGAGATTTTGTCTCCTTTTCTTGTGGCTCCAAATTCCTTGTTTGTTGTGTGGGTGTCATGTGGAAAGACGAGACAGCAGACCGCAACACACACACACACACACACATACACACGGATACTTTGATTTCTCAGAGGAGATGACGGAAGAAAAGCAGCAGGACAAGAATACAGCCATGGATAAAACCCAAACACACCAACAATGGATAGGGAGGAAGGGAAAGTGACGAAATGAGAGCAGCTTAAACCAGCCAATCCTCTCTCTCCCCTCCTGCCTCCCAATGTCCCAGATCTAACAAAAAACTGTTTAGGTTTCGCCCCAATTAACAAGTGGGGAATTTAGCTGCGACAGAGAGGAAATTCTCATCAAGAATACGCAGTCAAGAACGGCAAACAGCTGTCAGCAGTTTGTACCCTCCGGCTCTACTTTCCATAATTGAGTCAGTAATGTTGCTCTTTTCATCATAATACCATCACTCTTAATCTTTCATCCAGCAGTAGAGGAAGTTGTGCCGCGTGCGTCCCCGCTGTCCGACCGTTTGATCACACAACACAATTAGAGCAAACACATCCGTGAAGTCATCAGCCGCTTGTAAAACAAGGCCAAAAATGGGGGGGGGGGGGGATTTGAGTGAGATGAATATGCTTTACAGCCATTCAACTGAATGTGATCTGTCAAGATAGTCATCCCAGCTGTGGCGCTCCCAAAGCAATTTATTCGATGCCACGCTATAACAAATGACACCGCTGGAACCGTTGGAATGGAAAGAGAGAAATGGGCTTGCAAATAGTTGGAGTTTTATCTCCATTATAGCTTAATATTGCAGTGTCACTGATGTGGAACACACACAGTCGGGCGCACTCGCACACAAGCCTCTTGTCTGCGTGGATGGGTTGCATGTGCACGCGCTCACGTTTGCCAGCCCAAGGTTTTCACTATAACCACATAATTAATGGTCTGTTAAATTGAAGACATTAAAAATGGCGAGCAGTTGTAAAAAGGGCCACCAGGGACAAAGAGGAGATGGGTTTTCCAAGAACACACATATTATTATAAACCAACATGCACGCAGCGAGGGCAGCGAGGGCAGCGAGGGCAGCGACTCCCGACTCCGGGGAAGGTCAAGAAGCAGCAGGAAAGTCGCCACCTCTTCGCAATTAGCATAAAAACCTGGCTGCATTAATCTGTGTTGAACAAGCAAAGTCATACAAAAGTATAAATAAGCACATTTTTGGAATAAAGTTAGTGCCAAGTAAACCACTCGGCTGTATCTGACCGGTTGCTAGGTTGCATTTTGGGTGGGTCGTTTTTGTGGTGAGGTTAAAGGCTATGTATGTAAGAGGAGCTATCTTTAGAGTGTCCCCATGTTCAGCCCCCCCCCCCCCGAGGTCCTCCACCGCCACCACTCGTCTCTCTCCTCAGCACGCTATCTCAGATTTGCATCATACATTCCCATGTCTCCCTTTGACAGGTTGGTTTTTTATCTCCTGCGGGCTCCTCCGCATCTTATTGTATACATAAAGGTTTCCGTGGAAACGGTGCACCAAAGAGGAGGGAGAGAAAATGAAAGAGAGGGGAAAAAGGGGAAAGCTATACATAGAGATCTCAGGTCTCCAGGGTCATGCTCATAATTGGCCCAGAGTGAGAGGTTGAGCAGCCACCCATTCCCCCCCCATCCCCCCACCCCCCTTTTCTCTCTCTGTTTCTCTCCACCTTTCTATCTGCATCTCCCCTAAATCTCCAGTGGCTCTGGCCCTGCTGATAAATCAGCTGGTGATCAATAATTCAAGCATATTCCCAGCAGGGGGAGAAAATGGGGAAGAAGATGTCGGAGGGGGAGTAAAAGAGAAAGGGAAAGGGAGATAACACAAAGCCTTGTTGTGTTTTAACAAAGGCTACACGTTAGGGGCGGAGCATGAACAGGCATTACACATTCAAGCGGCGCCTCTCATCCCTGAGTACCCAGGTTGCATTAGGCTCTCAGGTGAGATGATGACACACTGGAGGGAGCTCCCAACAGTCTGAGCTGTGAGTTTGAATTCATTGTTCAGTCACCTTGCCTTCCTGACCTACAACGCACCATAAACACATTCCCCTTAAACACTGAAGGCTGTTTGTTTAATCAACTTTTTTTTTGATGGGGGCTGATACTTGTGGCTATAACGCAGGACCTGTCAGGGTCCACTATTCTGTGGATGAGGGCTGTTCAGGCATAGCAATCATCACAGTTCAGGTCAAGACCACAATCAGCGCTGAACACCGGGGGTCCATTTGACAGCACAAGCTCAGCACTCACACACACGCACTGTACTTAACTATGTCGACCTGCGTGACCTTCAAAAAGAAAAGAATAAGGTTCCACAGACAATGGAAGACAGGGTTAAGACCTTCATTTCTGGAATCACACAAACTACTGAAGCTTCTGTGGCCCGCGGTCACATACTGTTAGAGCCGTCTGGCCTCAATCTCCCACTTTCACAACGTCGCTGGAAAGAAAACAAACATGAACCCTCCTTTAAAGGACTGGAAATGTAAAACATACTTTCTTTTAAGATTAGTTGATGTTATATATGATGATGACCTAAAGATGCGTCTTAAAATTGTCTTTTTTGATAATTGTCTGAGCGGCAGCTTTTACTCAATATTCATGTAATTTTAATTGTCTGAACAGCAACTTTATAATGAATTAAGTTCCTAATGACAACTAACAGAATTTCTACCAATAGCTGTGTGCTTCTAAATGCTAAGCTGCTGAACCATTTCAGCCAGCAGGCTTCAGCAGGCTCGCCGACATGAGACGGCGCCTTGGGGACCTGGAGTAACATATGTGGCTTCCATTCTAGGACATAAGTGGGCTCGTATCAGTTCGACATAGATTTCATTGCTCTGTTTGTCTTTATATCCTCACTTAGACTAGTGTGTGGATTTATTTGTTTGCCTCTACTGCAGTAAATGTAAATGCTAGCCAAGCTTCTCTTAGTAATGATGGAGGTTGTATATGTCAAACCAGCATCTGTACCCCTAAATTCTACAAAATAAGAACTGGGGATCATTTTTTATTCGAAATTTGAACATTTTTTATATTTGAACTGAAACGTACGGTGACCCCGAGAGCTCGACGCAGGACACGCAGCGCTTGTTGTTGCCTTTTCTGGATTATCAAGATATTGAAGTCGTCGATCCGACATCGGTGGAAAATTACCTAAAATTTGTTTTTTGGCTTATTTTAACATGCTCTCACGATTCAGATATTGCAAATATCTAGCCGCTTATTATTATAATATCTAAATCATGAGATCACTATGATGGATAGCCGACTTCATTAACTTCATAAACCACAAACAAGCCGCGTGCATCACTTTTTAGTGTCCCTGGGAAACAGTTTCCATTGTGTGTGAGCTTCTGAGTCGTCAAACTGATGTTTTCGTGTTTATTTGCTTGTGTTGTGTCTATTTGCATCGGGGGTTTTCTTAATTTGCAGTGTGTTGAGCTCTGAGGGGCCACCGTAGTAATGACCTGTTCAAATTCAAAATTTACAGTCTATAAGCGCGTCAGACCGTTGTCCAACAGGGAGTGCTCTTAAAATTGCAATCAGCCTGACCTACTGCGTGACCTATTGACCCATCAGCAAAGTAAGCTCATAAATAAAAATGGAAGAGGCCACTCACTCACAATATAGCCAGCTAAGCCGTACTGATCGGATAATCACGACAGAGGCAGTGTGTGGAAGCATTCTGGGTTCTGTTGTGCAGTGCATTACGCTATATATATATATGGGTGACTTTTTGAAAAAGTGACAGCCCCCACTGTTGCTTTGATTGCTCTTTCATTTTCTTTTTGTCAGGAAGGCTGATGAGGCTACTTTAAGCTAAAACTTGGCCTCATAGTGTTGATCAATGCTCGCTGGGTTCCAGATAATCGACTATGAGTCGCCTCAGGCTAAGTGTTGTAAATCTACAAACCCCACCCCATGTCCACATCTGACCAATACAGTCATCAGTGTGTCACCCGTAGTATGTTGTAATGATAACGGTCTTAAAAACCCTAAGCACATACTGGTACGGCTCCGTTTGAATCTCCTTTGCAAAAATAAGAAAGAAGCCAACAAATAAATTGCTGCTGGCATCTGTGAATACACCTAGTTTATGGCCCATCTCCGTACAGCAAGCTGTGTCTAACACACACAGACACCACATTTTGTATCTGCGTGGATAATTCAGATAGGGATGCTATCTTACTCTGCCACCATCTGTGCAAGCCAAAGCAAACAGTGAAAAAAAAGAAGTGTTTCTCCTCAAAATGATGCGAATCACACAGTCCAGAGAGGCTTAATGAGAACCTACAGGCCCAGAGAGGCGAAGAAGACGAGGGTAAAAAAGCAGAGAGATAAAAGAGCTGTGTGACCATCCACTCTATTCCCCGCTGGCCTATCTCCTCCATCAACCTGGCAGTGCCAAGGAAATACAGTTCATTATCATTGATCACACCGGACTCCGCGCTCCGCACAGACGCTCTAAAGAAGTTACACACATTGCGCTCGACAAAACACCCACCAAAAGAGACTCCCTAAACAGATGTCGTAGCTACTGATGCAATTGAAATCTCCGCGCTCTTGCCAAGAACAGCTTTCATATTTCACTAGTTACCAGGTTTTGATATATCACCTCTCCCGGGAACTAGCAAGACATACCAGGATTATACAGTAGCGGCAACTCTCTGGCCTGATGGCATACGATGTTTTATTGCTGTGCAATTTGCCCCAGCTGCTGTAATTATTCTTAATTACAGCTGTGCGATGCATTAATATCAAAGCTGTGGGCAAAGACCTCGCTGTTTGCGTGTGTCTGTCAGCGCACGTGTAGATCGGTGAGGTGGGGGGAGAGACAGCCCAGCCCGTTGATAGACATCCAGCATCTCTGAGCTTGTGAATATTCAACAGGAAATTTGAATGTTAGTGCTTCCATAAAGCAAATGAGTTGAGCAGTGAAAGCGAGAGAGAAAAGAAACAGCCTAAACCCTTTGTAATGTGTGGGAGATGACGTGATGCATGCCTGCCGAGGGATAATGTCGCTCCTTCAGAGATAACGCTCTTCAGGAGGAGGCGCTCCGCCTCTCCGCTAAAACTTTCTCGGAAGCACTTTGGTTGAACTCTTCCATCTCTGAAGCCTTCACTACAAAGATGGTCTATTCTCCAGCTATGTCATCAAAAGAGGGAAGAAGAAAAGTGGGCAGCGTGATGCAAGATATTATACGCACACACACACACACACACACACACACATAGCGCTTGTGGGTAGTCTGTTAGTTTTTAAGGGTGACGATGAGGTAAAACTTGCAGATCCCTGCTGCCTCTGTACTATGGATCACTCCACTGAAAGCACTATATATAAGCACAAACGAAGCCATCCACTGTGACAACATTGGACGCCTTTTTCTCCTCATTGCTTGTGATCAAACAAAAACCCCTTCCAGCTCTTTCCTTCATTTCTCTCCTCTTGTCAAAGATGATAAAGCTGCACTTCCTCCCCTTCATACAAAGGCTGTAATCTTTCCCCAACAACCAGACCTACTAACCTATAACTCACAGGTCAGAATGCGCAGCTGTGTCCGTGTGTGTGAGAAATAGTGTCTGTGTCTCCGCGAGGCTGCATCCCTCGGCGCAGTTACGGCCGCGCATTTTCAGGGTCAATGTTCAGTTCTGAGCTCATTACCCTTGTTCAGAGTGATTATGTGTGTGTCCCCGTCTGCCCTTTCCCGCAAAAAAACCCCACCATGACCAACGAAGAGGCCTCCTTCATCAATCACCCACTGTCCACCGCGGTGCCGCATTAACCATCAGCTCCATTCAGAGCGGCGTCCCCTCCTCACGGCCGGTCGCTGACATTCACAATATGTCTGGAAGCGAGTTCCCGTATCTGACCAATCGAAACGCTTCCACGCCGGGTCAGCTTCAGGTCAACACTTCAAACAACCAACCCCGTCGAGACAAAAAAAACGAGCTCGCCTGCGTCTCGGAGTACAAACAAATCATTAGAGAGACAGGGCTTCCTGCCAAACGCTCGCCATTCTCTGGGGCTGATCGGGGTTCTTCTGACAACGATCCAGCCCTACTGTCTGGACTAGTTATGCTGCACAGGGAAGAGGGGAACAGAGGCGTTTCGATCAATACCGGCTCATTATCTGTTGCCTTCTGTCCCAGAGAGATGAGTCCCTCCGCTCGGCCCGTTGATGAGGAGAGCGCACCGCAATTCAATTAGGGGAGATGGCCGAGATGCCAAAAGAGGTTTGATCAAAGCACTCTGCCTGGCTAATTAGCGCACACGGCGGTTCACGGGGGCTATTTTTACATCTGAGGAGCAGAGTATGTTGTTTTGTTAATGGTAGTTTTACCCTGTAATGGACTGGGAATAACCTGGCTCATTGTCAATGCATAGGTTTCAGCCAGGGGGAGAGTGGGGGGGCCCCCTCGTGCTGCATCCACACGTGTATATATTCATGTACGCACACACATGCACACAAACACGCAACCTGATGACCTTTCCAAAGGTCATGCAGGGTTTAATGCAACCCCACTTTGCAGGTTAAACTAATCATAAGTGTGCAGGTGTGTGTGTGTGTTTCTGCAGACAGGAAGTGTCAGGTCATCCAGAAATAGTGCCGGGGGAAAATAAAGCTGTTTCCAGGAGTCTTCTGGGACTTTTTAGGCAGCCCCGCTGACAGCTTTATAAACCTCTTAACGAATGGCCGACCTCCTTCTCTCTAATGAGGCAAAGAGGTCCGAAGTCTGGGAAGGGAAAACAGGTGTGTGCCTCAAGGTGGGTTCACAGCCCCTCGGTGTGTCGTCGGAGAGGGAGGCACGGTTTTAATCAGGAAATACTGAGGTCAGTGTGACCATTGTGAAGGCCCCTATTCCTCACTATTTAGTGAATTTACAGAGCTGAAATGTGACAGACGCACAGGCACAAATACACACCAGCACTCAATCAATTTTGAACATGAAGTGGGGGACGAGCAGCAGGATACGAGGGCCGAAGGTGGTAGGAAGTCTTTCAAATGACGACAAATGCTTGTCTTTAAACTTTAAACTAAAGGCAGTGGGTTCATTTTGAATTAACATCCTCTTATATTTGTACATGTATAAACCTGAGAAACCTGTAACTCTGAGGGGGTCTTGAGATGTTGGCTTGCGGGAAGAATCCATTATTAAATGGGAGGGGCGGTTGTTAGTAGTTGTTAGTTTTTTTAACACAGTTATGACTGATGCCAGCTGCTACTTCCCATCAAATGCTTTTCCTTTTGTTATGTGTTCCATTTTTCTTTATTTCCAGATTCACTCACGCACGATACAATATATCAGAACTTTCCCATCTGACTCTTTGTCTCTGTAGAAGATTTTACTGCTCCCTTAGCTGTTAAAAGGGACATTTACTCTGGGGGTGGGGGGGGGGCTTATGTTGTGAGCAAGCTCCGTTTTAATACCGCCATAAATAACATCGTCACACCCTGTCAAGTAAACTCTACTCAGGGATGGTGGCGAAGGCAAGCTGGCCTGTGTGTCAACGGGAAGCATCATCTTGAGACTGCATGGCTGCCATCAGTAAAATGTCACAGTCCACACTTCAGTGATCAGAAACGGAAATGCTTTTGTGGATCAACACTCGACCGAAATACAGCCGGTTTCAGTGCTTGATGAACGAATTCCTCTGATCTTAAGATCAGAGGAGAGATTTATGTATTAGCAGACGTCTTAAATGTTTTACATCACGAGGCAGAAGCAGCTCTGGGTCTGAAATACAGACACAGGCTATGAACAAATAGCTGATGCCTCACACACACAACTATACGATACCTCAGGTGATGCTATTTGAGTATATATTAGGTCACCATTGCACTATTCAGAATAGCAAATCCACACATTTGTTGATGCACTTTCATCATGCATCACACAGCATACTGCCCACCACTGTCTGTACCACTATACTTAAGGCTGAGAAGAGCTTCCTATAACACAAACAACAACACCATATGTTTTCTGTCACAACAGTGAATTTCCTCATGGATCAAGAACATAAATAAACACTTAAATCGGTCACAAAACACAACATCTATCAGTCTGGGGTCATGATTTCTATTCAAACAAGCAAATATCAACACAAGCTGAGGGGAGCGTGGAGGAAATATGAAAAGCGGAGACTTGTTTTGTAATGTGTGGCTGCTACTTATAGTGAGTCACAGAACTTTTGGGATGTACTGATATTTCTGAAACATGTCCTGTTATCAGCTTTCAACATGTGATACTCCTTCAACAAGAACGTGCTGCCCAGTTAAAGGAGTGAGAGATTTCATATTAAAGTAATTTATCATACTAAAATATAACACTAAAGCACAGTTAAAACTTGTAAAAACAACAAGTAGAGAAGTGCGGGTCGACTCACCAACTGTAAAGTGCAAAGGAAGATGAGAGTGCATCGTCCGCTACAGCAGCCCATTGTGTCAGCGGTGAAAACGTGACTCTGATCCGGGGAGAAAAGGGACTTGGGGAAACGGGTCGGAGGAGCTCTCGATGTGCCGACCAGACTCAGTCCTGATCCAGGCACCGGCGTCCCATTCTCCTCTTCTGCTCCGCCCGGTGCGTCTTTGCTGAGCCCAAAAAAAAGAACCGGCTGCAGGATCAACCCTGGCTGCTGCTGCTGCTCCGGGTCTGTTTGTTTGTTTGCCTCCGCTCCTGCCCGGCCGGTCGCACTTAAGGTGACTGCCTGGCTGGGTGGTTGCGAGCCGGTGTGTACAAGGAGGAGGAAGAGGAGGAGGAGGAGGAGGAAGGGGAAGAGGGGGTGGGGTTGGTTGGGTGGGAGGTGGTGGTGGTGGTGGGGTAGTCAACCGTGGGCTGGGATGTGGCTGACTCTGGGCGTCAACTGGTTTTCTGGAGGCTGTCTGCGGTGAGGCTGGAGAGAAAGTGCGCGCCTGTTAATTTGAAAAAATGTTTAACAGAGACAATCAATTTATTGTCATGGTGACCGGATACCTTCCTATTAAGCCAATTTAAAGCCATTATAAACACAAATAAAGCGATTGAGCCACATTATAGGCATTTATTTGAGGGGAAACGTTAAAGATCCATATTGGTGTTGTTTGTTAACAACTAATTTTAGCGTCTCACTTTGAGGTTTAATGACTCGAAGGCGCGTGTGTGAGCGCGTGCTGAGGAGGAGGAGGAGGGACACCGGTTTAAATGAGCTGCTGATAATGATGTGATGCTGCTGCTGATGGAGGATAGGCGCCACCTTGTGGCTAAATGATGAGACGCACTCCTAACAAGTTAAAAAAAGAAAAGAAAAAAGAAAGCAGTACAGGGTCATTATTCAAAATGGAAGCCAAGTTTTTTTTTTCTCAGTTATGTGATTTTACAAACATCTCTTCCCATGTTTAGACTCAGTTTGAGGGCTTTTACAATAATAATCAAACCAAGATTCTCCCATTATCTTGGGCACTCGTGTGAAAGACACTTTATAAATCTCAGTGAGGCACTTTTCTGGTTGAATTATTCTTTTCTATTACTATTTTATGACAAGTGTCTACGCACAACTCCTCCTCTTCCAAATCCTTCTTGTCCTGCCTTTCTCCACAACACAGACCTTTTGTTTGAATCTTCCCTCCTGGGTATAGCCACTGATCCTGCTCTGTATGATATATAATAATAATAATAAAAAAAAAAAGTAAAATATCTTAAAAGCAACTCTCTAAGTCACCCTCCTCCTTATCTAGCGGCTGGTCCCACCTCTCTCTCTCTCTCTCTTTCTCTCACCAGCTTGATAAATCTTTTACGCGTCTGTGGCCTGAGTGAGGGAACACTTCACATCTCATTTCATCACATACTCCTCTGCTCTGCTCCTTATAATGTACCGCTCCTCTCCTCTCCTCTCCTCTCCTCCGTCCCACTCCGCCCTGCCCACCTGCGTCCAGCCGGGGCCCAGGAGGAGCTCCTCCCCCCCGTCATCGCCAAAAATAACCCCAGGGTATTTATGGATGCCGGTGAGCCAAGCACGAATTGGGCTTTTTTTTTTTTATATCGTTTTGAGAAAAAAAGGCAGTTCTTTCATCATGAGAGCTCACAACCTGAAAAAAATAAGCACCAAGATCAATTTGAAGTCATCCCACACATGCATCTGTTTTCTCTGATGATTGATAGTTTGTCTGTGCTCCAGTACTTTTATATTCAAGTCATATTTTCTTGTCTCAGATAGGCATTCTCTGGCACATACTTTATTGTGTTATGCAATCTGTGCACAATCAGGTGATGCATCCTACTAAGTATCTTACTATAATTTATGTTGTACAAGTGGGTCTCTGGCTGTGTATATTAGCCTACTTTAAAAATCTTTTACCTTTTGGAGGCTGGTGTTTTGCTAATGGAAAGCTATAGACTATAGTCTAGACATTTTATGGGCTGTATTCTTTGTGACAAAACAATCACAACTCAAGGTCCACTTACCAGCCTTTCCTGGAGCTTTTTTTTAACCGTATCATACCTTCTTCATCAGCAGATGGAGTTTGCTCAGGTGTGTGCTCAAGGTCCACTTGCTACCTATAAAACCAACAACAAAGAGAAGTCAAGACAAAGAGTTCAACAATGATGACAAAGGCAATGCGATACAGTTAAAAGCTCTAGAAAAAAATCAATTAGGACCTTGAGTTGGGATTGTTTTATCAATGTATTATTCAAGGTCAAGAGAGAACCAGGGTTATTATAGTAAACTAAAACGAAAATAAGCAGTGAAAAATATTTTTATTAAACCGAAACTAAATAAATCGACATACTTTAAGAAAAACTAAATTAATAAAAATAAGATAAAAATTAACCTAAATTCATTTCAGTTTTATTTTTATAATTTTTTTAAATATTATGGCCATTATTACACAGTTCTACAACCATGTATTTTGTATGTAGCAACATACTTCTGGGACATTATACCTGGCCCTAACAAAAACAAACTAAAACTACTATAAAACTAAAACTAAATATGTTAAAACTAAAACTAAACCTTTCTGAAAAACTGAAACTAAACTAAAACTAGCAAACACACTCCGGAAACTAAACTAAAATGAAATTGAAAAGTCAAAACTATTGTAACCTTGGAGGGAACATATGTGTTTAACCTTTCATTCTGCTCGTTTCAACAATCATGCTGTGTGGAATATTCAAATCCGGTGTGACATCAAATGGAAATATCCATCATTCTACACACCTTTCACGCCAAATTCAGGCTAAAATATTTGCTATATTTGGAAATGTTTAAATAGCTACAACTACAAAGCTTGGCTGCATAACATGAGTTTGTAAAGATGGACACACCAACATGTCATTAAATGTAGGAACTATTTTTTGTGTGTAGTCAGTGGCATTAACCACTTTTTTTTTTGCAACGGCTGTCATGTTTTACTGTTACACACTAATCCAGTAAGTGCTAGAGCTGCTAGTAGAATACATTAGTGACTGTCCTGCACGTCTTTGCGCACATGAAGCTCACTCATTCACAACTGCATTTCTTATGAGGACATGTTTTCTGAATGTGTGCCATAAAAATGTCTGTGCGTGTGTGTATGTGGGTTGTTGGGTGGGAGGGAGACTGAGAGAGAAGAGGCCGAGGCTGAAATAAGGTCACTGTTATAGTTCTATTAGAAGCCTTGATGGAAGTTCTCCTTGTGTTCCCATTTTGCCCAACACCTCCTTATCGACTCACTCTGTGTGTGCATGTGTGTGTGTGTGTCCAGAACACTTCTTTCATGACAAGTGTGTCCAGGCCCTCGGGGGCTGCTGTTCTCCACAAAGACACTAATGTGAAGTGACAGGACAGCCAGTGGTGAGCTGCTCTGAGGGGACCTGCATTGTGGAGGAGACCCAAGAGTCTGGCTAGTAGGTGGACAACAATAGAGAAAAGACCTCAAAAGGACAAGGCTTTTCTCTCTCTGCAAAAGCGTCTTAGGCCGCCGCTTCTAGTTCCCACTCTTTCTCCGTGTTTCTCTTTTTCCTTTGCACACATTTTGGCGCTCAAACACCCCGGTGAAAAAAATCCTCGTGCAATCTGTTTCACTATTATCTAACAGCCAATTCCTCACTTGTGAGGCTGACGGAGACGTGAGAGCAAAATAGATTGTATCCTTTCTTACACTCGCAGCAGCCCGAATGACTTCCCCAAATAATTGTGGCGAAACAGTAGTTTGCTTACACCACAGGCTTACAAAAGACGCCATTTTTCAGGCTGAAATGCTGTATGTCACCTGGGGGGCTGCTGCGCAACGGAGACAACACACAATATTCTGCATTGGTGCACCTACTGTGGCAAATAATACATCATAAACTAACCTTAAATTCGCTAAATGAGCTGCTCCCTTCAGCTCTACATTGCATTTGTCAACACAAACTACCCTACATAGCTGCAAAGTACAGCCACCAATTGGCTGTCCCAAAAGCACATGAATGCTTTCTTTATATAGGCCCATGCTCATAAAAGTTTAAGATTATGCAAGTGCCCTTGGAGGCAGAGTCTCATCTGATTTCTCTTCACTATTTTGCCACGAAGAGAGTTCCAGACTCGATGAAGAATAAATACAGAGGCTATTATGAGGAGCATGTCAATAATTTATAATGGGATTATGCTTTGGTGAAGAAATTCTGGTCCCCAGAATCACTTTTGAAGAGTTGGTGCCATTCCACCGCTGGCCGCTTGGAGGCACTCGCCTGTGAGGTCAGTTTTAATTGAAGGGATGCCTTCACAGGTGCGTCAAGCCCGACACAAGCTGGGAAAATGCCGGATGTTAGGTAGGTATACTACAAAATAAAAGCACATCATTAGTTGGACGCTCCTTGACTATAAATATAGCCTGCTGTACAACTGTGAAAATGCATTTTGAGAAAGTCTTTCTTCTTTGCTGTATTTGATCAATAGAATGGCTTAACCGAAACAATATCTACTAGATAGTGATTATATAAATCTAGTATAGATTATACAGTGTATTTATAGTAATAACAGAATATGCTAAGCTAAACACTATCTACTAGTGATAGGTCTAGATCCATAAATTTGATAGGGGGAAAATAACAGTGAAATCAGAGAAAGAAGCTCCCTGAACAAGACAAGCTGAGAAGTTGGGGTAATGTTAATTTATGAGGTGATTGATATCTATACAGTCTATGGTATATACATAAACTGTTGTATAAACCTAAATAATATCAGGACTTATAAGGCATGTGACAACATAAACATTTTACCAAATGTATGTAGATTAATTTAGCTAATGTGGCTCTTACAAACCTCATCTAAGCTAAAGTTATGTATAACAATATTTCTCCAAACAAAGTGTTTGGCATATCAGCTGATTTAAATAAAAAAATACAGTTCCTTCATATTAAATGTACCTGTATATTAATGTAAACCAGGCTATTTGTCAGTAGGCTATCTGCCAATAGCTCAGGACTTAATCCAAATATAAGATTGTGAGCAGGAGAGCTACCATTAAAATAGCAAGGAGAGCTACCATTAAAATAACAGTTATTTTAGTACATTTCTCTAGCTTAGTATGCTGATATGTGAAACAGGTTGTTTGGAAAATTGGGCTATATAAGTCTTTGCAAATAATTATATGCAATTTTTAAAAAAGGCTCCATATACGTGGGTTTAGCACTAGAGGAATATAGACCCAAAACAACTAGCTAACGCTAACTTGACCATACATTCGCATTAATGCTAGCAGAACAGCAAACCTTTGGAGTCCTTTTTGTCGAGCATTTAAGTCCAGTTTTCTCGGGTATTTTAGTCCTGGTTTGGTCTACAAAAACTTAAGATAACTTATATGTCTGGTTTGTTGTTGGCTCGCTAAATGTTTGACTTTCTTCGGTGGGTGACTCCTTTAAGCTAACGTTAGCCTACAGTTAGCTTGCCTTAGCAGTTAGCTGCTGTCTGTTGCCGACTAGCGAACTGAAACACAGCACATTGTTTTAAATAACTTTTATTTTTATTATTTTATGTGATTTATCCATACATATAAATATTGTGATGAATATATCAATATCAGAACACATTCTTATTTTTTTGTAATGTTAATTTCATCCATATCAGCCTTAGACCCACCAAAGTAAACCTTACAAATAGCTAGGAATTAATTAAATTAAAAATAATACTGGATTTAAAATAGTGTTTTTCTCAATTGCATATGTGTTTCAAATTACTATGTCCAATGATACGTTTTATGTATCTCCTCATTTGCTATTTGGGATTATATTATTATAGCTTGCTGTTTTTGATTTAATCCTTTTTCTAACTTTTTGTACCGCAAATATGACCGATCTTCGTCTTTCATTTTTGTTTTATTTTGAAAGCTCTTACCGGAAACTCATCGTGTTATCCTGTGTGTCTTGACGGTGGTTTCAGTCACATGGTGCTGCCTCACCGAGAGCTGATGGAGCCAGATGAGAGAGGCAGGAGGCGAGCCCCTCCGGTTGCGCGTCAGCATCCCCTCAAATAGGAATCCGCCGCTGTCACTTCTGCTCTACATACTGAGAGACGGACGACTGTAACCCCCCGAAACAACCATCTGAAGGCGAATTGCACTTGGCATGCAGCTGTTTTTTTTGCATGTGATGCCAAAGAAGAAGAGCAGCAAGGGGAGGCTGTGAGGAAGGCTGGAGCTTTTTGCAAAGAATGATAGTGAGGATCAAGGCGCGCTGTCCCAGGAGAACTCATCTGAAGAGCTGGCCGCGAGAGACCGGGATGCTCCTCTAACGCACCGGGGGGGCGAGTGAGTACATCCGATCTCCATCTCTCTCATTTTGCTTCCACTTTGATGACATCTGGACAGTGCCCGTCCCCTCTTTATCGCCTCTGAATTCCCCCCCCCCCCCCTGCTCGATCACACCTGTCTGATCAATCATTCATAGGCTTCTTAGGAAAGTGCAGCATAACCGGTTGGTCAGCGATGTGTGAAAGTTGCCTTTGCTATTTGGAAACGGTGCACTTTAACCCTGCACAACTTAATGCATGCACGCATCAATGTTTTAATATCGTGCAGACATGCAGTGCATTGTACAGTGGGTGATTGGGAGGTCGATCGTGTTCCCTTTAAAGTTTTGATTAGAGTGAACATGTGTTGCACACTGCTGGCCACTGTGCCGGTGCAAGGCTAATTAATTAAGGCTTTTGTGAGGGGCTCTCCTATCACAGGCACTCATCATTAATCCGGCTGATGGCCCGGAGGGCGTGGGTTGCTGTATGTGATGATAAGAGAAAAGGCACCAGTCCTACTTACACAGCAGGGCTGATTAGTTATGGACTCAGAACTGATGAACTCAGAGACTGTGAGGAGACACAGGCATGTCAAACAGAAAAAGAGGCTTTTAATAGCAATTTAATGCGTAATTTTACCATTGATTTGTGACATTGAGGATGATTTTTTTTTACCAAAATGGAAGTTAAGATACACAGTTGTCTAGCTTTAAAGGCTCGCTGAGTGATATAGAAAGCAGTTTAAATCCTCGCCACAACTATATATCTAAATCAGTTTGTGTGTGCTGGTTTTCCTCACCTGTAATGATCTTGGGAGTGAAAGCGCCCGCTGTGCTGCTGAATGTGTGGGTGTGAGTAGAACTTCTCCAGCAGGCTCAGTGCATGTAGATGAATGGAATCCACTTACTATGCAGCAAGGGTTCCCATCTCCAGTGCGTGCGGGTGTGTGGTGCGCCTATATATGTGTGTGTGTGTGTATTTCACCTCATTACACTCATTGTGTTGACTTAAGCAGGAGGGTCACCCCTGAGGCCCGTTCTCCTGCCTTATTGAGGAGTGATGACCTGAATTACACCGCACTCACGCTGATTGCAGAAGTACAGGAGGCACAGGAGCACACTGGGAGGATTTGACTGAAACATCAGAACGTGATGTATGTTTCCTGGCACGGATAAGTCGGCGCATTACACAATCGCCAGTTGTCCCCCACTCGCAGCCGGCGCGTTTCGTCGATAGGTGCTTAACTCTTGGATCTCGTATATTTCAAATTTGCGATTGAGCTCCAGGTCTGGTTCGAAATCTGGGCAATTATGTTCACAGCCTGCCCACGCACACTTTGTTACAGGAGCTCCTCTATTCTTGGTTGTTCTACAAACTGACAAAAGAAAACTCTCTCCCTCGCAGCCTGTGTACTGCGTTTCTCCTGAGGCGTTCTCAATATTCTCCCCGTGTATGTATTAAACATCAAGCATGTCGAACTGCAGGCGCGGGGCCGAGCACTTTAAGGCAGAGTCAGCCTTCTGTGGAGGGTGACAGAACAGTCAGATGGCCCCCACAGGGCAGAGAACAATTCCTGCTGCTGATGCACCCAAGGCGACAGGACTGGAGCGCTGCTTCCTTCTCCAGTCCCCCCCCTCACCTCCCCTCCTCTGTCATCCACCCTCCATCCCCATCATCCCTTCCCACCTTCATCTCATAGAGATAAACACGCTCTCCCGGGTTCACTAGCACACCTGCACCACAGCTCCCGTGCTCCGTGTGCCTCCCCCTCATACATGCGTACACACATGAAACATGTTGTCTCTTCCTTTAACACACGTGCAGATGTGTGCCTCTCACACACAGCATCACTAGACTTCCCCATACACATTAGCATACCTTCTTACTAGGGGTGTAACGACACATCGGTCTGGATTGATATATCGATTCAATCCAATGTCATCGATGCAAAGTGAAAACATCGATACATGTCGTCATTTTTAAGGTACGCCTTTATTTTGAAACTCTTAACTGATAAAAAACATTTGCACTTAAAACATGAGAAACGTGGCACTTTATAAGAGGTCTATTTTTATTATTTTTATTTAAAAGTATAGACTGTTATTCATTTAAATGTGTGGAAGAGCCCAGTAATAAAATTGTCAAATAATAATTTATTTGCTTTTTGTGAGTAGATGTAAATGTAACTGTGTTAAATATACATGAAATTTGATATTGTCTCATATCGACCGCAGGCCCCTGAATTGAATTGAAATTGTAACGTGGCAGACTTTGTGATATCAGCAAATACCGTATCGTTGTCCAAAGAATTAATATAATATTGTGATGAAACTGGTGATTTACACCCCTACTTCTTAAATCTGCAATCATGCATACACTCTTACCGCTTTATTAGGTAGACATGTACAATCTAATGCAATCCAATACAAGATGTTCTGCCATAAAGTCTACTTTTATGATGCCTATAATGGTGATTTTTTGACACTGTCAGAGAGATTGATTTATATTTTTTACCAATGAGGTCATAGTTAGTAGTGGTGATGTTGTACTGGACTGCATTATATTAGGAGGTGTTTCTAATATTCTGCCCCCTTCATGTATGTAAATAGGGAGGGAAAAAAAATGACACCTCTCAATATAATGTAGTCCAGCACAACACCACCTTTAAAGGAGCAGTGTGTAACATTTAGGGGGATCTAATGGCAGAAATGAAATATGATATTAATAAGTATGTTTTCATTCATGTATAATCACCTGAAACTAAGAATCGTTGTGTTTTCGTTAGCTTAGATCGAGCCGTTTATATCTACATACGGACATACGGAGAGGATCCTCTTCACAGAGCCGGACGCCATGTTTCTACAGTAGCCCAGAACGGACAAACCAAACACTGGCTTTAGAGAGGGCCATTTGCGTTTTCACGTTTTTGCGTCGGCAGCCATAGTTTTCCTACACGCTTGGCACACGGGAGAAGTGCAATAAGGTCTTAGATGGTTGCAATCTGCAACCTCACCGCTAGATCCTACACATTGCACCTTTAACCACGACCTCAGTAATATACATAATTTACTCATTTCCAACAATATCAACAAAAACTGATTATTTTAAACGTAGTAAAGCTAGAATTTATGGCAGAGTTGTTGTATTGAATTGCAATGTATTATACAGGTGTACCTAATAAAGTGGCCACTGAGTATAACTAGCCTATACTCTCTTATACACACTATCACAATGTCCTACACACAGTACTATTCTCTCTTACACACACAGCTATACTCTTTCTTAAGTCATATGGTACTCCAAACATGTTCAGTCTGAAAGCGAAGCACATTTTCGAAGCAGTGCGATCGCGTATAAAATCAATGGAAAGATGCAAGTAGAAGCGAATAGACACAAATTATGACTCTACTTTGTAAACATACAGAAAAAAGACGTAAAAGGAGTGAAAGTGGAGGAAAGAACTGGGGATACTGGTACGTTTTGAGGTCAGCCGGATTCTGAGTTGTCATTGAAACTTTGGCGTAGGCTCACTCTTTGCACACATAGTCGATGCGTACGTATAACATATGTAATATACAGACGCTACGGTGGCTGTTTTGGGACAGTAAACTGGGACAAACACACAAGAGAAAATGATGACACACTGTGTGCGATTGAGGATAGCAGTGTGTGTAAAACAGAATGATATTGTATCTAAGAGAAAATGACAGCATATGTTATCATGAATAGCTTTTGTGTGTGAGAGAGAGAGTTTGATTGAATGTAAATAGTATTGCACTCTCAGTTCCTGGTTGGCTTACGGCTCTTAAAAACCATGAAGTGGAGAACAATCAGATAAATCACTGTGTCCGACGACCTTGCTATTGTTCTAGCAAAACTTTGGTGAATTTAAAGTTGTCCTTAAACGCTCTGTGGCTTGATTTAAATTCTCCTTGAAGCCTTAACAGTGCTAGAAATGCCACTTAGGTGGTACAGGCTTTTTCAAGAAGGCTGCGAGTCAATCAGAAACTTAGAATTCAAACCGCCTATACCTGTCCAACGAACCTATACCTTCTTTTTCAAATAAACACTAATATTTCCCACCACATGCACAGTCTTTCTCTCTCACACACAGTCACTCCCTCTTTCTCATATACTCATACACACACCAGGCTGTTCTCAGACACTATTCGTAGCTATACCTACGAAAAGTAATGCACTATAATTCGTATATAACCCACGTAATCAATTCGTATGTAATCTGCGTAATCGTGAGCCAGGACAGGTGATGTAGTGTAAAGGGCGTCAAAGTCCGCAGAGGGAGGCGGTCGGGGTGGATCTAAAAACACCAGACTTTCACCCAGAAGAACGCTGTTTGTGTCTCGTATAAAACCAGAAGTCAACGTTGACTTATTTGTCATGTAACTGCCATAGTTATTTTAACCCAAACCACGATCTTTTCCTAAACCTAACCAAGTAGTTTTGTCTCCTAAACACTGCATGGGCTTGCACAGGTGCACTGATCGCTGGACATTTGTAGGAAAATACACAAAAAATAACTTTTCGTAAGATATCATACGAACCGTTTTATGTGGATACGTAGCAGGCACACACACAAAATGCACATTATATAGAGAGAGTGTATGATGGTGCAGTGTTCAACGTTAAAGGTTTTTTTTTTTTCCCAAAGTAAAATTTTACTTACAAATTGTTTTATTTATTAGCAGTTATCAAATAACAACAAAGACCAAAGTTAATTGTCATTCTTAATCCAAATTAAAGTAAATTAATCTGGAGTTTTGCCCAAATCCTCTAAAGCCACCCAACTAAACTCCTGTTTCCAGGATAATTGAAGTGCTCGCTCGCGCTTCAGCTCATAAACTTTGTCTTTACCCACCGCCATTTTCTCGCGAGTGCCAGATCGGTACTGCGCATGTGCAAAAATGCGAGATGGCTCACTCCTTAGCTACCTCCATCATCAGCTCTGGAAAAAAAAATTATTTACTAGCCCGAGTATGCATTTTACTTGCCCCGGCCAAGCGGGCAAGCCTTCTTGTTGAGCCCTGTGGTGTCTGTGAGTGAGAATTACAGTGTTTGTAAGAGAGAACAGAGAGCGCAGCAGTGGCTCGCAGTTATTTCGGGTTTTGAAAGTGTCAGTCATTGTCTGAGGCCTTCGGTTGTTTACAAGAGGTGCAAAAGTGCGACGCGAGCTCCACAGATCCCGGAGCAAATGGTCCGTGAATCCTCGAACTAAGTGTGTTTGCGAACATGTGTGTGTGCATGTCGGCTGTGTGCATAATAGCTCGGGGATCGGGGGGGCCAGTAGATTGGCCGGTGAGCCAGACAGATGTGCCCTAGCCTGGACTTGGGAGTGCGGGGCCTCGGACTGGCCTGCCACCCAGCATTAGTGCCATGGATCCGTGACCAAAGGGCTCAGGGCACCAAAACTCACTGTCTGCATAAAATGCTCTCAATTATTAATGCTTGCTGTGTATAGGGCAGTATGAGGCATTGCAGAGGCCATGGGAGGAAACAAGGAAATGGGCACTGAAGGGCGAACGAAGCGGGATGACAAGCAGATAGAAGCGGTGGAATAAATGAATGGAAAGAATAGTTTTTGAATACTTTTCTTTTTGTACTTCAACGTCGTCCTATGGTGACCTGAACACGAGCACATACAGTATAATACCACATTTAAACAAAAGCAGATCACCATAGCAACGGGATCGAGAAAGTGAAGGTTATTATTGATACTCTCCATTACTCTCCTCTTAGAGTTAGACCTTCGTCTTTTACACACCACCGTGTACGTTGCATCTCAAAGTTCACACCAGTTATTGTCACATGTCGTGATTTTTCAGTCCATACATTTATACAGAATGCCCCTCATTAATTGTTGAGTGCACGGGAAGTTTAGTGTGCGTCATCTCCGTGTGTGCACTCAAAACATTTCAGGCCGGGTTCAGCATCGCAGTAGATTGCCATTAGAGAAGGAGCGCTGTAATTCCTAAGTATTGATTCATGTCTCAGCTGCATTACAGCATAATGTCCCTGAACATGACTATATACAACACGATAAATAAAGCAGCAAAGAGAAAGCGGTGATTTACATAGATATTCTGTTAACTCCCCCATTATATGATACAATCATAATACAGCAACATGACAGGATACGCTTGTTCCGATCATTGCAGCTCCATTATTACATGTAGATAATGTGCTCCATCCTCTGTTCCCCACTTAGCAGTGAACTGAGAGAAAACACGCTCCTGTCCTGAAGCTTGTGTCAGCTTTTGGTGCTTTATTAGAGCTAGAAATGTACAACAATGCTGCAGTGTGTATCTGCTTGCGTGTGCACTTGTTTCGACAATTTAAACCATACTTCTAGCAGTCACAAAAAAAATTGTTTTAAACTTCTTGGTTTTATAGAGAGAGTGAAAAGCTTTCCAAGGTCTTAGCATCAGGTGCGGTTTGAGTTTAGAATTATAGTCTCCATTGAGGAAATATTCCTTCGTCCTTCAAGTCATATGTAGTCTTACCACTTTGATTGATTAGCCTTCTGGTGTATAAAAACCTCCTTGATACATGCATGTGTGCGTGGCTTTTCATCATTTATCACGGTCACTGTCACCTATGCCCCCTCTCTTTGAACTTCCAAGCCAGTGTAGTTGCCACTTTCTGTGACTCTTATGCGCATCCATTACTCTCGCTCATTTTGTACAATGTAAACTAAAATGTAAAACGTAATTATTGGGGATGTCAAACTTAACACGATAAAAACGCGTTTATGCAAATTAGTTTTACTCACTTATTTCTTTAACACATTAACGCAACTTGCGATTTTTTAGGTTGTAGCGGGCTCAGTTTTAAAGCTAGAGTGGCATCATATGTCTATGTCATACTAGCTTGTCGAGAAGGAGGCTAAATAACGCTCCAAACTTACGCTAAATTTTGGCAAGAAAAAGCTGTCATGGTAATTTTCAAAGGGGTCCCTTGACCTCTGACCTCAAGATATGTGAATGAAAATGGGTCCTATGGGTACCCACGAGTCTCCCCTTTACAGACATGCCCACTTTATGATAATCACATGCAGTTTGGGGCAAGTCATAGTCAAGTCAGCACACTGACACACTATCAGCTGTTGTTGCCTGTTGAGTTTGCCATGTTATGATTTGAGCATATTTTTTATGCTAAATGCAGTACCTGTGAGGGTTTCTGGACAATATTTGTCATTGATTTGTGTTGTTAATTGATTTCCAATAATAAATATACACATACATTTGCATAAAGCAATCATATTTGCCCACTCCTATGTCGATAAGAGTATTAAATACTTGACAAATCTCCCTTTAAGGTACATTTAGAAAAGATAAAAAATGTGTGATTAATTTGTGCTTAATCGTGATTAACTATGGACAATCATGTGATTAATCGCGATTAAATATTTCAATCGAATGGACAACCTTAGTAATTATCATTGGTGTATATTGATGCTTCTTTCCTTGATTTTATATTTTCATAAAAAACAACCGATTTTGCTTGTGTTTTTCAAAAAGAAAAACATTATATCATTTCCGGCTATACCTGGATTAGGAAATGCAGTCGCAACATGGGAAACGGATTAAAACCTTAGACTGTATATAAGAAGTGGACGTAGTCACCGTGACGTCACCCATTGGTTTGTGGACTGCCGTTCTGAAGCCTCGAGTTTGGCATTTTGGCCGTCGCCATCTTGGTTTTTGCAAGGGAGGGTGGAGCTAAGTACAACCGAACGCTGAATAAGACAATTTTAGGCGACCAAAATGTTACAATTAACTTTCATGAACTGAAAACACACTGTGAAAGGGTTAAAGTTGTAAGACGAAAACACGGACAACTCCAAGACCGGACAACGCCGTTTTAGCGACCTGTCAATCACAAGGTAGCCACGCCCTAAAGCATACCCTGCTTTATGGTCTATTTGACTCTAAATGGGACCATAATTTACTAAATGAACATCATGCTGTATTGAAGAAGACTTGAAACTAGCGATTGAGACCATAAACTCATGTTTACAATGTTTACTGAGGTAATAAATCAAATGAGAAGTAGGGTCATTTTCTCATAGACTTCTATACAATCTGACTTCTTTTTGCAACCAGAAAGTGTTAGTAAAGACCCTCTGGTTTTTTTTAAAGATCACCATTTATTATTTAGAAAGTTTGATGCTTAGCTCAAATGTAATGGTAATACATGAGCTAGTATTCCACTTCACTAGTTTAAAAGCGAATTCAGTGTAACTGTAGCCGCCAACATACTCAGTGAGGATCCCATGTCCAAAAAGTCAGAGTCAATAAAGACATGCAGATGGAGATGAACTGACCAGCGCAACTTTGCCACAAATCAATCTTTTTATTGACCTTTTCTGGCTCTGTGAACACAAAACACTGACCTCAGTTTTCTGCTGCTGGCTGCTGGACTCGTCCACTCAGTGTCTCGCTGAAGAAGCCTCACAGCTAGAGCACAGCAGGGCACTCGGTTTAAAAAAGAGGATTTGTTTTTCATTCTTAAAGTTTTGTCACTTGCTGTGGGTGGAGAAGTGTTTATATACCAACAACAGTTTAATCCTCGCAAACAGAGCGAATCATCTGGGTCTCATTAGCGGGGGGGGGGGGCGGGATGCACTTCTGCTTTGTGTTATTATGCTGTTAGATCGGCATACTTTAACGTAAGAATAGTGCCTGCTCTTGCTTTAAGGAAAGGGGAGAGTTTTACATAACTACTTTTCGTGCCTGTGATCGGTGCCTAGCGTCAAACCAACGACTCCCGGGCTGCAGGTGTGTTTCGTCAGACTTCGCTTCACACCTCTACCGAGCAAATTAAACAACAGATTCTGTCTAAGCACATTGCGTGTAGAGTGGCAGTACGTAGTACTCATAATGCAACTGAAACTCCTACCATCAACTAGCAAACACAACTGCAGTTAGTAATGGGCCTATTGCATCAGCACATGGAGATAATTGAATGATGCCATTATGTGCAGCAGCTAGATTGAAGTGTGAAAACCCTCTTGTGAGCGAATATCTCTGCAAGAAATAATACAAAAAGCAACTTTATACTCAAAGACACATAATTGTGTTAAGGTCATAGTCATAAAATATATGGCTGGTTATTTGTTGTGACTGTATCTTATTGTAAGGTGATGAATTGATTATGTATGAGTGCGTTTGGCTCTGTGCGTGCATGTGTGTTTCTACACCTTCCTAATCCATCTGTCTGCATTTGCATATTAACAGTAGGCATATATTTACAGCACAGTTAATGTTGTTAACATGAATATGAGGTGTGCCACTCCTTCCTCCTTCCTGTTTGAGACACAGACAGCCAGTGTAAGCAGCACGGTTGCACGCTGGTGGGCGAGTTCACCTTTGCAACAGTAGCTGTTTATTGATTCCTCTGACAGTCACACAGGTGTTAGCGATGGAAGATCAGCCTCTGCACTCGGAGAGCGCGAGGACAGCGGGGCATTTCGTGCCGACTGGTTATTTATTCATTAACAGGCGGTTTGCTCCTCGGCTCTGCCTCGGAGGGCCGTTTTCACCTGTTTCACCTCCTGAGGTTTGAGATAGCGCTGCTGCATTTGGTATCAAATCTGTCTCGGGTGTGCAGGATCACACACACCCACACATACATGCACACCCGAGTAAGGGTTAAATCAGCAGCAACTGGACTTGGTTTAGATTCTTGAAGACGTCTCACTTCTCACCCAAGAAGCTTCTTCAGTTCTGGCTAAATGGCAGGGGAACCCAGGAATTTAACCTCTGTGGGGTGGTTAACAGGATAATACAAACCACTCCTAGGTGTGACGACTGTAGTTATGGGTCGTTACATTCAGCTGATTCCCAGTGTGAATGACTGCACACATACATGCACAGTAGCATCCGCCTCAACCCCATGAATGAGTGAGACTGTAGGGACAGTGGAAGCCGGAGGAAGAATGAAGGGTGGAGCCGAGGGCTCCGGGGACCGCGGCGAGGCAGATCCCATATTGATTGGTTTAGTAAGAGAATCCTCGGGCTTTTAGTGGTGCTGCTTAATAAGAGTGGCTTGTGGAAAGAGAGATCACATCAGCTGAACTCCACTCCAGAGGCTGCGTTGGGGTTTAAGGAATAGTTCACAGGAAAATCAAAACATAAGCAAATCCATTTAGATTATGTTTTTTTTGGCACATTTCAAGATCTTTACACAAGAACACATTTTCTCTGCGAGGCCAGTTACACAGCTCAGGTTTTCAAAACATGAAATAAAGGTCATAAACTTTTGTCGCGGGGCCAGATGTCGAAGCACACTATCGCAGGTGTGTGATCCTCCCATATGGAAACCGAAGCAGCAGAAACTCTGCATGTACCCATCACATAGCACACAGCCGGATCACACGAAACGATCTCCAGATCTTGCAGTGGGTTTGTCGCAGCGTGGATGTTGTGGTTTTTTTGCATCGACATAGTCGTTCTTTTTTGCAGCAGCAGCAGCAGCAACGTACCCTATCTGTCTATCTCGGTGTTAAGTCAAGAGCCTGGCTTCAGAGAAACACTGAGCTATTTTAGGAGGCAGCAGATTGTGCTAAGCGAGGAAGTGAAGTGACACAACTGGGGTTGAGATTTCTCGGTGCCTGAAAACCTTGAAAAATATCTTTATTTAGTACCTCTTCGCTCCCCTGACACCTCGCAGATTGCACCTAGCTACCATCAGATAATGGGTAGCTACGGAAGCCAGCGGCACATCAAAGTCTGAAGACGCACAACCACATTATTCTTTCACTTTCTATCGTAAAATGACATCTCAAATCAGGAGGACTGTTAAGGTCATTTTAGTTCTTGTGTAACCAACTTTTTTCGCCATCATTTTGACATTTTATAATACATATGTTATTACATTTGAAGAGTGTTAGCAACTAATATAACTTTGAAGAATGCGGAACGTATGATACTTTGTGTGTGCGTATATTACTCAGAGAAGGGATGGGACTATTTTGGGCTGTTTTTGATGATTTAATTTTATTATTTATGTATTCACCTCCACATGAAAGAGAGCTGAGGTCCCAAGTGGTCTCTTTCTTTTTCTCTCTCACACACTCTCCTTCTCTTTCATGCAAACACACACACACACACACACAAATCCATATTTATTTAGCCATTTGTTACCATTTTCGTAAATACACGTCATCGTTTTCAGCACTAGTTTTTCTGTGTTTTATTTGATGGGATCTGTGCACCTCCACCCTCCTCTCTCTGTCAGGCTTGAGCCGATGCAATAAGTTCCAATGTAATCTGACACGTCTGTGTGTGTGTGTGCGCAGCTCATCGTGTTTGCACTTGTTTAATGAAAGCACCTGCTGTGTTTGTCCCCTTCATTCACCCATCGGATCGATAGCAAGCTGGGTCTGTCAGCGTGCTGGCTGTCATGGAATCTCTGCTAACCCAATTAACCGAACCGTGCGCTAACCCAATTAGCTGAACCCCTGCACTATATTAACCCGATTCACACTGCCACACACACACACACACACACACACACACACACATCAAAATGCAAGGCCAGCAGGTCAAACACAGAGTGCAATCACTACTGATGTGATTTGCTTCCTCCGTGCGGAGCAGCAATGCCTGTAAAATATTAATGTAATGTGATTTATGTCCCTTTTATGTTTTCCTCGTTGAAATCAAAACACTTTTCAGAAAAACTCACATTACTAATATGCTTAGCACAACCAACTGTACCCAAGCACTATATGCAGATTATGACTTTATTGACTGACTATTAAGTGATCTCGTGCAACTATATGTGTGATAAGGCCAGGTAGCCAACGGCAATGTGTTTCAAGTACGGCTGCAACAATTAGTCTATAACAGCAAGAAGGTCCAGGGTTCGGTCCCCGGTCTGGGCAGGGCCTTTCTGTGTGGAGTTTGCATGTTCTCCCCATACTTGCGTGGGTTTCCTCCGGGGTCTCCGGTTGCATGGCAGCTGGATTCTCGCGATGTCACGAGATCACGCGAGAATCGCAGTATCAGACTTCACACGAAAATCCATCATGTCAGGCTAACTAATGCGTTTGTGTCGGGCTCGCCAGACGAAGGACCAATAAGCGTCCTGTGAGGAGCTACTGCAGCTACGGGCGTGGATTAGGTGTGTGAGAATGTGAGACCCAGTGAGACTGTTCGTTCTAAACAACAATGGCGGCTCCTGAAGAGGTTAGCATAGATGCTGCAATAGCATCAGTTATATCAGAACTAGAGTGTATTTCTTCGTTGAAAGAAGAGCAAAGAACGGCACTGAAGGCCATGTTTTTGGTCTTGATGTGAACTCGGGCTGTGGGAAATTTCTGACATGTTTTATGAAGAAAATAATTGGCAGGTTAATCGATAATGAAAATAATTGGTAGTGGTGTGCAATATATAAGTACATGGACGTATAGCTTATGAGTTTAATGTAAGATACTTCATATGAACAGCTATGCTAATATATAGGCTCCGTAGTCCGAACCGGGAAGGCAAACTTAGTTACTCCTTTCAACCTTGACAAAGGCATCGCAGACCAGATCCACTCCTTCTGTTCTTACCTTTCACAATAAAAGCCTTAGATATATAATATTCGCAGGCGAGTATTCCGCATTATTGTGTCATTTATTCGTCACGCCCCCGGTGTGTTAAGGCCTTTACTGTTGAGTCCAACAATGGATGTAAAATAAATCCTTACCCTGCTTGGTGGCTCAGTTTTGAACATTGTCAATCAGACATAGTGAGCTATAACAAACTACCCGATGCAATGAGTCTGAATAGCATCACATTGACACATTGCCAGTCCAACCACATTAAATATGCCAATTCATAACATTTAACATCACTCAACCAGCCAAATAAAAAAACAATGATATTCTAACTAACTAATATGATTAAAGCTTTAAACACCACGTATAATGTTCAGTGCAGCAGCAGGCATTTCAGCTGGATCACATGAGTCATCTGTGACATTTCTACAGAGTCAGAGGTTGTGAGTAGTGTAATAGATGAGCGGGCGTAGCAGCTCGGCAGTAGCTGTGCTAGAGTGGAGGTGTAAGGTAGGTGGCCTTGTACAAGAAGTGTAAAGAAAGGCGGCGTGAGTCACTTAGAGAGAAGCCTGCATGCTCCATTGAGAAGCAACCCACAGAGCATCTCTCTCCTGTCTCCTCTCCATCTGTGGTGCTGTGTAGGATAGTCAGAGAGAGAGAGAGAGAGAGATGGAGAGGCAGAGTGATGGCGAACATGCATGTAGGTTAACATTTCAGAGTACACCTGGGGTAATGGTTTTTCCGTAAGCCGCCATTGTTGAGGCCCGACCCGGCTTTTAAGGCTGAATCAAATCGATGGCTTCTCCGTTTGAGGCCTGGGAGGAGCGGGGCAGCCTCTCTCTGTCTGCACAGCCACGATAACACTTGCTCAATGGGCACTAACCACCTTTCAAATGGAAATGGAATATCCAGCGAAAATTAGACACAGTCATCCGGATGGTACTTAGCACCGGGGCGGTGAATGGGAGATGGTGGCGTGACGGCTGAGGGGTGTGCCGCGCTTTTGGCTTTGTTGTGTCAGAGCTTAGCTTGCAGAGAGCGACCGGGGGTTCATGTTGTGCTTTTTTCAGGGTTTGCAAAACATTTTACACACACTAACAGGAACTGCGTCGCATACTGGGGCATGTAAGATTGGATGCAAGCTTGCAAGTGCAAGAGAGTGACTCACCCAAAACCATGGGGGCGTGTGTGCTACAGACAGTATGCTAACTTACAGTATACACTCATCACAGTGCCAGTTCCTTCTTCCTGTGTCTCCCTCCACATCTCCCCCTTCCCACCAATCCCTCATTAGCTCGCTTGCAAACACACACACATGCACAGGCGCAGACAAACTCAGGCTAAGGGGGAGGATTCATAAATTGCTGACATAGACAGCGTACGCTGTGATCAGATTGAGTACTGGCTCAGTCGCGTAAAAAACCCCCGGGGAATGGTTTAAAATAAATCACTCATAGATTCTGCCTGCCCTAAAGATTAAAGTGGAAGGAAGTGAGTGTGAATGCATGTGTGTGCGCGCGTGTGTGATCTGTCAAAACGAGACGGTTAAGTTTGTCTGGGTGTTGCTGTGAATTTACAGCGAGCACCTACAGTCTACAGTATGTGTCTGCGCGAGAGTTACAGACTGTAAAGCTGATGAAAAGAGCCACTGGGCGAGTGCGCTGTGGTAAATGGTTGCATGAAAGTGTCGACATGTGTAACTGCTCCAATTGGCTCTCTCCTGGAGTCGTCCTCAGGGAAATAAGGGCAGCAGCACAGGCAAGAGACAGGGCTGCCACTGACACAGAGTTATGAATCTGTCCTGTATGTGCACGTTTTCACTTGTTTTAAGTCCGCGATTGATGTCAGGAGACGCAACAAATGTGCAAAATGTGCAGATTTATAAAAAAAAAGAGAAAAATCATATATATTACGTTGTATGGTTGTGTGTGAGTTTGTGTGCATGTGCATGCAACTAGGATTACAGTTCTCCTGTCTAGTAGTGAAGATTTGTCTTTGTGTGTGTGTAATTGTCTTTGTTTACATGTACAGTCTACCCGGTCTCACTCCCGACTTCGTCAAATACCGCCGATTGGGCAGTACCCCTCGGTATCGGAAACCGACACGCGGAGGTACCCTTTAGCGACAGTATGTGACGAACCGGACTTTCAACTAACTCCATTGTAAACCCAAATGCGACGTTATTACGGAGCGTGAGAGTCCGCTTAGGGTGGTGGGATGGGTCAAACAAACACACAAGACTTTCAACCAGGAGACCGCTATTAGTGGCCGGTGTGAAACTAAAAGTAACGTTGACTTATTTTGTCACGTCAGTCGTTGGTCACGTGACTCGTCGGTCTCGTCAGTCCTGTGAGTCACGTGAGTTGCTGATCAGGTAAGTTAACGTTAACTACGACCGCTTCCTAACCCTAACTAAGTGGTTGTGTTGCCTAAACCTAACTTTTGAAAGGACACTATGCATGTAACGAGCGGATATTGACACTCCGTCCCTGGTAAGTCCAACAGTAACCCAAGAGGGGTACCCTGTGCGTCGGCCTCCGATGCCGAGGAGCACCGACCAAGCGGCGGTATTTGACGAGTTTGGAGTGAGAATGTGTTGGTACAGTGTGCGCATATGTGGTCTATAGGCTGTGTGTGCGCAGTGTGTTTGTTCAGGACTTCCCAGGACTCCATATGGTGTCGGGGGTGATAAATGTGCTCTAGGGGCAGCACTCGGCAGCTGTTTGTGGACTCAAGTTAGCACACACTGAGCCACAGACCTTTACACTCTACTGCGTAAAGGTCTGCGGATAAGTGGGCATCTACCTACCCACAATGAACCCAACACGTATACGTACAATGCACCCATTGTGTCGTAGGTTTGAATCCACCCGGGTCACCACCACCTCATTCGCTCTCTCCTCTCCTGTATGTCTTGTCTCTCTGTACTTATTGTTGAAAGAATGACACAATGTGTGATATATGTGTGAGAATAACAACAAGTGCAATAACAGCCTCTGCTTTAGTTTCAGACCGCAGGAGCAAGACTGCACACTTTAAAAAGCCCTCCTGTGCAGAAAGGTTGAACGCCACGGTAGCTGAGTTTCAGTTTTTGCCGGTAATTCAAAAAGTATTTTTCTTTGTAACCGTTTATTGAGCTAGAGAGGATTGGAAGGTGCACAGTTGGCTTAGGGAGAAGATAAGGGAACTAATTCCTTCCCTCTTCTCCCTCTGCTCTTTGATCCTCACCTCCCGTTTCATATCTCTTTGATTGCCATGTTTATGACAGCTCCTTTTTCCTTTCCTGCTCTTGCCTCTTTCCTTTCCTACCGCGTGGTGTGGCATGTCAGCGGTTCATCTCCTGCTGGAGGTCCTCTCGCATGCACACGCGCACAGATGCACGCATAGACACACGCGTGGAAAGACACACACACACACACACACACACACACACGCTCTTGAGCGAGACGCACCCGCCCCCCCCCTTCCTTATAGAGGTAAAGTGAGTGCACCAGCATCCGCGATGAATAATTGAGTTATCTGGCTCCGCGCAGAAATAGCAATCTCCCCACACAAGTGTGAAAACATCACTTGCCACCCGAGACCTGGGAACTGGCGCTCCTGCCATGTGGGTCTACACGTGTATGTGTGTGTGTGTGTGTGTGTGTTCCTGTTTGCACTCATGCTCGTCTGTTTTAAGACGGGGTGTGACACTGAAGTCATCAGACGTTGCACTGACTTTGTGGATCTAAGCCACAATCTGAAAACAAAGACATGATGCAAAAATACTCTTTGGAAACTGAGAAAAATCTAAAATATTTGTGAATTCTTAATAATTGGCCACAAACTGAGTCCCCCTCTCACATCTTTTTTTTTTTATTGAGTTGTGATTGTGATCTCTGTGGGCTGACATGAATGATTTGTGGGCGCATGTGACTCTGTGATGCTTTTGAGTCCATCTTTAGCGAGAGAAATATATTAGTTTTTGATCACACAAAAAACTGTGCACACAGCCCGAAGCATAGAAAACACATATTATATATATTGAGTTAGTTTATTAGGTGCAGCTGTACAATCTAATGCAATCCAACACAATAGGCCTGCAATATGTCCTACCTTTGTGAAGCTTATAATGTACTTTTTTACAGTGTTGGAGTTTCAATCCAATGCTGTGATCATGGAGGCCTTAGTTCGTGGGGATTCTGCAATCAGTGGGCAACCTCCGTGTCTGAGAAGTGAAGCCAATGCTGAGGTGCCTTAAACTTGCATTCTTTCTAATAGCCAGCAGGGGGCGACTCCTCCGGTTGCAAAAAGAAGTCTGATTGTATAGAAGTCTATTTGAAAATGACCCTACTTCTCACTTGATTTATTACCTCAGTAAACATTGTAAATTAGTTTCAAGTCTTCTTCAATACAGCATGATGTTCATTTAGTAAATTATGGTCCCATTTAGAGTCAAATAGACCATAAAGCAGGGTATGCTTTAGGGCGGGGCTACATTGTGATTGACAGGTCGCTAGCAAGGCGTTGTCCGTGTTTTCGTCTTGCAACTTTAACCCTTTCACAGTGTGTTTTCAGTTCATGAAAGTTAATTGTAACACTGAATGTCTCATTCAGCGTTCGGTTGTACTTAGCTCCACCCTCTCGTTTCACTTCTGGTTGCAAGAAACCAAGATGGCGACGGCCAAAATGACGGACTCGAGGCTTCAAAACAGCAGTCCACAAACCAACGGGAGACGTCACGGTGACTACGTCCACTTCTTATATACAGTCTATGGCTGCAATGCATTACTGAAAGGTGACTAATATTTTGTCCATCTCTACTTACATATAATTAGATGTTGCATGTGTACAGGGAAGTCAATGCAGTTGTTTTGTTCATGTAATTGTTAGGGCTGCACAATTAATCAAAATGTTATCAAAATCGCAATGTGGCCTCCTGCAATGTTCAAATCGCAGGAGGCACAATATTTGTCAAAAGCGAAATGTGCGTCAAAATACCTTAAATTAAATATGTTAATGCTCATATTCTACAGTCTTAAGAAAACATTTTAGTTTTTCAATGAAAATGATAACAATAATGTAAAAAATTATCATTCCCTATCATATCACAATTGCAATATCAGTCAAAATAATCGCAATTAGATTTTCAAAATTGTTCAGCCCTAGTAATTGTACATTATATTAAGATTCTTCTTTAGTGCAAATTGACAGTTTTTTTCTGCAGATATGAAGCACATCCTCACTCAGTATTAAACAGTTAAAAATAAATCGTCGACACTATATGAGGCGTGAGACCTATTTTTACATCCCCTCTTGATTGTGATGACAGCACCTCTGGAGATTATCATAGCTGCTTACATCCTCATAACTAGTGTCGTTGCTGGTGGAGCTTCGGCGTTCTGTCTGTCTCGGTAAAGACTGACCTGATGTAAATCAGCTGCGAGGCCTGGCATATACCCTCTCCATGTGAGCGACTCCCCGGAGCCCTCTGAAGCAATCCGAACGGTGACACGACAAAGCTGAGGGAGCAGAATCACAGCAAACTGACAAATAAGGCCAAATCTGACAGGCGAATCCTCAGAGCTGCTCCACAGTTTGACAGATGCTTCGGCGGAGGAGCGCGAGCCAACGCCCTTCACAGCAGCAGCGCCGTTCATTAATGCTATTTCATAACACTACAGTAGAAGATGATCGCACAGCAGTGAGGCTGCGTGGAATAATAAGCCTGCATGTCAGATATGATACAGATAGATATTATTGTACAGTATTAGTGTAAAGGTTAAATAGTGAGGTTTGAGGTAGCTTGTTAGTTCTCTACAGTATGTAGCGCGGTAACTCGTGGGCTCTGGGGTAGATGTAACCAGCTGTTAGGTCTAAAAGCTCAGAGCTCCGTCGTGGGGAGACGGCGGCAGATTAAACAGCAATCCTACTGATCCGGCCCACACACTTACCCGCCCCACACCCCTTCCCCCTCACACACACACACACACACACACACATCCATCACGGTGAAGAGGCACCGCTATGATGAGTGACCACTTTATCTTCTGCTAGGCTGTGATGTTAAAGAGATCTGGTGTGTACTTGTGACAGCCCGCTGCCATAATAGGTAACAAACCTGGAAAGAGGGCGAGACGGAGGCTGAGCGTGTGGGGTTAAACCTGGGCCAGGCTGTCCCGGGGATGGACGGCTTCAACGGCTGTCAGCGCGGCCGCTGGTGTGATCCTGACACGATCAAGACTGTCGAGGTAGTAAAAGGTGATGACAGAGGGGGGCTATGAACGAAAACGGCAGTTCCCGGCGCCGTCGCGCAGTTACGAAAGTGTGTGCATAATGTTTGATGCCGTGCTTGCACTGACATTTATACTGCAGCATGTGATTTAGCAACAGCGCACAGTTTCAGGCTGAAAGAAGTGAGCTAGAGGCCCGTGGTCTTTGCTCCGTCTGTGTTTTCGACAGGGTTAAGAGTCTTTAGCGTGGAGATCGTCATTAATCTGCTCCGCGCAGACAAGTCAGGCAGAGCTGGGAATATCAAAACATATAGGGAGAAGTCTCCCTGGATCATTTGAAATCCTGTTTGGATGTTTCACTACATTGCAGCTCAGAGATTGAGCCATTCCTGCTCCCGCTTTTTTCCTGCGTCTGTCTCACTCATTCTTTTGTTCTGGTGTTTTCCTCTCTCCCTCTCCTCTCTCTTTTTCTGACATTTTCGCTGTGACTTCTTTCTCTCTAGTCCGCCTGTCTCTCTCTCTCTTTCTCTTTCTCTTTCTCTTTCTCTTTCTCTTTCTCTCTCTCTCGCTTCTCCTCTTTTTGGTGCTAGCTGGGGGATTGGGAGGGTTCCTCCAAATTGGCACGCAGATGAATAATGCATCTAAAGCAAAAGCAGAGAGCCGGGGTTGGATATATCTGTCTGTCAGACTCTTTCTCTGTATTACAGTTATGTAGGGAGTTAGGCTGATACTTCAGAGGAGAGAAAAAGATGTTCGCCGCTCTTTACCCAGCTTCCCATTTACTTTCCCTTCTGTCATTAACTCTTTTATTGTCAGTAAATGTGTGCATGCATGGCCACAGAGCACTGTGGGTATCATGCAACTTGCATACTGATACACGCTGTGAAAGATTCTCGCATTTTTTGGAAGTTTTTTCGACAAGGCTGCTAGCTGTTTTTGCTGTGGCGCACATACATAATGCATGCGTGAGATTTTGATGTAATTTGATTCTGTCCCTGTATGCATGTGTGTGTGTGTGTGTGTGTTTCTTGCTATTCCCAGACTGCAGTGCTAAAAAGCAAACTGCGCTCGTGAGCATAAGCTCACAGTAGCGCCATCATTAAAGTAATGAGCAGGAAGTTAGCACTGAAGTCAACCATAAACAGAGAGAGAGAGAGAGAGAGAGCGGGAAAGAGGGAGAGAGAGATCCCCAATCCCATAAGGATAAATCTTAAATCCTGAATGTTGCTTCTGACTCATTCTGGTTAATTAAGTCGAGTCAAGTGAGAGGAAAATGGGGTCTTGCCTTGCCGGAGTCTGTAGGATCAGCACTATACTGTATTTGCGGCTTATGAAGTCTCTCACTGGAACTGTCCTCTGTGCACTCAGAAAGCTCAGATAGAACAAACTGTATCCAGCCTATTCCTCCGATTTTTATTAGCTTGACCCGCACAGCCTCTTTACACGTGGAAACTCCCACACACACACACTTCCTTTAGGTTTTTACATTTACATACACACCAAGAGTAAATGCTCCCATTCAGCATTGAGTTTAATGGTATTTAGTCCCCTAGACGTTATTTGCTTTGCACATGCTGCACTCAGCTGTTAAAACACACACATACACACACACATCCACCCAGAAACTCAGAGAAATCTGTCGAGCAACCTTTGGGATTTTCTTTGTTGTTTTATGGTGGAAAGATTTCGCCATGCGACACAGGATGAGGCAAACGAGTGAAATGTCAAAATCCTGTGCAACTCTAAAAATAACACAACACAAGGGTTGCCATTTGAGGACATCATAGGCACACGATCGGGTGTGGAGCGGATAAAACAAACTCTTCTTTTATACCCAACAGCAACCGGAGAGGAGCTGCCAACTGTCCTCTGCTGAGAATAGAAAGAGAGTGGATTTTACAAATGTTTATGTATTTAACATTTTGAGATTATAAATCCTCCCCCCTTCCCCATCGTCATGAAGGATATAAACGTGGCAGACGAACAGGAGTCTTTGCATGAGCAAAAATAGCATCACAATCACACAGCAGGTCCAAGTGCAGTCATATATAATATACAGCCTATAATTTATTCATATACAAATTACATAATACGTTTTGAGGATGTAGCACAGACGAATGTTGACCAAATGTTACTGTAAAAAACAAACAAGATCCTTTTTCCAATTTGGTCGTATTTAAAAATCACTTCATTTTTTTTTAAGAAGGGTCACAAACATATTGTTTCTTATTTTTTAAAGCTCAGTAATTTCCTAAAACAGGTGGGTGCTGTAGTTTTTAGCAAATGTTACTCAAAATGAGTAAATAGCACATTTGTTGTGGACTAGTTTCAACTGAGGATTAATACACATTTGGTGCTCTAGTGCGTATTTACAGCAGCAGGACTGTGTTTGTGAGGTCGACTCAAAATAAACTACAGTCCATATTGTGAGGTCAGTGGCACAGAGGACCATGCTACATCAGGCTTTGGTCTTTTAAATGGGATTTATATCACCAACCTTATCCTTGGAAAAAGTGTAGATATAATATAGCAACCAGGGGTGTGAAGATACATCGATCTGGATCGATATATCGATTCAATGATCAACGATCCAATATCATCGATGCAAAGTGAAAACATCGATACATATCATCATCTTTAAGATACGCCTTTATTTTGAAATTCCCATGTCACGTGTCACAATTTCTGTCCAAGCGTACCTCCTTCCTACAGAACCCAGTAACATAATTGTCAAATCATATTTTAGTTGCCTTTTTTTCATTTATATATTTTTTATTCTAAATGCAGTACCTGTGAGGGTTTTTGGACAATATTTGTCATTGTTTTGTGTTGTTAAGTCAAGTCAATTTTATTTGTATTGCCCAAAATCACAAATCCTCTCATCGGATAAGGATACCCCCCTCCCCCCCCAAAAAAAAATAAAATAAATATATACATACATTTAATAAAGCAAGCATATTTGCCCACTTGATTTGTGTCAAATACTTGACAAATCTCCCTTTAAGGTACAAAAAATGCGTGATTAATTTAACTCTGGACAATCATGCGATTAATTACAATTAAATATTTGAATCGATTGATTCCCTAATATAAATGTTACTGATTGTGTTAAATAGGCATATGATATCCTCTCATATCAATCGCAGGCCCCTGAATTGAATCCAATCGAAATCGGTAATCGTGGCAGACTTTGTGATATAATATCATATCGTGATTTACACCCCTAATAGCAACAGACAGAGGCTAAAATCGTGTTTAACGCTTGTGTTAGAGATAACCTGTTTAGCTTGTTATGTACTTAGAGATAACTCTACACTCGTCATTTAATACTCTCCCTCATTAAGAGAAGGATGTTGCCCGAAGCTTTGAGCAGACTCCAAATCATATTTGTTCTTGCTTATAAGATTAGAGCGTTAGTCCAGGACAAATAGCTCAGCAGGTTACGTTCGCTGGATCTGTTATGCGGCCGCGTGAAGCAGGTCACTTTCGGATGGGCACAGACTGAATTTCCAAGTGCCGGTATACAAGGTCTTAGTCCTCCTAGTGTGTGTGTGTGAGGCTTAGAGATAGGCATTGCAGCTGATGGCAAAAAATGTCAGAGGGTTAAGCTGTAACACCCCCCCTCTGTCTCTCTGCCTCCCTCTCTCTCTCCCTTTTTTCTCCCCATCACTCCGTGTTGTTATGCACGGTGCAGCGGTGTCCCGCGGGGCCGGAGATTGCCGTGGACATGATGTGATTTCTCGTCTCCTCTCAGATGTAACGTGTTGTAGTCCGGGCCTCCGATGAACTCGCCTGGCAATGCTTGGCAGACATGTCGTCCTCTACGCTCTCCCCCTTCTTTCTTTCTTTCTATCATCGCCATTTATTTCTGTCCATCACAGATTATGTTTGCATGGATTCCTGATCTTCAGATAGCGTGCTAGATTGATTTGGAGGTGGGGCGTTTAGAGGGCAGTGCTGCTTCACAGGTTGATATCCAGTTGCGGGTCGGTGCTGAAGAAAATATTTCATACTGCCTGATGAGGATTGTTAGCCTGCGACTGATGTCTCGGTGTAAAGCCTATATGACGTGGCGTGCGCTTAGTTCATTTAATTCATTTATTGAGCAAGAGTAGTGCTTTACACTTCACCTCACACACACACACACACAGATTTTCATATCTCGGGGGTTTTACTCTATTGTTGCCCTTGATAATAATCACTTAGTTGGATTTGTCCTAATGTGATGACAGAGACTGAAAGCCGCGCTCAGGAAGATGACGGGAACATATCGGCCTTGTGAATCTCCAGCTACAATTAGGAAAATTGCACGGACGCTGGCTTTGTTAATCCAATGTGGAGAGGAAAAAGAGGCTTTTTTTTGGGTGAGTCTTTATGTGATAAGTGCAGGCAGCTTTGGGTGTTAGATACAAGGGACAGTGACCAATTAAGTGTGAAGCTGAATTGGAAGTTTGCTGCTCAGGTGAGGAGGAACACAAGGTCATAAGGGTCATTTAACTGGTGTATCATGCATATGTTTTAGGTAAAAAAAAAACCTCAGAGTGACACCTGAAAACGCCCAGTTATGAGAGCTTAGAAAATACTAAACTTCTCTTGAAGTTCTAGAAAACACTTGAACATTAGTGAAATACTATAAATATAGTTCAGAGGAACTGGTTTACATCTTGGTGGATCTCTAATGCATTGACCCCCCCTCTGTGTAGTTAATTGAAAAGGCGTCACTCAAGTTCACCCAAAACGCATGTAGTCGTGACGCAGTTTCACTTTTATGTGCTGACTGAGGTTTTGAGATATGCATCTCTGAAAATGTTGCAACTGATACAAAGGAGATGAATCGAATTGCTCAAGGTTGTGACGAACAACAGCATCCTCACTGTCAACAGTTTTCATAGGAAGTATTTCTTAGATTGAAACAAAGTAGTTACAATTTAAACTGTTATGACCGAGACCTGCGGGTTATGTAAGCGAGTGACTGGGGCAGGAGTTTTGAGCACAAAACATTATTTTCTATTCACCTCCATTGTTCTGAGTTAGTGCCAGAAATCCTAGAGACAGATACCTAAAAACTAAAAACAGTTTTTGAGACAATTAGAGGTTTATATCCTTAATTCCCAGCTCTCGGCTTAAACAGACCCCATTTCATTTCAGTGTTTTAATAGTTTCTTTAAGGATCTATAATGCACAACTCTGTCAAACCTCATCACATGGCGATTGAATGCTGAGTTTTTTTTGAGTATTTTGAGTTTAAAAAAATCTGTACACGATGCATCGGCTGAAAGTACCTGAACACATAACATAAACAAATCATCTTGATACGGATCTCTTAGATTTGTTTTATTTTTTTCTGACCAGGATACACATTGAGTGGGACATTTTACATTACATTTACAAATTAGCTATTATAGCAGTTCTGGTCTCCAATGTACCTATGGATGTACAGACAACTGTCTCTGGATTACTTTGATACTGATGAAAACTTAATTGATTGATTAATGATCATTCTCAAGCAAGTTCTGGAGTCATAAAGTCATATTTTTTCTATCATTTCTAAGCAGACTTATGGACGTTTATTCACGATGGACATCAGAGATAATTATATCCTCAGAGTGTTTAACTGATTCTAAAAATAGATGTATCATGCAACTTCTGCATTAGCGGCTATAATTTTGGGGCTAATTGTAATGGGTATAAAAGTTAAAGGGATAGTTCGGGTGTTTTGAAGTGGGGTTGAATTACGTACTTAACCATAGTCAGTGTATTACCTACAGTAGATTGCGGTCGGCACGTCTCCATCTTGGAGAAACAGACAGGAGTACCGACATGGAAGCGAAGCTAAGTACTGCTGTGGACGAGGACGTCAGCAAAACATATCTTAGCTTCCTAAAAGACAGGCTCACCTAACAAAAAAAGATCAACATCAGTTTAAGTGTACGCTATATTTAGAATATTTTCGCCTGTTTACATTGCCGTGAGACAGCTATATACAGTCTATGTTTCCGATGGGGAACGATGTTTAGTTCGGATTCACAAAAGTCACACAATAACGCAAACAAACTAACCGATGGAGGCAGCGGTAGACCAGCAGCCACCGTGTTCTGCGAGGTAAAATTACAATTTTTTTCAATGGAGTCTGGTGGCTTTGGCGAGAGCATAGATGGATGCAACGACTTCAAATCCCCATTGTAAAGGGCTGTCTGACGTCAAGGTAAACCGGCGAAAATATTTCTAAATATAGAGTACACTTACACTGATATTGATATAGTTAGGTGGGCCTTTCTTTAAGGTGGCGGTAATATGTTTTGCTGCTGGCCCCGTCTACAGCAGTACATTGCTTTGCTCCCGTGCGGTAACTCCTGTCTGTTTCTCCAAACTGGGGGCGTGCCGACCGTCATCTACTGTAGGTAATACACTGACTATGGATAAGTACCTCATACAACCCCACTTCAAAACATCCAAACTATCCCTTTATGTTCACTCCTGGGAGAAATTCTACTCTTTCTCTAACTGACAGTAGCAAAGCAGTTTGGTCTAAAAACTAGGAGGCAGTAAACATCTTATGAGCGGGAACAATGCCAGTCATACTGTGTATGTATATGATGTAGGTCTGTGTGTCTACATATTCCCTGTTACACTTTGCTGTTACATAACAGTGCTTAAGCTCTCACCTTTACACAGAGGAATTTAAGCTTATTGAAATGTTTCCCTCTTTCAGTCAATCTGGACGAGGGCATCGATCAATACTAATATGTTTTTTTACTTCCATATGCTTCAGTGTAACAACCTCGCACTTGATATTCAGAAAAATCCTCTCGCAGCAGCAGCTGCACAGATTTCTTTAATTTTAGATGACTGTAGGGAATCACCTAAGAAATGCTGAGGTTAACCTTAATATACTTTATATACACTCAGCCTCCCGAAAGCTGCCCGCTTTGTGCTTTCTCCAGCGTTTGGCTCCGTTGTTATTGAAGTCGGTTCTATTCAGTTGTTCTGCTCTTTCAGTAAAAGCTGCCCTACACAGAAAGCCGAACTGACATGTCTTGACTACAGAAAGCATTAATAATTTACAACAAGTCATGATGTAATTCAAAATGTAACTGTAAATGTCCTCCCTGAGATGTAACTGAAATCAGGTTATTTTTAAACCTAAAAGAAAATGTCCCACTTTTAAGATATTTTCATAGTCAAAGGCATTGTTCATAAACCAGCCTCTTGGTAATTATTTACTTTACATTTGAATATCTAATTAAACAGATGACACATTAAAAACACTGTCAAATGCTTTCATTTGCACAAGAATGGGGTCTGTAGAAAAACGTTACCGGAAAAAAACGCCTGTTTTTTCCGCCATTTAATCGCCGTTTGATGAGGTCTGACGGAGTTGTGAATTATAGATCCGTAAAGAAAACACTGAAATGAAATGGGGTCTGTTTAAGCCGAGAGCTGGGAATTAAGGATATAAACCTCTAATTGTCTCAAAAACTATTTTTAGGGCACATGGAAATTAAGCTGATTTTCCTTTCTAGAATCTATTTTAAGCATAACTGGGAGTAGAAACTACAATTAGCTTTTGTTGAGCAGATATTGCACAATAACGAGGTTGCAGAGTCTGTTAGATCCTCAGTTGTACGTTGAGGGTAAAGCAGGTCATTGGTTTGACCTTTCATTGCAAAGTGATTCTGCAATCCAAAGATCTAGCGTTTTATTTTGGTGTGCATGTGTTTGGTTCTGCGCTGTGTGTGCATGTGTGTGTGTGTGTGTGTGTGTGTGTGATCTCAGAGACAGAGAGGAAACCTTCCACCCTGTGGTTGCGCTGCACCGCTGCATCCTGCTCGCTGCTCTGCCAGCTCTGCTGCTCGCATCCGCCCCTCCACGCGTCTTCACAGCTCTCAGTTTGACCTCATTATCGCCATCATTACCATCGGTATTAGTTGCTGCACCCTTCGTCGCCAACGTCACTGACATCTTTGTTATAATCATCACCGGCGGCATCAACAGGGGCTATCACCATCACCATCACCATCATCATTCTCAATATGCTGTTGTTATCATTTTTACTCATAATGTTCTGAAACGAAAGCCAGATGCCGGAATAAACATCCCTCGCACCCCTAACTGTGTGTCGTCGTTGTCGGGCGTGCTGCAGGGGCGTTCTGCGCCGTCGTGCACAAACTGCCTCTCCTCCTCCAGAGTCTTGTTTCGCCACTTGTGAGCTTCACATACTGTTAAGTACGCTGCGAGACGTGTGCGGGAGACATTGTGTTCGCTGGCGGTTCAGAAACGCAGCCCTTGTGTGTGTTTCTCCTCTGAATATTTCAGAAGGGGGGCTGACAAAATGCAGGCAGAAACAGACCGCTGATGACCTCCTTCTCATCGCCGCCTCCTTTTTTTCCCCCTCTTTCTCTCTGTCTCTCGCTCTCTGTTCCCCTCCCTCCCTGCGCTCATCGCACAGGCTCCCAGGCTTCCCCGCTATTTCTCTCACTGTCTTCATCTTCTTCGTCTCATCACGCTCTTTTCTCGCTTCCCTCCCCCACTGTTTATCACACCCTCCTCGTTCCTCCTTCACGATTTAAGTGCGCTCCCCTCTTTCTCCGTCTTTCTCGCATCTTCTCCCACCTGTCTGTCCTTTCATCCCACTCGTTCGCTCCCGTGTCTCTCTCTCTCGCCCTTCCCTTTCATTCAACCCTCTCCATCTCGTTTTTCCTCTCTCCATGGCGTTGCACTCTGTCTGCCTGCCTGCCTGCCTGCCTGTCTGTCTATTCCATAAAGGGCTGTCTGAGGCCTCTGCTCTGCTAATTCATTCGCCGTGCATCGCCTCATATATCAGCAGGGTCAGGCAGACAGACAGAGAGAGAGAGAGAGAGAGAGAGAGAGAGAGGAGGAGGAGAGGAGATCTGGAGGAAGAGAGAGGGACCAAGAAAAGAGGACATGGAGAAAAAAAAAGATGCAGTTTTATCTCCAAGAAACAGAAAGCCAGAGCCAGATCCTGTGGTGGTATATTCCAGAATCTCTCTCTCTCACACACACACAATGTGTACAGTAGCTTGCCATGACCTCCTTCTGCTCACTGCTTGCTTTGTCATTTGGATCCCCGATGTTCAGCTTGCTCTCTAATCTAATACTTAAACCACATTGCTGCCATTGTCTCGGTTTATAAAGGAATGTACAGCGTATGTAATTGTACGCATGTGTGTGTTGTTGCGCAGAGCAGCGAGTGCAGGTATTGATGAATGTTCCTAATTCTAAATGTCTTGTGCTGACACGTCAGTAATTGTGAACATATTTGTACCTCGAACTGAACATATGCTCCGTTCTAGTGACATTTTGGATGTTATACTTCAGGAGCTGGTTGCACCAGCTCTTTGTAAGTTATAAACGTAACCTACTTATAACGTACATGTTATCTTGGTGGAGATTTGTTAAATTAAAACAGGTTGCACCACCCAAACTAGGTCTTATGTTGAGATTAGTTGTTACTAAATATCTAAACCCAGTGACGGCAACCTCAGTGCTGAACGTGAAAGTGCCAAAAACTACAGTTCCTCAAATGGCCACTTGCTGCTCCAAGAGCGAGTCAATCCCCATAGACCCCCGATGTTAAAATGCCCAACTTTACTGCAGAAATAAACATGTTTACAGCCTGGTACAAAAAACAGTTTTGGTCTCTACAGCTTATATCTCCGTTCATGACAACTGTATGGGGGATGAATTTCTATATAACTCACCCATTTAAATTATATTAAGGCTAACAGTTATGCATAATTAAGGACGTAGGTGCTTTGAGTGACAGGTAAGCCCCCAGGAAGAGCTCCAGGCTTTGAAGCAAATTTCCGTAGTGGCCAAACGATGGAATTACAACTTCCCTGTCTGTCATGTGATGCCATTGGACCCATAAAGACTTATCCCCATAGACTTACGTTGGGAAAAAGACGTCTGTAACTCAGCTGATAATTTTATTTTAGGTGAATCAACTTCTCAGTACGAACACTTGAATAGCCCTTATTTAAATCACCAGGTCCTAAAAGTTGTAAAATGCACTAATAGTCGAATCCAGAGTTATTTTCCTTCCTCCTTACTTTCTCTATGGGCCCGATGGATGCGGAAGATCGCCGGATGATTCTGGTCATTTTATACTCGGAAGTCAAGCTTTTTTCGCTTCATGCGCCACTGAGCAACTTTCATAGGAATGAACGGGGCCCCGCCTTCAACGCTGTATCCAGTTCTCTTTATACATCCAAGTAGATAGATAGATAGATAGATAGTAACTTTATTGATCCCGAGGGAAATTCAAGTGGGCGCCATCTAGCCATCTAGCCGCTAGCCGTCTCCTCTGCCACCGCTTCACCTGGGCCCGCCTCAGCTCCACCGACGATCCACCTCTTTACCCATTTTTAGATTTGCCGGGAGTTGGGCTGTATCGTCACCGCCAAGATGGCGACAGCCGGAGCCACCTACTTTGTTCACAACAAAGAAGATATATCATGTAAATAAGACACTTTAGAGAAGTTGGTAGGTGTATTGTATTGCTTTGTTAAGAGCCAGGCTAGCTATTTCCCCCTTCCTGCCCAACTTCTTTATGCCAGACTAGACTAAACACCTCTTCCTGACTCCAGCTGTGTACTTTACGCACAGACAGGAAGTTGATATCTGACTTCTCATGTCACTTTCAGAAAGAAAGCTTATTTCCCCCCCAAAAAAACCTCCAACATCATGTAGTATTCTCTTGAGAACAAGTATACAAATCTGTCTAAACTAATAAAAATTGTGTAGGAGCAGCATGCAAATATCTCCTCAGAGAAAAGTTTATCTGACATAAATTGAGTGTGTGTGTGGAGTGGATGGTTGTGGATGGTTTATTTTGCCCTTGTGTGTCACAGAGGTAGAAGGACTTGAGGGACAAGAGAGGTGGAAGCGCTGGTAGTAACACAGTATCACTACAACATGTACCGCTGTTTAAAAGATTGAACACGGTGTTGTGAGTATTTGAGCCGCTGTTGATTGGAGGAGAAAAAAAAAGAACCCCAGTAAATGAAGTGTAGCAGCGGTGGATCTGGTCCTTCCGACAGTGAGACACTACTCTGGGGAGCTCAGTTGGTTTTTCCAGTTTTAAACTAACACAAGAATCTCTCCGGCTAGTCAAACGAATGTTACGGTATCATTTGATCTTTTTTTAACAACAAAAAGAAAGAGTGTGATGAAACCTTTCTTTGGCGTGCTCGTACTGGCTGCCTTGTAAGGTGTTCTATTTTCTGTGCATTATTCTGCTCGTGAGTCAAAAATAGAAACTGATATGTCAGAAAGAGACAGTGACAAAAAGCCGGAGGCAAACCAAGCACACACACACACACACACACACACACACACACACACACACACAAACAACACACCATTTCTCACCTCACTCTCTGCAGCATTTCTTCAGTTTGTTCTTATCTCTCATGTCACTCACATGTTGTGTCTTTTCTTTCTTCCTCCGCCCGTATCTCTGCAGGTTTTCCTGAGCAGACGGTCTGTGTGGCGGAGTTTGAGCTCGAGTGGAAGTGAGTGACTGAGCGAGAGGGAGTGGGTGTCATGGATGACAGTGACGAGACTGCCGCGGACCCTACCTACCAAAACCTGCTGCTCCTGGGAGCCATCGCAGCGGCATCCGCCTTTGTGGTCACCATCCTTATTGTCCTCGTCTGCGTTGGCTGCCAGAGGTAAGAGCACGGTCACATGACTTTAAATGTGGGGGGGAAAAAAAGTAGAGGGCAGACTGAAATACAAAAAAAAAAAAAAGAGAACAGCCAGAGTTTTATCATGTGTGCTGCCAGCTTTCTGTGCCCTCCCAGATCACTCTCATCATCCACTCCCTTCTTTTATGTGCCTCTACTTCTTCTGAACTCTTCTCCTCCCTCCCTTCTCTTCCCTCCGTCTCCGTCTCTTTTATCCCCCCCGCTCTGAGCGGAGTGGCAGTAATGAATGTTAATGGCTGTGCGAGTGTCAGATCAGATGAAATGATGTTTACAGGACACTGAGGAGACAGGCCAGAGTCAGAGCAGCCTCACGTCACCCCTCTTATGCAGACTCCTCAGCAGGCAAAAGCAATGGAGCGCCCCGCGGTTTAAAGAGGATCAGACTCCGAGCCAGCCAAGAGCAATGCAACAGCCTATGGGTTTTTTTTTTGTTTTTTTTTTCCAGAACCCTCAGGGACCAATCAGAGGCTGCACTGTGGCTTTGTTGCCATGGGATACACAGATAAGGATGTAGAGAAATGTCAAACCAGCTCATGTCATGGAAATAAAACCCCACTATTGTTGAGATCTAAAGGATGAAATATATATATGCCCCCCCCGATGGATGTCGGTAATGTTCACCAGCTCAAATTCACTTTGTCATGTACAAATGGAAAGAGAGTCCTGCTGCTATTGATTTCCTGCTATTGATTTAAAAACGTACCCCTCAGGATTACTGTAGATATCTTTGTAAGATCTTAGTCTAAAACTTGCCAAAATAATAGCTGCCATTCTTTATATGTCTTCATCCCTTCATGTCTTTTTTCTTACCTTCCTGTGCCGTGTTATTATGAACATCTCCGAGGGGAGCAGCTTCACCTTCTCATAGTCCCCTTGGGGTGTGATCGCCATATGTTTGTGCGAATAGGGTTGAGTTCCTGCTCACTAGAGGAGACAATAGCTAACTCCTGTGACACGGATCTGACACGACTGTGACCGCGGCACTTTTTTATGTTTGCTTATATTTCAAGCAACTTGTATAATTATAGGTATGATTCCTGCCCCTGTTTGCAAACCAGAAATGCTATTTATGCAGCAGTAAGAGCTCACGCTCAACCTCCTCCGAAGTGAGAGAAAGTGGATGGGGGGGGGATAGAACGGTTCTCACAATCACACCTGCACCCAAGAGCTTTTGTCTTCATCTCTCACCATATCAACAGTTTCCTATAGCTACAGCCACCTCCAGGGATCCACCGTGATGTGTTAAACTGCTCTAGATACATTTGTTGCACAAGACTAATACCAGAGGATAGTAAAGGGGAACTACAACATAATAATTGTGAATTTGCTTGGTCTTTTTGTGAAAAGAAACACACAAAAGTTTCTCAGTGAAGGACATCCTCCGCTTTGGCAAAATCCTGAGTCACGCTCTGCTCACTGTTTGACGGGGCTCTTGCTGTTAACCAAGGACTTTTATGCCCTTACCAGAGTTGGATGCTGATAGTATCTATCTGCTCTGACTGTGTGTGTATGTTCTCTCTCTCTCTCTCTCTCTGTCTCTCTCTCTCTTTCTTTCTCTCTCTCTGTCCACCGGCTCCTGTTGACCTTCTTCACTTTGATGTTGTGTCAGAAAAAGCAAGAGCAAGCACCCCCCAGCCGGAGAGAAAGGGACATCTGTAAATATGGTGAGACATGCTTTCATTTTACTCCTTCCCTCTCCCCCGTCTCCATCTCCTTCTGATCTGTTCCTTTCTCCCTGAATAGCTGGTTGTATATAAAGATGCACATACATGCGTTTGCATGTTTTATACCTAGTATTAACACGTCCATGTGTGTGTGACAGCAGGGTACCCTTCGCAACCCCAAACTGAACTCCATGAGCAAATCTGACACCAGGCTGCATGAGATCAATCGCTTCCCCTGCAATGGAAACTGTAAGTGATGAGTGATAGTGTGAATGTGACAATATATGATATACAACCCTGAGCTGTTACACTATTTCAGTCCTGCCTCCTACACCGCTCCCCCCCCCCCCCCCCCCCCCCCCCCCTCTTCTTCCTCTCTGAGCAGCTGTTAGCAAGAGCCGTCCAGCCAGCATGGACCTCCTGCTCCTCCACAGCCGGCGCTCCCAGACCGACCTGAGGCCCTCCCATGGGCGCCAGCTTCCCCAGATCCCCACCAGTCCCCAGGGATCCGTCCAGGGGGGAGGAGGGGAGACAGGAGGAGATGTGGGAGGTGGTGGAGGTGGAGGGGGAGGAGGAGGGGGAGGAGGAGGAGCAGGAGGGGGAGGAGGAGGGGAGGCTAGAGACCACACCTACACCGAGGTGGGCATACGGAACAACCCCACCCCCGTCCACTGCCTGGATGACGGCCTGTATGAAAGCGTAGGTGTGCGGGAAGGTGACACGGGCCCCAAGGTACCCGCCGCCCCGCCGCCCACGTCAAACAGCACTCCGGCTACAGTCAGAGCGGCCCAAAGCCCCCCAGCTCAGGCCAACGGAGCTCGCAGTGGGAACGGGCATGTGAATGTACGTACATACACACAGATCAAAAACTAATATTAAGATTTGAATGCGATGCACCTCGTGGGACCGGCTTCACACACCCAGTGATTCACATTTATGAGACAGAAAATTCTCTACAATGCGGTCATTACTTAACAAGTGTTACACATGCTAATCTGTGTTGCCTGCAGGAAAGGAAAGTAATAGCAGCAGTATTTTAGACCCTAGTGTGACAGCTATAACAGTTATTTCTTTGTTTGCCTGTAGATGGCATGCATCATCAGCTTGTGTGTGTTGGTCTGAAGTGCTGGAGCTGCAGCTGTTCGGGTGCTTTGCATCATGACAATAATTTGTTTGTAACTGACATCTCTGGTAAGACAAAATCTTGTGTGTTTCTTTGTCTTTTTTTTGTCTCACAGGGTGGCAGAGGGAACGGCGCCATTAACGGGCCGATGACAGGGAGAGGTAATGGTGCGAGTGGGGTCAACAGTTCCCCTCTGTCTTCTGTCAACTCCCTGGCCATCCAAGAACCAACTGCAGCTGAGTACGCGTCCATACGGAAGTTCAGAAAGGTAACAACATACATACATTTCTATTATTCAATTGTCCATAGTTAATCATGATTAATCACAAATTTATCACACATTTTTTATCTGTTCAAAATGTACCTTAAAGGGAGATTTGTCAAGTATGTAATACTCTTATCAACATGGGAGTGGGCAAATATGCTTACTTTATGCAAATGTATGTATGAATTTATTATTGGAAATCAATTAACAACACAAAACAATGACAGATATTGTCCAGAAACCCTCACAGGTACTGCATTTAGCATAAAAAATATGCTCAAATCATAACATGGCAAACTGCAGCCCAACAGGCAACAACAGCTGTCAGTGTGTCAGTGTGCTGACTTGACTATTTCTTGCCCAAAACTGCATGTGATTATCATAAAGTGGGCATGTCTGTAAAGGGGAGACTTGTGGGTACCCATAGAACCCATTTTCATTCACATATCTTGAGGTCAGAGGTCAAGGGACCCCTTTGAAAATGGCCATGCCAGTTTTTCCTCACCAAAATGTAGCGTAAGTTTGGAGCGTTATTTAGCCTCCTTCTCAACAAGTTTGTATGACCTGGTTGGTACCAATGTAGTCTAGGTTTTCTAGGTTCATATGATGCCAGTATCTTCACTCTAGCTTTAAAACTGAGCCCGCTACAACCTAAAAATCACAAGTTGCGTTAATGCGTTAAAGAAATTAGTGACATTAAAACTAATTTGCGTTTACACGTTATTATCGCGTTAACTTTTACAGCCCTAATTTCTACCAAATCTTGCCGATTCAGTTAAATGAGTTGTTTGGTTTCATGGGAATGTCATTGTTTTTCGTACAGCATCATATCATACAGCGCTTCATATTTGGTTTGCGGTGAAATATTTGAAGAAAAAAAACAAAAGTCAGCTAATATCAACTTATAATGTCCCGTTTATAGGTTTAAAATACTTCTCTGAAATGCACGAGAAGCCCAAATAAACTATGTGGACTTTTTGCTGTGTTCTTTGACTGAAAGTGATGTTTTCGCTGGTGACTCAATACCTCAAGGTCGACAAGACAAACAGGAAGGAAAATAACGGGGCCGACAGCCAGTCAGACAGCCAATCGAGTGTGAGCGATTCACCCTCCACAGCTCCTCCTCCGCTACATCGCAGCCAGGAGTTTCCACGCAAAGGACTGGAGCCGTTTCACCTGCACTCCTTCCCAAAGGTACCGGAAACACTGGATCAATATGCTCTGAGCTTCATGCATTACATCACCTTACCAAACTGTAAGTCTGTCTGTTTGCCACCAGAGGGCATTGTCCACAAACAAACAGCTCTTTATATTCAGGCATATAGGATTGATCTTTTTTAGTCACTTGATGTCTTCTTATTGGATTTTACCACACATTTATACTTCCTATCATTAGCATTAATAGTCAGTGTATGTGTGAGCATATGTTTGACACAAAATCATTGATAAAATGCACAAACTTACTATCTAACCAACCATAAAAACTTGTGTTTTTAAGATTTTGTCGATTATTTGAATGTCCTAATCACATAAATAGAGTTGCATGTGCCAGCTGGGGTCAAGGCCACAGTTTAGGGCAGTTCTGAGAGGGAAATAGAGGCACAATGATCGGATGGTGATCAACCTTTCCTGTGGTTTTGCTGGCACACATACAGTATCCATGTTTCATGCATGTGTGTATGGTTGTGTGTGTGTGTGTGTGTGTGTGTGTGTGTCTGTGTGTGTGTGTGTGTGTGTGTGTGTGTGTGTGTGTGTGTGTGGCAGAGCATATAACAGGTGACTTTGTCTTTTTTTGTTAGTGATTTAAGGAGATTGATAAGGTCGTTTAAACAATTTTGTCTTGACTGTGGATGTCAGCCCAGTTGTTAACCTGCACTTTTAATCGTTGCTTGCTAAATCCTTGATAGTCTGTGTGTACGTGCATGTTTGTGCGTGTGTGTCTGTTTCCTCCGCCCATTTGGCTTTTTGCAGTGTGCTGCGCAGCACGGTATTAGAGAGGAGAGTAAAGAGTGGAGGGATGGATTATGTAAGAGCTTGGCAGCCTGCCAAGCAGCCTGTGTGTGTTTGTGTGTGTGTGTGTGTGTGTGTGTGTGTGTGTGTGTGTGTGTGTGTGTGTGTGTGTGTGTGTGTGTGTGTTTGTGTGTGTCAGTGTGTGTGTGTGTGTGTGTGTGTGTGTGTGTGTGTGTGTGTGTGTGTGTGTGTGTGTGTGTGTGTGTGTGTGTGTGTGTGTTGCCGTTGAATCTATCAGCAAGTCTATCTAGAAATGGCTAACAGGTATCCAGCAGCCAGTCTTGGGGATAAATAATGTTCACATATTGAAGCCATTTACTCTGCCCCGGCTTCTATTACTCAATCTCACTGCACAGGAGGAGCATATAAAAGTTTAATCATCCTCGGTCGCATGTGCACACACCACTACCTTCTTTCTAATTGGTTTCTAATTGGTTGTGATCAACAGAGGTGATAAGAATTTAACCAGAGCGGTTCCTTGTTTTGTTATTGTTTTATTATGAAGTCCATTTTCTTATTAGACCGACAATTTTCTTTTGTTTTTCAGAAAAGGTTCACGTACAGTATATCTAATAGTAAGCAGATAGAACTTAATAAATTGTAACTGAATATTCAGTATTTGTGAAATAAGAAGAGAAGGTGTTCATCATCATTTTGTCAAACATGGATTTATATTGTCTTCCACAAACACTTTGCTAAAATGACCTCTACCGGTAGAGTTAAATGGGAGTTATGTTTTTGCAGCATTGTCTGTATGTCAGTGGATCTGTCATAAGGATATCTTTGACTGAATAGATTTGCATAAAACCTTGTGGAAAAGTTGGTCATAGTACAAGCCATCTACTAATTAGTTTGTAATTCTTTAAGTGTAGTTTTTGGAAAGATACAGACTCCATCTGTAAACTCTCAATAGCAACGGTAACATAAAGCTGTGGCAACAAAGGAAATGCAATAAGATGTCAGATGCATTTGATTCCAGTTAGAAACTGGTCTCAGAGCAGCTGCCAGCTGGGGGGATCATTTCCAACGCCCACTCTCTTTTCGACCACAGTGCCACTTGCTGATTCATATCTTTGGATCTTGACAGGTGAGCTCTCCTTGGAGAGCAAAAAATGAAGTAAAAAGCCAGATCATTTAACATGGGTGGATATTGTAAAAATAGAGATATCTATCACTTAAAAAAAGCTTTAGAAGTGACACTTTAATAACCATAACCTTGTTTGTTTCTAATCATTTTGATCACAGCAGCACTCACCAAATTTGATAAAAGCAGTCACCATTAATCCCACAGTGTCAAGTGTGTAATCCCTCCATGAAATCATGACCTCTGACCTTCAAAACAAATGCACCCTCTATCTCGCTCTCTTTCACACACACACACATGCACAATTCGCTCACACTGTGCAACATGGTCACTGTGTACCTATTGAAAAAAAAACACACACAGTCAGGCATGTTTCCGAAACTGCTGCACCGGTCATGTGTAATTGTGTGATTTACTTTTTGCCTTGGCTCCTCAATTTTGTTTAACAGGAGGCAGTGTTCATGGGCAATGGGGAGCAGTACATCTGGAAGCCTCCAGAGGAAGATGACATCATCACCTTGCACCCACCTCCACTCCGCGCAGAGAGCGTACAGGGTCACCCATCACCCCCGACTGCAAAGGAGGTAGTATATGTATGTGTGTGTGTGACTACAGGCAGACATATATACGGACAGGCCTCTGATTTGTGACTGCTGTGTTTACCGATGGGGGCGCCGACTTGATTGGGCACGCCGTCATAACACCACTGCCCCGTGACCTGCCTGTCATACGAGGTTTCTGCTTACAGCCAGAGGTTATGTTACATCCCAACCCCCTGCCTGAACCCTGACCCAAATCCCCCCCCCCCCCCCCCCCCCCCCCCCACTCATCTATCTGTCTCCACCGCACAGCTCACCAGACGGATCGGACATCAGCGTCACCTGCTGACGATTCATTAAGTATCACTTTGCATTTATAGAGATGTTTGTTAAAGGTTAGCTGTTTTGCCTCATCAGCCTATGCAATCAATCAATCAATCAAATCCAACTTTATTTATTTCAATCAAACTGTATTTGTATAGCACCTTTCATACAGGTTAGTGCAGTTCGATGTGCTTCAAAGATTATTGACAAGTCAAAAGTAAGACAGAACAAGTGTGAACCGTGAAAATAACAGAAAAAACAAAAACAATTCAACAATTTAACGATATGATAATTTGAGACCAATGCACGCAAGACAATAAAATGATGAAAGTGTAAGAAAATAGAATTAAAAGCTAAAATGACAGTAATACTAGTAAAACTGTTAAGTAAAAACTAGATTAATAAAATAATAAAAAAAATGGAATCAAATTATACAAATGAAATACAATAAAAAAGTGATTAATAATATAACAATAAAATATAATGGTATTATACGAATTAAATGCAATAAAATGTTGATTAATAAAAATAACAATATGTATGATAAAATTAGACTAATTAAATACAATAAAATAAGTGATTAATAAAATAAAAATAACATATAATAAAATAATACAAATTAAATACAATAAAATAGGTGATTAATAAAACAACAATAAAATATAATAAAATTATACAAATTAAATACAATAAAAAAAGGGATTAATAAAATAACAATAAAATATTGTACAATTATACAAATTAAATCGATAAAATAGGTGATTAATAAAATAACAATAAAATATACTAAAATGTTACAACTTAAATACAATAAAATAAGTGAATAAAATAATAAACATTCTTAATAAAAGGCCTGGCTGAGATGCAGGCCACAAACTGACCTATATATATATAAACAGTATATGTATAGATGTAGAGTCTGTTTTGTGGTGAGAGGGGAAAGTCTGCACTCACCAATCATGTCACATACCCCACCACATCTGCTTCCACACACAGCAACTCCACCCCCCACTTCTCCACTCTCAATCCATCGCTCTCCGCTGGACGCAGTAGAACATACTGAGAGTTACAAGCAGTTGGGGAACTTTAGGCATGCCTGGGGGGGCTGGGGGAAGTTAATCTGAGTAGATGGAGGTGTGCCCCTGAAATAGACTGCTGTCTATTATTAGTCTGTGTTTGACTGAGCTTCTCTTTTTCATTATCATCTTCATCAGCTCAGGGGAATCTTACTTCCATGTCAAAAACTTTCTTGAAATATTTATGACTAAAGCTTGTGATTAATTAGTCTCAGAATGAACGTATTGTTGTCATGATCTAATAGAAGATAATCTAGATGACGGATAGTTTCATTTATCCTGGGAGTCATGTAAGAGTTAAGTAAAGCAGCAGTCTTAATCTGTTGCTAAATTTCTTGTCTAAGCCAATGTTGAGCCAAAGAGTTTGGACGCTGTATGTGGAGATTAAGGGGTTAAGTCCCTGCTGTTTGGCTCATGAGTTAAACTCCTCCTCTGCAAATTAGACTGGTACACAAAGCAGCTGGCCTTGACTGTACTCTGCAATCTCCCTCTCAATTACTTTTTTTTTCTTTCAAACTTTCTTTCCTGTTTTTTTTTTTTTCTCTCCCAAACTGTTTTTCCTCCCTTTACTTGCTGTGTTTTTCCATTCGTGAGTTTGTTGTTGCCCTAACATGCCCATATACTTTGTATCCTCTGGAGTTTGTCAGTTGCAGCCGTCAAAAGGTGTTGAATTTCCACTCCCAACTAAAATCTCCTCCTCTCCTCTGGCGCTCTCTCCTCTCCTTCTGCTCCACTCCCTTCCTAGCTATTAGGAGGCGCTGCCTTCCCCGACCAATCACGTCGCACAGAGCACGTCTCACCAGATGAATATCGGCTGCTAGCAGACCGCTTGGAAACGTGTGCCATATTTGCTATTCATAAAGTTGATCGCACACAGATGCATCAGTCATGCATACCGTTGTGTTTCCATGGATATTCAGTGTGTGCTGAAATGAAATGTGACTTCTCAGACCCTCGGCCTGAGCGCAGAGCTAAAGTAGAATCAGAAGAGACATAACAGAACGGAGCGCAGGCAGAGGGGAGGAGAAAAGAAAACACACAATGCACAACGCTTCCTCAACAGCTGCAGCCCAGTTTTGAAATCCCCATCATCTTGTGACTTCCTTCCTCTGCTGCACAGAGCTGCAAATTCTGTGTGCACAGATGCACACACACACACACACTGCACATTGTGTGCGCACACTTGTAGCATACGCCAGGGTCTTTGTTTATCCAAAAAAGGTCGCACAAGAGATTTGTGGGGGCAGGGTATGTGTGTCAGAGACGGAAAGAGAGAGAGAGAGAGATTCACAGTTAAAATCACAGTAGGTTGCACTTGAATTATATGTCCCTATATTATATTTCCTCTCATGTGAGACTTATAATGTAAAGGTACCATGAAAGGGAAGGTAAGGTGAGTGCACACACAGAAAACAGAGTCTTGGCCATTGTCTCAACGCTCTCAGGTTTCAGTTTTTTGGGAGTGGAACAAAAACAAGGCTAATCCGCGAGTGTGTGTGTGGGAGAGAGAGAGAGAGAGTTTGCAAAGCCAGTGTTTCTCAGGGCCACTAGAGCAGAGCTGCTGGTTCTGGGTGTGAACATGGAAGGTAAACACGACCATGTCCCACAATCCTCTGCTCTTGCGCTTTCCGTTGTGGAATTTTGACACAGAAATGCCAGAGGTCACGGCTCTGGTTTATCCAAATTCCCCGCATGACCTCACGCATGCCTTTCAGTTGTGAGTCCTCAATATCAGATCTTACATGCTTCACTATACGCATACAGTAAGCAGCACATGCAGTAAATGCAGTCACACAAACATGTACGTAGGCCTCGTTCAAAGCAACCGATATGCGAGCAAAGTCCATCGGCGAACACAGCGAGTTGGCCGCCGTCCAGATCTTTCACACCATAGCCCCGCTGTTCTGTTGCCAAAGCAGTTGTGGTGAAATTTTAACAGGTCCATCGACTGCAAAGCTAACTCTGTCACTCTGCCTAGACCTCAACGGACTGATAACACAGTTTACTCTGTCTTATCCTGCCCTGTCAAAATAGGTCAGGTTACAGCACAGAGCGAGCTCTGTCAACACATGTGCAAAACTGCTGCGCGGCACTCACCCTCACAATCCATGCTCACACATTCACATTCGCATGTTTACGCTCATGTTCACATATTGTACCTTTATGTCTGACATACAGTCTGTGTAGACAGAAATAATTACAGGATGTCTGCACATACTCATAGCTAAGTTGAGACTTAAAGGTGATACAGTTACTGTTCATATAATCCCCAGCACAGTACAGCATGTGTAGGCTATGTATCAGTTGTGGTTATAGACATTCACTTATAGACACAAGGCCGTGAATGAAGCAGAATAACCTTCTGTTATTAGACTGTCGGACAGAATCGTACCGCAGTTCATTGTCATTAACTGACACCATACTCTCTTCCTGTGTGTGTTCTCAGATTGCAGACACCTACTCCATCGTGTGTAAAAGCCAGAAGAAGAAACCTCCGATGGAAAACAACGGGTCAAAGACCCTCCCACGCTCCTTCGGTGGAGGCTCCCGGGGCCGAGGCCGAGGAGTTCAGGCCCAGGCGCGTTCCCAGGAGGAGCCCTGCTACGAGCCGGTAGGAGACAGGTCCTGGTCCGTGTGTGCGACGGCCGAGTCTGACCCCGCGTACGCTACCATCGACTCCCACCGGAAACGGGAGCAGGCGGGAACCAATAACAGCCCGGCTGGGGGTTCTGCCACTCTGAAGAGGAAGAAGCAGCCGCCGCCGCCGCCGCCGCAACTGCCGCAACCGCCGCAGCCGCCACAACCGCCGCAACCGCCGCAACCGCCGCAACCGCCGCAACCGCAGCAACCGCCGCAGCAGCAGCAGGCACCACCACCAGCGCCACCAGCGCCACCTGCGCCACCAGCGCCACCCGCGCCACCCTTGCCACCTCAGGGCTCAGGACCCACCGCCCCGCCTGCTAGAGGCCTGCCCGGTGGGGAAAACTTCTATGAGACCATCAGCGATGTGAAACAAGGGGGCAACAGCTCCAGCACCACCACCATCTTCACCTTCAATGACGGGATGGAGATGTACGTCACCGGCCTGTAGCTGGCTGACAGGCAGAACGGGCCCAGAACCCAGTTGTACAGAGCCGTGACAGGGACCCTCCCGTTCACCGGCCAACAGGTTGCTGTACATAGATAAAAGGCCCTCCATAGACAAACAACACAAGGATCCATTCTGTGATGACATCAGGTACAAACAGGGTCTTAATCCAGGTTCAGACTTCCCTTGATTGGTCTGTACTTCAGAACCAGCCTAAGCCTAGTCCAGCCCAAATATGGACCAAATATGTTTTAACAACAACAAAAAAGAAAAAAGATAAGAAAACTGGAATCTTCAACCTACTATGTCACTGACCGTACTCACCTGTTTGTGCATCATTTTCCATAATATCTTTATTTTTATATGAACACTGTACTCTCTAAAGAGTATGTGGTGTAACTCACATCACTTTAATATATATATATTTAAAAAAAAAATAATGTGCATGCATTGTGCAAACACACACACCTGAAAATAGACAGTAGTAGCCAGGAATAATGTAGGTATATTGGGAGTACGAGGCACACTGTTAGCTATTGTCACCCACACCCACACACACACACACACACACACATATATATGCCTCATCTTGGGGGGGACTTGTGTAAAAGAAGCAGATGGATGTCACAGAGATTTTTGGTGCTTAGCTCTCCCTAAGCAAACACCTGAAACAGGTTCTCTGTGCATACTGGCCTGTTGCCTGGCAGACAGCATTGTGGTGCTTTGTTCAAACAGAGGCCTATCATTGGTAGAGCTGCTTAAACACAGAAGGAAGTGAAGGCTTAAGTCCCCGTTTCACAACTTTACCATCAATGTGCCCTAAACTTACAAGCAGTTATCAATAACAGCCCTTACGATAACTGTAAAAAGTGAATGTTTGCTAACCTTCATTCAACAGTCCACGCTCCGATTTGACAAACATCTGTAGCCAGAGGCATGATGACACACCCCAACACACCCCCACGCAGACACACACATATTTTGCAGTCATTTGGGGTAAAGCGATCAGGTCAGGGGCATAGAGTGGGTTGTGCAACAATTTCCCCAGAGTGATACGGTTGACAGATTTCACAACGCGAAACCTTTCTACTGTATCACTGGGAAGAAGAATATTTAAAAAAATAAGGAAGCGAAATTGTCCAAAATAAATACAGGATGCTTCATTCATCCTGCGCAGTTAATAAGACATGTCCGGTGGGCGCTGTAAACATCTGATTTTATGACCATTATAATTTTGCACTGGACAGCTGCAGGGGTGTTTGCCTTAATTGCGCATTAACATGCTGTAAAGGGCATTTTCGAGTGCAGTTGTGATATGCTGATCCGGTCTCAAGTGAAAGCCAGAGCTCCCCGTAGCTCATCTGGTGGTTGAAATAGCAACAGAGGGCTCTGACTCCAAGGAAAACAAAGAGCTGGGCATAAAAATGACCAGCGAGTGTCCTTTGGAAGGTTGCCCCTCGCCCTCTCCCCACCCTCGTCTCCAGCCTTGAGTTCTCTTAAACACATGTAGCTTTGGGGAACATTAAAAAAAAAGAAGAAAACAAAACATTGGAGGCTTATTAATAAAGGACCATAAAGATACGAGGGGAAGAGGGATGCAAACTGCTCAACAACCATGCAAAGAGAAGACGGGTTCAAAAAGGTTAGCAACATACATTTATAAATGCTACTGTGTCCGAAAGTATGTAAAAACAAATCTTGCACTCTGTATTTCAATGCACTGTTCATTTTTTTCTTACCTACTGACAATACCATTGGTTGAATAGCTCACTCCACTGCCATGAAAACAGTACGTTTATGTTGTTGGTGCAATTTTTTCCTGCTTGATCAACAAAAAAAAAAGTGCATGCTTTGATATATGGAGATGAAAACAAATATTGTGGTACTTAATTGATCTCTTGTTTGTTAATCTTTTCTGTTGTGCTTTTTTTTTTTGCCATGGGATGCAAAGCAGCGTTCAGGTTTTTTTTTTTTCCAAGGAGGAGGAGGAGGAGGAGGAGGAGGAGAGAAATAAAAAGATTGAGAGAGAAGTCATTGGGTGTTTAGAGCAGAGCGTTGTTTATCCTCCGCTCTGGGGGAGCAAGAAGGAGCGATAGAGGTGAGGAGGGAGAAGAAGAACAGCTAGTATGAAGCTGCAAATGGACACGGACCCAAAGGACCCTCCCCCTTCTGATATGCGTGCACACACACACACACACACGCCATCAGGCACACACACACTGCAACATTAAGCCATGTGTGTTTCCAGTTTAGGGGATGAAGCACATTTTGCTTCCACTTGGTCAGCCCTTGCATACGCTCCCTCCTTCCCCCAGCTGTGTTCATCCTCCTATAACCGTCACAGACCTCTCTTTTCTGTGCTTCACCTCTCCCTCGCTGTGCAGGGGAGGGGCCTTTGATGTCCAGCTCTGAGGGACTCAGGGAGTGATATGAGAGGGGGGAGGGGGCAGAGGACGTGGGTCAGGCCAACCCCAGTCTGATATCAACAATGCGCCAACGGCTCAACTACTGTCTGATATGAGAAATGGCTAACAGCTGAGACGCTTAACAAGCTCTGCTGAGGCTTCCCTTAGACAATGCTGGCTGGAAAAATCGCTATCACACTTAATCCTTTTTCTCTAGCTGTCACTTTATGTGTCACATTTTCTTTATCCTGAGAGAAAGCACTGATCTGATATATTTCGTCGAACACTGTCACACTGATCGAGACAGATGTTCATTGCACAAACAAATACAGTATGATGATGTAAATGTGTAAAATACTCTGTTGCTGTTCCGATGTTGTTCCAATGTAACATACAGTATACAGTATATTTGTTGAAAAAAAAAAAAAGAAGATGGTTATCACAGACACATTGTACTTTGTGGATGCAAAAATGTCCCATGCTTTCCATGCAGATACAGATGCTGTTTGTTAACTGTCTTCATAATTATGGGCCAATACTGCTGTGACAGCTGTAGCCAATGTTGTATGTTCTTAAAGCACAGGGTTTAGTTTAAAAATAATTAATATAATAAAAAATATAGTGTGAACAGTGCAGATATGCAAAAGATTGTAATGTTTTATATTAACCTTCATAAAATATTAAAAGTGAGTTTTTACTTTTCTAATAAAGTGGCACATTATAACGTGTGTTTGTTTTTTGCTTGTCTTATTGCTATGTGCAGGATATCAAACTAGGCAGTGTCAGTTGTAGCAGACTCACAGTAATAGCAGCTGCAATAATTGCAGCTTGCAATAAAATGTGCTTGTGTAAAATGAGGCAATAAACCAGAAGTGTCTGGGCTCTGCAGATATATTAGATAAAGGTTAGATAAAGAGGCATTCATGTGTCTGCAACAACTGAAATACAAAGAAAACTAATTCAATTCACGAGCTGCACATTTCCAACATGCACTGCAGATCTAGGGAAAGAAAATGATTGAAAAACGATATTAGAGAAAAAAAACATTTAAAAATAGTAAATCAATGTATATTATATAGTGATCTTGTGTTTTATATACACGACATAATTCTATGAAAATTAAATACAGAAATGTTTAAAAATGGTAAATCAAATACACAGACACAAGAATACCACTAAAAAAAAAAATATTACCTTTGTGAAGCTTCTAATGCAATTGTCCTAACAATGCAATGCAGTACAGAAGCAAAGTGTCTCTGTTATTTTGTCCACCTTATAATGCAATCCATATTATCATACAATCACACCTCTGTCACAGTCTCATAAAGCTGAACATTGCTTCATAAACCTCAGTGTTCACTGCAGGGTTATTTTCTTGGATTGCTTTATTTTGCACAGGGCTTCATGCTATGGTGTCCAAAAACTATTCTATTAATTTTACATTATAACAAACAGGAAACAATCTGACCAAAAATATTGACTTCGTCAATAATAACACGTTTGTAAAGTACGGTTCATGCATGATCCGTTAAATCACCTTTTGGTTTGCAAAAAAACATAAATGCGCAGTTTGCTTGTGAGGCCTGCAAGCTGTTTTTCTTCTGCTCTCCCTCCCCGCCTGCTGCCTCTCAGACCGGCTCGTCGACAGACACCGGCCGGTAAACTGAAGGGACGCGCCCCCCTCCCGTCTTCCACCCACATTGCTCGGATTAGAAAAAAACGTGAGTGACACAGTCAAACCAGCCAATCGGAGGCCGCCTCGCTGTGGACGCGTGCCAGAGTGTAATGTTTATGTACGCGGCCGACCAATGGGAGCGCGGCAGAGGGGGCGTGGCATTCTTTTGGAGGAAAGAGGCAAAACAATCTTTTTATCCTCCTGACCCGGGCGGCTTTTTGGATATCCTGGGGTAGTGGTGGTAAACTTTTACATGTAGGACTAGAATAGAAGTTACAGACGATACCTTATCGACTCGCGACAATCCTGATAAATGTATCTAACTCCAGCATTTTGCACTAAAATCTATAGAAAGCTGGTTTTCTTTCTTTAGTCTCCCCCCTTCGCCCTGTCTGAATATGGATTCCAGATATATTTTGGAGCAGCCGGCGGTCGGGACGAGGGTCGGCGGTGCGACTTTTAACTACCGGGCGGTCCGCTCCGTGCTCCGCGACGCCCGGGTCCTCACCGTGGACAAAAACGGTCCCATGCCGGTGTACACAAACGGGCCTGTCTTCTGCGAGTTTGTAATGGACGGCGGCGGCCCGGTGGCGGAGGCTAAAGGCGAGCGGACCTCCACACCGGGGACCGGACCGGCTCCGGGTGGGCGAATATTGCACGACGTGGAAAAAGTAAGTACCGTTTTTTTAACTGTGTACGCTACGACTCCATTAACACCGGGTAAAGTCAACCCCAAGTTGCAACACAGATAATATCAAGCATGTCATAACGCTGCATAACGATGACAGTTGACAGCTCTCACACGCCGTTATTGCATTTCTACGGTTTAAATGCGCGACCGTGAAGGCCACACGAGTCTACTTTATAATTTGTTGTGTTGTGTTTTTGAGCACCGCCTTCACAACTATTGACCCACTTTTTTTTTTTTTTAAAGTGTCAGTAATTTTAAAACAACTGCTGTCACCGCTTGTTCGTGAGTAATAACGTCGCATCCAAACCGCTTTAAATGGCGGCTCATTTCTGTGTGCAAAGTTTACAGAAAAAAGGGGGGCAGGGACTTCAAACTACTCATCACAACCCTCCCCCATAACTGTAGGGTGGAGCTACGGAGAGGCTTACTGGCTGCACAAACTACACAACAACTAGTAATGCTACGAGATATAGGATGTGTTTTCTGTTGTTTTTATGCAGCCATGTTTCGTTTGCACGGTGTTTTAGTTGCATGTATGTTTTTGCATTGCATTTTGAGGCCCATGTGTGTTTCTCCATGCAGGGTCAGTAATTTGATCTTATCCTGTAGTTATTAATTGACCCTGCAACATGAAATATGCACAGGTGGCGAAATGCCACACCTGCTTTTAATATGGATCAGATAGCAGTTTATTCAAATAGGTTTAGTGAATTGTTGCCTGTTTATTTTAACGTGGCACTGTGGTAATGGCACTTGCATTCGAACTTGAGCTTTAATAAAGGTTTTGTGAGTTATTTCACAAATTTAATTTGAATTAAAACATTCTTTTTGGAGCAGGAAAAATTAGTTCTTTAATTGATTAGTTAAATGTGATGATTTGCTGCTTTAATTTGTAATATGTGACATTAAATTAAAAATATTTAGCTTTTGGACTGTTGTTGGAAAAAAACAAGAAAACTGAAGAAATCAATTTTCACCGATTTTTAATATGTTATAGAAACGGTTAGCGATTATATATAAAATAATCGGCATATTAATTGATGAAAATAATCTAAAGTTGCAGCCCAATTTTTTTATGATCATGTTTCTCATTTAAGGGACTTTCCCATTTTCAAATGGGATATAAAAGAGTTTTACAAACAAAGCGAGTCATTCCATCAGTCGGTCGATCAATGCAGACGGCAGCTGTAACCTCCTCCATCATCACTCTCACAAAGTTTGTATTTATTTACAGGGTGTTTACAGTATTACTTGGCCCCAGTGCTACTTACAAATAGGTGAACCCCAAAAAACACTGCCATGCTGATGAATTCCCTCCAGGGATTCTGTGATAAATCAAATTATAAATATGGCAAGAAAGTCATGCAAAGTAAAGGTGTTGAAGCTGTTAACAAAATGGTTAAACCTCTTTCTATCACATATCACGTATCAATTCTGATCTCAAAGTGATAGATTGACTCATAACGTGTGACTTATTTTCTAGACTGGCCTGGGGGACCAAAAAGACTCCGGTTCCTCTGGGATCTTGAAGAGAGCCAGTCCTACTCACTGCCCGGGCATAAACGGGCAGTTGCCAGGCGGCTTCATGCACTTGGACATCAGGAACCCAGGGAAACAGGCAGAGCTGGCCAACAACTTCAGGGCAGCACAGGGGCGGATCGTACCACCGACTGCGGGACAACCCCTCCCGTCCTCCCACATCCCCGTCCCCAGAAACAGGTAGGGAGAGGCTGATGAGTCATGAACCCCTGTTGGATCTTCATATTTGGTTTTATTCATATAGACATAGGCTCTTGTTTCTATTCAGTGCTGTTCAGGAGATAATTTGACACAGAATTTGTGGTGAAAAAAAAAAATCTATATATGAATTAGGACAACATGGGAACACAGGTTGAGTATGAAAATACTCCAAACCTGTGTTCCTTAACAGAGTCTTGACTATAAGTGGAATTCAGCCTCTGGCTACAACGGTACAGTGGTTTGGGCATGAATGGCGTGGGGGCGTCCTGGTCAACTGACCACATGTTTGGTGTTCCATCCAGAATAGTTTCGAAATATGCCCGAAGAGAGCCAGAGCTGGAGATGAGGGCCAGGATTGCTCAATCACTTGAGAAAAGGAGAACAGAGGAAGAGGAGATAGTTACCGTGTGTTGGTATTGTTTATTATTCAGGGAAGCTTTTTACTTATCGGTTGTGTCTCAATGTCTTGCGTGATTGCTTCTATACTGTCCTTTTGACAGGCCACCAGTGTGATGTGCTCACTGTGTGTCAGGCAGGAAGCTTTGTAGTGCGTGAGTGTGTTTTGTTTCATGTGCAGTGCAGTCGTTTTTGCTACCATTGTCCTTTTCAAACACAGACACATTTGTCCTTAGGCAGCATTACATGCACATACAGGCTGTTTCACACAGAAGAAGCAGAAAATGCATCCAGGGACAAGCCTACTGCACTGATAAGTGATTATGTAACAGTAATGAGGTCTGGGAGAGACTGTAGGCGGTGCCTAAGCACAGTTTCCTTCATTTTACACAGCTATTGGTTACCGTCTGTGTCAGGACGCTGTCTGTCTGTGAGACGGCGCTTACACATTAACAGAATGCCAGGTGGCAGTACAGTAAAGCCTAAAAACTGAGCAGCTCTTCATTAAATCTGCATAGAAACTTTTTAGTTTTAGAAGTGTGATGTTTTTCCATTTTAAACAGATAGATTTTAAACTGATTATAGTCCAGCAACAAAACAGATTTCAACTGCTGAGCTCGATCGTAGGCGTGGCGTGTAGGGGTTTGTTCGGAGGTTCAAACGCCACACTTCTTTCCACCCTTCTCTCATCATCATCATCACGCGAACCTACGTGCCGCTAGTCATGTATGACAGGAGGGAGTGTCTCTGGGGAGCGTGCAAGACTGAGCATGCTTTTAAAAACTAGAGTGACGTTGTGCCTACTTCTTTGAGAGAGTGTGTGTGTTTGAGCGTGTGCGTTCCCCACTACAGGCAGCGAGGCTGCTGTTGTCACCTCTCGATGCAGGTCTACTTAACCAGATTTGAAACATCTCTTTTTCCACCGCACGCTGATGGCTATCTCAGCACACTGCTACCACAATAACAGGCTCCGAGTTGACGCTACACAGCCGCTGAAAGATGTTGCATAACGTTATATAACCGCTTGGTCATATTAGCCGGGCCTTGTTGTTGACCTTTCAGATTAACTCCCTGTCTTTACGCCGCTCAAATTGGCTTTTGTTTCGCTGTCGGTGGTGACAAGAGGCTCTCCTCTCCTCACTAAGCCGTTATTCACATTTTGGTTTAAACCATTTTAGTATTCAGTCTATTTGTTTGAATTGATAATGCTTGCTTACATTTGCTTAAGCTCACCCCAGCTCTGTCTGTTACCCAAATGTATGCACATGTGGTATTCATCACAAATTTATAAGAGCAGTTTGAAAATGGACTGTAATTTCCATGTAAACAGTAATTCAGTGCAAACAATTTCACAAAGTTGCATAGAGGCAATACTCTCACTAGAGGTCTGATAGTGGATTTTTAAAGGCCGATATAATGACGATAGTTTGGAGCAGAAAAAAGCCGATAGCCGATTAATCGCCCGATATTTTCTTTACTTCTGCAGCAGCCTAGTCGGCTACTTTTGCATACGCCGTTTTTAAGAAATCGGTTCTTTGTCACTCTGAATTTAATCATTCATCGGAGAATATCCTGAAGTGTGATTAGGTGGATTACATCGTTGGAATATGTTCTATTTATTTTCAATGGGCGATTTGCCGTTCTGTGGCTTATGACTTGCCAGGTTTACTCCTGTTGCACTCCTGTTTACTCCTGTTGCACTCCTGGGGCTAAAGTGAACGATTTCATTTCATGATAGTAACGTGGCTGGGTTATTTGGAAGAGAGAACGCCAAATTGGTAAGCAAGTTAAAGTAACAGTGAATGATTTATTTTCCTCCCTGTCTGCCTGTCTTGTATCGTGGACAAAGAGCTGATAGTGTTGCCTTATATATTCGAGAAATAACTTTTTTTCTCTCCTTCTATCTTGACTTTGTGTACTCCATGCAAAACGGTGATGTACATGTGAACCTATCAGAGCCCAGTTCCGCCGATAACGGTAGTAGGGCTGACCCAAATGCTTTGAAGCTTTAACCGTTGCCACGGTAATCGACCTCCATATCAGTATTTGAATGCTTCGGGTTTTTTTTTTTTTTTTTTATATAAGTATGTAATAATAATGTATAAATCCTCAAATAGCCCATGAAATAAGGAATAATCCCACAACATTATTCATATACAACATTCATTATTATTAGTTATTCTCAGACAGATATCACTGTTTGTAGTGTGTAGAGGTGTGTGTGTGTGTGTGTGTGTGTGTGTGTGTGTGTGTGTGTGTGTGTACAGTAGTGGCACTGTCCCGGGCACTGAAACGGGCGAGATAGAGACAGACAGAAGAACATGTCAGCCCGCTGCACCACTTCGCGCTGCAAAGCTTTGAACACCTTCGAATATTTCTCATCGAAGCATCGAAGCCCAAAAAAACTGTACACTTTTGGACTGCATTGCGAGGCTACAGTTGCAAGGTTCTGTTTGACATCCCAGTTTGTGTGTGTGTGCACATCTGTGTACGTGGGTGTGAGCCATTGTGCATTTGCTGCACTCTGTGCCGTGCTTTGGATAATGTCAACAGAACCATTTATTTTTCCTTTGCTCCCTACCAGTTTAGGTAATACAACCACTGTGTCACAGGATTAAATATGTTTAAAGAGACTTTAGCTGTAAACCTGTCGCTCACCTCTGTGTGTTTTACATCAACCACTGTACGGGTTACGTATTGTTTCTCGCACGTACAGTACACACACACACACGTACAACACGGTGCTTTCACACCTTGTCATGTCAGTTTGCGAATGCTGCAAAGTAGGTCACTATCCATTAGACAAGCCCGGGCAAAGATCTTGCAACACGAAATGGGAGGAACCAACACATTCACTCGCTCACGCATGCATATTCATCCAAACTCATTCAAAGCTACACTGTATATTTAAACACTCCCACCCTCTTGTCAACCTTGCCCACTAGCCTTGTGTGTGTGTCTCTCTCTCTTTTCCTTGTTCTGTCCCCGGTTACTCTTTCACTCACACCCTAAAAAGCCGAGCTCGTTCTACCTGTCAGTACCCATCAGCGTGGGATACAGCGCACTGATAACGCAACAAAGACCAGCTTGAATTAGCAAAAAAAAAAAAAAGGAGGTCTGACAAAATGAAGAGGGGAGGCGGCATTTTGTTTTGATGTGAAAAGCTTTTCTTTCTTATCTGTCCTTGGTCAGGTACACTGTCACCACAGTAGGGTAACATGAATAGAAAACACGGAGTCCACATAAACAAGACACCGACTGCATTGAGGGGGGGGTGGGGGGTTGGTGGTGGAGGGAAAAAGGCAGCTCTGTTTTTAACATAATTACTGGCCCAGTCTTTGACTCAGTCAGCTAAGAGTCACCAGGAGGGTTTTAGGCAGGCAGGCAGGCTGGAGCAGAGTCCACCTACTCTCCACCCCCCCTCCGACCACCCCACCACCAATCCTCTTCTCCCAAAGGAGACATTACAGCCGGTTGCTGAAGGTCAGAGTCAGAGGAACAGCTTCCCGCCCCCCACACTAGTCTGGGATGTCTAAACCACATCCAGACTGCTGACATGGCATCTTGAGTGGAGTAGCCCGCTTTTTTCTCAGGTGCTAAGTTGTTTTCTTTTATAATTTCCATACAAAACAAAACACGTGTTTAGCATGTCAGTATCATCATCATTAGTTGCAAAAATCCCTCTGAATTTGATGCAGTATTATCATACTCCCTTGTTTCCTTTTTTTTCTCCCTTCCAGACAACAAGAGGTTAAAGCTCTTGCGCTGACACAGGCAGGGGTGAAAGGTCATCCTCGATGAATGGAGTCATGTGAGAAGGGGAGGGTCAGATCAGGACGCGAGCAGGCATCTGGCACGTCCGCTAGGGTCAGCCCTCAGGATCTGGGTTGAGTGCTACATAGACAATTTATAACCGCAGAAGATTGCGGCAGACAGCTCATCATCTGACGCTGCAGCTTTACGATCTCCTGACTTAGAGGTGTGTGGAGGAGTGAGGATCTAGTATCAAAAGAAAAAAAAAAAAGAAAAAAATCTTTGTATTTAATCTGCGTTTTCAGAACTTGGCTCTGAATCATTCGTTCTTAAACACTAATGAGGGCCCGTGGAAGAAGCTCCAGCTAATTGGTTATAGATATGGTCTGTGTGTGCGTACGTGTACAATGCACAAATGAGACATTAATCATCGGCCGTTGCGCGGTCAAGAAGGGAGGCGAAATCAATTTCATAAGTAAGGAGGAGAGTAGGAGGCATGAAGGAATGTTTTCTGCAAACAGTCTGTTCTCTTGCAAAAGTTAGACAAAGTTAGAAGTGGCTCCAAAATAGTATGCTGCAATTATACGTTACATTATAAATCCTCACATACTTTTTCGTGTCTAATCGTGTATATTATGTGTACTGTACATGTGTCCTCCAGCGGGATGCCTTAAGGACAGGGAGAGAGAAAAAAAAAAAAAAAATTATCAAGAGGGAAGGAAACTCCTGTTGCTCAGCTCTGGCAGCGCTGCAGTAAAATGCTTTATCGCTTGCTCACCAACACTAATAGACACTTACATAAGGCCTCCTGTTCTTCAGTAGCGTTTAGAGATGCCACGGTCAACTGTCGTTCCTCTCTCTTCAATCACTCGTTCTGTTCTTCTGCCTCATACCAACCAGCAGCTGTCCACCAGCCTCTCCCACCTCTCATCTTTCATCATATAACCTCCCACTACGCTTCTTGATCTTTCATATAACTATTATCGCTCTCTGTCTTGGAGTAATTGGCATGCTCGTAAATGTGCCTACAAAGTTAGTTACAGTGAAGTTGACTTTGCTGGTGTTGTTTATCGAGCTGTCTCTGTAGTAGACGTTGAGCTCCGACAGTTTTATTTCCAGTTTACATTGATAGTATAAGATAAAAATGCTCCATGGTTAGGTCTGCAACTCTGCCTTGTAAAATGTCTCTGCCTCCCTTTTTTTATGTGTTTTATCTGTTCCATACATCCTTTTTTTCGTGTCTCTTGGCCCTTTGCCCTCTGCCCTTTTGTCTGAAGGACGACCGGCGGCGAAATCCTACTTAAATCCAGAGGAGATGAAGCCCTCTGAACAATGCCGAGTCTCTTTCTCTCTCTGCCAGGAAAGATTATTCCATCTCCTGTAGAAAACGATGTCGGTTCTAATCTCTATGTTGTGTCTTTCTCTTCTTGTCTTAAACGCAAATCTTCGGCATATATGTGATATTGTTTAATTCTCGCAACTTTCCAGTGACTGTATCCATTCATAAGGTAGGAAAAGTGATAGCGTACCCATCACTGGAATGCTCACAGTGTTTCTATTGGCGCTGAAATCGCAGATCCGCAGACATTACTCTCACAAGCCAAGGGTTGAATTTGGTTAGAAATATTTCTTCACTGTTTCGCAAGTTCAAATCCCATTTTTCTTAAAGGAATAATCTCTAAGATTTTCATTTAAAGGAACAGTGTGTGGGATCTGGCGGTATCTAGCGGTGAGGTTGCAGATTACAACTTCTCCCGTGTGCCAAGCGTGTAGGATTGCTACGGTGGCTGATGCGAAAACACGAATGGCCCTCTCTAGATCCGGTTGTTGCAAGAGGAGAGTGCTTAGAGTGTATGTATACGTGGGAAGTGAGTGGTGAAGCAAGAGAGAGAGAGAGAGTGGCGGCGACGGCCCAAGCAGGAAAAGTTAACACAGTGTTTGGTTTGTCCGTTCTGGGCTACTGTAGAAACATGGCGGACTCCGTGGAGAGAGGACCCGCTTCCTATGTAGATATAAACGGCTCATTCTAAGGTAACGACGATTGTTATTATCAGGTGATTATACACTAAAGAAATTCATATTATATTCCATTTCTGCCAATAGATCCACCTAATTGTTACACCTTTAAATAAATGTCTGTTAAGTCACCATCTATCGCCGAATGAGTCAACACAATGGTGTTTGAGCCCACTGATGAAAGCCCTTGCATTTGCAGTATTATGAACTGGAGATCCAAAAAACACACCTGCAATTACCACTTATCGCCGTAGGTGCCGCCAAAGAGAATGAAGAAACGGAGATCTTCGAGATTGTAACTTTAAAAGTCACACAGACTGATTGGATAATATAATTAAATTACACATTTAAACCTGTAGATCATAACGATAAAACTAATCCCGTTTTATTACCTCTCACTGTGACAGACTAATTGGCACAATACAGTAGGAACATTTTCGTAGCGTAACGCTTGAGTGAATTTACAAATGGCTTCCAAAACCAGATCCTTGGTGGCTGAGAGTAAGCCTTTTTTAAAGTCTGAAGTAACTGTTTTCAAAATGTTCTGTAAGCCCGTAGTTCCTGGGCTTTGCTTTCTCCTGCTCTCAATCACTGCACTTATAAATATCCTCACATACACACACACACACACACACACACACACACACACACACACACACACAGTGTCTTGCGCAACTCTATCATAAGTCATCCCAGTCTGCTGATGACAAGCAGTGCAATTCAGTCCAGACTGCAAACAGAGAGAAGTCTGAGAAAAACGCCTAACACTTTGTAGTGCACAAAGCTTGGCCTGCATCTATTTGTCTTGAATTAGCATGTAGTTAAATACACTTTCTCTTCAGGTAGAAGACATTTTTCATTTTTTTTTTCTCTGTTAGGAAATACTTTTCTCATTCAGGCTACCTTTTCCCATAAATAATTTAGCCGTTGTTTAGTTTTACGTAATTTATATGTTTATAACGTGCCCATTGCTGTGTCAGTAACCCATGAAACATCAAGGCTACCTTCGCCTCACTATGACAGTATATGTAGGAAACATGGCTGAGGTTTCTGACTCCATCCTGAGGAGCGTCAGATGTCCGTGATCTCGCTTGTAATTAAAGCATTATCGACAGCCCTGTCTTTTAGTTTAGTTGTGGAAAGGCTGCTGCGCTGAACTTCTGGCTTTGCCAATTGATTTTGTGTTGACACAGTTAAGTAATGTGAGCACTGACTTCTCAAAATGCCCGGGCCTGCAAGGGATCGGGGTAAATCAAAGCGTGAATTTAAAAAGCCCAAAGCACTGCAGCTATACGCTATACAGCTAGCAACTTCATTCAGATCCATTTCAAAGATTCAGCTTGAATAAACTACTTGAAACCTCATGCTACACCCAGGCTGCTAGAACCAGTGGGCCCAGTTCCTCATAAGTTCCTAGGAACCCTCTACGCTCTGTGTGTGCGAGTGTCCCTCATGCATGTCCTTAACAATAGAGCTGTGTAGGCCAGGATAATGACTTATCCTTGTGCCCTCTAAAGAATGAGGGCAAGACAATCAATCAAGCAGCTCTATGAGTGAACAGATTTGTGTGTTTCCTTTTTTATTTCCTTTTCTCTCTCGCCTACGCACATACGGTACACACACACACTTTCATTGTACTCGTAGTGAGGTAGTCTGGATTCATTTACCACAGATCTGCTAATGACGCCGTCCTCCTCTCACCTCCTGGATATTGCATCAGGCATCAAAGTAATCACAATGCCCTGCTGAGTCAGCTGGCAATATTTACATACTATACGTTGACTTAGGGCTGCACGATTATGGCCAAAATGATAATCACGATTATTCATTGATTTTAGCGACATATTTTATTGCACTTTCACATGAAAATAAACAGAGCACTGTCTTCACTTCCATGCTGTGCTACATCCCTGTAAATGTACAAATCAGGGCTGCATGATGTTGGAAAAAACTGACATTGCAATATTTTTTTCTGCTATATATATTGCAATATGAAAAAATACAGGAATATTCACCCTGCCCCTTTTGTTAGCTACATTTTAAAGTTAAATAATTCAATCTGGTGCACTTCAAGTGCAAAATTAGCAACAATAAGAACTAGATAATCAATTTTATGCTCTTAATTCAATAATAAACACATTGGTTGTATAGATAATGTCTATACCCAAAAGGGAAGCCAATAAATCTCGATCAACGGCTGGTGGCTGGCTGTTAGTTTAGGAAGTGCTTGATTTCATATGCTGCAGCATTTTTTTATGAGCATTTTAAACGTCAATATCTCAGGCGATCATGTTCATTTAATTGTGGTAAGCCAAAATTATGATCGAGATTAATATTTGATTAATTGTGCAGCCCTACGTTGACTATGTCTACAGTATACGCACAAAGTCACACACCCACAATTGCATACTCTAGATGACTCCTTATGGAGATATTATTTGGCTTGTATGTGATATTCATGAAACCTCTTTGTTGGGTAAGAGAGAGAGAGAGAGGAGGGGGAAAAGTTTGACAGCTTCTTGCTTTATGTGCACAATGTTTGTTTTTTCACCCATTAGCTCGGGATCTGTGGTCTCCTCCCTGTAGCTATAAACGGATTTGGGTTGCTAAACTTCACCAATCCTGTTGTTGTGCATCTATGCGTGGCATTCACCGGTCCTTAAAAAGACACCGAAACCAAACAGTCTAAAAATAAGACCTGAGAAAATGACATAAATACAGTTATTTGCTTTTCCACCTTGTAAAGGTTTATTTGCACCGCGTTCCCTAGTTTAAGATGAACGAAGAACCGATCAACAAATGGAACAAATGAACTTTGCATCCCAAAAACTAAAGTTTCCATTTCTACTATAATAATCTAAGTTTAATTAGAATTGGGTCAGCATCATTTATTTTGGTTTTAAATCGGTCGATTAAAAAGATATTTAAAAGTCTTTCACCTAGTGTGTGTGATTTTGAAATAGTGTTGAAAGGTGCAAACGGGAGCAGACACACACCCCTTGGTCTCTCTCTGACTGCTGCCAAGATAACGTGGAGATTTCCGGCCTGGGGAGAGGTAGAAAGTATCCCCTCTTAATCTTAGTGGTGGCTACCAGCAGCACCAACATGCCACTGCACAAAGCCTTGAGTGTATGAGGCTGTCCAGTCAGGTGCAGAGCAGAGCCCTGATCACTGCCCAAATAACCTCAGAAACTCTTAAAGCTGTTCCAGGGCATGGGAACTGGTAATCCTCACTCTTCTCTGATCTGCCGCATTTCCACCCACACTTGGTTTTCATCCAAAAGACAGATTTTTTTCTTCTTGTTGTTGTGTTGATATACAATAGACATCGGTGTAGTCCCTTCGAGCCTGACGTAATTCATTTGTCTTGTTGTGATTTATGCAGAGGGCAAAGCTGATCTCCAGTCTCTTGTCTAACAGCATTTGCTTTTCCTCGCTCTCGTTCCATCTGCCCCGATCCGGTTTGGACCAAGAATCAACTTTTTTTTTTTACACCATAATTACACCATGAGAAACACAGGGAAGAGCAAGGGTGGGAGAGAGAAAGGGAAGGGCATAGCAGGCAACTTAAAGGATAATACCAGTAAATTTAAAATGATCTCCTTCAAATTATTAAGGCGGGCATAGCATCAAGATATCAGCTCGCTGTCCTACTTTCAGACAAATCCATTTGCTGTCCATTCCACAGACAGTAGTCCATCATACAAAAACAGGCTTCATCCATAATTCAGTTTTTATATTTACTTCACACTAGTGTCTTTACATCAATTCATCACTTCATGCCCTGCCTGCTGTCAGTGATGTAACATCCACGGGAAGAACTCCCTCGTAAACATGATTTCTACAGATTTAATCCATGTCTTTTTATCAGTGGTCTTATTTTGGGTCAACAATGGCCCCTTCGTCGTACGTTTAACACATAGATTGTATATAAAGATGGACGACATGACAGCTCCCCAAAAGTGAAGCCAAAACATCTAGATCGCCCTCTAGTGGCCGGCTGCAGTATAGGTCATAAATCGTGTTGTGTCTTTCTAGCCAAACAGCTACTGTGGTGCTAACATAGCAGCTAAGTGGCTCACGCTAACAAGCTGCGGCCGTGCTCGGCTCGTGATTGGCTCAGGCGGATGTGTGGGCGGGACCTCGATACCGCGAAATGTAAATGATAAATGTAAATATGTAATATGTAAAAGATGTTGGTAATTGTAAATTGGCCGTAACTGAGTGACGATATTGTCTTTTAAAGCCGTCAGATTAAGATGGAGAGATAGGTAAAACAGGGAAAAGTAAGGGCATCTCCGTACCTATAAGAGTACAGGGAGTGTTAAGAGTTACACATTTTATTGGCATGCTGTGCAGCTGTTTCTGTCTCTGGTTTCACTTCAGCTCTCCTTAATGGGGGATTTACTAGTGAATGTAGATGCACCAAAGAGGACTTGAGGTGCCAAGTACGTGCATTGCTGCATGTCTTGTGGGTGTGTGTGAATGAATGAATGCGGTGTAGCGGTATGTTGGTATTACTGAAGCTGGATCTGTTTTCAGCCCCCGAAGCCTCACTAGCTTAACGCGAGGCTCCTGTCTACTGTCCAAACAATATTATCCAACCTTTAACCCTGCTTAACTACTGTAGCTGCCCTAATTAGCTGCTCTCTATCTGCCGATGTTTAAGATTAATAAAGAAACAAAGATTAATGTAATTTATCAGTGAGGCTGCTACAATATCCAGCAATTAATTGCATACCATTTAGATAGACGCTTAAGTTTGACAGTTCATTCATGACCTTTGGAGCAGTTGACAAATCTCAACCAAAAGTCCACTTACTCACTTGTTCTGGAGCTTTTAACCACATCGCATGGTCCTCGTGATCAGATTGAATCTGCTCAGTTGCCATTGAACTATAGATGTTCAAACTTTCACGCTACAAATCTTGCCAATGTGTGCAGAGTCGCCTCGTCCGCTTATTATAAGCGACCTCGGGGCTTGTTTTCCTGAAAAGTCGCTTACAAATATTGGTAGTCGCGGGTTGCATTGTTTTGGGCTTGTTTCTTAAGTGTAGTTGCTTATTTGGGCTCCTGTCTCTCTCCTCTATACCTGTCTGGTTTGTCCTGTTGCAGGATCCGTACACAACCCCGATCCCTCCTCCCTTCCCCTTCCCCCCCCCCACACACACACACACACACACACATGACCGACAGTCACTGACCGCAACCGTCGTCACTCAGAGTGTTGTTGTGAGACAAATCTTCGCAGGGTTGATGGAGTTTAGTTAACAATACCAGATACCAAGTGGGCAAAATATGGCAAAAAGTACAACAAAGACTGGGAAAAAGAGAGTGGACTTAAAGATTGGATTCGCCCTCAAGTGGGGGACGATTCTAAGGCAGTTTTCCAATTTTTTTAAGTGTGATATAGTATGAGCACATCATGTGAATCTGGTGAAATGCAAAAATTATATTAAAGGTTCAACTTCTTTATGTCTATAACAAGAAAATGTAAAGTTCCAAGCATGCAAAAACGCGAAAGCAATGCAAAAATGAAATGAAATATGCAATCCAAAATAAATTCATACATATATATGAAGTGATGAAGTGGCCTCCTCTCTCTCCCATATTGTGGTGGGTAAGTAAGGTCGCTTGTTTTGGGCTTTTTTTTTGGGGGGGGGGGGGGAGTTGCTTCTTTTGGGCTTGTTTTTATAGACCTGTTTGCTTGTTTATCTCACGAGATCTGGCAACACTGAATGTGTGCCATTAATACACAAATACTTTTTTTCATTTATATAACATTCCTAAGTCAACAATTTAAGATTTTGCAATAGTCAGTAAGCTGAATGTGTGTGTGTGTGTGTGTCTATGAGTCTGAGAGTGAAGAGACTTGGCTGTAGAGAGGCCTGACTGTTCGACAGAAAAACACTTCACTCACACACGGCATGGTTTTCCTGTGGGCCAGCGCTGCTAGCTGTGTCTGGCAAGCTCTCCCTTCTGTCTGTCTGTCTGTCTGTTCAGGAGAAAGAGTCTGCCCTGATCTGACCGTTGCCCGGGTTCAGCCTAGTTTGAAAATGCACAACTCTCACAGGGAGACCGGCCAGTTGCATCAAACTCATTTTCTTCCCGTTTTGTGAAACTCAGCCATCGTATTTCAACATGTTTGTAAACAGTAAAAATATGACCTGATCTGATCCAGAGTCGGGGTTTAACATCCTCTCGGATGTCTCATGGAGGAGCAGCTCTGTCTGTCTGAAGGTAGACATTCGGTTTTATCATCATCATCGTCTCCCTGGTGTTCCCATAATGTGCTCTAATTGCCTCCATTCGTCTTATTAACTATCCCATTGTTGGCATTGCAGAGTGATAGAAGGGACATTTTCATTTGCTTATTCCCAATAGTGTCAAAGCCTCCCGCTGTACGATGATGAAACACTGATCATTTGGAGAGAGGTGAATGGCTTTTGCAGGCACAGCGCCAGAAGATCCACCGGGAGACTTACATTTCTAAAAATGTTGTTTATGGCGGGTTTTTTTTAGCTTTTTTTGCTAAGACCTTTTCATTACCATCCTGTTTCCAGGGCAACACAAGCCCCCAGGAAGAGCGCCAGGCTTTCAAGCAAATTACCGTAGTGGTCAAACAACGGTACTACAACTTCCGTGTCCGTCACATGATGCCATTGAGCCCCAAAATACTTTTTCCCATAGACTTACATTGGGAAAGAGACGTCTGTAAATCAGCAGATAATTTTAGGAAAATCAACTCGCCATTACGAACACTTGAATAGCCCTTTTTAAATCATCAGCTCCTAAAAGTTGTAAAATGCACTAACAGCCGAGTTATTTTCCTTCCTCCGTTCATGTGAATGAGCCCCAGTCCGAGGTTGGAGCGAGGGCTGGGAGGCAGAGTTAAAGGAAACGTTACCGCGCCTGCTCTATGGGCCCAATGGATGCGGAAGATCGCCGGAAGATCCGGGTACTTTATCGCTCGGCAGTCGAGCCATTTTGGCTTCATGCCGCCACTGAGCACCTCTCATAGCAATGAACGGGAGCCCGCCTACAACGCTGTATCCAGTTCTCTTTATACATCCATGGGGCAACAGCTTTGGTCCAAATTTACTTCCTGTCAGCTACTGCCATAGAAATAGGACAGGAGTAGAATGGACATCAAACTGTTGGCCGTGGTCATTTGACTAGCGCAAAAGAAAATGACGATTGTTGTTAGTTGTTATGGTAACCACACATGGGGCCGGAAAGTGCGGAATCGAGCCGAATCGACGGCTGTTAAGTCCAATTCATACTTTCTTTCTTACTTAGTTATAAAAGGGACAGCCGGCATGGCGGGACTACACTCACGCTCACACCAGACGCCGATGCTGTTGTTGTCGTCACAGCGGCACGAGTGAGTCCACGACTTTCCGCAAATCGGTTTATACGGAAGTTTACACGGAAGTTCGCCAACGGTTGCAATGGGAACAGTACTCAAAGAAATGGCCGCCACTCTGACCATCCTGCTACGCTGATTTGAATGGGAACGTCCGTTCTGCTCCTATTCTATTTCTATTCCTATAATAATACACACACAACCACTACATGTAAGTTATTAGTTTTTTTCTGATACTTTAAATGGTGATTTTTGCAAGCAAGTAAAACACCATCTGTCATACTCTTTCATTATGTATTTGATGGTATTATATATGGTCCTAAAAAGTTGCACTTTGGGCCTGATATTGTAATTTCTTTTCTATTCGTGCTATTCATCATGCAAATAAATTTCAATAATAACCAGCTTGAACGTGGCAGTCATCAGTCCACTGGAAAAGCTGTGCCAAAGTTTGAGTGTGTTGTTTTGAAATTAGACTCCCGACACCGATTTGCTCTGACTGCCGGCTTTGGACCAACAGGCACACACTGTTTGGTACACTCACTTTTAAAAGCCTGCTTCAAATTCCCTTCTTTTATTTTGTTTGAGTTCATCACTGCAGCAACTTAGTTTGGAATATATTGTTGTTTTTAATAAGCCGTTGAGAATGGCCCAAACTAAAGGCTGCAAATTGGAGATGTGGTGTGTGCATGATAAGTACGTCAGAGCTTTGAGACACCGAGGTGCTAGATGGACGGATCACTTCTTGTTCATAGCTTTCGATAACGCAGCTCAGGCATCAGATATAAGATGACAATCCTACTGTACTCAGTCATGGCTGAAAATCAAACTATGTACGTGCTTGCACCCCTGTTTTACCTTTTGTAAGAGAGAGGCAGATACAATGGCACGCTTTGAGGGTTCGAAAGGCCCACTGAAGGCACATTTGTTTGATTTGTTCGGTTGTTTTTCTTCATATTTTTTCATCATTATTTATTTCTGCATAGGTTGCAACAGAGAATGGATCCTTGCTTCTCTCTCTCTCTCTCTCTCTCTCTCTCTCTCTCTCTCTCTCATTAGTTTACAAAGTCACATCCCTCAAAGTCTGCAGCCATTCTTCCACTAACTTTCTTCTTCTGAGCCCCAGCAGCTCCATCGCTTTATCTTTCTAGAAAACAAGAAGATACCGATCAGTTTACTGGAGTCTTTGTCTGTCTGATGCTGCCCTGCAGATATTTGGCTTCATGGGAGAAAGTAGAATAGTGTGGCTTTGGAACAGCATCGGTTTGCCTTCGCAAAACACAGGAAACCAAGTAAAAGGCCTGCTCTGGCTTGTGATGGCAGAAGGGCAAATCTCTAGAGCAGGCGAGAGCGGGAGTGGGAAGTGAAGAATGAGGAACAAAATAAGAGTTTGAGTGCTGCAGAAAGAGAACTGACCGCTCCGTTCGGGGGCTCGCCGCCATTTCAATCCGTGCTCCAAGTTTCAAAACATGTTTCTTTCTGTTTGATTTGCTTCCCGTCTGTCTTTTCTCGTCTGTTTTACTTCTGAATTTTGTATCAAAGTCTTTATTGTGAGTCCCTTTCACGTTTTAAGTCAGAGGGAAACAGACTTAGTTGATGACACGCAGAATCAACTTTTCTTACTTGATTTGTTCTGGTTTTCCTTTAACATCCACGGAGTAAACAGGCGGCTCAGTTGCTCGTAAGGCTCAGGAGATGACATGTCATCAAAATCCCAGTCTAGCCTGGAGTGGTTTGGATTATTTAGATATATGAAAATATGATTTGAACGGATGTCAGCCAGGAATAAAAGAGTTTTTGAGGGGCAAAAACGCAACTACTCTGACGCTGACGTCTCTCTGGCTCGCTGCATCAACTCATGACTCAAATAAAAAACGTCCAAGCGTTTTTTATAAGGAAGCAGTGTTTTCAGGCAGAAGGGCCGATCTTGTTTGTTGTCCTCAGTAGAAGAGGGGAAACGAATCTAAAGCCTCTACTCGGGAGAGAGACTGGCCATGCACTCGCCTAGCAACAACATTGTCAGGAGTTGCTATAGCTACAAGCTAATCTTGTTGTGTAGCCTGAAGTGACACTGGGGTAATAAAGTAAAGTAAGTTATAAAGTAAGCTAGCTGCTAGCCAGTTTGCACACAGACACAGTGCTCCCTCTATAGATTCATTTTCTTTCTGTTTTAATAGTTGTGCAACCAATATTTTACGGATTTAATGTCTTAAAATTGGGTGTAGAGGTAGTAGAAAGGGTGACGTCAAGCTAACAGATGCAACTTACCTCGGCTTGTTGAAGGGTTTTATGGGGTAAAGCCAGGAGAAGGCTTGCCTGTGCGTGTGTGCGCACCTATCTATTATCCGATTTACACCAACTGTGTTTGCCAGCACTCGACTGACCAGCGTGGGGCTCACGCTGCAAAACCTACAATATCCCTAGCTGTTTCCACAATGTGGCCACGGCTTGCATCATGTCAGGTAGCGCGTCATGATGTACTCTGTCATCAGCCGGTTAATTGCCTGTGCTGTGTCAACATTTTCTCTCTGAGAAACGAGCGTTACAAGCACGGCTCTGATCTTGATGTCCACTCAGGTTGCCGCACACGGCTTTTCCACTGACATTTAACCTGCGAGTTTACTGTTAAAGTGGAATATGTATATATATATATATATATATACACATATATATACACATATATATATATATATATATATATATATATATATATATATATATGATCCTGTCTGTGTAGTTAAAGTGATGTAATGCAGACTTGGGGAGTCAGACACCACAGAGGGAATCATGTCTTTTGCTGTGTGTCTATCCTCTATTATCTAGCCAGAACAAAGCCGTTCGTTGTTTATGCGCTGCCCTAAGGCCACAGATTGCGTTCGAGGATCAAGCGGCAGAAAGAGAGGGCTTTTTGTCCCGGGACTGAATAGCCATTACACTCACAGCCCACATTAGAGAGACGCAGCTCCTGCCTAACAGCCTCTCCCTCTCCAGGGGGTTCAGAGCCTGGGTGCTTACGAAAAGGGCCAACATGTGTAGAGACTGCACACGCATGCACAGGTGGTCACAACACAACCCGATGTTTATATCAACATATTTGTATGCATTTGTGTATTTACTAGGGCTGTCAACGTTAATAAAGATAATAACGCGTTAACGCAAATTCGTTTTGACGCCACTAATTTCTTTATCGCATTAACGCAATCCATCTTTCGGAGGTTCTAGCTGGCTGAGTTTTAAAGCTAGAGTAAATATACTGGCCTCATATGAAACAAGAAAACCTAACGAATCCATCGGTACCAACCGTGTCATACTAGACTGGCACGAAGGAGGCTAAATAACGCTCCAAACTTACGCTAGATTTTCGTGAGGAAAAACTGCCATGGCCATTTTCAATGGGGTCCCTTGACCTCTGACCTCAAGATACGTGAATGAAAATGGGTCCTATGGGTACCCACGAGTCTCCCCTTTACAGACATGCCCACTTTATGATAATCACATGCAGTTTGGGGCAAGTCATAGTCGAGTCAGCACGCTGACACACTGACAGCTGTTGTTGCCTGTTGGGCTGCAGCTTGCCATGCTATGATTTGAGCATATTTTTTTTTTCTAAATGCAGTACCTGTGAGGGGTTCTGGACAATATTTGTCATTGTTTGTGTCGTTAATTGATTTCCAATAATAAATATATACATACATATTACAGAAATACGAAACACGAAAAATAGAAAAAGTGCTGTAAACACGAGGGGGAACAGGCTTGTGTCGGGTTGAGTTTGGGGTTGACTGTTTACCGCCAATCGTGACCATCTGCCTGCAGAGTTAGCAAGGAAGCGAGATGGAGAGAGATAGGGACGGAGGACATTACGTAATACAGTGGAGTCGAGGCAGGACGACGGGGGACGGAGGGATTGCGGGACGGAGAGCAGCGGGTGTTCTATTAATAGCAGGTATGGACGGGGCAGCTGTCGGGGCTGCACAGCGGGCAGACCGGCCCGGTCAGTTCTGATAGCTTCAGTTGTCACTACATTACCTCATCATACAGGATATACCAGTTCGACTAAATCATGCCATTACCTGCACTGTTTTTTTACTTCATATGTGTGCACTGGTAAGTCACATTTTTAAGCCTCCATCTACATTTTCATCTATTCTTATGCTTTAGGATAACACACACACTGGCTCATCTACATAAACAGTGCACAGTCCAAATTCCCTTTAGAGCCAAGCAGGATCCCTTGAGCCTCAAACAGGCGGAAAGGAAATAGGAGAGAGAGAGAGAGATGCCATCAGAACAGAGAGAGAGAAATGTATGGTTAACAATGCTCTTGTGTCTTTCTCTGTCAGCCTTCCTCACATTCTCTCCTTCTGAGTGTGCGTTGAGGATGAGCGATGTGAACATATGTTTTTAGAGAATGAATAAATGAAAAGGCTTTGCCCGAGGAAAAGTTTATCTCATGACTGGAAACATTGTTCCTATTTTTGGTGTGCGTATCTCCGCCGCTATTTGCATTTGTGTGTGTTCGAGAGAGAAAACCGACAGAGACGAAAAAAGCAATATGAAAACACGGTCAGTGTTTGTCGAATGTGTAATCCTATCACGACGACTCAGAGTGGCGTGTCTGAAAGTCGATTTCGTTGACATGTGTTGGTGCGACAGTGTTTTTCGACTCTTTTGACTGCCAAGGTCATACGCCAGTCTCCATGCCAGTCACTGCCAGGCAGGCACACACAGCTGCGTTGGATATGAAGAAGCCGGCATACAGTACACACACAGAGACACACACACATAATACACCCAGATGCCTGTTTTGGGGCTCGTGTCGATCACATGATAACATTGGATGGATAAGTGCTATTTAAAGTGACCGCCACCGGTGCTGAGAGGGAGATCAGAGATTATAGTTCGCAGTGTGCAACCCACAGACTGTATAAAATATGGACGTAGTCTCCGTGACGTCACCTATAGGTTTCTGAAGAGCGGTTGTGAAGCTCAAAGTGGGTGGCTCCGGCCGTCGCCATCACGGCAGTGACGACACGACCTAACCCCCCGACTAATCCAAAAATGGGCAAAGAGATGGATCGTCGAAAGCCCTCATTATGCCGAACTTTAAGCTTTAATATAATTTAAATGAATTGTATAAAAAATTAACCCCTGTACAGTTGTCATGAACGGAAGAATTAGCTATAGAAACCAAAACCTTTTTTTTTTTTTTTTTGTATATACCAGGCTGTAAACATGTTTATTTCTGCAGTAAAGTTTGGCATTTTAACATGGGGGTCTATGGGGATTGACTCCCTTTTGGAGCCTCAAGTGGCCATTTGAAGAACTGCAGTTTTTGGCACTTCCGCGTTGGCTTCATTTCTCAGCACCGGAGGTTGCCGCTTGGTACAACCCCAGTGAAAACTACACCTACCACCATATTGAACTCTGCTCAGCTTCGAATCATCCCGATACATAATGGATATGCTTTGAGGTCAGCCAACTCAAAACAATGAAATCTACTGATGCTGCCCAGCCCCGTCCACTCTGTCTTCCTCTTTTCTCCTGACCTTCTAAAACTGGTTTCTGTGTGACACACACACAGTATTTTTCCTTGTAAACAAGATAGACCTCTAGTGTGTTGTGTCCAGGACTTAAAGTGATATTGGTCTTTAGAGAGTGAAACAATCACCCCCTGTTACCTGTAGACTTGTAGGGTTGCTGCAGACAGCAAAAGCTCTGTGTAAGAGGGGGGGGTTGTGGGAAGTCGTGTTCTGGAGTCTTGGCTGTGCCAAACAGGTGGTGTTCAGCAGGGAGAGCGATTAGATTAGGTTAGGCAGAAAAACTAAGATGAAAAATACACTTTAGGAAGTTCGATACCCCGCTGATAAACACGTCAAGTTTTTAGCCGTGTGTGCGGCCTGCTTCTTGGTTTTCAAAGTGTGTTTTGTGACAGTTGGCCTGGACCTTAAGTGGGCTTATAATGATTTCTACTGGGCTGGTAACTGGAGCAGAGGTGCCATGTTAAATATAGAGGGAAGGCCCAGTCATCACCCCAACAACAGCAGAGAGCCCACTATAATACCGGATATGGGGGTGGGAGTTGAAAAACAGCAACACGGCAGCATCGAATCACCATCTGCAGTATCAAAGTCCAAATGTCCTCTCGGGACCTGGTGTGGAAATCTACTGTGTTGGAAGTTTGCCTCCAAGTGTAACTAATAATGAGTTAATCTTAAAAGTGATCCCACAAAAATACTCAGTCTGAGTCTGGACTCATTGTAACTTACTGCAGCTTGGATGGAATGCAGTTCAACTACAACAGGGGGTTCTCAAACTTTTTGGGACCAGGGACCCCTTAAACGGGAGAACATTTTCCAAGGACCCCCTCTTAATCATAACACCAATTAAGCATATGCTTTCTATAATTGTATTCTAAAACTTTTCAAACTAAATACGTCAGAGCTGTTTGATAGCGATAAACAGAAACACATTTTAATTTGAATCATGTGTAACACCACTTTGTTTTGCTCTTATATTCTGGGTACTTTGTAATCAGATGTCACTTTAGCTTGGCCGGCTTCAACCCGGTAATGAGTTAGCATTTTAGCACTTTTGGTTCCCTCGTTTGGAAGTCAACAGGTTTTTCGAATGGGTTTTCAGTTAGATGCCTGAAATAAGGTCTGTGGTTCACACAAGCTTAAGAGATTTTAACGTTTTGTTCTACGACATAGAATACATCAATAAATACACCACTCGTGAATTTTGAAGCCTTTATGTGTCTTTTAAAAGGCGGTTGCAAACAAGTGGCTAAATGAGACTACTAAACGTCATATTTATACTCGAGGTCATGTGACCGTGGTGTAGTTCGTTTATAGGCTAACGTTAGCTTTTTAATTCTGCCGATTGCATTTCGAAAATCATAAAAGTGGTGTTCATTTGTGGAGATTATCTTGCTGAACAAAACGTGTAAGTATCATAAATGTTTGTTTGCCACAGAGCTTATTTTCTGCAATAATCCAAAATCCGATGGAAAAATCCCGTTAGCTTTTGTCGAGGGAAACCAAGGAGATGCTAACTTCCCGGTTGGCCTACAAAAATAGATCATCCCTGCTTCACTCTATGTGCTTCTTTTAATGGCGCAAATGGTCCCCATCTGTAGATATGTACTTTTTTAATGAGACAGCACAATTTTATAATTTATAGCAAATTATTTCGCGGACCCCCTGACAGAGTGACCCCCACTTTGAGAATCACTGATCTACAAACTCCGTTCATTGCACACAATACGCAGATACACACATGCTTGGGCAATGGGCAAACGCTACTCTCCCCCTTTCTGCACTCTGAGCTTGTTGTCGCTACTTGTGTCTTGGCTCAAAGCGGTAGTCTTTCTCTCTCTCTCTCTCTCTCTCCCTCCCTCTCTCTCTCTCTCTCTCTGTATGTGCCTGGGCCTGGCTTGTTGACTTTAGCTGGCCCATGTGTTGTGCCGCTGCCAGAGGGGCTGGTTCTTGGCTCAGCCAAAGCCAATACAAGTTGAGGAAAGGAAGGAAGGAAGGTAAGAGGGTGTGTGTATTCTGTGTGCGTGGGTGTGAGAGAGCGACCGTATGATTTTGTTTGTGCATGTACTTAAGTAGGCCAAATGCTCCAATCAGAGGCATCCACAAGTGTAAGTACTACACACACACATACTGTACATGCAGGCAGACGCACATACAGTAAATGGGGTTAAGACTATTGAGGCGCGGTACCTGTCTCATAAAACACACGTTTTATCAGTGACGTGGCTCGTAAATTCCACAGCTCGGAGTATGAATGGTGTCACTGCACTACATTAAATACGGCGGTGTGTGTAAGTGCCTACACATGTTCATCTGCATATGTGGGGGAGGCGGACAGGTTTATCATGTCATCATTAAATTTACTCCACGCCATAAACGTGCCATGGCTGGACTGAAAGGCTCTTGTAAACATCCAGATTTGGGGAGTCAAAAACCAAAAACCCAAAACACCCTTCCGCCCAAACACACACACACACATATACATCTAGCCTACCACACACACACAGTCCAACTTTGTTGACAGCGATCTCTGCTCTCCAATCACCTCTAAATAGAGGCATCCCCAGTTTAACTCGCTCCAAAATAAAGCCTCTCATAAGAAGATGCAGACAGATTTACTGTTGCATCAGTGCAGTCACTCTTCAGCTCCGTCCTCCCAAGTATAATGGCTCCATAGTTATTTCGGAGACAGACGAGAAGTTATAGAGAGAGCAACGGGCCGTGTCATTTCGAGTATCTGCAGGCGCTGATGCGATCACCGGAGTAAACGATGCACGGGGACGGCGGCGCTGTTATCTGTACGAGCTGGTTTTTATGATGGCAGAAGAATGTGGCAGCCATCTGCTTCTCTCTCGGTGTAAACATTAATATCACAGTCAGTCCGTTAGCGACGGTAGATCAGCTTCGCCACCACCGTCAGCATGAGTAAGAGTCAATTGGCAGTTGGCCCTTTGAGAAAAGGGTGTCTAAAACACGCCATTGGTGTTGTTTATTGCTTAACACATGCGCGCACAAAAAACCTGCACCAGATGTAATGAAACCGCGGTGGTGTATCATGCTCCTGCCGGGAAGCAGAGGAAGGGAAAAGCTCAATGTCAGGAAATCGGAGTGGGGTTGGGTTTAGTGGGGGCTACTAGGGGGTATTAATGGGGTCTGGTGTGTGTTTGTATTCCTCTGTGTGGCTGTGTGAGAGAGGGATCGGGATATCAAAGTTCGAAAAATCTCTAGAATCAACTAATACGCCGGCTGACCTCCCAGTATGTTTCTTTTTGTTTCCCTACACACCAAACACAGGCATGCACAACTGTCGGTAGTATGCTGTTGGTATACGTTTCAACACCACAGGCTGGCGATTTCTTTAATTCCACAGTCAAGCTGACAACACTTTGTTCGTGTTTGCAACAAAAATGATTAAAACAACGCAGAAATGTTATTGAGGAAGAGACTGAGGCCCATGATTCAAAAGCGTGTCCCTGTTTGGCCCTGTTTAGTGCTGAAAACAAGGCTAATGACTGAAACAGGACACGGCTAATCTTGTTATCTCTGTATCTCCCATCCAGACTGTGCGTATGCATGTGTGTGTGTGTGTGTGTGTGTGTGTGTGTGTGTGCGCGTTGAGCATGTTTACCCGCCTCTCCTCTGGCTATGTCTTCTGTTTTAGCTGTGGCGTGGATATTATTCTTTGCTTACTGTGATTCTCTCCTTGTTGGTATTTTTTATAATTATATTGTCTTAACCAACTTGCCCGCATTGTATTCCAAGCACACCAACACAGATGCAACACTTAACCCACATTTTGAGACGTCGAAGAGTGAAACCAGCATCTTTTTTTTGTGTGTGTGGACATTCGCCGTGTCGTGTTCAGACTGTCTCTGAGAGATTCCTTCGTATCTCGGTACATTCCTCTGCGATGTGTTTGCTTCCCATCCAGCACACTCTCATCAGCGTGGGAGCTGAAACACTTTCGGAACTTTGTTTTTCTGCGTCCATAAAATATTTAAAAGTCTTGTCACTTCTAAAGAGTGGGGTGTGTGAGCAGGTACGCGCACGCTTGCTGATTTACGGCGTACTTTTGTTTGTGTCTTGCACTCCAGGGTGAAGTTTTTAAAGTTGTGTGTGTGTATACGTGTGTGTGTGTGTGTGTGTGTGTGTGTGTGTGTGTGTGTGCACTGAGACTCCGAGTGGATCTCTGCCAGGGCTTAGGGCTTGGCTGAGAGAACGCCTCAAACCAGTTTACTCTGGTTGTGTAGTGGAGAAGTCTGGGGGCGGGACAGGGACCTCTTAAAGCTGCAGACCATGTGTATCTCTGCCTCTCTCTTGTTTGTGTTGCATCTGTGTTAATGTGTGTAGTCATATGTTAACATCTTACAGCATTTGGATTTGCATGTTACACACATACATATGTTCACCTCATTGCATCGGCTTTGACGGCTCGCTTTCTTTTAGATTTTAAATAAGAATTTCAATCCGTTTGTGTTTGTGTGTGTGTGTGTGTGTGTGTGTGTGTGTGTGTGTATGGGGGAGTTCTTGGCCCTGCCTTAAATAATTTTCCTCGCGTTGTTGCTTTCAAGGAGAGCAAGAGAGGTGAAGAGTGCAAAAGAGAATAGATGAAGAGAATAAATATGCGTGAAGTGGAGAGCTTTGTGCTTCATTGCAGGATGACACAAATTACTGTTGTGCTCGGTCACGTTTGTATCAGAATGCCGGATGCCGAAGCACACCCTTTGGGCTCACTGTGTTTACGAATGTGTTGCTGTGTGTATGGGTACGCTGCTAGTTCAAGTGGGCAGTATAAATAAGGTTTAAGCTGAGGGTGGACTGCTCAGCATGGGGTGTATTGAGCAGGAAGGGAGAAACAAGCATCCCTCTCCCTCTCTCTGAGCTAGGTTGCACAAGCTGTGCAGAAACACGCCATATAACCCTTTCACTCTCGAGGCTTTCCATTACATCCTGGATTTGGGTTTGTTCGCCGCATCATCCAAATTTCTTGTAACACCACTGTTGATATTTTTGGGGGCTACACAGATTTGTAGTTTTCTCTGGGGACAAGCTGGGCCTTTTCTCCTAAAATAATTTTCCATTACTCAGTCATAACAACAAACTGTTTTAAAGTATGGCTGAAGTTTGATTTGTTCAAACACATCCCTTAAGGTGTGGGGAAACACAGAGGCCCCACGATACGATATTATCATGATACTTAAGTCGCGATACAATCTTAATGCGATTTTAAACTTTTTGGAATATGCTGAGTATTGCAATAAGATATATTGCGATTCATCACCTTTTTTCAAACATCTGCTTCATCTAATAAGATACAGTTTTCACTCTGTTCATCTCTGAGTTTTCATTCATATCATGAGGTCAAGGAACCCCTTTGAAAATGGCCATGCCAGTTTTTGTAGCATAAAAAATACTTAATTTAGTGTAACTTTGGAGCGTCATTTAGTGTTTTGACAAGCTAACATGACATGGTTGGTACCAATGGATTCCTTAGGTTTTCTAGTTTCGGACACCACTCTAGCTGTAAAGGTCTTTGCACACCAAGTCCGTATTTTTGTATGCGTTTTTTTTAATCCGTCTTCCGATAAAAACGTTACGCACAGAAACCTTGCACACTGAGTCCGATGTGTTTTATTATTCTATTTGTTGCGAAAATTCGCAATAGGAGACAAAACTGAATTGGACTGAATGGATAGCGCTAGTCCAAAGCAGCGCGATACTTGACGTCCGTGTATTGATACAATATTGCCACGTATCAATCCCCCCCCACCCACCCCTAATATCCCCGAGTTCCAGGTGAAGTGTGGAGACAAGTTTGAAGTCTGGTCATCTACGCCTGACCTTTTCCTGTGTGGTCAATCTATATTTGTGTGTTTTGCAGGAAGCCCTCAGGTCATGCTGATAAGGAGGTGATGGCTGCCACCGTCCTGACCTCACTGTCCACATCCCCTTTGGTGCTCTACCCTTCCTCCGTACCCACAGGTAACATCACTGCCTCAGTGTCACTCTACCTTGAACATACTGGCAGTGGAAACTACTCCATCAAATACTGACTCAACAAATTGAGGTCGTTCACTTTACATCACACCGAGGGTCACTCACTCTCAGTCAGGTGAAGGGGGGGGGGGGGGCTCATCATCCATCAGTTGATGTCAGTTTAACCCGACACAGACTGATCTGATGAGTCGTTTATGTGTTAACCTGTGTTCATCTAATAGAACGGACTCTTACAGTATTATTAGCACTGTTCCCTTATCTTTTTATACATGCCTGCTTACCCAAGCCCAGCACTTGCTGTCAACTGTTCAGCCATGACCCTATCACCACAGCTCTTTTTTTTGCTGTTTCCACTGTGGTTGCCGTCACCATGCCAACGATGCCAGACTGTTAAAGTCCCATCTGCTTTATTTGTTTATTTTAGCCAGCATTAAACCAAGGCTACTGTTATTGCTCTCAGGCAACATATAGCAGTTCGTATCCCATATCATCCCCCATTTCACACTGTTTTGACCAATTGTCAAAATAAATCTATAGCAATGTGAGTTTTCAGTGTCTCAGTAGATCTTGTCAGAGGATGCTGTGGGTTTAGGGGAGGAGCTAATCACGATGAAAAGCTTACTTGACACAAAGTGCGTTGCTGAGAGGGGATGTTGGTCGATATCGTTGATTTATCACTGTTTGTTCAAGCCTCATAAAAATGCCTGTGTGCATGCACGCAAGTTACAGTAGGAGTTTGGGTAAATACGACATTATGTAAACCCCGTCACTCCTTATAATGTTATAATGTATAGTTTTTTGTGATACAGTAGTACACGATTTCCCCATATTGTATCTTTGGGACAGCTGTGAATTGTTTCTCTCTTATGTGGTTGACACATGGTTCACCCCAGGGTCTTAATAAGTCTGTGAACAGTAATCCTCATACACATCTATGCTACATATTAACTGGGATTCAGCTCTTTACATTCCTATAGGAAACAGTTATTGGTTGGTACATGTTAATTCCCCACATACATGATATTAAGCTTTGCTCTATGTTGGGGTTTAGTTTTTTTCTTATGTTTTGCCACAGTGAAAGTCAGATCAAGCCGGCGCGATTATCTTTTTAGGTCAAGCATCATTGGATTGGTCAAAAGGCCAAAGGGTGTAGAAAGGGTTTGTGGGCTAAGACTTAGAGAAATCATATAGTACCTTGTCCAGGAAATTAAAGCTGCGTCGGGCTTAATGGGCAGAGTTCAGTATAGCTAAATGAAAAATGTTAGGACAGTAGAGTATCTACTGTATATAAGATATTAAAGATATGTTTGCATAGAATTGTCATGGTTTAGGGCTTTTGAGAGATTTTACATTTTCATTTCCATTACAGAGTTAGAATTTGGGTCAGGAGGATTGTTATGCATACTGTCCCAACATTATGTTGCCATTGCTTTTATTTCAGGCCTTTTTAAAGGTGCTAAATTCGATATTCAGAGCATATTTATTGCCTCCACACGGCTCTCAACATGACGACAGCTGAGCCGGCGGCTCGCAGCTAACGGTGCTAACAGTGCGAACAACGGCAACACTGGTGACAGAGCTAAAAGTGTTAACCTGTGGGGGAACCGGAGGGTGGGCGCTAAGCTACCGATGGCGTTATCAGCTGTAACCGCCGTATGAGCGCAGTGCAGAGCGGTGGCTATGAACTAGCCAGTGGGGCACGCTCACATGCACTATCATGCCCTGAAAAGCATGCATGGGCGGCCCGGCGATGTAAACAAAGCACAGAGAAGCTCTGATTACAACACACACAGAGACAGAGCAACTTCATTCTCTGCTCAGGTGGACATTACTCCTCTATATCTTTACATAGCAAATAGTTGTTTGCTGCTATATTAATGCTCTGGATATTGTATAGAGAACCTTTAAAGTAGTGTGCACTTACACTAATGTTTATTTTTTACACTAATGCTGTCTTCAAATATGAAACATGCTCTTTTCAGCCACGTCTTGCCATTAATCTGAAGTTAACTGTGTGTCTTCTTTAAGCTCCAGTCCCAGAGCCAGTCAGCAGGGCTTGGAAAGACGTGCTGTCGGCCAGCTACAGCAGCTCGACCAGCGGCAACTGGAGCTGGGACGCCAGCGACCAGTCGGTGCCCTCCACACCGTCCCCGCCTCTCTCCAACGATACCAACAAGAGCTTCCTGCTCTCGTCCCAGGGCGATGACGTCATTGAGGATGTTATAGAGAGCTCGCACTTCATGTTTGAGGACCCCATACCCAGGAAGCGAAAGGTAGAGAGGGTTGTTCATGTTGCTTTTTTATTTGAATCAATATGGTATGCACTCGATTTATACAGCAGTGATGCAAATGAAAAGAAGTAATTAGGACTCCTTTTAGGGCTTTTATTGTGAAATAATTGGGAAGTGCTTAGGAGAGTGTTTATGGTTTGATGACAGAACACAGGAAAGGAGCAGATCAGAAAACACATCTGCTTATATTCAGATAATATTTAACACACATCTAACAACTACTAGCTATATATCATGATCAAACTCTTAAAAAATAAGTGGACATCCACAGTCAATACAGTTTCTTGACACAGCTGTGGTTTTGTGGTTATCACAGCAGCCCCAGATGCTGTCCATTCCACTTTTTAACTAAAACCCCCAAAAATGAGTGCTCGCTGAGTAATACTTCAGGGCCTCAGTTGTACAGAAACAACTCTGATGTGCGTTTGTTATTTCTATAAAGTAGTAGCAGGGAGAGACCTTGGAAGACCCCTCTAGAAACGTTCAGAAAATGTAAGCACCATGCCGTTTAACATCCTCTGACATAAGGCCTGTCGCTTTCTGCTTGTGTGGATGATGGATTATGTTCTCCCTTTCACTCCTCCCCCCCTCATTTTTATTTACTATAGAAAGTCAAAGTGTTTTTCACTGTCGATATGCTTCCCATTCCCCTTTCCAGTCTTTTCAGGGGTAGAGGTTTAGTAAGAATGAGGGAAAGGGGAGGGATGAACAGCAGGAAGTAACAAAAGGTTCAAGGGATGCATAAAAATGAGGACTCAGAGGGTGTAGAGGAGTAGTCATGGTAGCAACAAGAGGAGAAATGAATCTCAATATTTCCTCCAGCCATACAGTGACAGAGGAGAGCTCATATACTGTGCAATATGTGGGAGTTTGCAATTCCACCTCCCTGGAGTGGGGCAGCGGTGAAGATTATTGAGCAGCCGAATATATAAAACCATAAAGACTCCACGGACGATTGCTGCCAGAGAGCCATGCCATGCCAGAGATAAGCAGACAGGAAATGAAGTAGGATGACGCCGGGAGGAATATAGACACAGGAGTTGTGAAAACATGAGCTAACCTGCTGGGCTAGCTTTCGCGTTGCAATATAGCTGACGCCAACCGCAGAGGTCTTAAACCTTCACCGAGCAGCTGCCCGTTGGATTGTAAGGCTGTTTGACTTTGTGCAGGCAGCGGGTTAAGAGGATTATTAAACATGGCAATCACCGGTCTTACTGTAACAGTGTTAAGATGCAAGAAAAACGCTTAGGGAATTAAGTGATTTGTGATTGTTTGCGGTATTAAAACGAGCTTTGCTGTGTCATTTGCGTTAGGAGGGTTGTTTTAAACAGCGTGGCAGGGGGACATGCATGCAGTTTAATGACATGTTGCCTGTTGAATATAATGGAAGGGAGTGACAGTCAGTGAGAAGTGGTTGAGAGGAATAGTAGGGTAGGAGAGAGTTAACACAACCATTAATAAAAAAAACCTGTTCTACTATCACTTCTCTCGCTCAGTTTTCCTCTTTTGGTCTTTCCTGCTTCCTCCCCTCCCTCCTTTCTCCAGAGGCTGTTGAGAGGTAATGAGAGTACACACACACACACACTGTCTTACATTAGCGGTGATGCAGGTCCCTGCCTGCTCATCGGACAGCTGCCAGCCCCCTGATAGGCGAAAGAGAAAACAAATTGAAATAAAAAAACACCCTCTCCATCCATCCATCTATCTATCTGTCTATCTGTCTATCTGTCTATCTCCTCGTGGCTTGCTTATGAACCAAGGAGAGTGATCCCGGGTTTATTTTTAAATCAGATTTGAGGAGGATCAGATGTGAAAGAGATCGGTGTATACATCTGTGTATACAGTACATGGGGAAGGGAGTGCACACGTGTATATTTAGGTGTGCTTTTATGAGAAAGCCCTGAATGTTGTCTTAAACATTAGGGACACCCCCAGGCTGCCACCCTAACACCAAGCTATTTCCGGTAAGATGGATGTTCACCCCGGTTCACACTACGGCATGCACAGACGGGCAGGAAGAGAGATCGCTCAGTCAGTGAACATGAAAGTACATGCGAGGTAGACAGATGAAAGTTCAGTTTCATTGTCCCCTCTCTGTCCCTGTCTTTTTCTTCTTTCTCTTTGACTCTGTATGTGTCTGGACTTGTCACATATCGGGTTTCTATTTTTATAGGCTTGCTGCTCTAATAGCTCTGTAATGAGGTGTAGTGTCTGGCCCCCTTGTAGCGTGGCACCCCATAAAGGCCTTTGTATTGAGGCTGCCAGCGAGATCCACACATGGGAAATGGAGGTTTATGCAGCGTGCATCGTCACGTTCCTCCGAAATACTCATCAGCGTTTTGCATATAATGTGTTTAGTTTCATCACTGTTGGGCTGACAGCTGATGTTTTCTCTATTGTTAATAAAAATGATTCACACCATAACCCCAAGGGCTTTAAGGATTAAACAAATAAACCAAAGATAGATGTAATGCCAACGCACTCTCTTGTGTTTATAGTGACACACTCCAAATCAAATCTTCTGCTCTGACTCATGTTGGTTTTTGTGGTGAACGTCTCTTTCAGAACTCCATGAAGGTGATGTTCAAGTGCTTGTGGAAGAACTGTGAAAAGGTCCTCAGCACCTCCTCAGGGATCCAGCGACACGTCCGCACCGTCCACCTGGGGTGAGTGGCTTCATCACATCATCATCGTCACAGGAAAACCGAACACACACCGTGCTTAGTTATTGATTCCAGCAGGGATTCTTGACCAACTATTATCTGTATTCTTCACATCTATTATAGATGTGTAGTAAAATGTAAAAGGTTTAGGTTCACCCCCTTAGTCCTTAGTGTTTCCTTTCTCGATAAAGTCTCGCATGTTGTGTGTATTGTACATATTATGCAGAGTTTTTTTCTTAGCTGAACCACTACACACCCACACACATGCATCACCACCAGGCAGTATATTTATCTGTAGGAATCACATTGATAATCTTCATTGTGACACCGACAGTATTTAAAGGTTTGTTTTTATTCGTATTATAACTGCAGGCTTTGTTTTTCACTTTGATAAAGACCTTTACTGCGTAGGTGTCACTCAAAGGGGACTACATCATGCTCATTTCCAGGTTCATGCTTGTATTTTGGGTTTCTACTAGAACATATTTACGTGCTTTAATGTTCAAAAAACACATTATTTTTCTCATACAGTCTGTCTGAATATACCTGTACTCACCCTCCGTCTGAAATGCTCCGTTTTAGCACCTGTCTCTTTAAGCTCCCCTTCCGAAAAAGCCCAGTCTGCTCTTATTGGCTTGCTAGAAAAATATGGTGCACCTTTGCAAAGGTAGTTCTCAAGCTGTTGCCGATGTATTCTAATGAGCCTGCATGTGACATAGGAAGAGGAGCCAAATCTGAATGGCTTGTTGAATCACACATGTTTTCTGATCTAGGCAGCCCAAAAAAAGCGGACTCTTATTTCACAGTTTTTGGGTCCAAAAACACTGAAAAAGTGAGTTTTTCATGATATGTCCCCTTTAGGTAATCCTTTCTCTGCAGCTTAAGGGTAGTAGTGTTAAACACTGTGATTTAAATAATGTGGTAAAACAAGAAAAGTGACACACTGACGAGTCACAGCTTGGAAGCTGTCCAACTGCCTGCCTTTACATCCGACTAGCTCAGCTTGTGTATTACAGCTTCTTTACACATGGCCTTGTGCCTAGAGGTGTATAGTCCAATAAAGACGATAGTTTTGTATCACAATGCTTAAAAGATGACTGAATATGATATAAATGTACGAGGTATCACATATGTGGTGCATTGTATCACATTGTAGCGATACAGCATTAGTTTACATTCACTGTTTTTACCCAGTGCAGCAGATACACTTGAGATAATATAACATACATTTGCCACCCAGTGAAATACCAAGCAATAATCATTTTTATAATATAAAAAACAATATTAATTTTATGTTCATATAATACCAAAAGCAATGGGAGAGAGACAGACTCCTACCGTTACTCCATGCATTCGTTTAACCACCTCAAACACTGTCCTCCTCACAGTTGTGGTCACTTCATCACCAGCCTGTTTGTCTGAGGACTTCTGCAGCACACTGGCCTTTACTGCCCCCTGCTGCTGGGAACAGTAACCACTTCCTGCACTTGTTTTTGTTCATATAACTGACAGCTGTGCTTGAGTTTGTACTTGTCAGTGGTTTTTTGGTAAAATGGAACATCACAGGCAAAGGCATTGTCATCGTTTCATGACCAGCACGATCCCGAGTCAGTATTTAAAAAATGTACCTTTAATGCACTGAGAGTATGTTTATTATTTTTGTTCTTCTCAGTATTGTTTGCATGTTTACAGTTTATCATAACAAATCATAAAAAAATGTGCTAAATTTGCTGGTGCATATTTGGAAAAAATTGAAGATTTATTATTTTCCTCAGGGGGAAAAAAATCCAGTTAACTAAAATAAAAACAAATCTAAAACGAACACTGAACGAAGATTAAAACCATCCACAAACAAATATTACACAGTTATATTATTCTTTTTAGTATACGGAAATGTTCTTAGCTTCATTTCCAGAGAAATGTCTAACAGCGTGGAAATAATAGTGCTGGATTCAAATGGCAATATATATTATAGGCCTACTCAACCAACCTCCAGCGCGGGCAACAGTCTTTAGGCTAATGCTCCTCAGAGGAATGTCCATTTGAGATCAGGGACCTGAGCCAACTATTTAATGGTTGCAGATGAGAGAGAAGTGAGTGGAATCATCTCAAATACATATAGCATAATGCATTTTCAGGCACCCACGCTTCTGAATTTGTCATGAAAGGGGAAAACTGACTTAATTTCAGAATAGACCTGTACTGCCTCCATAAAGGTGAGTGTTGAAGCTGTGAATCAACGAAGCTGATGTGAGGGGCAATCGGCTGTATCTTCAAAAGCTGCATGACCCAAAGTTCAAGAGGTCAAATGCTGTTTATTATCACTTCAAAGTGGAGCTAAGAGAACCTTAATTTAGGATATCCTGAAGAGTTTTCTAAGTGGTTGCTACTCCTCTCGTGCAGGCGAAACAGCGACTCGGATTACAGCGATGGAGAGGAGGACTTTTACTACTCAGAGATCGAGGTCAACATGGACAGCCTAACGGAGGGCTTGTCCAGCCTCACACCAACCTCCCCGACCACGTGCGGCCCTCCGCCCATCTTCCCTCCGCCGCTCACCGCTGTCCCTCACTCCGAACACATCAACATGAACGGTCCGCAGAGCCACGCCCCGACACTGCTCAGTCAGTCGGCTCCCTCCACGCTCTGCCACATCCGCACTGACCACGCCTACCAGGTAATTCACACAGCACAAACGCACACATTACTAAATGGGATTTCTAAAAGAATATGCTACTGCGATGCCCCTGAAAACAAGACAAAACAGTTGGCCACAAAGTTTCTCTATCGTATCGGAATCTGCAGGGGCAGTTTTAGAGATCAGTTTGGAGAAAAGCAGCTCTGAGGTCAGAGTGAATAACTTAACTCCTACACCAGTGTGGGCGTATATATCAGGGAGAGAAAAGAAGAAAAAAAACTTCTTTTGCAATTATTAACATAAGTTCACATGAATATTTTTCAGAGAAGAGATTAAATCATGCTCACAATGCTGCTTGCAACACTTTATTTGAACTGCTTTGTAGCAGCTTTGGGTATCCACGCCTCCTCCCTCTTCTTCTCCTCGTCCCTCCTCTTCTTTTTCTTCCTCTTGTAACTGTACAAATTCATGTGCACTCCTCACTTACATGCCCTTGGAGGTAAAAAAAAAAAGAAAAAAAAATGCAATGGTTTTAGCGTGAGTATAGATCTTTTTAGATATTGGATTCAGTCCTTCGCAGCGGTTCAAGGTTGTATGGAACTTTCAGTTGCCATGGCAACGCAAAATGCACTTGAAAATTGACTTGCAGTATGTATACGCACTGAAACTACAATAACTACTTCTCACATCACACTGTGCTCATAGTCTTCTATTTAGGGCTGCAACTAACGATTATTTGCATCGTCGATTAATCTGTTGATTATTTGATTAGTTGTTTGGTCAAAAAAATTGTGAAAAATGACGATCGGTGCTTCCCAAAGCCCAAGATGACGTCCTCAAATGTCTTGTTTTGTCCACAACTCAAAGATATTCAGTTTACTGTCACAGAGGAGTAAAGAAACCAGAAAATATTCAAATTTAAGAAGCTGGAATCAGAGAATTTTTACTTTTTTTATCTTAAAAAAATACTAAAACCGATTAATCGATTATCAAAACAGTTGACAACTGATTAATTGTTGCAGCTCTATTCAATACTGCTAACTTCATGCTAACTTCTATTCTTCCTGCTGTCCTTGAAACGCTTTTGTGCCATATTCTACAAGTTTCTGTCAGTATTGTTTATCTCTGATCGTAAAACTCACACGCATTTTCTGTTTATGCTAAATACAAGGTTTTTGTGGTAGGCAGTTGTGATCAGAGTTGATATGAAAGCACATTTCAGATGTAGCCTTCCCTGCTCATTATATGATCTCTTTTCTCTGTATTCTCCTCCTCTCTGTTTCTATCTGCACTGTTTCCTGTCCGTCCTCCTTCCTGTTGTGTCCTCTCCTGGCTATGGCGGGGTGCTTGTCCATGTTCCAGGCCACTGCTCCAGTGAGAATCCCAGTGGGTCCTGAGCTGGCTGGGTTAGGCAATGGTAATGGGACCGGGCCTGGAATTGGGACTGGAAACGGCATCAGTGTGTCGTGGCAATCCCCTCCTGTCATTTTCAAAGGCGTCCCGGTGAGTGAGGCTTTGTCTCACGCCTTTTTATCTTAATCTAAACTTCTCTCCTGCTGTTTCCACTCGTAACCATTTTTTGTAGCTTTTTTTGTCTCTTTTTCACCCTCCCTGCTTCTTAATACCATAGACATCAATAGACACCAGTCTTTCTTTATACAGCACAATCCATCCTACTATTCAAAGTGCTTCACATGTAATCAGAACATATGAAACCAAATGTGCATGCAGGTGTAACATTAAATGTTGCCAACATTATATTGTACATGTCTCGTTGCTCTTTCTGTAAGATTTATGCAATTAAATAGAAATAAAACAATACAGGTAAACACTTTAAAATGCACTCTCTAACATCACCAGGGCCTATAGTAGGCTGTTTCAAAGGCTGGGGCCATAATGGCTGAAGCAGCATTGCCATGAATCAGAGTCTGGGCTCTTGGGAGAGCCAGGAGACAGTCAGAGGACCTGAGGGATCTAGGGGGCCACATATTGCATCTTAAAAGCACATCAGACGTCCTCAGGCACACAACTGTTTAAAGATTTACAAACCAATAAAAGGGTCTTAAAATCAATAATAAGACTGACAGGCAACCGCTGCGGGGACACAATAAAAACGTACGTAATGTGAGCTCTCCCGGTTGTATATAAAACATGTACAGATGATTTTATATGAATTGATTTTGAGCTGTGGCTTTTTTTAGGCAGACCACAAAGGATTGCATCAGGAAGGATAGTACAGCCAGCGATAGAGATGATGGTTCAGATTGATCTCTCAACAATGGCCTTAGCAGTGTGAGCAGCACTCTTGTAATGCTTTATGTAGGCATATGCATTGAGATTATAGCCCAGGATGACACCCACAGCAGGTATTTTACTTGGAGTCCACTCCAGTAACTAGTTCCTCTGTCTTGTCTCGGTTGCGTTGCAAAAAAACGTTAAGCCGTACATGGTGTGCTATCGTCTACAGTAATAATGCAGCTTGTGTCATCGGGAGCTACAGCAATGAAAAATTGGATGTCGTCCGTGTATTTGTGATAACCCGGACCTGTCTCCTGATATAGGAAGCTTATAGAAGCTGCACTGGACAGCTGAGCTCCACGAGGTGATATTGTGGCTCTTGTTAATCAGAGGCAATAAATAATTTTCTGCCAGTAAGGTACCGTCGGGATGACAACAGTGAATGAGGCCAACCTACTTCCAAAGTCTGTCTGAGATAATAAAATGTTCAACAGTATTTAAAGTTTGCAATCTCCTTCACTACATTTTCTCTCTACTGTTAACCCCGTGGGTCTTGTTTTAATCACGCAAAGAGGTACGTCTTGGGCGCACAGACGGTGTGGGCGTCTCCAAGCGCACCTGTTAATTTGGTTGATGTATGTGCGTGAGCGCAAAGTGCAAAAGGGTGAAGAAGGTGTGGTGATTAATAAATACACATCACCGCTCTCATTAAACTGAAAGAGCTGTGCCGATCACAGCGACACGTGACGACAATAGCTCAACAAATTAAGAATCCGCTTCTCCAGGAAATCATGTTGTTGTCTGGATGTAACGATGTGACCACGCGGGACCACAAATCTGCAGCCATCTGAGGCAGATGGTGTGTTTTTTTTGTTAATTAAAGGTGCTAAATACAGGATTGGGAGCATTTCTATCGCCTCTCAACATGGCAACGGCAAACCGCAGCTCACAGCTAACGGTGCTAACAACACTAAACAGCCAAAGTGCTGACAGAGCTAACAGTGTTATCAGATGTAACCACCGTATAAGAGCAGTGCAGAGCGGCAGCCGTGAACTAGCCAGTGGGGCACGCTCGCATGCACTAAAAAGCATGCACGGCCGGTCCGGTGATGTCAACAAAGCACGGAGAAGCTCTGATTACAACACACACACACAGAGGGAGAGCGACTTCATTCTCTGCTCAGGTAGACATTACTCCTCTAAATCTTTAAATAGACAATAGCTGTTTGCTGTTATGTTAATGCTCTGGATATCGAATTTCGCACCTTTAAAATAGTTTGGTATTTCAGTCATTAGTGTACCGTATTTCACGTTGTAAATGGTTACCACATAGCCCATCTTTAAATGTGACACAGCGGCTTCGTAATGCATCAAGAATGAAACACCAACAGCTGTATTTCGGCTCAGATAAGCTGTTGGCCGAGTTATAAGCGACCAGTCTGATGTGTGTAGAGATGTTATGTACTTTATTGTGGATGTGTACTTTATTTTGACAGGGATATAATTAAGGTTGTGTCTTTCTATACATCTGTCATTGTCATGTAGAATGAAGTTGAGCTATATTGTATCAGTATAATATCGAACAATGCACTCTTCCACTTCTGCAGGGGCCTGTGACTCACGTCCGGACAGTTAGTATCGGTGAGAAGCGGCAGCCGGCAGCCAGCACACACCCCACCGTTATCAAAAACCATGCTTTAATAACGCCGGCACCTAAATCAACACCAGGAACCAGGTACGCAGCAGCCTTTTTGTCTTTTGTGTGATCGTGTTAGGAGTGTTGGTTAAATCAAGAGGCTAGTTTAGCTCCAGTTATCTCAACTGTGAGATAAAACATTTTAACTTCCTGTATAGTTTTTTTTTTCTTTCTTTCTTCTTCTGTCTTCCTTTGTCCTCCATATCACTTTCTCTATGTGACTGTGGTTGTAGTTGTAGTGGCTTGATGAATAGCAGGAACCAGCCACAACAAGGACACTAAGCACTGCTGAATCACATCAGATATCAGATCACATAAAATAAGAGCAGTTGCAGCAATTCTCTGACCTCTTCAAAGATGGCTCCCCTGTATTGTGTTGCATTTATATTGATTTGTTGAAAGGAAAGACTTGTGTGTTCGTCTGTGCGCCTGACCCTGCCCCGACATGCACATGTATGTGCCTCCCAGCATGTTGCAACATATATGTGTGTTTTTTTATGCCCGTGTGGGCGTCTGGATGTCTGTGTGCATGTCCTTATGCTGTCACATCTGCTGTTACCAAGGAAACCCCGTGGGGAGGCGAAGAAGTGCCGAAAGGTGTACGGCATGGAGAAGAGAGACATGTGGTGCACAGCCTGTCGCTGGAAAAAAGCCTGTCAGAGATTCACCGACTAATCCAGTCCCCCTTCCCTTCCCGCGTCTGTGAGATGAGCTCTTCCTCGCTCGGAGCGACGGCTGCAGGTGGACTCTTCCACCGAGGGAGACGAGGGGGGGAGACGGAGCTCTCGGTGCTGCTTCCTCCAGCTCAGCAGGGGGGTTCGCCTTCTCTCTTTTCCGTTTCCAAACACAAAGAGTAAATACAACCGGTGGATTAAAAACAAATAACAACAAAAAAAAAAAAATCAGCAAGAAAAAAGAACTTTATGCAGGTTTGGAGACTTTTTCTAAGACTGAAACTCACGAATAAGGAAAACATTTAAATTGGAACCTTCTGATTTGATTTTTTTGTCTTTTCTTGCCATTTTTTCACGGCCTCAACGCAAGGCGATGTTTAAAGACAACAGATAAGCTTTTTGATATACGCTGTTGTTCATTATAGGAGCATCATGTAGTCCGCGTCTACTGTTTATGGGGTGGATCCCGACTTTTTTGGAGGGTTAACACCAGATTTGCTCGGTAAGGCCTCTGTAGCATATCCGTTTTTCATCGTCACTGTTTAAGGGACTTCATACCTACCAAAGGCACAACGCCTGTTCACTTCCAACCAACAGTTTAAGCTAGCATCACCGTCTTCTGCAGCCTTACTGGATAGAAACTTTGTTTAATCACATATTGTTCAATATCTTCTACCTGCTCATCAAGCAACTTCAGTACAGCCAGCTACACTTCTTGTAATTTTGCAAAAGATGCACAAAACGCTCACACACAAGTGGTACAAAAAGTTTCCCCTTGACTTTGCTAAATATTTTTGCGAGATGTACACAATATATACTTGTACCCTAGAGATATGCACCTTGAAGAAATGAGTCATCTTTTAGAGTATCACTGAAACCACAGCGTATGCCTGAGAGAGAGGATATCTATTTCTTATATAGAGTTTATTTTCAGCAGTGACTTGCTGAAGCAACTAGCAGTTGCACTGTGCAATCAGCAGGATTACAGCGTTTAATAATGACTTGCTTTGCGGTTGTCATTGTTGTTAAGGTGAGTTGAGGCAGAAAGGCTCAGTTTTTTTTCCTCTGACAGCTGATGTTCTTACAGAGATTGTTTACCACAATGAATGATAACTGCCCTTTGAAACTTTTAACTTAAAGTCTGACTGATGTAACTTGTGTTTGTAGGTAACTAACATAGAGATTGTAACCCAACAATCACTACCTGATGATAAATCAGGCATTTGAATTTATTTCTGACAGTTTTAAAATGGAGAGATTAGCCAATCTTTTGTCTTTGGAATAACTATCACTAACCAGCAACATTTGTAGATACCAAACTTCATAGGAACCGAGACGTTTTCCTATGTTTTTAGTAGGTGTTGTGTTGAATGATTTTTTTACTCTGGTCTAACATTTGGAAATGAAAAGTGAGAATCAAATCAAGTCTGTGTATGTGGAGCAAAAGTTAAAAAAATGTTTCACCAAAGTAGATTTTTACTTGTTAGAAGAGGCCTGTAATACTACATGACTGGCATGCTTTTCCAAACTTTAGTTGAAATATAGGTGGTAGATTTTTTAGATATTTTTTTATATTTCCCTTTCACCTGTATTTAAAAAAAGAAAAATCACCAATATTGGCCAATCGATGAAAATAGCACCCTTTAATTTTAAAGCCCAATTTGTTACCTGTTTTGCGTTTTTATTATATTATCCAGGATCTACAACAATGATAGAAAAATGCAAGTGGTAACCTTGCAAGCATTTAATCTTTTTTTTTTTTTTTTTAAATGTATTTTGAAAAGATACTCTGCTGCAATTCAGGAGTGTTCCTACACAAGACAAATACAGTGAAACAAGTCAAAAAATTTTCTTTAAAGGTTACTAAACTAAAACTGTACACCTGCAGGGTGAAGTGAATTTGTAATTGTCTTAATATGACACATGTATGGAAAACTTAGTAATGGTGATAATAATGATGAATGTAAAATTTATAACTACGCATCAGCAGTCATAGTTAAGAACGTTTTTAAGTAATGCCTACATTCAGAGATCCCCAGAAGAGAGATGAACTTTTTTTTATTTTTTCCCCTCATTAGCAACATATAGTTGTTGTTAACTTGCTCTTACTCAGTAAATTTGACAATACTGATCTTTTCAAAATGAAAACCCTCTTCCCATAAACAATAGCCAAGTCAATGTATTTATTTATATCAAACAAATCACAAATTTACAAACAAAAACTCTTTAACATGTATTTTGCTGATCTGCTCTCAGAGTCGGGACAGTAGATGTATATTTTTGAGGAGATTCACCCGTGTGCTGTTTGTTAGCAGCAGCAGCAGCTCCTGCTGTGTGTCCTCAACTCTACACTGACCTGACCTTATCACCATAGCAACGTATGACAAACTGTGCCTGTCGTCTCCTATAGACCTTTGTATTTCCTGTTACTCTAATACAGTAGCTGACAGGAAGTAAACTTGGACCAAAGCTGTTGCCCTAGCAACAGAATGGCAATGAAAAGGTCTATATGAGCAGGCCGTCGAGCATTCGAGCTGACTGAGGAACAGTACGACTTCAGACCTCCGTCGCCATAGAAACACCTGTGCTTTCCCCTGTCGCCACAAGGTCGCCCGTGCTGTCTGCTGTTGGCTGATACCACGTCACAGGCGACCAGTTATCACCTCTCTGCGGAAGCTGGGAAGCAGATGCTTGACTGTTAATTGGTGGCGCGGAGTCAAACATATTAAGCACACGTGTTAGCTGTAATAGTAGTAAATAATATCTCATTCAGAGCCCGTTGCACACCACCATTTTGTTTTGAAAATGATTCTGCCTGTAAATCGTTTATTCCAGTGGCATCCCAGATAAGCTTCCGGTCTCTTCCGGTCAGAAACTTCACAAAGTGCCAATGAAAAGAACATAAAAAGGAAAAAAAAAAGGTATACTGACCTAATGAAATTGCACTACGTTGCACTGCGCAAAGACATGTTTTTATACATGGACATTTTATATACACAAATTTTGAAGTGAAAGGATTTTTTTTGAGGGGGTGGGAAGGCGTTGTCGTCACTGCCCGATAGAATAAATGGGGTGTCAGGGATAAAGGGGGTTCTGTACCTCTGGGGTCCCCCATTGTTAGCAAGTGATCTTGACAGGTCATGTCTTGCTCTCTGTGTCAGATTTATTGTACTAAACATCCTGGCTGTTTTAGTGTGGTACTGGGAAGTACAGTGTGGTACTTAGGTTGCCTTTCCTGGGAGGAGTGCCAAGCAGCACCTGCCTTGTCTCAGTGATGGGAAACACCAGTCTCAGTCAGTGGCTACGCATTAATGTCTTGATAACAGATGCTTTTACAGCGCTTTATTGCCTAGAGGTTTTTCACACACTTTTTATCCATAAAGTCCATCTTTGTGCTTCCTTTCTTATTTACATTCTACTGAGCTGAGGTAGTAACTGTGTAGATACTGTTATTAGTGCTGGATACCACTTTTAATTCTCCGGTTTGGTCGTTGATGGTTGATGATCAGGTCTCTCTCCATCCTTTTTAGATTCCACCAGCAGGGTTAGAGGCCGATGCTTCTGCTGGGACAGCGAATAGGACCGTTAGCATGTTTTCAGGTTGTCCGTCCCCTTCTTGTGAACGTGATATCTCAGGAACGCCTCGAGGGAATTTCTTCAAATTTGGCGCAAAAGTCCACTTTGGACTCAAGGATGAACCGATTTTGGTGGTCAAAGGTCAAGGTCACTTTGACCGTTTTTGGCCATAACTCAAGAATTCATATGCTAATTGCAACAAAATTCACTTTTTTGTTATATTCCTTCAAAGTCTTCACTACATTTATTATGAGTCTGGACAGACATGGATGTAAACTGCAAACTTGAGCGGTTGGCGGAGGCAAACAACCGCGAGGCGGTAATTGTAGTTTTTTTGTTTCGAGTTGCACTAAACTGGCCCGTGACGATCAAGGCTCAAGTTGCATCAGTAAGAGCTCAGCTTGTGTCATTATGGCCAGAAAGAATTGTGGGTCCAAAGTTGCTCTTGTGGACTTTATTGGTGATTAAATTACAGCGTTCACCTGTAAAAATGGGAGATGGAGATTGAAGTTAATGGATGTGAAGGGAAAGTTGATGGAGAGCAGACGCGAGACACGCAGTGACGATATAGATGGATTTGCAGTTTCAGGGCTTTCTTGTACATATGCAACATAAAGAGAACCGTGAGGCTTTTTTTCATATATTGTTGTTGTTTTCTTTGTCGTTGTTATCTTGTTATATGAAAAGTAAACTTTTTTTTTTACAGTATAGTTGCTCAGAATATTTTTTTTTTTTTTTAAAGTCGATTGAGAAGCTATAGTGAACATAACACGTAAAAGATTCAATGTATATTGTAGCTTAGAGAGGCAAAGGGGAGAAAAACAAAACCTGTTGAATGTAAAACCTACAAAAACAAAAGTCTTTTTTTTTTGTTGTTATATTTGCTGACTAGTTTCTAGTGAACCTGTAGAAGACCTGATTTTGTCAATCGAATCTTTTAACACCCACAGCTGTCGCCACACTGCTAAATCATATCAAATAACGCAACCATGCAGTATTGCTTTACTATCTTACTTTGTGCAATGAGATGCTTTATAATGGAACAAGAACTAACTCGAGCTTTTGGCGACACCTGGGCTTACTCGCTCACACTGTTGCTGTTCGTTTTTCTCCCTGCCAAATAGTCATTTTTCTGAGTGGTCGTCGTGGATGTTGTTTGTGGTTGTGACGTTAAGTTGTTGTTAGGCAGGATAACCTTCGACCTTTTTGGTCACGATGAAAATTTTTAACCTTGTGGGAATCTTTATCCTGCCCTGCACATTCCAACCGACAGCACGCTTTTAGTGTCTTCCACTTGTTTCCTAACAGACATATCCTTCCCGTTTCCTTTTCACCACAGTGATTCTTCTCTGATGACCCGTTCTCGTCCTATCCAGCTTTACTGTGGTCCCACCCAAGCCTTTATACCCAGTATATTAAGCTAAACTAAACCCTTGAAATGTGCATCGTAAAAAAAAAAAAAAAGCCTTCATTTTTATTTCCACATGTCCGAATTTATGTGCTGCTTTCTTGAATGTCAGTTTTCATTTGTGTGTAAACCAGCAGCAGCAAAGCCAATAGATCTCCTTCCAAATCAAATGTAATGTAATGCATTGCAATGGCAGCTCCACTCAACTCTCTGCTTCTTCTATTGTGCTCTTATCTGTCTGTCCAGGCTTTTTACCCCTCTGTTCTCTCGTTTGATGACCATTTATTTTTCCCCCGTTGTGTTTTTACTGAGCCGTACACTGGCTGCTGTGAAAACTGACTCCTGCTTGTTTTCTCATTGATTGATTGATGATTGTCTGGTTGAGTTTGAGGTTTGTTTTGCATGTCTAGCATCGCTCATTTTGTTCTTATTTTTTCGTTAGGAGATACAACACTGAAGGGTTTTATGTGTTAGATTTCCCCTTTCAGTAACTGATAACCCGAGGCTGATGTTTTTGTCCCCTAAATGTAAAGAATGCTCAAACACGCAAGCAGAGCTAAAAGCGTTTTTTTTTTTGTTGAGGGAAACGTGACGTCAGCCTCAGGTCTTCACTGGAGGGCAAGATTTCTCCCGTGTGGGTGTGGGCTCGGCCTCTGGTCTTCATTAGCAGTCCCACGCACACGGAGGAAGCACTTTCTGAGGAGTGGTGCACTCAAGGAGTATTTGTGTGAATGTCAAGCCTATGACTAGCGCTTGAAAAAGATGGATGACCATGTATGATGCTGATAATGTGATCTATGTGATGTAATGTGACGGAAAGAAAATAAACCTGAATGGAAGAAGTCTGCCGTCAGATTCTATATATATCGTTACATGAATAATGATGTGTTTATAATCTTTCAAAGAAGGAAATCAATAGTCAGGATGAATTCCTTTGTGTCTCCTTTCTTTGACTTGTCTATTCTGCCCCCTTGTGGACGACAGGTGGTCATGGCAACACTAGGAAGAGTCAAACAGAAGATCTGCACTCTGTATTAAAAAGCTCCCAGCAAGTTTAATTGTGTTTTGATCTAACAGAGATCTTCACCAGGTGTTATCAAGTCACCATCACGACGCAGAGCAGTTGACACCAACACACTCATCACTCAGGTGATTGTGATCTGCATGATTGAGAGTCAATCTGCACTCAAGGTGGCCAATCAGAGCAGAGCTGAACGAGCTGGTCTGATACGCCCACATGGGGGACGGAGCACGCCTTCATGAACAAAAAGAACTAAAAACAGCAGGATTAATAGTAAACAAGCATATATTAAATACAACATATCAGAAATTAAGTCAAATATACATCACAAATCACATAGATCATCTGGAAAAAAAAAAAAAATCATCCTAGAAACGACTATATTGAAATAAAAAATAGTAAATAATAGTAAGATATTATTGACCAGAAATGAGAAAAATTGGAAAAATAAATATATAAGCATTTCTTCAGGAATACATGCAAGTTGAGCTTCTATCAACACCCACATATTAAATACAATACATAAGTGGCTGGGTCAAATATGCATCACAGATTATAAAAAAAACATTCAAAGAATGATCATAAATAATACAAAATAGAAAAGGGTAATATATTACTTGCCCAAGAAAAGGTTGTTTTGGGGAATACAGGCAGATTCAGCCTAGCAGTTATCTAGTTATATTTGTATCGACACCTACAACACAAACAAAAATGGGAGAAAATTAAGAATGTCAAAGGGGAGGTGGCATCAACAAAAATATATATTAATATAAATAAACTTTTTTGGAGAGACAACCGAAGTCTTTAAGATATTTGTAAATGTAGGATAAAGTCTGTCAATCATACTTAGAAAAAAACTATTGTTTTCTCAACTATAACCACTTACAAAAAAGGTTTAAGATCAAATCCTCCTTTAGGTGATCGAGTACTAAGGGTAAACATATAGAATGGCTCTCTTTTCTTTTCAAAAGGATGTTGTTGATGTCCCCGCCCCTTTTTGGGAGTTTTCACATGTTCAGTCCCAATGTATCTCAGTGTGGACGGGTCATGTTTTAGTGAGTTAAAATGCACAGATACAGGCTTCTCTTGATCGTTTCTAGCGATCAAAAGAAGGGGAGGGGACATCAGAAAAATTTTTACTCTTAATAATTGATCACCTAAGGGCCTAAATTTAGATTTTGATCTTTAACCTTTTTTGTAAGTGGTTTAGGGCTGCCCCCTTTTAGTCGACTAATCAGTCTTTTTGGTCTTAGTAGATTAAGATTTCTTTTGTCGATTACGTTTTTTTATGCTATTTTCATGCTGAATGACTTATTTCCGATAAACTTATGAGCACATCTCTGGTAAACACAAGATTAAAAGTAGTGCTTTTGTGTGATTCTTTGTGGAGAAACTCAGTTTTACAGATCTGTCGATTAAATCAACTAATCGATTAGTCGACAAAATCGTATGAGTGTTAGTCGACTAAGAATTTCTTTGGTTGAGGACAGCCCTAAAGTTTTTCTAAGTATGATTGACAGACTTTATTGACTTTCTTCATTTTCTCACATTTTTGTTTGGGTTGTAGGCATCACTACAAAGATAACTATTACTTTGACTTTGGATGTTTTTTATTTTTCTGTGATGCATATTTGACCCAGCCTCTTATGTATTGTATTTAATATGTAGGTGTTTAAAGGAGCAATATGTACTGTTGCGTTTAAAATGGGTAACAGCAGTCCAAATTCGAGCATTGGAGCAGTTAGCGCAATTTTAGCAAAGTTACAGCTGGCTAGCTAACCTTAGCTTAAGCACTTAAGACAGTATTTTGCTACGTTAGCTACACACTGTTGGTGCTTTAGGGGAGCTGAAGAGGGGCAAGGCACTCAAGAGCGCGCATACATATCATATCTTTTTAATTCAATCCGTTCACACATTAAGCGATTAATACATGTAAATTGTTACATATAGTACCTTTAATATGTGGGTGTTGAAAGAAGCTGAACTTGCCCATATTCCTGAAAAAAATATAATGTATTTTATAAATTTTTCTCTTTTCTGGTCAATAATATATTACTATTATTTACTATTTCAATATAGTAGTTTCTGGGATAATTTTTTTTTTTTTTTTTCAAGATGATCTATGTGATTTGTGATGTATATTTGACTTAATTTTTGATATGTTGTATTTAATATATGCTTGTTTACTATTAATCTTGCTGTTTTTAGTTCTTTTTGTTCATGAAGGCGTGCTCCGTACCCCATGTGGGCGTATCAGACCGGCTCGTTCAGCTCTGCTCTGATTGGCCACCTTGAGTGCAGCTTGACTCTCAATCATGCAGATCACAATCACCTGAGTGATGAGTGTGTTGGTATCACCTGCTCTGCGTCGTGATGATGACTTGATAGCACCTGGTGAAGATCTCTGTTAGATCGAAACGTTGCACAGTTAAACTTGCTGGGAGCTTTTTAATACAGAGTGCAGACTGTTTGACTCTTACCTTGAGTTTTTGATCCAGCAGCACCTGTTGTTTTGTTTCTTCATCATGACAACACTAGTCCCATCAACCCTCCCAACAAAAGGCACAGCACACATGTGTCACTTCTTTACAGCAGCAATTTCAAAATTTATTGAGACTGATTGGTTTTTGCAAATAATAGTCAAGCTAATTCTTCCACTAAACATGAAGTTAGAAAGAGGCTTGGGCGGCCGCTGGGCCAGCCCCAACATCAAAACAGGAGGCTCATGGTTGGCTGTAAAAATGTTTTGTGATCAGTACTATCAACCGAAAAAAATAAAAAAAAAAAAAAAAATTCTGCACAAGAGCACTTAAATCTGCCCGAAAAACAAAAACAGGTGTAAAAACAGGACAGGTTTTTTTGATTATTTAACACATTTTGTTACAAACACAGGTTTATGATAATCATCAATATAAAGTCAGTATCATATTGAACAATATTCCCAATGAAAATAAACAAATCTCAAGCTTCAAGTGTGACCTTTTACAAATCAAAGACCCTCTGAAACTTGAGAGAAAATAAATAATATATAATAGTAATATAAATTCATATATATGAAGGTATACACACATCACTCTTAGTAGAAGAACAAAATCTAAAGTAAAAAGCGCCAATTTTTGAAATATAGTATAATATAGATATACCCATATCTATGGCTTCATGATTTGCACGTGTGAATCAAGCTATACAGGCTAAATGAGGATTGCAATTTGTACACGTCTAAGAATACCCATATTCATCTGCAGTAGAGCAAACAAGTTCCAGTTTTGCATCGTGTGGAATGAGACAAGTTGTGTGCAGATGCCGAAGACGTCGCTTTGGTATGACAAAATGAGCACAGGCATGCAGTTAAGACCACAGAATCAGGGCACAAAAGGTCATCAACACACGGTGGGAAGGAGAATCGAGTCGCCCATCATATGATTTGTCTCTTTGTTTTATCCTCGAAAAACGTTTTTGCACCTCTTCTTAACTGATCTTGGTAATCTCTATCCGTCGACACGAAAAAACACATATCCATCTCTCGCTCTCACAAGCACACGGGTGAAATGTCATTGAGGCACATATTGAGGGGTTGATGGCGGACGTTTTCCTGAAGTACAACCCAGTATGAGGAAGAAGACATACAGTACAGGTCGTGAGAAGAACGCAGGGCTGGGGGGAGTCATACATACATCCAGATGTCTCCCACAACAGCACCACAGGACAGAGATTTGTCACCGATCACGGGCTCCTTCCACACCCACCATTGACATTCATTAAAATCCATTGTCTTTCTTCTTCTTTTTTTTTTCTACCCAAAAATTTTAATAAATGGGTCGAACAAAAGCAATAAATAATACAGATAAAATAAAGACAGTTGCCAGACATGAAGAAAGCATCACAACTCAAATTGTATTTGTCAGTGGGGGGTTATGGGAAGTGCAGTCCATGGCACCTGTAGCAGACAGGCAACAAAATGTTTCCCAGAGTTACTACTGCAGCGCTCACTTTCCCTTTTTTTTTTTTTTTTTTAAATAAATGAACTCGATTGAAGCCAGTAAAACACTGGCAGACAGAAACACAGCATGTAGACTGAACGCTGTCTGAGAGGAGCGTCACGTCTGCGTGCTGCGTTTCTACTTGATTGTGTTTTCATGCGAGACGTTGAGACAGTAGGAACTACAAAAAAAAATCAGCTTGGTTTTAAGATGCGATCTTCAAGAGCTAGCCGGTCCTTTCACACAGCCCTTCTTCATATTCACAATAATACCATAACATGTGCACTTTTTCAAAACTGTGACAAATAGTGACAGGTTAAAAAAATAAAATTAAAATAAAAACAACCCAACAACAAAACTGTTTAAACCACAACAATAAATCCCCAAAAAAGCACCTGCACACACAGACTGTGAAACGAAAGCACTTCATGTATACAAGATTGTTTTTGGTTCGATATTAATCAATTAGTGTACATTAGTGATGCAAAAGCGTGTGCGGAATATATGTTTCAATCAATATCTAACAGAGAAGTTTGACAGTGAAGTTGTTTTTCCCCCCGCTTGGTAAAAAAAGCAAATACGACAGAAAAAGCGTAAACTGGCACGATAAAAGGTCGATAAAAGCCTTATGGCTTGCTGTCCACAACAAGGCAAAGTATAAAAGCTCTTTTTCTTATACAAGATATAAAATATCAAAAAAAGGAACACACAATAAAGCTTAGCATCCAGCACTTAATAATAATTAATAATAGTAACATCAACAGTAACCATTGTTCTGATAATCATAATAATAAGACATGTCGTCTGCCTCACTTGAATTGTCAATAACATCGCCGAAAACATGGAAATAATCTTGAGAAATCAATATAGACTTTTTTTTTGGACACATTCTTGCATACAAACACACATCCAACACACACACACACACACACAGAGAGAGAGAGAGAGAGAGAGAGAGAGAGAGAAAGAGAGAGAGAGGGAGGAGGGAATGACTTCTCCAAAAAATTAGGAAATCCACAAACAAGGTTTTTCAATAAATAGCCGTTAAACAAAACAAATTAATATTACACTCTCTACGAATATCAAACTCGGAAATTTCAAGCACAATTTTTGATCCTCTTCTTTTTAACCTTACAAAGCCGGAGAAAATATATCACCAAAATAAAAGATAAACCATGGAAAGAGGCTGCATATTCTGTAATGAGAAACTGGAATTACATGACTGAAAAAAAACTGAAGAAAAACAAAAACAAAGAAACAAAGGCAGCTCCTCCTTCGGTGCGAGAGACCGAAGACTCTCAGGTCCGATCATAACAACCTCCACTGCGAGAGAGACAGAAAGAGTTAGTAGCGTAGGTCACGTGGATCCATTGTTGATTTTCCAAACAGGGAAAGCAGAAAGTCCACATTGTGTATAAACTCTGACATCCACTCTCTCTGTCTCACACACACACTCCCCTTTTAAATCCCCAAAAATCGTATGTACATCATCTCCAGTATTTGTTGGAATGGACTGATAGAAACCGTGTGGTGAACTTAAGTGAAGAAAAGGATTTAAGGACCCCACTGAAAAGGCATAGGCTATATATAAACAGCAATCTGCACAAAGATTCAGTGATTTCTATATCGTGATAACAGTCAAGAGGACATAAAGTATATCCTTAAAGGTAGGTGCGGTCACCGAGTTGTTTAGGTAAGTAAAGATCAGATCAAAAATGTAAACCACGGGTTCAGGGCTTTGATAGGAGTCAGTTGTCATTAAAGTGCAAGTCTGTGGCAGTAGGACTCTTCGTCGACAGTGTGCCATCGGGCTGCCCGCTCCTCTGACACACACGGAGCTTTGCAATAGATTTAGACTCTCCCTTCACTCGCAGAGAGACACTTTCCCCAGAAACATTACAGCCGAGGTGGAACCAAGACACCACCCTCAACCCCCTCCCCACCCCCCACCCTCCTGGCTTTTTCCCTACACTGTCAGTGATCCTTGGTTTCCATGGTGATTGTGATGGCAAACATACAAAGTTGCAGTCTAGCATTAGCCGTGTCCTTGGCAGCGTCCTCGTTGATTCCTGTTGTGACAGAGTAGAAAACTACCGGACTCTGGCCTGAACCCTCAAGAAAAAAGAAACACAAAAACACTGCATCAGAAGTAAAGGAGGTAAGCAGAAAAAGCCTCGCACTCGAGCCATCTCTTCTTCTTCTTCTTCCACTATGGCAGTCAAGGTTGAGAATAGCGTGTGTGTATGTGTGTGCATTTGAGCGTGTTACTCGTAATGGTTTTAGATCATTGTCGCGCGTCACCCTACAGCGTTTCCGTTCAGAGGAAGGCCCGCCCCACGCTGGGACGAATGGGTAAAGAGAGCAGACGATTCTGCTCGAGAGATCGCAAGAGATCTTCAGAGATTGGTCGCTAACGGGGAAGCCTGGCGGATTTCTAGGAGATCCAGGCGAAGTCCCTCTCGCTCCCGTTCTGCTGCTCCCCCTCCTGTGCCGAGGAGTCGCTCTCCTCCTTCTCATTGTCCAGTGCTCCGTGTGCCTCGGCGGCCATCCCCGAGTCCTTCCACTTCCCTCCTTCCTCCTCCCCTTCTCCCATCATCTCTCCGTCCCCTTCCACCATCATCTCCTCCTCCCCCTCCCCGTCGCCGTCGCACTCCGCCTGGTCGTCGTGGAAACGGTCGCCGGGATACAGCTCCTCCTCCGGAGAGATGTCTCCTCCCACCTCCCCGTTGTGGTCCAGCAGCGCCGCCATGCCCCGGCCAGAGCAGTCGGCGCAGACGCCGTGACGCCGAGAGCCGTGTTTAATTCCGACGCTGGCTGCCGACATGAAGACTCGGCTGCACACTTTGCACACGTACTTCTTGTCTTTGCTGTGGACCTGTTGGACGGAAACACATCATTTCAACGTTTTTTATTTGGTATATGGTGTGGTCATACTTGCCAACCCTCCCAATTTTCACGGGAGACTCCCGTTTTTCATTGCCCTCTCACGGTTTCCTCACGGGGTCACAATTCTCCCGCATTTCTCCCGATTTATGGCAAATGTTCGCACTCTTTTTCCTTTCCGTTATCTTAAACTGTTTCTGGAACTGAGCAATGTGTATAATCCCGACAGTTTCCTACCGGACGATAATAGAGCTAAACCAACTGTCGTTTCTCGGAGAGAGCAGTCTATGCTCGCGACACAGTTTGAGCTCATGTTTTCGGGCGCTGCAGCGAAAAGTCATCGTGGCGCGGCGCAAGCCATTGGAAATAACGTGTTTCAGAGCGCAGCGGTGCCGTCGTCACGTTGTGTCCGAAAGGACCTTCACACGCCAAGTTCACATCAGAGGAGCGAATTATTCTGTTTTCTTTCCTGGGAGTTAAAGGTAAAATCAACATAAAAATGCTGTTGCGGTATACATATTATTTTTTTTTCATTTTCACTCTTTTAAAGTCAACAGAATGAAGGAAACAAAGTATCTGAAACTCTGACCCCCAGACCCCCCAGCTTTGGTTTTGAAATCCTCCCTTTTTTTAAGGTCTCAAGGTTGGCGAGTATGGGTGTGATTTACCGCCCCCTACTGGTGATCGCATAGCTGCACTCACCAGCGTGTGCCTCTTCATGTGCTCCCTCCTGGTGAACTTCTTGCCGCAGATTTCACAGGGGTAGGGCCTCTCGCCGGTGTGAGAGCGCATGTGCCTCTTTAGGATACACTGGTGCATAGCAGAGAAACTGCAGTAGGGGCACTTGAACTTTTTACGGATCACCGTGAAGTCGTTCACTGCGGGGACAGAAGAAGAAAAACAGAAGAAAGAGAAATATTAGCGTTGAATGAAGCTCTTCCTTTGAATAAACCGAGACGTCACTTTTCAGTTATTGCATTTAATTAGCGGCATGGTCTAGAAATGTACCATCAATTCCCATGGCCACCCCGATCCCAGTCAAAGCTACAGTTGCCCTGGCAACAGCTCTTCCTCCATACTAAAGCAATAAAGGCAAAGAGATACTATAAACACGACACACAACAGTCAGTCTGCCTTAGTTGCTCTAGAGGGTCTCTGCTACGGACAGCAAAACACAGACGGAAAGTCAAACACAGACGACAAGAAGGGCTGGGAAATAAAATCACACACACACACACACACAAAGGAAGGCTTCAACAAAGAAATTAAAATAAAACTAATGTTAATACCGTGTCCCAATCTTGTGTAGAGGTCTGGTGAGCCAATTATCTCAAGGTCTAGACTTAAATGGTAGTTAAGCCAGGTGAAGAGCATCCAAGTAAACAGTGTGAGTGTGAGTGTGCGTGTGCGTGTGCGTGTGCGTGTGCGTGTTTGTGTGTGTGTGTGTGTGAGAAACTTTACAGTCAAGGATCAGGACTGGATTTATGAGTACACAAGCACAACACTACTACTGTACATAAAGGAGGGGGGTCAAACACACAGCTGAGGGTTCGAAGCTTTGAAGTGATATAATATAATTACCTCCGTCTGCAAACCGACTTCTGCTCTGATTAAGCACTCGACAGCACAAAAACATGCAAGTACACATCAACTGCACAACACATTTGAGATTTTTTAGAGCGGAGAGTTAAAATGCAAAGACAAGGAAAGGAATATTTGTGGTCGTGTGAATGATGCGCAAGACAGAAAAGATAAAAAGTACAAAGAGGTTTGAACATTTTCCATCACAGTTTAATTACAGCGTACAAACTACAAGCAGAATCTCATTCTGTTTAGAAAAGTACATATCTGTGTACAGTACATGGGTTGTTTTGTTCGAGGAGAAAATTATATAATCTAGAATGAAATATACATATAACACATATTCAAAAAAAAAAAAAAAATCCACACAACAGCCGTGCAGTATTTGCCATTTCTCCAGACTAGTTCCTGACTTCTCTGAGTCGGTTTCAGCTGCTGGCGAGGACACTAGGTGCTACCTGAGAGATGGGATTTTGTATTGGAAAAGATTTGGCATTTGGGAGTTCCCTGTGTGTATGTACACACACAACAAATATTCCCAGTAGACACCAGTTCTGCTTTTACTGAGCACATAGAAACTACAGTTCTATGTGTTGGAGTGACCGTGGGACATTAGAGGGAAACCCAGTCTTCCCTTTGGGTGTAGTACTCACAGTATGGGTGTACACACAATAAACCTTTCTCCTGTATCAGGAAAATATCTTGGTTTATAGTCGCAGGCCTGCTGTAAACTCAAAAGGAGAATATTTTGGCAGAAATTGGTGTGAATTTACATTAGCAGTGATTCTGAAGCCAGTGCTCATGCAGCTCTGCAACACCCTCCGCCATCTCCCTTATTCCTGTCCTGCATTTTCCCCAGATAACATTATCTGTCTGCAGCCGTGACATCACTAAGCTCATCTGGTTTAAGGGTCATCTGCCCCTTCGGTCCACACTTCCTCTTCAGATGAAGAGGTCAGGGGTTAAGAAGGGCCGGAGCCGTGAAGGACCAATTACTGTCCAGCTCCAGCCACCAGAAGACTTACAGATCTGGGACAGAGGAGATGGACACAGAGAGAGAGAAAATGACACCACCCAACCCCCCATCCGAGCTGCTACTGGTGTATTGTTTTGGCTGGCTTTGTCTCGTTCGGCACATCCCCTCCATCTGCACTGATCTGACAGCGCTGACTGAAGGTAATCATGTCAGAGTGATGACTGAGGACGAGCTCCTACGTGTCCAGCGGGGATGGCGATACAGTTACTCTTCTTCTTTGAGTTTCAGTTTAAAGAAACACAACATTTAAAAAAAAAAAAAAATGTAAGTTTTATTCTATTTTTTAATATCTGTTTAGGTGCACTACCATCGGCGACAGATATAATCCGATTTGATTCTGCTCTCTATTGCTGCAATTCCACAAAGTTGCTGCAGGTGGTGTGGTTGTGTGGGCTGTGAGATCACAGTGAAGCCTGAGTGTCTTTGTGCCCATAATGCAGGGGTGGACACAAAGATAAAGATCTCTCTGCCTAAAAAGGAGTGAAGAGTTTAGTCAGACTGGTGACTGGCGACGGAGAGCCAGACGAGTGGTTTAGGTTGGGGGGAGGTGGGGGGGAAGTGGAAAGACGCCACACTGTCTCTCCATCTGGCACCGCCACAGAAAGTTATTCACCTGTTAATGAGTCCAATCAGTGCAAACTATTCACAAAGATAACTTTAAAAAACTACTTATAATTTCAGAGCAGCTTTGCATAGCAAGTGTGCATTGTTGACATGTAAGCTGTCAATTCATGTTAAAAAATAATATATTTAACAAGTTGTAAAAAAAGAAAAGAAGAGAATAGTCCCTAGGTGTTTATAATCATGTCAATAGATTTTATATGATTTTAAGGAAGAGGAAGAAGTTCTTCCCTTCTCAGTGCAGTGACGCCACAGAGCGTTTTTGGCATGAACGTACAACACTGAGTGAGGACACGCTGCTAACCGATGGGTACGAATGCGTGCCTCAATTTTCCACGTTGATACTGAGATTATGTTGGTCGACTTTCATCTCCTGAGAGAGCCTCCACAGTGAATCCATAACCCCACCCTGAGACATTTCCATCCCAGTGCCGCCTCCCAGCACGGCTCCTGGCACCGACCCCACCTGGCAGCACACTTTCACATGTGTCGCCAGGTTCTTCTGGGTGCTAAAAGCCTTGGCACAGGCGGGGCAGATGTGCCCTCGCTCCTTGGAGTGCACCGAGGACAGGTGCCTGTGCAGGTCCGTGCGGTCCCGGAAGTGTTTCAGACAGTACACGCACTGCATCAGCTTCTTCTTGAAGTGGATGGTCTTCTCGTGGCGGTCGGCGTTGGACTTGAGGGTGAAGCTGGCGGGGCACTGGGAGCAGAGGTAGCGCGCCGGCGTTGGCTCGGCCGCCGCGGGGCGGTAGAGAGACTGGTGGAAGTGGAGAGGCTGGTGGGATTGTGACTGGTGACGGGGCTGGGCGGGTTGGTGGTGGTGGTGGGGACCCCGCATGCTGGGCCAGTCCAGGGACAAGGCCATCAGAGACAGGGTGTGGCGGTACTCGTGTTCCCTGAGATGCTCCAGGCTGCTGAACAGCCGTTTGCACAGGGAGCAGGCGAACCCCTGCGAGGGCCAGGCACCGGGCTCTGGCAGGACTCTCGTCCCCGACCCAGCCTCTTCGCCCGGCACCACCGGCCCTTTAGTCCCTCTGCCAGCCTCGGACACTGACGCAGGCACAGTCGAGCCACCAGCACAGCTCTCATCGCCCATCTGATCCCTCTCGACAGGGGACTGGCCACCTTCCAAGGCTGAGACGGCGAGAAGAGAGCGAGAGCAAAAAGTGAGAGAAATAGATAAAAAAGGTACAAACTCGAGTCTTTTAAGTGACATACTTCAAGTTTAAAGCCTGAACCATACCTGTGCCGTATTCTCTCCTGTCTTCTTTGTCTTTCACACCCTCCTGTAAGCACAAAACACCCCGTTATGACGACACACACACATTTATAAAGGCTGTATGGATTGTTGTCTGGGCATGCAGGAGGCAGGCAGGTGAAGACGACCTTTTTTTTCCCACACACGAGAAACAAAGATATGAAAAAAGAACATGTAGAGAGATTAGAATGATTTAAAGACACAAATAAATTGTTAGAGATTAGCAAGCAAACAGAAAAAAGTAAATAGCTGACAGTTCCTGGATGCTAGAGACGTCCTGTGAGACGCAGAATGAGCAGTTAGGTTGATCTACAGTATTAATAATATTATCTGCCTGATACAGCAAGGTGCACCTCTCCCCTCTCTTTTCTCTCATCTACATCCCATCTAAACTCTATCCTTCCTCTATCTACTCCTGCCATTCCTTCACCCCCCCCCCCCCCCCCCTACACTTCTCCTCCTCCTCCTCCTCCTCTCTAAGAACAGAACACCATGCACTGGGCAAACAGATGGCTTGTCCGCAGAGATAGGGAGGCTTGTTGGGAGGCAGGTCCACTGAAATCAAATGCTGCTCCTAAAACGCTCACCACACACACACACACACACAGACTGGCACGAAACTCACATCCACACATGCTCATACCGCCACGCTCACACACACGCCCACACGCTCATTCACACACACACACACACACACCAAACAGAACAAACAATTTCCTGGGCTTGCGAGAGCAAACCTCTCATTGTCTACTTGTATTGATTCTACTCAGTCCCATCTCACTACCTTGCCCGTTATCTGCCATCTCTGAGAACGCGCTGCCATTGTGACCAGATGTGTCATCTCTAATGTAACCGCTGTAAACTACGTTACCGCTAATGCTGAGCAAAGACTCCCGGGCTTGAAGGTGAATTCGGGTCTGGCTATATTAAAAAAAGAAAAGATGATATGAAAAAGGGAGACAGGAGTGAAGAATCTGAAAGGAGGAGAAAGCAAACAAAGCATACAGAAGAGGAAGACAAACAAAAGAAAAACAGTGTAGCAGGAAATATGCCAGATTCCACACAGAGAGATACGGAGAGGGGTTGAGCGGAGGCTTTCCAGTGATGAAAAATAACCCCATTAACCCCCTCATAAAGACCCCACCCTCCCACTACGTCACCGGTCACCTTCTATCCTCCGTCGCCTCAACCCCCCTCCGTGTGTTTACAGAAACAGGGTGAAGCTGCCCCCCCTGGATGCTTATCTCCTCTCACTCTTAGAAACTTTTTTATCTGACTGGAGGAGCGCTACCCAGAGAGCAGCCTCTGCCCTGGAGCTGAGCCAGGCTCTGTGTGCTTACCTCAGGCGAGGTGGAGGGCTCCGGGCCCTCGGGGGCCTCTTCCACTTCCATGTCCGACCCTTCTGAGCGCAGCGGGGGTGCCCCGGCCCGCAGACCGGGGGCCTCCAGGGGCCGAGGCTCAGAGGGGTGCAGTGGCGTGGGTGGAGTGGGAGGGTAGTATGTTGATGATGATGGCGGTAGTGGTGGTGGTGGTGGTGGTGATGGTTGAGAAGGAAGAAGAGGAAGAGGAAGAGGAGGAGGAGAGGAACCAGCCCCCTGTTTGTTATGAATAGTGGCCCCCGTGGCCCCTGGCCGGAGCGTGCTGCAGTAGTTGTTGGAGCGGAGCCCTGAGGAGCACAGGAAACGAGTCTCACCCACCCACTCACGTACAACTGCAACTCTGCTAGCAGCTGGCCACCAGAACACAACGGGAGAGAGTGGGCAGGGGGGCACACAGAGGCTGCCAGTGCTGCACTATCAAACACTACGGAGAGGGGGAGGAAGAAAAACTCTGAAGTTTCACTTTCCACCAGCCGAGGGGAAAGGGCTAGGGCTTCTTCTCTTCTCTCTTTCTCTCTCGGCTTCTTTCGCTCCTCTGCTCTCCTTCTCCTTCCACCCACATGCGTGCGCAGAAGGATGGCAGCGTGTGTGTGTGTGTGTGTGTGTGTGTGTGTGTGTGTGTGTGTGTGTGTGTGTGTGTGTGTGTGTGTGTGTGTGTGTGTGTGTGTGTGTGTGTGTGTGTGTTTTGTGTGAGAGAGTAAAATGCATATAAGGAGAGGGCTCGAGGATCCTCTGTAGCGTGGAGGGAGATTGTTTTGGAGAGGAGCCATCTTGCAGCTCAAGTGAAGACTTTTTGTACACGCAGGGTAAAGGACGACTACATCGACCATGTAAGATGTTTACCGGCAACAAGTTGAGGCACGCTGGATGAAGAATTTCAAATTTCTCACAGAGCCTTTAGCTCTCTATAACTATTCACACAGAAGCCTTTTTTTTTCTGCTACATTAATATTACCATTAGCTGCTACATCTCTTTTTATCGTAGCGAATCAAAGTGTTACAGGTTATTCTGGATATGTGTGTGTGCGTATGCGGGTATGTGCGAGTGTGGGCAGCGTTTTTGGGGAATGTCTCCAGAGTTATGCAGTGGGTTAGCCATTCATTGCCCTCCTCTGCACAACGGACAGAATCACACAACCATGAGGCTCGACCGTGGACGGATTCCTGGAATGTTAAACTACCGCGCCCGACACTCCCCACTCCCACTTACTGAGAACACACACACAAATGCTTTAACTCCCCTTCTCCTCTTCCCTACCCCCGGCAGCGACGGGAGGAACAACATTAAGAGGGGAGGCAGAGAGTAAAGGAGATGAGCTGCAGGTGTGAGGGAGCAGCTCATTAACAAATGGACACTGCTCAGGAAATCATGGAAGAACTACGTCGACAGTCTCGGTTCAAGCTTCTTGAAGAATTCCATCATCCGACTGTCATTTCTTTTTTTTTTTTTGCAATCCTGTCTCACTTGAGTTTAATATTGCAGTCGTGTCTGGCAAGATGTAAAGAATACAAATAACAGCAGGCTGACTCACTGCACAGCAACACGAGTAAAAGAAGAAGAAAAAAAGCACATTAATGTACTTACTTAAACACATTTAGAGGAACTAAAACACAACCTGTGTCCTCTCCTGCACCTGCAATCAGAGCGGGGTCAGGACCTATCAGGTTTGTTTAGGCTTTAGGGAGGCAATTACTGTAAGCTGGCTGACCAATTCCCAATAGCTAATCAACTAAAACTTGGTAAGTCTGTTAGGAGGAGTTCACCACGACAAAAACGCTTAATGACGCACCCTCTGGACAGTTTTACTCTCCTTTTATTGTTTTAATGATGAAGGAAAGAAACCTGGATTTGCATGTAAAGTTTAGTGGATTAGGTGACCTTTAATGGAAAATCTCTCTATCTACCTTTACATTTACCGTTCTTCCTTTCCTCTTGCGTTTCAAAAAGGGAGGCCGAGGGCATGGTGTTGCAGCATAGGATCCAAACTTTAAATCTGAAAAGTCTCTTGCACCAGATTTGTGTCACAATCATAAATTAAAAAAAACCTCCGGAGAGTAGCTGTGGAGCCACTGGGAGCTAACTGTATGGAGTGAGTCAATGTTCAAAAGTAGATGTGAAGTGACGAGAGCAGGCGGCGGAGAGAAAAGTTCAATAATGTCAGTATGATCCCTGTAGTTAATTGGATGTTCTTTAGAGCCGGTGCGCGGCGGCAGCGTGGATAGGTGCGCGGGGACGGTCCGGCAAAATCCATTGTCTGGCATTGATTGTCTGACGCACAAAAAGGGGGTAGCGGGGCCAAATCCCAATGATCTTAATTGGATTCAGGACGCTGATTGACATACAGACTGTGCCACTGGAGTTTGGCATTCCACATGCTGGGAGGGTGCGGTGCGTGACCCATGCAAAGGATGGCAAAGAGAGGGGCCGTCGCAGGCCCCGTCAACAAGGTCGGATCGGTTTGAATTGTATTCAGCGGTTAAATTGTACGACATTGATTCTCCGATTTTGGATGTATGGATCTTTAGGGGGAAGCCATGTTTTATTAAACAAGAAGAGAGAATGAGAGAAACAGGAAGAGGGAGGTGGGGAGGGGGAGACAGAAGCTCTGTGTCAAGGCCTTTTGCTGATATCCAGTGGTCTCTCTTGAATTGGGCCAGGTGACCTTGCTCTACCTCCTCTCTGCCTAGATCAATACTTTCCCAGGATTTGAAACCGACGCACTTTGATGCTCCACAGCCATAGTAAAAGAAGGGGGGGAAAGAGACGGGAGTGAGACAAATAGGGAGGAACTGCAGGAGCCGGCCAGAAGGGGAGGGAGCGAGGGAGAGTGTGAGGGATGAGTGTTAAGGAGGGGTGAAGGAGAAATGGATGGATGGATGGCGTGAGGGGGAGTACAGGAGGGAAAAAAAAGGACAGGAAGGATGTTAAGCAGGGGTGAAGGAGAAGCAGGGAGGAGAGGGGACAGAGGGCTGAATGGAGGGAGGGAGTAGCGATCTGTCAAAGCAGGCAGACTTATCCTCCGCCCAGTAATCTGAGGTACAGTGTTTGTTTATTTTCTGTCCTCATTTAGACACAGGGACAGACCCGGGGAGGGAGGGGAGGCTGTTGGCCATCTCGACGAGCCCATTTCCCCAACCCCTATTGTGTAGTGAATTCAAAATAGGGTCTGGCTAACCGAAAAACCTCCCTGAGGTTTCTTTGGTGAACAACTGAAATGCAGCCATAAGACATGTTATTCTTCCATGCAGGGTAGCAAATGATTAACATTCTCTGAATTCTCCTATTGATATAGTAAAGGCTGAGTGTAGCTGTAAAGTGTGTCTTCTTCTTCTTCTTCTCTCCTCTGGAGCTCGTGAGGCTGTCTATCTGTGCTGTGACAGCATCTGATTCTCCTCTTTAAGCCAACAGAAACATCTCAATCCCACACACTTAACACTTGCACAAAAGGGGGTGATGTGATGTGACGTGCGCGCGTGTTGCGAGCGCGTATGTGCGCAACTGCAAACCTGTGTGTGTGTTTCGGTCTATTCAGTCTTGGCCCCCGTCTTTTATTTTGTATAGGTGAGTGGGGCTCAACTCAAAAGGCATCACTCGGCTCGGAGTTGTACCCTTCCTTTGCTTTTCTTCCGCTCACAAAGACAGGCACAACTCGGGACAAAAGATCCAATTACTAGCCAGTAAAAGCAAAGAGACACAAACACACTAGTTGCACGCGCACACACAAATGTGCCCACGCGGACATGGACTCAAGCAAATATTCGCCGGCACACACACGGATACACACATGTAGACGCTGACAGTTTCTCACTGAAGGAAAAGAAACCGTACCGAACGAAGGAAATAATCTTTTGTTAACGTGGACAAGTTAAGCGCAAATAAGGACGATTATTAATCTAATATTGATGTGGTTAGAAAATGGTTTATTCCAAAGTAAATGGAGGCTTTGAGTGGAAGATCTTGGCTGAGATGTTGCTACGTATGTGGTATTCAGACATTCAAAGACAAGAGGAAGGTTATTATAAACAAACTATTTGCATATGGTATCATGCATAATCACAAAAAAAAACACGAATAACGGTTCAATTTCTATGGTTTTGTTATAATCCATTTTATCTGACATAACATATTTTTATGGATACGATTTTAAGAAAATGCTCCTTATTTTGAAGGTGCTTTTGACAGGATGTAAAAGGTTTGTGCCGTAGTTGATCAGAGCAAATCGCTTCATCGTTTTTGCTGCTGAATATATAGTCAGTAATATCTGAACAGTTGCTGTTGTGTTACGTTGCTGCCGTGAAATATACAGCCGTAGACCCACTGATACGCACAAAGAAACTGTCACATAAAACCAAACAAATTTTTCTCACGAAAGCGAGAGCGATCCCAGCAAAATGTTCTCTCGCTGAGTCACCGCTGACTAGTCATCACCGGCGTTGCCACACAAACTCTTTACACACTCGAGTGGCACCGCACACACGCACGCACACACACACACACACACACACACACACACACACACACACACACACACACACACACACACACACACACACACACACACAGTTATCCAAAGACTGATGAGGGAAAATACTCTGTAGCAGAGGAAGTGGACACTCATGTCAAAAGCCTGTATGTTTTATGTCTCACAGGTGACCACATGAGCAGGTACTCCAAAATACACCAGTAGATTCGAAGCAGTTTGTGTAAGTTATAATGAGGTGTGTGTGTGTGTGTGTGTGTGTGTGTGTGTGTGTGTGTGTGTGTGTGTGTGTGTGTGTGTGTGTGTGTGTGTGTGTGTGTGTGTAACAATGGGTGTGAGCACAGTGTTAGTAAATAGTGACTTACAAGACAGGGAGTGTGCTCCTTTGGGCAGGTACTCGAACAGCAAGGGGTTATCATCTCCCATCATCTCAGCCCGCAGAGACAGCAGGCTGTTCTTACTCATCAGCGCCGCCTTCAGATTGGCCACGGACGAGATGGTCCCGCCCCCGCCCCGTCCCCCGACCTCCTCCGACTCGTGGGGACCCAGGTAGCTGGGCTCCGCGGCGAGGGGTTCTTCCTGTTTGAGGAAGAAGTCGAGGCGTTCGCCGCGGCTGTCTGAGCTGTTGGGTTCGGTCACGTCTGCCCCTGGAAAAAAAAGAGATGACGTAAACGTGAGGCTCCCCACGAACTAAAGCAGGGAAATTCAAGTAGGTGGCGAGGGACAAACATTTCACACAGCATTGTTTTAACCTAATTAGAGGGATTACACGGCTCTCTATAGGATGCCACTCTTGGATTTGTGAAACCCTTTCAAAGGGGATAAAAAAACTCTTAACATTGTACTTGAATAGTTGTCACTTCTTTTTCAATTTAAGGGTTTCGCCCGTCAGTGATAACAGCATATTAAACCAATTCTTTCAAACCTCTGAGCCGAGTCATCGTTTACACCCAGTGTTTTTCGGTAGCAACGCGTCACCGCTCTGAATCATCTCTCTCTCCTCGACTCCCTAACATACCTCATCATCACCAGTCAACAAAAATACAGGGAGATCATAAAGAGAGAGAAGTGGTAGTGCTGTGTGTGCGCTGTGTCTGTGTGTGTGTGTTTAGCCGTCAGTGTCGTTGAAAGCAGAGTGTGTGGAGAAGCTGTCAGCAGTAGACATGTCGCTGGAGGTTCCACTGTAAGATCTACAAGACTGTCAGACCACACTGCTGACGACAGCTCCGCTCAACATACACACACACACACACAAATATGGACACACTTTCATTGCCTCCTAATTGACATTTAACTGATGACAGGTTGCTTTCTCCAACAAAGACTTAGACAAAAATACACCGCGCACATCACAGGCTCGGAGACTTTGAAAGAACGGCTTGTCTACACCTAAAACAAACACAACTTTTGAGCGCTAATGCAGATTTGAGAGTGTAATTATGTGCGATTGTTCTGGACAGAAACCTTTCTGACATCCTAATATATACCGCTCCACAAAGCCCCGTGCAGTGACAGCAACAAAAAAAAAAATCACACTTAAAGCTAATGGGGAGTAAACAAAAGTGGAGACAGAAACAGGGGTGATGCGGGGGCACGGAGAGCAGAAACGAACGGAGAAGCGAAGGAGACAGAAAGAGTGGAAAAATAAAAAATAGGAGTGAGAGAACAGAATAGCCCTATTGTCCATTTTAACTAGAGTCAGGTAGCGCTAAGTGTTTCCTGTGCAGCCCGGAGCTCGTCTGCTGCAGGGGGAGTCAAGGTGACAGAGACAGTAGTTTGCCTCCACGTCTGGAATACCGATGGGTATACAGCCTCTTCACAGCCTACTGGGTCAATGTTGACCACTCTGTCTCTCTCACACACACACACACACACACACACACGCACACACACGGTGTCAGTCATTTTTCATGCTCAGTATAGATAAATGATCACAGATCAGATGGATGGATACACACTCTGTATGCACGGCTGCACATACGCGCGTAGATCTGAAAGGTGTAGAGATACGCGTGAGATATTGAGGACGATGGGGGGGGAAGGAGATGGGGCGCGACAGATAAGAGTGACACACATACGAAGTAATCAGCGGCCATCAAACTACTCAGAGGAAGATATAAAAAGAGGAGATAAAGTAGGAGGAATGAAGGCAGAAGAGAGGAGGCATGCACGGATAGAGAAAGAGAGAGAGGAAGGGAGAAAAAAAAAAGGCAGGGGAGTGTAAAAGCGGGGGTGTCGAGCTGTGGAGGAAGCACAGAAGAGACACACAAACACGCATCCACGCACACCCCCGCCCCACACACACACACACACACACACACAGAAAGTTAATTAAGGAGGGGGTGTAGGGGTTGGCGCAAGGGGCACGAGGTGCAGGAATTCATTAGAGCTCTGCCCCCTCCTTCAGTGGGCAGCCCAGCAGCCACAAGAGTCAATCAATAACATAGATCTGCTGTGGGCCAACAACAAACACACACACACACACACACACACACTTCCACACACTTCCACACACACACACGTATGTGGAGAAAGGAGAGGCAGACAAATGGAAGGAGAGGAAGCGAGGGAGAGGGAGAGAGAAAAGAGGGTCACCTCTGACCCCCATCTCCCTCCACTCATCTGTTCATTGGACGAGCGAATGACCCCTGACCACTTTTCCCAGCATCCCCTGGACACGTGCATGTACAGATGGAACATGTCCGCCCCCCTCGCAGTCATACAGTAACAATGCTTCAGTCACACACACGCTGTAGTTCAAATGGCAGAGTTATGGAAAGGCGATGGCTGATTTCCTCGCAGTCAAAATTGCGAAAAATGTGTGAAATTAACATCTGTGCTTTACACGTTATAGCGGAGAACTCTCACTGTCCTGCTGCCACACACTCTGCCGTGCAACATACAAGTATCCTGCTTTCTGAGGATTTATCCGCATTTCTGAGACCAAGCGTGAGATATTAGAAATTAGTATTCGGCTGACCACAAACAGGCTTCTGCGCCACATAATCGGAATATACCACGTAATCCTCCTTCACTTATGTAAGCTCTATCGGGCCCTGCGTAGATGGTGTGTTACTTAAACCTCATCCTGTTCCGACAGATAAAATCATTTACCACACCAGAAACAGTCGCACCTAATCCCATGCACGCAGCTTATGGATTTCATCATACGTGTGCCGGGTTTCTCCGAGGATTTGCAGACACACATATTGTGGCGTCTTTTCAGAGGCAATAGGTTTATCTGGAGTTTCAGAGACACTGTGGTTACATCATCCCTTTGTGCACACATATGCTGAGTGTTAACGTACTGCTTGTCATGAGACAACCTATGAATTTCAATGGCAGGGGATATGGCTTTGAACTGCATGGTCAGATACAAAAAAACAATAGCATCTTTTTTTTTTTGTCTCCCCCTCCTTTCTTCTGCCTTTACAGTGCGGCGGTCTCCGTACAGTGAAGGGAATTTTCATTTTCCCCTTCATAAAAGAGTCCGAATAATTTAGATTTCTGCTTTCTGAAGAGATCCTCCGTTTAATTTGGTTGCCATGGTAGCCGGGCACCCTTGGCTTCAACATTTATGCTAAATAAAACCCCCTTTTAAAAGGAGAGACAAATATGTGGAAATGGTGGTTCTCTTTGTTCATGTGTGTGTGTGTGTGTGTGTGTGTGTGTGTGTATGTGTGTGTGTGTGTGTGTGTGTGTGTGTGTGTGTGTGTGTGTGTGTGTGTGTGTGTGTGTGTGTGTGCGCGCACGCACGCGTGAGCGATGCTGCAAGCTATGTGGGGGCTTGAGTGGGAAAAAGCAAAGGCGGAATAAGACTTGGAAGCCTTGGAATAAAAGATGTGTGTTGAACTATACTTCAAATGTGTTGTGAGGGATACTGCATTTATCATCCATTGAGAGAGTTACGGCTAATGGATAGAAGATACTGTTTTATGGTGCTGTGGTTGGAGGCTGCACTGTATATCTGAGTTAAGTGTGTGTGTGCGTGTGTGTGTGTGTGTGTGTGTGTGTGTGTGTGTGTGTGTGTGTGTGTGTGTGTTTCACAAGGGGAGTTGTATTATTAGAGAGCACGCTTTGACGCAGTAAAGAGGAGGAAAGAGAAGGCCTGAAAAGGGAGGGATGGGTCAGCTGACCTGGTTTGACCCCTGATCTTCTGTCCTGATTGCGTTCAAGGAGTGTGTGTCCATGTGTGTGTGTGTGTCTCAACAAACACCTCCTTCCACTCTAAACGAACGCTGTTGTGTGAGGGAGTTTCCATTTTCCAAAAAAATGCAGGTTTTTGATAGATAAATGGATGTAAATGACCGCTACACACACTCACAGCATGACCTGGCTGCTGATGGACACACTCCTTTAACACCTCCAGTCTCACGTACACACACACACACACACACACACACACACACACACACCACGCCTTCAAATCAACAGAGACAGTAGCCAAACACAATGGAGAGAAAAGTCCAGGGTGGTTAAGCAACGAGTTACTGAGGCTTGTCGACCACAAGAGAGCTGTCAGAGAAGAAAGTAGGGCTTGTGTGCATGTTTGAGTATGGGAGTGCAAACAAAAGAGAAAGACTCTCTCACTGTGTGTTTTTGTGTGTGTAGGCTATATGTGTGTGTGTGACACAGAAAGAAGCCTTGCCCCAAGTCGGCCTGGTTAATGGCTCGGCCGGCCCGAGGTTGAAAAGGACAAGGCATTACGAGAGCCGTGTTGTCACAAGACTTTGCTGCTCGCCGTATTGTCTACGCGACGTTACAGCGACCAAATGGGAAAGTCTTTTTTTCACGTCTCCGTACACTGGACATGCGATTAGTGCGTGTTTGTCCTCGAGTGGACAAAGAGGGGAGGGAAGGTGGAACTTGCTTCCTCAGCATGCCAGAGTTTGAGAGGGTAAAAAAGTAATTTCAGCAGAGAAGGGGGAGTGAGGCACTAAAACAGCTCAAGAATTCAGAGGCAATTTAAAAAGCAGTGTGGGAGAGGGGAATGAAAAAAATGCTGGGTTAAAAAGGAGGGAGGATGGAAAGTAAAAGAGGTTGTTATTCTCTCTCTCTCACTCACTTGCTCTCCCTCTCTGTTGTTTTTAGGGACTAGCCGGGCCACAACCTCCAGGAGAGATAGGGAAGGGTGGGTGGGTGGGTGGTGGTGGTGGTGGTGGGGTGTGTGGATAGGGAGGGCAAGCATAAATCAAGCAGAGCCTGAAGGCTTTAGAGGGAGGGAGGGACAGAGGGAAGAGAGTGGTAAAAGACAGGGAGGAGAGAGAGCGAGATGATGGTGCTGGTGGTGATGGTGGTACTGCTGGGGGCTCGGAGTAAAAGAGAGAGTGTGGGTGGAGGGGAGGAGAGGAGAGGAGCACAGCGATTGCAAGAGCGGTGGGGTGAGAGGTGGACGGTGGGGTGATGGAGTGTGGGTGGGTGGGTGAGTGAAGGGGGAGTGAGGAGAGGTGAGGGGGAGGTTACAGAGGCTGTGGGAGGGAGGGTGGGGGTGAGCAAGTGAGTGTGTGTGTGAGAGAACGTCTACAGTAAAGCAAGCTAAATTTGAAAATGCATGTTTTTCTCGACGTTTTGGCCGCGCCACGCCAGCGTTTTCGACACCCAAAAACGAAGCTTAAAGCAGGAGTGCGGGACTTCTACATATAACTAAACGTCCGCTACATTCTCGCTAAACAAGTTCACATAGTGCCGATTAAGCCTATTGCCGCCAGGGAAAGCTCTCTGTATTTCGCAATGTGCCGTCTGGTGTCTGTGGCGACTTTCCGCGCAGGTGCACGTATGCCTGCAGTATTGCCGAGGTAGTCGGTGTTACAGGTGTTACACGGTGGTCGGGCATACACCAATTACATTACGTACCCCCATTTAGTTCATTTTTGCATTTCAGCGCCGTGTTATCAGTACATAACACGGCGACGGACGCTACAAACTGAAAGTGAAAGTGTCTGCTCCGTACGGAGTCTCAGCACAGATCATCAGGAGTCAGATTTCACACACGGGACGAGAGAGATTTGACTGACAAGACGATGGCGGAGGATTTGGTGTCAAAGCGAAAAGCAAAAGCGCCTATTTGTCAATATTTCAGATTTAAACCCGTGCTATAAGGGAACCATAAGGTTAATGAGGCCATCGCATTGGGGAGGACGGAGCGGTCACAGCCCCGCAGCGAAAACTCTATCGGAGAGGCCAGACACACAGCCACCCGACGTTAAAGATCAAAGTAAGCGCGCTGCACATATTGACCGCCATCTTTTCTTGTAAAATGTCCAGTGTAATCGGTAACACCGGTGTTGTCACAAGTTTATTAACCGGTGGGAAAATGTCCTCACCGTCACATCCCTAGCCTGCAGGTGAGCTCGCCGCATGTCCCCCGCCCACAGAGAGCGCTCTTTTCAAGTCTTCCCGTGCACATATTTTTACTTTAATCCTTAATCTGAATGGCAAGTAGGGCTGACCCGAATGCTTGGAAGCTTCGACCATTACCATGGTAATCGACCTCCCAATCACTATTCAAATACTTTTTTTTTTATATAAGTTAATAAAGTATAAATCCGAAAATAGCTCATGAAATAAGGAATATTCCCACATTATTCATTATTCACATTCAACATTATTAGATTATTATCATCTCAGATGGATATCGCTGTTTGTTGTGTGTAGAGGTGCGTATGTGTACAGTAGTGCGGTAGTGGCACTGTCTCTGGTACTGAAACGGGGGAGATGGAGACAGGCAGTCATGTCAGCCTACCACACGAGAAGCTTCGAACACCTTCGAATATTTTTCACCGAAGCTTCGAAGCCTAAAGAATGGTATTCGTGACAGCCCTAATGGCAAATTTCTTTTTTATCTGGAGCATCCACTCCAGAAACTTTTCTTGGACGCTTCTCCGCCATAGCTTCCTTCTGCCATATTCCTAGCTGCTGCTCCGTCGCTATGGTCTCTCCCATATTAGGGTAATTAATCTCACTGCCAGAGGGCGGAGACAAAATCTCTGCACTCCAGCTTTAGTCTCAGAACAATGGTTGTGTGCATGCTCAGAAATTAACGCTACACATCCGAAAAGTACAATCAAGCACATCAGCAGGAGGGGCATTATATGAGGAAGTTAAGCCGTATTGCCCCTGGCGGTTTTTTTTCTGTCGCCATGTTGCATTATGTTTACATTTTGCAAAATTGGAAGTCCTTTGGAAGATATTATGTGTCGACGGGCTGATTTGACCCTAATCTGCTGCCTGGAGGATATTTTTTGTAGGCCTGCTCGAACAAGAAAGTGGCCATAGTCTGTAGCTGGTTAGCTAACTAACACGCTAGCTGGGCCATTTTCTTCTCAGGATTATACACTTTCATTTAATAGAGTTATTTAAATGGGTTGGAAAGCTCTTAGAATTAGCGAGCTTGCTAACAGTCATTTAGCGAGTGGATTTGCTCGGTCGCTAATGGGAAAATAAGTTCACACAGTTTATTCAAAAGACGTGTTTGTACCACTGACTCCTGTCTCATAACTGTCTTCAAACCATTTCTATTTTGCAGAACAGTTTATTTAGAGGAGGTTAAGTAAAAGTGGGATTTTATTGAACTTTCTTGTTGCCTCTAATCCTCTGTGATCACTCATTTTGTCGATATCACACTATCACACAATACGACATCTCACCGCAGCGGAGTTAAATTCACCTGGTTAGCTTTGATGACCTGCAATCAAATTGCTATTTCATGCTCATTCAGCTGTCTAACCACAGAAACAGAAACACATGCAAAGTGAGTTCTGCCGTATTAAAACACAGTATAGGTGATCACAGAGAGCAGGAGGTGACAGTCCGCTGTGTCGGTCTCATTGTTTACCAGATGTTGCCAGTGATGCAGAACAGCAAAGAACATATTTATCGAGTTTCCCTTTTTTTTTTAAGTGTTTCAGTGTGGATGGAAATGTGAAGTCCTTCTCAAACGTAAATGTCGTTTTCAAAATTAGCCGCCTTGGCGTGGACGTAGTGAGCGAGTGAATGAGTGAAGGAAGGGAGGAGAAAGAGGGAGCGGGTGAGTGCGTGGGGGATGGAGGATTGCAGGGCTCAAGGTAATCTGGGGAGTTAATGCAGCTTAGAGGGACTGAGAGGAGTGGGAGGGAGGTATAGAGAGAGAGAGAGAGAGAGAGAGAGAGAGAGAGAGGCAGAGAGGGGGAGTGATGGCAGAAGGAAAGAGAATATAAAAATAATAGGGTCAGCAGGGAAAGAGAGGAAGAGAGAGAGGAATAAATGAAGATGTATCAGAAACAAAAGCCGAAGCAACTGAGGGGGGGAGAATGAGACAGAAAGAGAGAGAGTATCGGGAGAGTAAAAGCTGGCGAGATAGGAGAGCGGAGGGGGAGAGAGCGAGCCGAGTGAGTGTGTGAGATAAAGAGTGGGCTAATGAAAGGTAGGGTGAGGCTGAGCGAGTTGGCGGGTAGGAGGGAAGTCGACAGAGAGAGAGAGAGAGAGAGAGAGAGCGAGAGCGAGCGGGGGAGAAGTCTGCATGGGGAAAGAATGCTGGGTGGGGAAGGAAGGCAGACACGCAGGGCTTTGTGCTAAAAGCAAAGAGGGAAAGAGATGGAGAGATTGAGAAAGAGAGAGGTTATGTCTTCGCTTTACGCATAGGGGAGGAACTGGAGAGCGGGAACGAGCCCAAAAGCCTCGTCCGGCCCGGTCCAGGGTCGTATTTGAAGTGTGAGGTGGGAGAGAGAGAGGTGGAGAGGAGGGATAATGGAAAGTGGAGGACAATACTCTGGGTGGGGATGCTGGGCGGGGACAGCTCAGACGCTCGAGGCAACCAACTAGCCGTAATTACTTCTTTACTGCTCCCTGGTAATGAATTTAAGTTTAACAACCAAACAAAGTTGGCGAAATCAACACATTTCAAGCTGGACATTCGGGAGGGGATTTCAAAACTAATAAATGTCTGAAAAAAATGTATGACCACACTGACTGTGTGTGCCTTCAAGCGCGCCGACTGTTTGACTACACAGACATCCTAATGTAGGATGTGCACACCAGTGTGTGCATCTGACGTCTGTTTTGGAGTAAATCAGGGATTTTTACACTTCAATCGTTTCTGCTTTTTAAATCCTTAAAGTCTTATTTTCTCAAAAATTGCCAGTCCAGGTGTCCTGATAGCCAACTGGTTAAGGCGTATACCACAGAAGCGTAATGTTTCTATTTTGATTCCAGCTGGGGACCGCATGTTATATCTGCCTCTCTCTCCCCTTGTTTCCTGTCTGACTCTATACCGTCTGCTATCAAAGAAATGCAAAACATAAAAAAAATTCCAGTTTACTATAATTATTTCATCCTGTTCCCAAGACGAATCAACTTGCCTCAAGAATCTGGCTAAATACTCGCATTGGACCTTCATATTCTTCATATATACTAAGCCTGTTAGCATTGTGTCATGAGTGCGGTGATCTTCTCCAAACATTCACAAATTTTCACACAGAAAAAGACAGATCAGTGCCCCAGAATTTAAGGACCAGTGTGCAACAATTAGGGGGATCTAGTGGCAGAGATGGATTATAATATTAAAAGTTATGTTTTCTTTAGTGTATAATCACCTGAAAATAAGAATAGTTGTGTTTTCGTTAGCTTAGAATGAGCCGTTTATAGGGAGCGGGCCCTCTCCACGGAGTCCGCCATGTTGCACCGCCATGTTTCTACAGTAGCCCAAAACGGACAAACCAAACTATGTAAACTTGTCCTGCTTGGGCCGGAGTCTATAACGTTACTCGCTGCCGTCGCCGCCGCTCTCTCTCTCTTGCTTCACCACTCACTTCCCACGTATACACACTCTAAGTACTCTTACTCTGGCTCTAGAGAGGGCTATTCACGTTTTCGCGTCAGCCACCGTAGCAATCCTACACACTTGGAACACGGGAGAAGTCTGAAAGAAATCTGGCAGATTCCTTCACCCTGTTTAAAGTAAATAAGACTCATAGCTTAACAAAAAAACAAGACCTCTAATAACTCCTGTGTCCTCGAATAATTTTCAGTTTTGATTGTTTTCAGACTTTTGTTAGGATGAACAAATGCTGTGTATAGACTAGCTGCTCAAGAGCCTCCATCAAGTGGCCGCCTGACAAAAACACAACACATGAAGACGTACGCTGCAATCATACACTCCAGTCGCAACAGGCGAGGCAGAGAGCAGATGACCGGGACAAGGGCTTCCTCCGCAAACAGTCAATGTCACCGTGCTCCGTCCACAGAGGGACGCTCCACAGAGCCGGGGGTGTTACGTGTTCCCTGTAGAGCATTAGTGTGTGGTCGGGCTGCCCAGTGACCAGAGAGCACCTCTCTCCCCTCTCTATGCTCATCTCTCCCATCTTATAACATTAAGACTGTGCCTCTCTGCGCTTGTATCCTTGGCAACCTGCCTCCAACAATGGAGAGAGCTCTGGCCTCAGCATGGGAGGAGTACGGTGCCATGGAGAGAGAAAGCGAGGGCGAGGGAGATAGAGGGAGATGGAAAACTGGCAGAGAGGCTGCATGGGCATTAAAGGGGGAGCGAAGGAAGGAGTCGCCGTGTTTGTCTCGCACAGACGCGGAGGTCAAAATGAGGGAACGGAGCGAAGGGTTAAACAGAGGAAGGAATTGAGACAGATGAGACGTGGATGACGGAGCCAAACCTGCGCAAGCTAAGTGTTAGTGGATCAGTGGAGATCACTGTTGAGCTGATAAAAGTTGGATGGCTATCAAGACCAAGGCAGGACGGATCAGGACCTTGAACCTCACACCACGTAGTCCACGAGCCTCTCAGCAGTCCAGCCTGTGAAGATGCCACCGAAATAGAAGACGGCCTTGTTTGACGCAGCTCTAAATCCATAATCAGACCTCTGTGGAGCTGATTATGCGCACTCATTGTCTAAATCCAAGTCTGATTTCATGAGTTTTATTTTCATGTTCCCACTTGATTTAAAACTTGAATTACAAATCCCTGTAAGTGATTGATATGTTTCATGACCGCAGGACTCATTAAAACCTTTTTCAAACACACTGAACCTTTTTGATTAAGAGGATGGAGATTTTGGAACGACATTTCACTGGAAAACTTGCTAGGGAGACCACACTGTTCTGAAGGGGGAAATCATGAGGGACAGACAGACAAAAATTCCCACAGCATGCTCCCCCTATGACAACAATACGAGTATAAGTAGTGATGTTCCGATACCATTTTTTCCTTCCCGATACCGATTCCGATACTTGAACTTGCGGCATCGGGCCGATACCAAGTACCAATCTGATACAAGTGTGGTAAAAAAAAAAAAGTCATTATTATTATTAGTCAACAGCTGGGACAAACTAGCTGTAATCAGTTCTTCTTCGCTGCTTTAAAACAGTAGTTGCCAGTGGCAGCCATGATACATCCAGGGTGACAGCACAGTGAAGGCTACTGTCTTGGAGCGGAGTTAAACAAGTTGATTTTTTTCTGGGTTAATTAATTATGGTATCGCATCGGTGCATAGACTGGCGTACATGCCGATACCCGATCCCGAATTTTGGGCCGGGTCGGATGCATTTCCGATCGGTATCGGAACAACTCTAAGTAAAAGAGGTAAGAATAGTAGAAATGACACTGTGTGGATGGAGGGGAAAACCACAGCGAGGGACGGATGCATATAGAGGACTGTGCTCATCTTCTCTTCCCCCACTGCGGCCGAGCCAAGCCATTGAGATTAATTGCTTATGATCAAATCAGCAGAAGCAGTGCAAATTAAAGAGCGGGCCCCATCCCCACCCCCACCTCCCTCCCTCCCTCCCTCACCTCCACAACACCACCCCCACCCCTCCCTCCTCCACCGAGCCGAGTGGACACTGCGTGTGACGAGCCCCGGCGCTTATTCAAGGCTACAAACGTGTCATTTCCTCTTTCCCCCCGAGAGGAACATAGAGCTCTGAAAGGGCTCGAAATGGAGCAAGGGGTCGGTCAAACAGCGCAGGCGTCGTCGTGTGCACACACATACAGTACACACATTCTCAAATGGACACACAGAAAGTCAAGGCCCTGAGCGGAACTACTGATATCTCACCCTAGCTTCTCCAAACTGCTCCTCTCTCCCTCTCTGTCTCTCTCATTAAGAAGCCATTAGAGAGAAGGGCAGCGCAGGACCACATGACCCCTTCATAACCCCTGTTACACACCCCTGGAAGGGAGGGAGGGAGGAAGAGAACGAGGGAGGGAGAGAAGGGGGTAAAAGACATAAAACAGAGTCAGATAGCAAAAGGGGAGGTAGAGAAAACAGGGGATGATAAGACGGTGAAAGGGAGAGATGGGGTAAAGGGGAAAAGTTTAGAGAAAACGCAAGAGTTTGAGCAATTAGCAAAACATTTCTAACATTTTCTACTGAGTGACAGATCACAACCATCATGAAATAGGTTTTGCCCTGCAATAAGGTGACATTAACGTATGTCAGATCTTTTTCACTTGCTCTAATGAAACATTTTACGACTCACTACCCGATGATCAGACGCGCGGCCTGCGTTGTGCTCAGTGGAAGCACAGAGAGGACGAAAACATGGTAGATAGAGGAGGTATGTGTGAGTCAGAGTGGAAGAGGAGAGAGGTAGAGAGGCGAGCGATAAGTATGCAGTGACTTTAGGAGAAGGGGATAATTTGGGAGTGGAGGGGAAGACGGCTAGGCTGCTTCCTTAGTCGGACACAGGAATGCAGAGCGGGCGGATCCCAGTGTGTGTGTGTGTGTGTTTCTATGTGTATGTGTGTGTTTATGCCAGACAGGAATCCCTAACCCCCACAGACTCCGGCTCCACTTATCAAGGCCTGAACAGAGGGGGTATGGAGGTGGAGAGGGGAGAGAGGGGTCTGAGTGTCCTGCGCTATCAAATCCACCTCTGACCTCCATCGCTCCCTTTCTCCTCTCCTGTACAACACACACACACATGTACACACAGAACCACACACTAAACCTTGAAGCTGTCTCGCAGGCCAGAAGAACCATGGGAAGGCCAAACAGTCCAACCACGAAAAGAAAAAAAAAACTGCCAGGGTCACAGACAATTACACCATATACACATGCAAACACTCACACACACACACACACACACACACACAGACACACACACACACACACTCTTAGAACAAACTCTGAATCCTCTTGTACTTTTCTCAACAGCCGTCACCTTCCAGCACTGAATTCACACAAGGCCCCCTTAAAAGTTTTTCAACTGGGGAATAAATGTTAATAACAAAAAAAAAATCCTACGGGTACCCCTGTTGTGGGAGGTTCCACCTGAAACAAGCCCATGACCCATTTTAGATTCAGAGATACGGACTTACGAGGAAGAGGTGCGGGGGCTGAGGAGAGTGGATATGGATCAGATGAAGTTGTTCTTTGCATGCTGCTGCTGGTGCATGAGGGTAGCGAGGAGCAAAGAGTTGCAAAGAGGGCGGTGGAGGAAGGTGGAAACAATGTACGGGCGGGCAGGTGATCTGGGGCAAAAGGGTTGCAGTTGAAGGAGGGGAGCCTCCTTTTGTAAAACTAGCATCATGTCTAATGAGGAGCAGAGGATATAGAGAGCCAAAGTCAACTAACTCAGTGCAATCTCTCATTAAGGTTTTTTTTATCCGTCTTTCTGAAAAGGTGAAACATGTTCCTGGGGTTAAAGGAGTTAAATGAGTATCTACTACAGCTGCTGTGATAAGAATTTAATCACCTTTGAATCTAGATCGATTTTTCACTTCTCTATCATGATAGCGAGCTAGACAGCTTTTTCAAGCCACTCATGACGATATTCACGATTATCCTGATAATGGAAATTTGCCACAATCAACTTATTGATTAATATAATAATAATATAATCGTATATCGTCTCATCCCTAAGTGTCAGGTGACCTGATATTTCTCTGTCAGTTTGTCACTATGAGCAACCCCTTTCTCATTAGACACAGTTATTTGATTATTGTAAAAAAAAAAATTGATTATAACAACTTTGTAAGAAGGTGCTATTGTTACAGGCATGTCTGGACGAAGGCTTGCCACTTGACAGGCCTCAGTCTGTCAAGCTTGTGACCTTTGACCCACAATGGAAAATGGTGTTTGTTAAAGGCAGCCAAAGTCGAAACATTGCTTTTTCAAAAAATGTACCACCCTTTTCTAGACAAACTGGAATTGCGCGACATACTGTGGAGCAAAATTCTGTTGTCGGGCTGGAGTTTTAGTAATTTGCATTTATTATAAATGTCAATGTGATCATGAAGTCGCTTTCTGACTTTTGGACAGAACCTGGAAGTTCCTGTTTTACACGAGCAAACAAACAAGACACAGATCCTACTGATGAGGAGGAAGTTTAACCCACAGCCCTGCATTTATTTGAAGCCCCTAGACTCAATGTGAAACCACACGCACACACACACACACACACACACACACACACACACAAACACACACACACACACACACAAGCAGCGTCCGTAGCTCCAGCGTATGAGATGAGTGAAAACAGAAGTGACGGGATGGAAAGGAAGGTCCAAACAGACAGAGGGAAGGAGGGATAGAGGAGAGAAGGAGGGGACAAACAGTTGTGAAGGACAGATAGTGGCTTCCAGGACTGTCTTCAACGCCTCTATAACACACACACACACACACACACAAACACACACACACTTGTATGTACACAACCCAAGCCATAATTGTCCCCTGTGGTGATTTTGGCCTCTCCCTCCTAGTTTCTCATTGCTGTTGGCCGACTCTTCTGTATCTTTAACACTTTCTTTTTTTCCTCGTTTCAAAAGGAGGTGTGCGCGTGTGTGTGTGTGTGTGTGTGTGTGTGTCACAAGAGAAAGAATGAGGGATGAAGGAGAAAGAGAGGTCTAAAGGAAGGAGGTGTGGAGGGGTGTGACGGCGGAAAAGGGGAATGAAGAGGAGGAGGGAAAAGGAGAGAATGAATGTGTAAGAGGAAGGGAGACTTTGCCCTCCAGCGGGAACACTCCCACGATTGTGTGTACATGCGTGTGTGTGTGTGTGTGTGTGTGTGTGTGTGTGTGTGCGTGTGTGTGTGTGTGTGTGTGTGTGAGCGAGCTGCGCCTCGGCCAAGCCGACACACCCACAGGCTGTAGACCTCTATATCCTGTTCGGGTTGTCCGTTTGTCCAAACATCATGCACAGGCACCCCCCCTCCCTCTCTCCCCCCTTCCACCTCCTCCTCCTCCTCCTCTTCCTCGTCGCTCCCCTTTTTCTAACTGGTCTGACGGGGGTAGAGGCCGCATGAGGGAGTGGGTTCGGTAAACAGAACAAAGCCACCTTTCTAAAATAAACAGACCGGGAAAGAGGAACTTCAGGTTGACTGAAAGTGGGAGAGAAAGACAGCATGAGCTTACTGTAAAGCACTTTTTTTTTAAGGTTAAACTCTTCACGAAAGTTGCTGTTTCGGCTTCTTCCTGTCAGTCAGTCTGCCAGTGTATATGTCTGCCTCTCACACACACACACACACACACACACACTTTACTAGTCTCAATATCCCGGCTGCTTGCGCTCGACTAACTCTTGGTGAATGTTGGGTACAGTGTGACACATAAGCCACAGTGAGCAGTGCTGCCAGGCTCAAGGCTACAGGGCCCATTACTGGCTATCAGATCACTGGAGGAGAGAGGAGCGAGGCATCCTAGCTTACATCACATCACATCTCATATCTCCAAAAGAGGAGCCTTGTCAAGGATCTCTCATCGAAGAGGAGGAGGAGGAAGAGGCCTCGGCTCGCTGATATGTAAAAAAATACCTTGATTTTTTAAATAAGTATAACTATTTTCACAAGGATTTTTGGCTCCAACACACCTAAAATTTGTTGTTTCCTGCTGCAGGAGGAAACCGTTCACCACAGTTTACAGAAAACAAGTTCCTCTTGTCACAATTTGAGATCAGTTCTCAGCCTTGAATGTGACGCCAGGTTGGGAACCAATGGCTCAAACCAGAGGTTTTTCAAATTGTGAGAAGGGTGGGGGACATCACGGGAGGCAAAGATACTGCATGATGTGGAAGGCAATTAAGGTAATTCATTGCCCAGTTGCCACAATTAGGGTCAAACTCATACTCAGTCTCAGTCAAATGTGAACACACAGACATGATACGCATATTTTTAGATTACACTTTCCGAGGATATCATTAACTCCGATGTCCATCGCGAAATAAACGTCCATAAATCCGCTTAGAAATTATAGAAAAGAGACGCCGCTTTTAAGTCCAAAACTTGTCAGAGAATCATCACGTTTTTATTTTCTCTTCAGCATCAAAGTATTCCAGTGATAGTTGTCTGTACACCCATGGGTACATTGCAAACAGGAACTGCTAATAGCTAATTCAGCACATTTTAATGATGCCAAATTGTTAAAATGTAAACAAATTTAGGCAAACAAATGGGACTAAAGTGTAGCCCACCTCACTAAATGACTCCATGGCAACTATTTACTTCCTGTTTACAGCTCCCAAAGCATTATGTGAACCGTAGATACAAAACTTGTAAGTAAGAAAAAATAAGAATTGCAGTAACCAAGTCATTAATACACACTTTGTCAATACTTTTTTTTTACATTAGACACTCACGTATTACTTAAAGCCTCAAAGTAAGTAAAAAAAAAAAAAAAATAGTTGGATTACAGTGTTTGTGATGCAAATTGTATTTAAAAAATCTATGCTGACATGTATTTGGGTATTATTGATTAAAAAAAAAACTGAAATCATGAAAAAAAAAACTGAAATCATGCAGTATTCCTTTCTTGGTATGAAAGCTCAGGTACCACCTCCTTTTAAAAATGGGACTGTGTCCCGGCTGTGACCACACCCCTGCAGATCTCCTCAGGCCTTTCTCAAACCACCTCATACACCCTCTTTCTACCTACTTCCACTCCGTTTATGCGCTTGCGTGGAGGGTCCGCCTAATTATCCCAAACCAATTAGCCGGGAGTGGAAGTGGGTTATAAAACCCTCCAACAGCGAGTCTGCATCAATGCTGACTTACTGTCCACGTGCAACGGCATTTTGTGTTCGTCATGGAACACGCTCCCTACAAATGTAGTTCCGTGCAACCACCCAAACCGCTCAAAACTAAGACATTGAATATTGTCGTACAGACGTTAACAACTTAAGGTTACATTGTATTTAGGATCAAATGTCTAGTGTAGAAAATGGTAGATGTGTTCATTTGATAGTAAATTGTCAAATGCTCAAAAAATGTTTAAAATGAGAAGATGTTTACAAAAAAGAAAAGAAATGCCACCAAAGAAGCTTGGGAGTAAGTTTTATTTTTTTTTATATTTAGTTTCTCTGCATATTCTTTTTATTCTTAATACTGTGAATATTTGCACATCCCCTCCGCTTGATACGAAACCATGGTTAAGAAACGTTTCCTGTCAGAGAGAGGGAAGTTCGTCTCAAAGCTTACCGCTGTTTATATATTTATTTATACCCTACACCTTAAAGAAAGGTGCTTCATTCCGCTGTGAGTTTGACTACAAACGGAGTTCACTCTGTCACGGAGTGGGAGTGGGGTGTGTCCGGTTTGAGAAAGGCCCCTATAGTGTCTCTTGTGTTTCCAGAACCTCCCTGTCTGTGTGTGTGTCTGTGTGTGGGCGTGGCTTTGCTCCTGCTCCCGGCTCTACACACACCTGCCATCAATCGGCTCATCACCCCTCTGCTAACCTGCCTCTCATCAGTTCATCAGCCCGGCAGCATTTAAACCCTCTTCACACAGCCAGTGTCACATCATTGTTTCAACTCTAGTGGTAGACGCATGTGCTCAGGCCACTGATATTTCCTAGTGGAACTTATTTTTGCCATGCTTTTGTGCCTTGTCAGTCACCTTTTTTTCATCCTCCATGCTCCTCCACCATCCTCATTCCCTCCTGCAAACCTACGGCCGTCGTTCCCCCATCTCCATCTTCCGACCTCTATAATAAATCCCATCTTCTTAAACCCTCACTGCCTGATCACAGCAGGACTGAGCTGTAAAATAAATAACTGAGCTGAGTTATAGAGGATGTTGTTGTGTGTTCGCATGCCTGAATCTATAGGTGCGTGTGTGTGTGATCTACAAAGTTAACCACAACTATTAATATAGACATGTGGGGTATGTGATGGGAGTTTGGAGTGTGTGTGCGTTGTGTGTGGGGGTTTAGCTGCAGGGGTACTGCTCTGAATGTTCAACCACAGAAACCCACCCTCCCCTGCGCTGCCAACAGGACATCCTGTCAGGAGGCATTCTGGGTAGTTTAATTCTTAGACCTGAGAGATCAATGCCATGTGATGTGTGCGTGTGTGTAGACAGAGTTTAACCATCTAAATGTAGCATTTTATAGACAGGTGTTATGAATGCATGTGTTTAGGTTAGTGGGTGAGTGTATGTGTGTGTGTGAGTGTGTGTGTGTGTGGTTGTGTGTGTGTGTGTGTGTGTGTGTGTGTGTGTGTGTGTGTGTGGGCCGTGGCGGACTAAAGCACACACATGGGCCCAACCCAGGTGCACTCAGGGTGGGATGGCTAATCTTTAACCCCCCCCACAAACACATATACACACACTCCACTTCTCCGCCCAGCAATCCTTCTCCGGCCTGTTCCAGGGGCAGGAGGTGGAGAGGTGGGGGGTGCTGACGTTTTGGAAAAAAGCCACGGTCAGGAGTGGGGAGGGGGCAGCTTCCTGTCCAAAATGGCTCTTTTAAAGCCAGCGAATTATAAATAGAGCAGGTGTCAGTATTGAGAACTGAGAGAGGGAGAGCTGCTGCGAGAGAAAAAGACAGACAGCAAGAGTGTGAAAAATTGTGTGAATGTGTGTGTGTGGTGTGTGATGGCGTGGTGGAGTAGGAGAAGGGGCTTTTAGCTGGTGGACTGCCCATAATGTCCAGCAGGATGTGAGGTCATATGACAACGATGGCTGGTGGGCGGTGAGAAATGATTGGTTACCACGGTGATAATGGAACTTTTTTTTTTTTATTTAGTGGGGACCGAACAGGAGGGTGACAGGAGACAGACAGAAAGAGGAAAAAGGGGGAAAGAACAGTATTTTAGTCTTCAGTCACAACTCCCACAAAAACAAAAAAAGCATTCAACCCCTCTGTCTAACACACAATGAGGGGGAAATGAGTGTGTGTATGTGTGGTAGCAGGACACAAAATGGGGAAGGAGAGGATGGAGGGAGTGGGGAAACTGGGGGAGGTGGGGTGAGCAGGCCACAAAAGTCAATAGGGTGGGAGGAAAGGGCTGAAATCATCTGTGCAGTCAGAGGACAAAGAGGCAGAGCAAATAGGGGGTGGGGGGGAGAGAGAGAGCGAGACACAGAGAGAAGCCTGGAGTACAAAGACAGCGAGAGACAGAACTGATAATAGACTGACTGACTGGAAAAAGTGAGAAAGATGAACCAGGAGCCAGAAAAAGAGAGAGAGAAAGACATGGATAGAGGGGGGAGAGGCCTCAACACGATGTAGTTATCTAACCCACAGCGTGTCAAGCACCGAGCCACGAAGAAAGGGGTTAAAAATTAAGTCCACACAGTCTGAAATATTAAATCTATTTTGGTTTTTAATGAAGGAGGAGTGAATTAGGGAGGAAATATGAGAGTAGATTATTAAACCTGGAGCGAGGAGAAGGGAGAGGAAAAAGTGGAGAGGTGTGCGAGGGGTGAGGGGGGTTTGAATCTGTTCACGGTGTTTTAAATATTAAACCTATTTCAAGTTTAATGAAGTGCAAATACTATGGGGAGAGTCTTAACTGGAATACAGAGAGGAAGGGGGCGAAAGGGGGATCCGATTCATTATTTCAAGTGTTCACCTTTAGACTGCAGAGACTTGGGGAGACGAGCGCAGGGAGAGGAGAAAAAAAGAGTAGGGAAAGTTAATGCGGAAGTGCAAACTAGAGGGCAGCTGTGACTGCGGGACCCCAGGTGAGTCCAGGAGGCTCCGGAGCTCCAGAGGATGAAGGTCTCAACTCAAACAAGCCAAAACGTGCAGCGCTCCCGACGAGCTCGCAGGAATAAACAGGAAAAGGTTCTACGGAAAAATGATTTCACTTTTTTTTTTTTTTTTGTCTCTGTGGGCATGTGTATTTGTGTCAGCGTGCGTTAGCGTGTGCGTGTGCGTGTCGGCAGTTGAGGAGGGGAACTCTGAGGCCACAGAGAGGAGAGGAAGAGAGTCAGATAAAGATGTTGGATTTCAAAAAAGATTCTCGATGTAATCAATGTGCAACAGCTAGAGGGAAATGGAAAGAACAACCCACGTGTGATTGAACTGTTCACGTCTACATAATCAGATGCTCTAAGCTGAGTGTGTATGAGTGTGTATGTGTGTGTACATCACACCGGCCATGTACCGGATTGCCAAAATCCCCCAAGCTGCCACTGAAAGGTCACCATGTGTGTGTGAGCGTTTTTTTTTTCTTTTTCTTAATACCAGCGAAAACAAACAAACAAAAAGTATTTCCAGTGCTGTTATTATGTGGGATAAAGATCAAGTTGGTTTTTGCCCCAAAGTATAAAGGAGGTAGGAAAGAAATCAATCATTAACTGATGTTTTCAGCAGCTCGGGCTTCTTCTCAATCTGAGAGGGAAGGTGCCACGGAGCGATCGTGTTCTGCCTTCGAAACGTCTTCCGAATAGGTGACACCTTCTTTAATGAAATAAAATGAATGCGCTGAATGTTAAAAAAATAATGAAAATATCAAATGTGGAAGACATAATGACACATTTACAGACGGAGAAATACTCAATCATGACTTAGTGATTATTTCCTCAGCAAAGACCTCGCTATGGTGTCTGGAGTCTGAAAGGAACTGAATAAGTGTAAATACTGAAATATAGTGGCAGTATTATAGAGGCGCATATTTTACCAAGGACGCAACCAGACACACAATATGTCAATTACAGGTCTTTTAAACCTGCCTGGAGCATGGTAACAATGTAGTTTATGGTATTTAGTCAGAATATTCAACAGATAGAAAGATGGAATTAGGGGTCCAATTTGCGATTACTTTCTTTTCGGGCTGTCAAAATTAACGCGATAAAAACCCGTTAATGCAAATTTGTTTTAACTCTTTAATGCATTAACGCAACTTGCGATTTTTAGGTTTTAAAGCCAGAGTGAAGATACTAGAGTCATATAAAACTAGAAAACCTAAGGAATCCATTGGTACCAACCATGTCATACTAGCTTGTCGGAAAGGAGGTTAAATAAAGCTCCAAACTTGCGCTAAATTTTGGCGAGTGATGGCCATTTTCGAAGGGGTCCGTTGACCTCTGACCTCAAGATATGTGGATGAAAATGGGTTCTATGGGTACCCACGAGTCTCCCCTTTACAGACATGCCCACTTTATGATAATCACATGCAGTTTGGGGCAAGTCATAGTCAAGTCAGCACACTGACACACTGACAGCTGTTGTTGCCTGTTTGGCTTGAGTTTGCCATGTTATGATTTGAGCATATTTTTTTTATGCTAAATGCAGTACCTGTGAGGGTTTCTGGACAATATTGGTCATTGTTTTGTGTTGTTAATTGATTTCCAATGATAAATATATACATACATTTACATAAAGCAAGCATATTTGCCCACTTCCATGTTGATAAGAGCATTAAATACTTGAAAAATCTCCCTTTAATTTGCGATTAATCGCGATTAAATATTTGAATCGATTGACAGCCCTAATTTAAAATCAATCAAACAGAAAAAAGCAGCCCATACTCACATTTCAGAAGCTGGAACCAGCAAATGTTAGACTTTCTGGCTTGATAAACGATTAATCGATTATCAAAATTGTTGTTGCTAATTGATTAATCAACTCATGGTTTCAGCACTACATTGATTACAAGAAGAGAGGCTGATATGGAGGCATCAAATATGCTGAATTATTTTTTGAATAAAAGCTTCATGTTTGATTTTCCAAACGCTCCGTCTTTGATTTGCAGATGCTTTTTAATCCAGGTCTGGAAAAAGCAGCGGGGGCCAGACTAAAAATAAATTCAGGTAATTATTTAAAGGTTTACTACATAAGCAGGCAGGAGAAGGAGAGACTATTTAAAACTCCCCTCCACGAAAAAAATTGTCACCTCTAATATATTATTGTGCCGAAAAATATACGCACATGATCAGATCACTGGAATGCAAGCAGTGCTGATTTTTCTCTTTCCTGATTCACATGTAAGATTTCAAATATTTGTGGCAGCAGACAAGGTGAGCGTATAAGAAAGAGTGAGATCAAGCGTTAGCGGGAGAGAGAGAGAGAGAGAGAGAGAGAGAGAGAGAGAGAGGAAGTTGAGTGCTTAGTAGCCTCAATAATGACATCAAGTGAACACAGCAGATGTTTGCAGGGGAAGGGGATCTAAAGAAAACAAATCCTAATTCCTGCAGCTGTTTATGTCAACACAGGCACACGGCATGTTCATACAAACGCTTTGAAACGGTCCCGCGCTAATACACTGAGCCATATATTATCCTTATATTACAGGATAATGCAGCCAAATCCTCAGCCAAGCAGCCCTCGTGTTGTATGTAATGTAAGCGTTTCTAATAGTAAAGCCTGGACGCCGATCACAAATGAATGAGAGAGAGGGAGTGTGTCGAGGCACTTCTCATCAATAAAGAATGAAGCAATTAAGCTAATCTCAGACTGAAGGTGCCCTTTCTCCTTTATACCTACCATATCCTTCATGGAAACCAACAACTGGACTTCATGGAACAACCACACACACACACTCTCTCTCATCTTTGGGAGGACCGGAAAATGTACTTCCCAAATACTAACATTGGCCCTAATCTTAAAGCTAGAGTTGGTAATCTTCTCCAAAAACATTTTTTGTTATATTTGTTGAAATGTCTTAACATCCCGACACAAATCATGGAATCAAACTCTGACAAAGAAAAAGAGGAAAGAAATCAGTTAGCCATGTTAGTTGTTTACCTCCATTATGATTTGTTTACGTTCATAATGATCATTTTGGGGGAGTGGCTTTGGAGGGAAACCTAAAGGGACAAACTGTCAGTGTTGCCGACTTGGCGACTTTCTCACTAGATTTAGTGACTTTTGAAGCTAGTGCTGCTGGCTACTTTCATTGGACAAAAGTTGGCAATGCTGGGCTGGGTTTTTCGTACTCTTGCTAGTTTCTTAAGATTACCGACCCTAGCTTTAATGGTAGGACTAACCATAAACCGTCCTACCGCTAAACAAAATAGGACTCATAGTGCTGAAAAGAATCAGTTAATCAATCAATAATAGAACTTTCTCACAACAGACATGTTGACAGGTCATAGCAGGAAACGCGCAGGTGTAATTATTGACGTTAATAAAAGCTGCATTCTATTTAGGTGGTGTGTCACATTCAGGGTCCTGATATTGTGCCTGCTGTATTATTGTCAAGGCATATGGGCTGGATTCACACCAAGTCAGGCGTTGCGGTAAAATCGTCAGTGTTCCCATTCATTTGAATGTGGGTAGTGCGTTTAGGCTGCGTCGGTGGGAACCTCAGGGGATGATGGAAAAAAACGGTTGAAACAGAACCACTTTTGGAGAAACGCAACCCAACGTCATGCTGCGGTGGCCAATCACGTAACCGGCTATCAAACTGGATGACGCCCACAGGAAGAAGAAGCTTGTTTACCATTAGGCCATTAGACCTCTTCTTCTTCTCTTATGTTGTTTAATGGCGGTTGGCTGCTTTTAGGTACTACCTTCTTGATTTGGGGGGGGGGGGTTAAATGCAACATGACTTCACACTATTTAAGTGACACTCCACACCGCCACACAACCCCACGCTAATCGCCGAAATACCTGATTTGGTGTGAATGCAGCCTTAATGAAATACTTAATGTGACGGACGGAGTTATCGTTGGTGTTATTAATCACACCTGTACCTTTTCCTGCTGAGGAAAGTCAAAACGATCTATTACTGGTTCGACACAAAAATGAATTGACGATTGTGATAATCGATAAAAGTCATTTATCAAGCAAACATTACTTTATATGGCCCAAATTTTGCTGCTTTTCTCTGTTTTATATCATTCACAGTTGAATAATTTTTCTTTTTATTTCCTTGGATGAACAAATTAATGTCTGGTACATCATCAAAACAATGCGGCGTACAGTAGGCCTGTTATTTGGAGGGATAATAATAATAACAATCACAGTGATATCGTCATGTTTTATATTCGTTTTTATTCATTATCAAGTTAATATTATTTTACGTGTTATCCAGTGTTTCTAGTGTTTTCTCATTAGGTAGAAGTCTTCTTCTATGCATCAAGCAAACTGTGTCATAGAGAGCTCTTAACTGTCTACCTTGCCCACGTTGCAATGCTGTCAATGTTGTAATTAGAAACCTTAAATAGAATCGTGCATCACTTTCTAATTCCTCGGCTCTCCCATATGCCCGCCCGTCTGATTCTGATCTTTTACTGCAGGTGACAAAATCCAGACTTAAGAAGAATTAAGACTTAAGTAGACAAACTCTCATAAGCCCACAGGGATCTGGCGTATTTTTGACCCTGACTTAAAAAAACAACACAAATGTCCTCACTTTGAAGGTTTTTTTTTTTTTTTTTTGTAAGAACCTGAAGGCATCACAATGATAGAAGAGCACTCCCACAACCAAAACATCACACCACCACCACCACCACCCCCGATCCAACAATGACCTCACTAAACCTATTCAGCAATCCCCCAGACCTTCGCTAAACACACAGAAACCGCCTCCTGCAAACTGACTCAACACACAATAGTGAAACATATCCTCAGCGTTGTACGCTACCACTCTTAAACGTCATGTAAAAGCCCACTGGTAACATGATATTTCACTGCTAAATGGCAAAATCTGCCCTCTGAAGGAGACCCAAATAGTTAATAACCTCATGATACAAAGGCTCTTGTTTCCTTCTTCCCCCACTCTTCTCCATTGTGTGCCCAGTCCCAGTTGAAAGTGGGATGAATGGTTGTCTTTTGGCTAACACCAGGTGAGTCTACACCAGCAGCAACACTAGACTTCCTCTAACCTTTAGGTGAGAAAACACCTCTCTTGGTAATGGCTGCTTCACCACAGCCAGACTAAAACTCTACCTTCTGCCACAGTACGGAACCAAGAAACTGGGCTTAATAGTGTCATTTACTTTGTGGGTATGTGGCTCTGCAAGTGTGTGTGACTCTGAAGCTCAAGACAAGATGTACTTGGGCGTCGTAATAATGTCTGACTGCCGGTCACAAAATCTGGGACTCAGGACACTTAGAGCTAAGCAGACAAACCCTCATAAGCCCGTACGGATGCTCTGTCTTCTCCGCATCTCTTTTTTTTTTTTGCCTCTCTCTACTTACCCCTCTCACCCAACACTCTCTCTCTCCTTTTTCCCTCCTCTTGCCCTTTGCAGAAGGTCCTTCCCTAAACCCCAGAGAGAGGGGGGAGGAGCCTGGGATGGCGAGGACGCGCTGGTAATCCGTGCAGTGACCCAGGTCAATTCAATTATCCTGTTTTCTTTCACTGCGCGACGCGTGTGCCCATTTCACAGCCAACTCCCTTAATGCGCCCAGGATTAGCTTCTCTTACTTTTAATGATCTACCTATCGACGCCTTGGGCCCCACAGTGCACACACACACACACACACACAAACGTAGACACACAAACACACACGGCTAAGTGTTTTTCATGTATTAGTTTTTAGTGTAAAGGAGTTCACTAAACAATCCTGCAAGGCTGAGGATCAAGAGACACTTTCTCAAAATAAACATGCGTGCTCGAGTGTGTTTGTGTGTGCGTCTGCTTGTTTATGTGGGAGTGTGTGTTACATAAACTGCGGTAAGAAGAGGATTGTATTATCCATCTGCATTTACCAAGGCTTCACCTCACACCTCCAAGATTTGAGATAATCACCTTAGGCCTAACACGTTAGTGTGGAAGCTCGCTAATCTCAACCCGGAGGAGGAAAAGAGGTCATTTTATGCCGGCAAACTGCGCGGACGGCTGACATGCATTGAAATATACACACAGGATTCAAAGCATTAAGTGCATAATGTACTGTAAAGTGGCATGCACACTCTGTTGACCTTGAGTTCAACAAGAGTCAACAAAGCAGTTTGATCGCTTGCACGCAGCCGACGCTCTACTGGTTAGGAAGGGTCTTTTAAAAGAGATAGGTTAGCTTGTGCTGTGGTTGAGTGTTGAGACACTCTCACCTAATTATCTAACCTAATCTTATTATCTCACCAGTCATTCACTAATTACATGACTGGATAACTAAGTAGGCGCCGACATGGAAACTGCAGCAACTCTGGGAAACTTTAAAGTCTCACACGTCTTTCTAACATACAGCGAGCGAACGAGCGAGCGAACTCTGACGAATGTAGCGCGAAAAGTTGTCCAGATATACTACGAGCGATTCTCGCTCTTTATTACATCGAGAGCGTGATATTGATTAACTGTCGGTTACTGTCAGCTTCGAGGTGCGCAAAACTTCGCATAGAGCCAGGGCGAGCGCTTTTTCATACAAGCGACAGATGGCTTTGCCTGTTCGCTGACGCACTGAGCAGGTTAGTGTTCGCTCTTTCGCATCGCGTCCAGTTAGGAAGAGGTGTCAAAGTCATCAAATCTAAACCACAAATATAGAAGTGCAGGTATGCTTTCTTTTAGCCTGTGTCCATCAATATTAAGAGCCAGTCAAAGTTAATTCCACCTGCTTTTGTGACATTAAACTAATAATCTAACCAACAAATCCACAATAAAAAAAGGTATTTGGACCTGGAAACGCGTGGCTTGCTTCCACCGTTTCTGTGAGTCCGTTTTGTCTAGATCACATAAAATATGCAGTAGCACTTTCCAAAGACAGGAGATGGTGTAGGAAGCAGGTTTGTCAGCCTTACCTGGGATTTCCTGTCCGTTGTAGCTCCATCCAGCCACAGCCAGCATGGAGGGCAGAGGAGATCCAGGCCTACTGTCCCGGTCTCTCTCCCTGTCCCGCTCTCTGTCCCAGTTCCTCTCCGCCTGCTGGGTAATATGCCTGACAGTGTCCTTGTTCTTCCTGTTCTTCCTCCGCCCCGACCCCGACAGGGGTTGCCAGGCCCCCTCTCCACCCCCTCCGGCGGCCCCTCCGGCCCCTTGCTCCCCCTGGCTCTGGGCCGCCCCTCTGGGAGTGTCTCGGGGATGTGAGGAGGAGGCGGGGGACACCTGTTCCTCTTTGACTGTGACAGGCCGGTAGTCGTGTGGCCAGGCGGGCTGGGAGTCGTGGCAGGCTTCCTCCTGGCTCTCGTGGCTCTTGGGGGGTTCTTGGTCCTCCTTGCCGTACGTGCTGCCTCCCTCGTGGCAGCTGGCGATGGCTGAGTCCCCAGAAGAGTTGGCCGGACTGGTGCGGCGAGCCAGCCAAGGGGAGGTGCTGCGACCAGACATGATGGAGGCCAGGGCTTCAGAAGCCATGCCCACGATCCCTCCTCCTCCTCCTCCTCCTCCTGCTCCTCCTCCTCCTAAACCTGCTCCCGCACCACCTCCCCCTGCTCCTGCTATACCCACTCCTCCTCCTCCTCCTCCACCTCCTCCTCCTCCTCCTCCGCCTATACCAGAGGAAGCAACAGCTCCCATCTCAAAGTCGGCCAGTTCGTCAGCCATCTCGGAGCGGATGCTGATGTCCAGCGCGGCCTTGATGAAGCTGTGGCAGGCCTGCACGATGTCCGTCATCTGCAGGTAGCTGGCGGCCGACATGACTTCGATCACGTTCTTACTGGTGAGGGCGAGGTGCGCCGAGTACATGAAGTCCAGTATGGCTTTGAAGCCTGTTGCCGTGACGATGTCGAGGTGGGTGACAGTAGTCTGGTGGTGAGGCTCTGCCCCTTTTTTAACCTGACGGGCGAGACAGATTATTCATAGCAGTTCTTTTTTTTATAGCTCTCATGCAGTAAACCTTTTTTAAAACACAACTTCTGCCATCAGCTGGAAAACACACAGAATGATCTGAGAGGAAAACAAGCACTTAACACACTCCCCCTGACCCGTCCTCCCAAGTGTAGCGGTCCCTTACCTGGCAGTAAAGAGTCTTGAAGTAGCGCGAGGAGCCCAGGAGGACATTCTTATGGGCCTTGAAGATCTTTCCGTCCACGATGACACAGGCGTCGCAGAGGATGCCGTGCTGCCTCTGCTCGTTGAGCTCTCTGAGGAGCTGCCGGTAGTGAGAGGAGATCTCCATGTCCTCCTTCCTGTTGTTCATCTGTGTAGCTGAACAAAAGCCTCTCCTCCAAACGTCTGCTGGGACACAAAAGGAGACGCGATAAATTAATGTCAAACGTAATAAGTGTACAGAATATTGTAACATTAAATGTACAGTGTGGGAATTTGACTGTGCAGCATCAGAAAGAAAGAAAGAAGCCATTTTGTACATTTTTAGGGAAAGATTTCTGGCAACATATTCAGGTATTTCTCCTTCTAAGGGGTGCATATACGGTTGATGGCTGTAGGTTTATTCAAACCACTCGCTCAGAAACGTCGGATTCATTTTCACGTGAGGGGAAAGAAAATGAGCAAATTTAGCCGAACCCATCCTTTAGAGACGAGCCAGGGTAAGGATATCTCAGTAATGACTGTGACATAAAAACAATCACATCAATAGAAACCACATCTCAACTGCTGTAGTTTGATGTCTAAAAACAGCTCAGTAACAAATAGTCAAAAATCTCGGTGTTTAAACCGTGTCTGACAGGTTCATTTGTGTGTGTGTGTGTGTGTGTGTGTGTGTGTGTGTGTGTGTAAGCTCATTAAAAATGCCAGTTAAAAAGCATAACACTTTCACAAAACAGTTGAGAGGGAGAAAAACACCTCATTTAGTACAGACCACTTTACCATTCAAAATGTATCAATAAACACAGCCTCAGTTCCTTGTTATTTTTTTTTTCATCTCCCCTTCGGCTGTGAATATTCAATCAGCTGTCTAGTTAAGACGAAAAGTCACTTTTGAACCTTCACCTCTGTGTTTCTGATCTCGCACGGTTCAGTCTGGGGTTGTGAACACGACGTTTTTCCGGAAAACTACAGAGAAAAAGATCCTTAATGGCAAATTTGTGGAGCTGCTCAACTGTCAGTGAATGAAAATCCAACTTTTCAGTATTTATTGACAGGATTCACGGAGGTGTGATGGGGATACTGGCATTCTTTTTATTACTCTTACAAAATAAAAAAAACACAATCTATTAGCCCATAAAGATTTTTCTGACTTGTGGGCTCACAAATATTGATGTAAGATGTAGGTATTTTTCTGCTGCGTGCAGGTTAGACGACATACAAGAGGCATTTTGTGCTCAAGAAGCGATGCAGGTGAAGGCCACGGAGACGGGAGACAAAGGGAGATATGAACATCGCTCCAAGTTGAACCATTCGGTTGCAGAAAAACAAAGAGAAACCGCATAAGCCCTTGCAAACACACACACACACACACACACACACACACACACACACACACACACACACACACACACAAACACACACACAAACACACACACACACAGAGGAAGAAGATGAACACACACACACACACACACACACAAACACACACACACACTCAGACAGTGCATTAGCCGGAGCATTAGCAGCCGCCGTTCCCGCTCTCGTCTTGGTGAGGGCTAAATCGCGGGGACGCAGAGTGTTACCAAACGCAGCAGTGATTTGTTTTGGGAACGCCACAGCTGTCAGCTCTCATGGGCTATTCTGAGAGATGACAGCTCGGGTTGGCCAAGGTGACAGCAGCGTTTGCTCGGGGGCCGGCACACTTCAGGTCATGTTTAGCAAAGCTCTGCTCAACCTGATGGCTTGTAAGATCAGATAAATCCACAGTGTCTCCCACGTCCACTTGGACAAACACACCTCCGATGAACAGCGGATGGAGTGACGGCGACAACTGCTGAAACCTCTCTTTCTCAAAAAAAAAAAAAAAACTGTCCAGAGTTTGATCAATGTATGGCTCGCCCCCCAACCTTTCACTTTGACTGGTGTTTATTTAAGTCATAGAAATAAAGCATTGCGAGTAGGAGGAGGAAGGAACTTGGATGAGGATGCGGAATAACAGCGTCCCTCAGAGTTTCAGAAGGCAAGTTTTGACGCAAGTGTTTTTTATCCTCCAGCTCACACACTTCTTAGAAAACATCTATTGTCGGTCTAACCTTGAGATATTCTTTCCTTTCTGCATTGCCCTGATGGAGGCATTGAGAGTCTTCACCTCTCACCTCCGGAGACAAACCGAGCGGCTTTAAAGACACAGCAGCTCCCCTCCTCCTCTCTCTCTCCGCTATTCTTCTCTCAGGGTCACTGGCACATTCAGTTGTATAGACCCGGCCTATAAGATAGGCTCCCTCTCAGAGCCGCACACACACACAACACAGAAGAAGTCATTTATTCACTGAGAAATACCTCAATACCTTTTTCTATTCCTCGTTTTTTTCCAGCCAATGTGGGTGGTGAAGTACAGGGTCACTGTGCAGCACACGGCGGTCAGCAGCACTCATTTGAAAAATCCCTCTACTGGTAGCTCAGAGGAAGCAGAGGAAAGAAGCTAGCTGTACCAAATCAACAGCTGGAATAAATGTTGCATGGGTCAGGGTCCTGCAGCTCTCCATGTCCACCCATGTTTACTTTTATAGTCCCAGTATCAATAGAGTTCGCCAGGGATTACGTATTTTTGGAGGCCAACCAGGAAGTTAGCATTGCCCAGGTTCCCTCGACAAAAAGTCAACGGGATTTTTCCATTGGGTTTTGGATTATTGCAGAAAATAAGCTCTGTGGCAAACAAACATTTATGATACTTACACGTTTTGTTCAGCAAGATAATCTCCACAAATGACCACCACTTTATGATTTTTGAACTGTGAATGCAATCGCCAGAAGTAAAAAGCTAACGTTAGGCTATAAACGAACGACACCACGGTCGCATGAGCGTGAGTATACATAACGAGAATGTGATGGCGGACGAGTCGGCGTGATGACGTTTAGTAGTCTCATTTAGCCACTTGTTAGAAACCGCCTTTTTTAAAGACACATAAAAGATTCAAAATTCCCGATATTTTATGTCGTAGAACAAAATGTTAAAATCATTTAAGTTTGTGTTAACCACAGACCTTATTTCAGGCATCTTACCAAAAAAAAACATTCAAGAAACCCGTTGACTTCAATACGAGGGAACCGGCAGTGCTAGAATGCTAACCAATTTTAAGGTTTTAGGACTCATTCCTGCAGCACTCTATGAGCAGCAACAATAACAAGCACTCGAGCAAACAAGCAACGTGCTAACATGCTAATGCCAGCCACAGCACTGTACTCAGCAAGGTGAATACAAAGAGTAGGTTTACCCAAATTACAGAAAAACATTTGAAACAAGATTTCTGCCTCCACTCCAATACAATGGAGGTGAATGGAATTTAATTTGTGGTGCTCACTTCATTGAAAAACCGCCGCATCTCTTTCCAGAAACAGAGTCCTAATTGTAGAAATTGGTAGAAAGTAGTTCCATTTACCTCTATTGTATTGAAGTAGAAGCGGAAATCTCAAAATCTGGACAAATAAAATCATCTACATGGCTGGAAGAAGAAGTCTGCAAATATACATATTTTTGTATTTTGGGTAAAACAGCCCTTTTAAGCAGTAAAACACAAACGTCGACAATTTTGGCAGTTTTAAGAAATTCAAACATCCCAGAGTGTGGGATGTAGAGTAAATCTGGTAACTGGGATTAAAGTTCATTAATGCAACTTTTCATTCTGTGTGGTAATGCGTGTCCAAAGAGCTAATGATAATGCCAGTGGTGCTGCACTCTGATACAGGGGGCCATGTTTCAAAGGGAGTATTAAAGTTTTTCAACAAGTGTGCGAGCGTGACTTTATGTGCATGTGGCGTGAATATGTGTGGCTGGGATTGCACCCAACGACATGTTAAATGGTGCCTCAAATTTAACAAAAACAAAGATCAGTGGAGGGTAAAGCGACGGCAAAGGGCTGAGAGAAAGAGAGGGAGAGGTCTAATCAGATTTATTGCTTCAACAGACTCCGAGAGACACACTGAGTCAGTAGTTAGGCAGAGAAGAGGAACTTTAATGGAGTGCGCTTTGACCTCTAAACTCTTTGCTTGCCTAATTGGCTTGTTTAATTTCAGCATGTCCAATTCCCTCCAGTCAAAGACCCCTTTTTCCAGAGGAACCAATCCCAGCGCTCCCCTTACTGCAGCACACAAACACCCACAAAAAACCTCTCCAGTGCCTTTTCATTTCCTCGGAGAGCTACTCCATCTTACCCCACGAGCTTAGACCATCAACTGGCTCCCTCTACCATGTGAGCACAGCCTTGATTTATAACACTTTTTTCTCTCTCCCAAATATACACTTGACACGAGATGGGAAAGTAAGATAAAAAGAACTCGTCAAACAAACAAGCAAAGAGAGAGAGGCAGAGACTTTTGTGTCTCATCCAAAGCATTACTGTACAGTAGCAGTCTCACCAAGGCTACAGAAACTAAAGGCTGCTTTCAGGATGTCACAGAGCAGAAAAAAAAAAAAGCTTTTCATGCTTCTATGAAATTTCACAGTGGAAAAAAAAGCAAGGAAAAAGTCATCAGGAGGCAGGCTGACAGTCTGTGAGCGCTTATTTGTGGTCAGAGACGATTGTTTCAGTAAAGCGTGCCACCAGAGCTCCAAGTCCCTGTCACCCTTCTGAGGCCAAATCCAAAGTGACTGTCCTCCTTAACCCCCCTCCGTCCCTCACAGAACACACAATCAGGATCCCTGTTCCCCTCATAACACACACACATATCCAGCCGCTTCCCCTAAATAAACAAGCACATGCCTAAAAAAACGCACACGTTCACACGCTTAGCAGAGCTGTCATGGCATCACACCCGGTTTGTCCTGGTCACATCAAAGCAAAGTCACTTTAGGCCCCAGCCAGACGACTAAAGAGATGAGACGTGTGATGGAGTGAGAGAATGGGGCTTCCTCCTTCTTGTGTTCCTCTTAATGCAGCTTGTCCCTCCGAGCCACTTCTCTGCCTCCTTGACCGCGCAGGACCGTGGGGAGACAGCGCGCAAGGTCCTTCTGGATCAAAGCGGCAGAGCGAGACTTTGTTTGTACGGGGGTTTAACTAATGCCGGGCAGACATTGCACGAGGATCAAGCCGATTTTGGACCCAATCCCCCCCCCCCGACAATGATCAGCAAAGCCCCGATTTCTTGATGGTTCTTAAGATTATTTTCCCAGATATTCCCGTGGTGTGAGGTATGTAAAGAGTGTTTTTTACATCCCCCGATCTGCTTGGAAGTTCATCCTGGCCATCCACGTTAAACATGTTCAATATTTATGATCGGATATCCTGTTGTGTGTGGGGAACACCGAGGACATGATGACGCAGTCACGTGGGAAAGAACGATAGCCAATTGAGAACCAAGCCGACTGAAGAAGGAAGGACAACAACCGCCGTCATGGCGACCGCAGCTAATGCATCAGCTAATGCATGAGCTAATGCAAAACACGTAGCATAAAGTAGTAGTAAGATGGACCTCAGAAATGGAGGACCCGCTTGTTGATTTGTGGCAACAATTCGAGTATTTATTTAATGTGTCTCCATGACTCCATCCATTATTTTTCTTTTTTCTTTGCGAATTTTCAGTACAAAGTAGTGCAAAAACTAACATTGCTAATCCTCCCTGCCCGTCGTCCGCCATGTTTTACACTAAAGACACGTTTGATAGCGAGATATTTTGCGAGATTTACGTCTTTTGGAGTTGGGACTTGTTCATGAATGAATTCTGTGGCCAAATCGCTGCTCACTAGGGGTGTAAGAAAATATCGGAAAAAATCGAATATCGCGGTATTATGTTTTGTGATACTGTATCGATTCTCAAAACCACTGTATCAATTTTTAGTTAATAGTTTGCATGCAAAGATGAACTCAATCAATACTTTATTTCATTGGCAGAGAGATGTGCCCTCTGAGATGTGCTATGATGTTGATGTTCTGATTGCATAAAAAAAAGTATGAAGTTAGTTCTTTAAACTATGACTAGTTTTCCAAAAATTAGATTAAAAAATCCCAATATATACCCTTGCTTACAGTATCGCAATATTTTGAATCGTAACCCCTGTATTGTGATACATATCGTATTGCCAGATACTTGCCAATACACAGCCCTACTGCTCACCACAGACAATGAGGAACAAAACTGTTAAATTTATCATGACATGTCGTCATGTGTGGGGTCTCTCACATTTTCAACATCTGTTAAGATTTGAAAAATCTCTTAGTGAGGTCCAGCCTTAAGACGGCTTTCACAGCGGGCTCATGCTGTGATTTCATGAAGTATTCGTACATCACACCAGACGAAGATGTTACAACACACAAAACATCTTCACACGGGGTGAATATATAATTACACAATATAATTTAGCAAATAAAACTCACACTTTCTCTTTGCGAAAACTTGTCTTTTGGTTCATTAACATTCTTGCAGGCAAACCCTTTAACTGACTGCCGGTTCCCTCATGTGTGTTAGCACCATCCGAGCAGTTTCATACACTCTCACTTATATTTATTTTTAAATTAAGGGATTTCCAGTTGGTCAGGGCAAATTATAATTTAGTGGCCGGTGTGCTGCTCGCAAAATTGCCACCCTAAGCTAATCACTCTACATTCAAATTGTGGCCCTGTGCTCAACGAATGTCACAGTTGTGCTCATTATTTGATAAAAACGACTTTGGTTGGACGAGCATGTGAAACTCGAGTTCACAGAGCCCCTTCTGCGAGTGGTACAATAAATAAATAAATCCCATTAATAAATAAAGAGAAACAAGCAGACTGATAACATCGAAAAAGAAACATTTGACGTGCAGACTGATCTTCTTTCTGCTAATGCAAAAATAATAACAAAGCATATGTGTAGTTTTGGCAAATTTAAGATCACTGGCACCATTTTTTTGTCTTTGCGTATCTGCTCTAATCTTTTTTTAAATTAACAATGGGGCAAATGCCTATGTACAATGTGAAAGTAATTGCTAAGAGACCACAGATAATTATCACCTGTAGTTTGTCTATGGATTTTTTTGGCTTTATGGACCGCAACTTCACTATTTTTATTCTCTCTCTCACTGCTCTCATCAGCGTTTTATTTTCAGCGAAATAGTTATAAACTGACTGTATGCTACCTGCACCAAATGGCAGACAGACACAGTTAGCGACTAGCTAGTGAACATAGTGGAGCATTTAGCAGCTAAATAGCCAGATATTTTTCTCAGGAGTTGGTGGAGACCAAAACAGAGCTAAAAGGAGAGTGAATACTGGCCTTGCATTCATCAGGTGGCCAGAAACACCGAATAACTTTTCTAACTGGTCAACAATGATAACATGTGAAGGTTTTAAAAAAAATTAACATCATTCATCAACACTAATATTTTGTTCAGCACAAATTATACATATCAGGATACAGTATGTCAGTTTATTCGCGATTAATCACATGATTGTCCGTAGTTAATCGTGATTAATCGCAAATGAATCGCAAATTTTTTTATCTGTTCAAAATATACCTTAAAGGGAAATTTGTCAAGTATTTAATATTCTTATCAACACAGGAGTGGGCAAATATGCTGCTTTATGCAAATGTATGTATATATTTATTATTTGAAATCAATTAACAACGCAAAACAATAACAAATATTGTCTAGAATCCCTCACAGGTACTGCATTTAGCATAAAAAATATGCTCAAATCATAACATGGCAAACTCAAGCCCAACAGGAAACACCAGCTGTCAGTGTGTCAGTGTGCTGACTTGACTATGACTTGCCCCAAAACTGCATGTGATTATCATAAAGTAGGAATGTCTGTAAAGGGGAGAATCGTGGGTACCTATAGAGCCCATTTTCATTCACATATCTTGAGGTCAGAGGTCAAGGGACCCCTTTGAAAATGGCCATACAAGTTTTTCCTCGCGCAAATTTTAGCGTAAGTTTGGAGCGTTATTTAACCTCCTTCGCAACAAGCTAGTATGGCTTAGTTGGTACCAATGGATTCCTTAAAACTAAGCCCGCTACAACTTAAAAATCACAATTTGAGTTAATGTGTTAAATAAATTAGTGGCGTTAAAACAAATTTGCGTCAAGGCGTTATTATTGCGCTAACTTTGACAGCCCTAATACAGACACATTATTGGTTCATGTCATTTCTGCTTTAAAGGATACTCTATGAGCAGTGAATTCCCTCCTTTTCACATCTCTACTTTTATCTTGGCGTCGTTGTTTAAAATCAGCAGGGAGGACGCAGTAAAAACTGGCCGCAGATTGAACAAGTGAATGAACGTGAAGAGGAAGGAGGAGGGGAAAATCAAGTCAGGATTCAGTCGCCAAGAGTTGGCATTTATGTTGTCAACCATCCCAGCCTCTTGCCTCAGCTTACAGCATTTGATCAGTTAAACTAAAAAAGCAACGTGTTTCTTTTTGCACATTTTCTAATATAGTGACTTGTACCAGAACGCCACCATATCATAGCAGGCAGTTTCTGTGGAACAAAAGGCAAACAGGTCGGCAGGTCTGCACTAAAATGAATTATGTATTATGTAAAGCTTTCAAAACAAAGTGAAATAAACGATGTTAGCCTCAAGAAAAAGATTAAGAGAATCCCTGACATTATATGCTAATATCTATGAAAAATTAAAAAGGTATAGGAAGAAAGAATTGGTTTGCTTGCAAGTGGACATTTTCCCATATAATGAGAGAAAATACTGGAAAAAACGACAGCATGCATCAGCGGAATTAAAATGATATTCGGCTGGACAATGGAGGCACTGTTTCTTCCAACACATGACAGCGTGATCGAGGACAGCCATTACTTTCCAGTATAAAATCTACAAGTTCTTTTACTTATAGAAAATTGGAAAGTTTTATTAGACTTTGAAAGTTTACAGCTATTATTTTCAGATAATCCTGAATGTGTGATAAATGTTACAGATCTTAACTGAACATGCAAACATGATGCCCATGAAAGGTCACTACAAACATGAGATGAGGTTACAGCGAAATGGAGCAAAGTGAAAAAAAAAGAAGCTGAAGAACGAGACTGATAAAGAAGAGTGAAAAACAGAGAGAAAAGAGATACGAGAGAGACGGCTAGAAAGATAGAGACAGAAGACAGAAAGAGGGGGAGACAGGAAGAGAGGGGAGAGTGACTCAGGCAGCCAATATTTTTTAAACAGCTTTGCTTCCACTCAACTGGGCATCAAGGCCATTATCCCGGGGTTAATCCCCAATCCGACGGAGCTGGCAGCCTTCCGGGACAAGCCAGGGTGGCAGCCCATCAACAAGGCAGGCACGGACAAAAATAACACACACATACTCACACACGTGCACGACACACAGCCTGATACAGGCAGGCATGCAAGCTGCAATTAGAAAAAAAAATTACACATCAAAGCTATTAGCTGTGGATGTCTTTGTCTTTCACTTTCTGTTGGAAATAAGCTACCGTTCATTTTATCTTCTTTCTATCTCGCTGCACGTGTTCCTGTCTTCAGCATTCCTTGTTCCTTTTATCCCACACCCTCCATCTGTCCACCTTTATTTTCTCCACAACTCTAATCGCGCCACATTTTGCACCTCCACCTCGCTCTCCCTTTTCTCCGTCCGCTCTCTTTTTCTTTGGCCGCCGTCCAAGGAGTCAAGGTGGAGGAAGAGATTGACTCAAAGAAGGATAGCCATGTCATGTGGAGAGGGACCAAAGAGGATCCAGGAGGCTTAGGGAGACTTAGCACTACTCCCTTCATCCTCCGCTCTCTCTCTCCTCCCCTCAGTCCTCGCCCAAAAACAATACATGGACCCTCCACGTTTACGGTCTATACCTGAAGACCTCCATGCTGCTCATCGTGCTTTTTGCACATGTTCGCATTCGGTGCCAAAAGATGAGCCTCCTGTCCGCCTTATGACACTTTAATTTGTAGAATGCCGCACACACCTTGTCCTCTCAGCTTCTGCCACACAGGTGTTAAGCCTAGAATGATCTTATGGAAATCCAGGCGTAGTAAGGACGGACTGGGATCATCGGTGACCAGAAAAGAGGTGTGACTCTAAGACGCTGACCTGAGAACTAACGGCTGAGTGTGAACTTCACCTCGACTTCCTCCAGTGACCCATAAAGTGTCTGTGATACCATTTGACATATCAAGAGCTTAAAAAAACGAGCGATAAATCTCACATCACCGATCTACCTGTCTCTCTATTTGTCTTTCTTCTTTGTGTAAAGTGTGTGTAGTTTCTGGGCTATCTTTCTCTCTAGGCCCCTAAGCCTGCTATGTCTCCCATGGTAACTCCCTGACTGACGACCCAGGGCTTAGCCTAAATTCTCTCTCTATTAAAAGCTGTGAAATGCAAATAATGAAACATCTCATTACCACTGTCGGAGAACCCAAAATGAAAGGAGGGGGGGGGGGGGGGAGAGGGGCGGACGAGGAGGACTGTAAGACAACGAAGCGGCAGGAGAAAGAGAATACAGGAGGGAGTGAGAAGCGAGAGCTGTGAGGGCCGGAAATAAAAGGAGTGGAACGAGAGGAGGAAAGGATGGGAGAAGAAAAGGGAAGGGAGGAGAGGAGAGGAGAGGAGAAGGCACGGGAACAGATAGCCAGACAGTGAGTCTTTTGTTTGATGCGTGTTGCCGTTAACGTAGAGGGGAGTCAGGATTGGCCACCTATGCAAACAGAGGTGGAGCCCTGATGAGCTGTGAGTTAGGAGGTGTCACTCAAATGTCTGGTCTACTTCACACTAAAGTTCATTGCAAAAACAGCTGTAGTGCAAATACAAGTAATGCATGTGCAAAAAGAGTATGTGCTCAGTGTATATATGTATGTGTGCTGATTGATAATGTTATTATGCCCCAAGAGGATTATTAGTTACAGAGTTTTACTTTTTTATCTTCACAGCTCTATCATCAATCATCCAAACAGGAATACATGACTTTACTTTCCCATAATTATTCAGGTTTAAGTATCATTTTAAGACAGGAACTACTTCTTTGAAGAACATATCTGTGTGGTACAGGGAAGTGAAATCCCCTACAGTACAGGAAGTGTCTGTACATGGTTTTGCAGGTGGGAGGAGATTGGTGGTAGTGGCAGTGGTGCATCTCATGTGACAATGACCACATCACCTTGTGTGGTCTCCTGGTGCAAAACCTGGTTTCATCACTGCAGCAGACTCAACTGCTGATGTACAACCCCCTGATATCATGAGGGGATTCATGGGAGGTGGAGTTTTTAAGGTGTGACGTTGTCTAATGGTGAGATTACAGTTCCTGACTTCTGGGAACTTTGTGTGTTGTGTAAGGGTATTTTTTCTGGTCACAGATGCATCATGTCTTTTTTTTTCCTTTTGCTTTCCTAACCAGGAGTTAGTGGTGTACAAACTAACCAGTCTTATGACATTTTTTATTTAAATTGAAGTTATTTTGTTTTTCTTAAACCTGGGTTATCAGAAAAACATCCATCGGGCAATAAACATGAGCTGCTGGATGGACACAGAGTCCAAAGAGACAAAGAGTTTACTGTGCTTGTTTGGAAGGGAAGATGAAGACAAGCTTTAAAAGTATTACCCAAACTGTGAACATCAAATAGATTTTGTAGACTGACTCTCTAGTTCAATTTTGTACTGTACTTACTGTACAAACACGAAAGTACCAGAACATTACACCCATTTGTGATTGTTGAACATCTCATCTCAAAATCATGAGCATTAATGTGCTGCTTCAACATGCAGCCTCCACATTTCTGGGAAGGTTTGCCACAAAATGTTAGAGCCTGGCTGCAGGGATGTTGGCTCCCAGTCGGTGCGCCAGTTCATCCCGAAGGTGTTCAATGGGATCGAGTGTGAAAGCTAGTCAAGTTCCTCCAGACCAAACTCGAAAAAAAACATTCCTTTGTCATGTTGCAACAGGAGAGGGCCTTCTCAAAATAGTTGACGCAAAATTGGAAGCACAGTATTGTCTAAAATATCAAAGAAGACGTAACCCTTACACATGACAGTCCCAGACCTAAAGGTACACACGTAGACAGGGATGTCCACATACTTTTGGCCAGATAGTGTAATCAAGTTATTCACAATGTTTCTGTGCAATAAGGGATTATAACTCACATCTGGGCGAGCTTTGGGTACGCCCATTTTTATGCTACATGTCCACCATATCCGGCGAAGACGCTAGGAGACGCGTTGCTCCACCTAACTGGCCGCTCAAGCGGTGATGTACCCTGTCATTGAATGCACCTGATTGGTCCCTGGTTCTCGGTAGTGGCTAGAAGAGAACCAGCAAACTGTGGAAACTATCGCGAGATTATTAAGGTTAGGATAGGTCGTCGGGCAGCGAGTCTAGCGAGAGTTTTTTTGCAAGTTTTGGCAGATCTCAGATCATATTTCGCAATTTGCGGGCTCCCTTCTAGACACTCCCTCTGGAAACAACATGGCGGCCTGCTCATAAACTTTCTGTTATTCCGTTTAAACAATCCACCAAAATTTACTTATGAAAACATTTTAGGCGCGAAATAAGCTACTGCTGAATGTTGTTTCATTTTAGAACTATACCGTCTAGTTTGACAGCTTGGTCCAAGTTTCGCGAGCCAAGGGCATCGCGCTGGACGGGCTCGTTTGCATAGAGTTGAGATTTTTCAACTTTATGCAAATACAGACCCTCTCCAACTATCCGCAACACTCCCACCCTGCACTGGGCGACTGCTTCTCCTGCTTTCCATAGGACATGAATAGAAAGAGACGCCCCCGTCACCAGATCTGGTGGAAATGCACCGTTAGTTATCATGAATTGAACCCCTGAAATTTCTTTTAATTTACCCCTCATCCCTCTAGCTCACTTTTACATCCCTTTGCCTTTTCTCCTCCAGTTTCATTTCATTTTTGTCATTTGGCCGAATCTCAGTTCTGTTTTGAAAAGCACCAAATGGCTTTGTGGCTCAAGTGATGATGACAATATAAGGCTATGGAGCTGCTCAAAAGTCACATTTAACACCCACCCTGATCTCTCTCTCTGCCAACGAGCCACTCAGAGTGTGTATGTGTATGTGTGTGTGTGTGTGTGTGTGTGTGTGTGCGGATGTCCAGACCCTTTCATAGGTCTTAACACAAAACCTGTCACAGCAAAAAAGCAACCTGTCACGACTCAGCTAGACACGACTGTACATGACTGTACCTCACAGAACCCAGGCAGCCTGTTCCCGAGCTGTTAAAACAGTCAGCTACAAAGGTCTCACACTACAACACACATAGAACAAGGGAACAGTATGGAGGAAATGAAACAAAGAGTTACCATGAGGAAGAAAATGTAAAAAGTGAACATATGGTACAACGATATACCAGTCCTAAAGGAATCCATGTCTGAACTGTCTGTGGACTAAAAGCTAATTGTTGTTTGTTGAAATGTGTGGTGGTTTCTGAATGTGCAAGTGAATGACTGAATGATGGTGACTCACTGCCGGTGGCCAGTCGCTATCTGGTGCCGAGGCGGGTGTCCAGAAAGTGTGTCTGTGTGTGTGTAAGAGTAACTTGGTGTGACTGTCGCTCTGTCAGACGGCAAACAGAGGCATCTTTCTGAAAATCCACACTGGGCCGCGGCTTACAATGAGCTCATGCAAAGAGGGGAGCAAAAAAAGCCGCGGCTTAAGTGTGTACTCGCAAGGACAACAGGCACACCCTCCATCCCCCCCCTGAGCAAATATTAAAAGAGACTTCACTCCCAGCTAATCTAATTCACAAACACTCCAGAGTACACACAAACAAGAAAAACACATAATTTAACTATATTAACTTAGCCCTCGACATGCAACCTTCACTTATAACTTACCACCGTTCCCACAGCCACCCGTACAACAACTGAGCAGCGCGGCGATTTACATATAGATAGAGAAGTGTTTAGAAAAACACATTTGTATATAATAGCCTGAGGCTGTGTTGTCACTCATCAAGCTGATCAAAAAGCAGCTACTATACAACACCGATGAATCTTGGAGCGCTTTTGCGAATCTGTCCTTCAACAGTAGAAAAAGAGGAGGTGAGATAAAGGGAGAGAAATCAAGGGGAGAGGAGAGGAGCATCTAAATATAGAGAGGCTCACATTTTGGAGTCAGAAAAGAGACAGTGAAGGGTAAGAAAGAGGGAGGGAGACGGGGGATGCAAGGAGAAGAAAATAAAGAGGAATGGGGAACAAATAAGAAAGCAATAGAGGAAAAGCAGCACAAGACAGAAAGGGCGTCAGTGTAGCTGGAGATCGATGGCTGCAGAGCCTCGGTGGGCTCTCATCTACTGTAGCATTGCTTAGTGGTGGACTACTGGAGAACTGGACATGGAGGACACTTAATTTTGTCTGCGAGACTTGAGAGTTCAATACACCGCACGCTGTATCACCACAGACGTTCATCAATATGTATAGCGTCGATACCGAGGGTCTGCCCCTTCAGCGATCTTTTCAACAGTTTCAACACAGACGGGCCGAGTAAATTCTAATAGTGATCAGCGAAGACGCAAAATCATTGAAGTTCTTTGTCTTCCTCGTTTCTGTGCCGTGATTGGCTGTTCAGGGAGGAATCGCAGCAAAGCCACTGACGAAAAAAGCAAAAAAAAATTAGCAGACTTCAAGTCGAGTTAGGAGTAAAGTTTGTTTTTGTAATTGCTTAAAACAAGCAAACCTTTTACGGACTTCTGCACGGTGGGGCTCGAGGCTACCACGTCCACTGTGATTGACGAAGAGCGACCAGACAAATGCCTCACCTGGATCCCCACATCTGTCATCTCCTCTCCTGTCATCCTTTCTCCCCTGCTCCTTATCTGTCTGTCTTTTCACTCAGAGCGTCCGATGCGGTTTGACGTCTGACTGTCACCTGTTGACTAACGTGAACAGCCGCAATGGCTTGCAGGCTTTTGGGACTATTGCTTCTTTTTTTAGTTTTTCCCCCGATGGAAAGAACAAAAAATTCATGTACAGAATAAAAGTGCCATAGCCAGACATAAGAGACACAAAGAGCGAGGGAGAGAGACAATAGGTCCACTGTGCAAACTCCCATGATCGTGCTCACCATCGCTAAGGACAACACCCACCTTGGAAACCTAATTTTGAAGAAGTCACACATTCCCACATTGTGAGGCAGCGCCAGTATCAGGTGTCCGTCCAAACCACCAACCACCACCGATGAACCGCCACCCCTCCTTCGTGACACACCAGCGCACACACCAAAACAACCGGGAGGGGGGATAGAAGACAGTAGGGAGGGAGGGAGGGAGGTGTGCGGGGGTGAGAAAGAGAGAGAGAAAAAAAGAAGAGGGCAAGAGAAAGAGACACCCAGAGACAAAGGCAGAGAGAATGTCAATGGGTGAAAAGAGGAAGAGTGGGGAGAAATAGAGAGGACGAGATGAGGTGAAAAGCGCATCGCCAGCTCACAGTGCGCATTCAGAGAACACAAAGACAGCAACAATGAGACCTCCATGTATATGCATCGGTTGTATGTGTGTGTGAATGCAACACTGGAAGGAGCAGCGAGGAGGCCGTTGGGGGACTTTGCCCCTCGCCACTGAAAAGGGGATGTGAACCTACTCACTTCTTCTCTTCACATTCGGATTGGCTTCACCTCTCTTGTTCATAAAGGGAACTACACCGACACAGGAGAGCTCATAAAAGTGTCCAGAAAACAATGACAGAGCTCCACTTTCATCACCGCTTTATAAAGTTCACATAATAATACACTAAGGATCCGTTTTCTTAGCGCTGAAAAAGCCTTTATGAAATCAAAATAATCCGACTTCCCCTTCGAGATGTCACATTCTAACCTGAAGCGAGAAGTTATTCCGACTTGGACGAAAGAAAATGTTTGTGCTTTAGCGGAAAACCGAACCCACGTCCATTGATGCAATGGCTGTTGCGTTAATAAGGGGATGTATAAATATGAGCTGGGGTCAGGGGGAAGGATAAAAATGAGAAAGAGAACAGGGAGAGGGTAAAAATGAGAAAGGGAGTAGAGGAAGGGTAAAAATGAGAAATGGAGTAGGGGAGGCCACAGGAGGCACCTGGCCCACTTACAGCAGAGGAGGGGGTGGAGGAGGAGGAGGAGGAGGAGGAGAGGTGGAAGATTAAGGAGTGGGAGGGAAAAAGAAAAGGAGAAGGTGGATGAGGAGGAAAAGCAGGGAGAGGAGGAGGAGAAAAGAAAGTGAGGGAGGTGCAGCTGGGACGGAGCAGAGGGCATGGGGAGGACGGGGGTGAAGTAGAGGAACGGGAAAAAGGTGAAGAGATGAGGAGGCAAGAAAAAAGATGAAATAATGGGAAGGGGGAGGAGAGCAAAGGGGGAGGTGAGGGCAGGAGAGACAGAGAGAGGAGGAGGAGGAGGAGGAGGTGGGGGCTGGAGAAGAAGAAGAAGAAGAAGAAGAAGAAGAAGAAGAAGAGGTGGCCTTGTGAGGCTGAGAATGGAGGTGGTGTATGCGTGCGCGGGATGAATGTGTGCGTGTGGGTGTCTAAAAATTATGACGAAAAACTAACACCTCACCCAAAGTATGAATAACCGACCACGACAGGCCAACGTAGGTTCAATCTCTTCTCCCTGCACATTGGAACAGCCTGCCCATACCACTAATATCCCACTAATACCACCCACAGTCCTCGCTCCACCTCACATCAATGAATATTTCATGTCCTGATGGCACTTTTAAAGCAAAAACTAATTAGCAAATCCAAGTTGATCTGGCATTAGTCATATCAGGCCAATTAAAAGCCCAGTCCTACTGTACATGTTAATGGCAGCGAAGTGGAATAATTGTATGTTGAGCAGGGGAGAGAATGTTAAACAGGCCTTGTTAGCAGCACTTTAGCACTCTAGCCAGAGTCCATGCCTGGATTACAAAACTCTACAAAGCAGGATAATGTTCGTCAGAAACACACACACACACACACACGTTTGAAAGCCACAAACGAAAACTCTATCCATTAATTAGAGTGTCGCCATCAATTCCGCGGGGTCAGGTCTGATACTTATAGCTAAAGAAGAGAAATATATTCCAGGGGAAAATGGTGGTTTTATGCTTCGGTAATAATATTAAACAGGGATCCAAATATTGGCAGGAGCTCACAGGTCAGATGTTACGCATGTATCGGTGGGAGAGAACCATTCTCTGCTCCACACACTGTTTCTGCGGTCAACATGAGGTTGTGGAGACAGTATTTGTGTGGTATCGAGTAGAGAAAGGTGTCGAGTCTTTCCAACCTTCCTCTCTGTGTGTTTTTTTATAAACGCAGGAGTTTAGATTGAGACAGACAGCGCTGACACATGCAGACTAAACTGTGCTGCACAAAAAAAAGCGACAGAATAACAAGGGCTAGAACTCTTTTGGAGTGGATGTCTGTTTCATCACCCCTCCTCCCTCCTTCTCCCCGTTCTCTCTCCTTCACGTTCCCTCTTCTCCTTCCTCTCTCTCTGCCTCCCTCGTCTCCCTCTCTCACCTGAGCTTTGATATGGAAATCTCTCACCAGCCACAGCCTGAGGCTAGTTGACTGTTTCTAAAGATGTATTTGCTCAAAGCCACTCAATTTCTCATCAAATGCTCACACTGTGTGTATAAAAGACAAACTCTTTCACTGGGAAAATAACAACTAACAACCGCGTACTTATACAAGGCTTTCAGCAGTCTGCAAACCCCAGACTTCAACAAAGAGGTTTCTCCGAGCCCAAACCTTCAAGTTCTTAATAGCTTATATACATTTGTCTAAAAAGATGGGGATCCTTGTGCAAAGTGGAGAGCTGAGATCGCTAACTATCTCGTCGATAGAGATACTTCGCACTGGTTTACCAGTCCTGCCCTGCTAATTATACCACATTAAGGATGCCCAACCTGCACGTCTACTAGGGAAGTGTATTGTTATGATACCTATCATGATACAAGGTTAACGATTCAATATATTGCGATATTGTAAACAAGGCAATATATTGCGATTTTTAAAAAATGTAATTTTAGGAAAGCTGTCATAGTATAGAGAACAAACAAGAAATACACCATTTTAGTATAGGCAAAAATAACACATTTATACTGCATGCAAAAAACTGCATGGTTTTTACCCCAAACTGCATGTGATTATCATAAAGTGGGCATGTCTTTAAAGGGGAGACTCGTGGGTACCCATAGAACCCATTTTCATTCACATATTTTGAGGTCAGAGGTCAAGGGCCCCCTTTCAAAATCGCCAGAATTTAGCGTAAGTTTGGAGCGTTATTTAGCCTCCTTCTCCAACATGGTTGGTAGCAATGGATTCCTGTAGGTTTCTTAGTTTCATAGGATGCCAGTATCTTCACTCTAGCTTTAAAACTGCTACAACCTCTGAAAGATCGAGTAGAGGCCCGGGCCCGACGGCGGGCCGAGAGATTTTTAAGAGGTTAATCAAAAATCGATACAGCGTTTTGGAGAATCGATACAGTATCGCACAACATAATATCGCGATACTCACGGGTATCGATATTTTCTTACACCCCTAACGTCTACAACCCCGAGCCAAATAAAGTGACAACTGGAAACCATTCAACAACAAACAAAACAATTTGCAAGAGATTTAGAAATAAGTGAATAATTTAGGAATAAGTCAGAGAGTCTGTTTGCGAAGACAAAATATTTAGTCAGTTTCTGGTAAAAAGAATGCAAATCATGCAAACAACAATAATCAGTCCCATGTCAGCTTATTACCAGAGACGAGCGATATCAGCGGTTGATGTTTTAAAATACGCTCTTGTGTGTGAATCACTGTCACGCAGATCAATGTGATCTTTCAAAAACAAAAATTTCAACAGAGAGAAAAAGAAAGGTATTAAAAAATACAGATGTTTTTCTCTTAATTCCTGCAGGAATATAAAAGGTTTCACTCATGAATATCCTAACACCTAAAGTGATTCGTTCAGAGTTAATTGAAAATGTAGAGCTTTATATATATATCGGTAATATATAAAGGACATTGTTGCTAACCGCTCTATATACAGAGAAACATTAGCACTAATTAGAAAGCAGAAATTTCCATCCCTTCCTTTGTTCTTTCATCAACACCAGACGGAAACCTATGCACTACCTGACGTGCAAAACAACCGCCGTCATCACTTCACTTGTTGCAACATTTGTTTTGACAGCATCTGAACAAGTGCAAACGTACAGTGAATAAAACCAACAATTAGGAGCGCACAAAAAAGAGGAGATGCACTTGTTAGATTTCAAGGCTGGCCCGACTTTGGACATTGATGCAGTGGTGTTAGAAAATGTGGTAAATTCCAGAAAGATAACTGATGACGCCGATAAGCATTGTGTGATCACGAGGCGCTGGTTGGAAAGAGCCGATCTGCCTCGCATTCCTAAATAAAAGAAAAACACACCCTGATGAAAGCACACAAACTTGAAATCCCTCATCTGTTTCCTCAGGAATGTGCGATCCAAAAAAGGTGTTTTGCAATATCAACAACTCCTAAGAAAAATTCTGACATCTTGCCATTTTCACTGCACAAACACCCCCCCCCCCCCCCCCCCCCCCCACCCCCCCTCCCTTTCCATTTATTTTTAGCAACAATCAAATTACAATTTTTGCTCCTGGACTTTCAATTCTTACTCGTAGATTATAAAAAAAATTAGAGGCAAAGCTGCGAATTACCTTCCAATTTAAAATTCAGGGACAAAAGAACAAAAGGAAAGAACAAGAGAGCTTATTGCTTTCATTGACATCCTATCTAGCGTGCAGGTGCATGCATGCGTGCACACACACACACTTGCACAGCTATGAAATATTAACACCTATGTGAAAAGACGAGTGGGGTGGTGGAGTGTATTTCAGTGTGGTTTGAGGAGGGGATTGCTTCAACTCACCTGTTCTCTCTGCTGGGGGGGGAGGATGAGGATGTCAGATAGGTGGATACGGAAGACAGCTGTTACACACAAACACACACACACACACACACACACACACATCCCCCACAGTGTCCGTGCAACCCCATGGGGATTAGGAACACCTGTATTCAGCACTGCACAATGAGCTATAGAGGCAGTTAAGCTAAAAAGCCCTGGGAGTTATTAGGGGATGGGGGGATGGAGCTGCTTTGGGTAGAGAGGGTTAATGTGTGCCAAACTGTCTTGACGCGAAATCAGACGTGAGAATGATAATATTCACGGCGTGACAAATGGAAGACAGAGTTGTCAGAAAACTCCAGAGAGACGTGGCGTGTCACGTAAGATGTGTACACGCGAGTGTAAACGGTTCACTTTGCAGCGTGTTAGCCAAACAGGTGTTCCCATTAACAAGTGAGCGCCGAGGGGGGATCGGGACGGGAAAACTGGCAGAGAGAGATAGAGACAGAGAGATGAATGGAGTACAAGGTTGCTAACAGGGAACAAATTAGTCTTTATGGAGCATTTGCCCTCTTTCCTCTATTTTTAGGGAACGTACACTAGATTAGATACTGTACTGTTTATTGTCAGGTTGTCTATAAACACACCACATCCCCAGGGTCGGCGTATAGCTGAAGCAGACTAACCTGCAACCACACAGTTCAGCCCACAACCTGCATGGGAGTACCACCTACATACCAGCAGGCTTACACACACAGAGAAGAGGAAGGTGTCACGAGCTCCAAACCTGACTCCCACCCAAACCAAAGCCCCTCCGTCTAACTTTCTCACCCTCTTTTCACACCCTGCCACACCCTCAGCGTTTCCCACAAACTCTGGATAATATTCAGTGTCACAAGCTCCACCACCACCTTCAACAAACACCTATGCAACTTCGGCTTTAAAACCAAAAATAAATTTAACTCGCTTATCTTGTTTAATCAACTTTCAACAAAAAAAAAAGGTCCATTCATGAGCGATAACACAAGTGGGAACGTGCTTTAAAATCCCTCCTTTGCAATCCCACAAGCACACGAGCAGCTAATATTTTTCCATCTTTTCGGCCGATCTCGCCTACACTCCTCCTCCACTCCTCCTCGTAGCTGCTGTCTTGGTCTGTATTATATTTCCCCCCGTGGAACACACAGATGGAGAAGGTGCAGAAGACACACACACACAAAAACACATACACTGCTCTTGTAATGGTAATACTACACAGCTCTACCTCAGTGGTGCAGCAGCAGGGGGGCAAACCTACAGACTCAAAGCATTCTAGTCCTGCAGGGCCAAGATGCCCGAGGTGTGGCAATGCCATTAGAGTTGAGGATTGTAAACATTAAAAAGCAAAGATCTCCTGCTCAAAATGTGCACAGATGGGAGTGCCGCAGTAGCTCATAGAGCGGGCGCCCCATGTACCAAGGCTGTGTCCTTACTGCAGCGGCCAAGGGTTTGAATCTGACCTTTGGCCCTTTGCTGCATGTCATCCCCTCTCTCCCCCTTTCATATCTATCTCTCTCAATATCAATAAAGGCATAAAATCCCCAAAAATAATCTTTAAAAAAAAAAGTGCACAGATGGACACACGCAAACACACGAGCCACAGTAATTGAATTACAGAATAAAAGACGTTGGAGGGTTTATCAAATCAAGCGCCAACCCTTAACTCTGTAGAAGGAAGGACAAAACAAGCAGACAAATCCAGAGAGGTTTAAGACAATTTGGAAAAAAAAAACACTAGATGGTCTCTTAATCCCAAAGATCCAGTTAGCCACTGTCTAACAGAGGAAAACGCTCAGATCTAACCGACTGCCGTAAACCGAGAGCACTTAAAACCAAAGTCAAAAATGGCTGGCTGGCTGGCACTGTTAAGTTCCTCAAATTAAAATACAGAAACACAGACTATTCTGATACAGCAGCTCCCCGGAGGATCTCCTGCAGAATGTGTGGAGAGGTTTCATTTGCTTAAAGTTAGTGCAAGAAGGACAACAAGGCTTTGCATCATATAACAAGCCCCCCCTGTATCAATAAGCTTGTCTCACATGATCAAAAAAGTTTGCAAACCCCAGTGCAAAGATGATGATTACAGGTGAGGTGTCACTTTTCCCATTTAGCATTTGTTGCAGACCCACCTGGCTGCAGGCTGTATGCTGGAGGTGCACCACACACAGGCGCAACATTGCTCTCTATAATACGCACAGAGCGTGAATGAAGCGGGGTTGTTCCCCTCTCTCACACTGTAAGCATGGTAGAAAATGGAGGAATAAGACGGAACTGACCGGTTTGAGAGGGCAGACAGCAGACACACACACACACAGAGAGAGGAAAGAGAGAGAGAGAGAGGGCAGGAGACAGACAGACAGAGAGAGAGAGACGCTTTCAGCCTCAGTCGCCAATAAACAGCAAGCACTTGACGCCACACTTTTCAACTCTCGATCAGGTGATGATCAACTCAACAATAAAGAAAAAAAAAAAAAAGAAATACCCGAGAGCACCATCTGCAAACAAAATCCCCCCCTCCTCCTCCTCCTCCTCCTTGTCTTGTCTGGTACTCTAGGGTTGGGTGTTGACGCAGCAGAAATTTCCAGCTGGAGAAATCCCCTTTTGGAGGTTAATCGAGGGGAGAAGGAGGAGGAGGCTTTAAGCCCTTGTCTTCCAGCCTCTGAGCGCTTTCATTTTGAATCCCCTCCAGACGGCTGCACGGAGCATCATCACCCTTTTATTTTGCGTGGCTGTGCACGACAATTCCCCCCGATGTAGGTTGTTGAAAAACTTTGCAAATTTCACCAGTTTTCATCCGCCGGTGTTTCACCAAACTCGATCAGCTGGGATGAAACCCAACAGGGGATGATTTATGCGTTTGCAAGTGTCACATCATATACTATATTCCTACTAGTATTTCTTATAAAAAAAAATGTAAAAAAAGTACAGCCTGCGGGTTGTAAAGCAGGTGGATGACATTCATTCAAAATAATATTCTTCCTTTTTTACGCACCATTTAAAAGTATTTCCATTTTAGAGCACCTGCTCGGACACATTAGAAAGTAGATATCAATCGCGTTTTCCCCCTCTATTGTAAACCTGTCTGTGTTCCCTATAAGCGGCTGCATCATAATGTGTGAAATGTACAATCCCGTCAACGACTGACAGCTTCTCCAAATATCAACAAGCGCAATAGACAGCTGGCTGTCACGTATGGAACAGGTAGGCGTACTTTGAGACTGTCGCCTGCTCACTCGGTCGGCTATTTAGCTGTCAAAATACACTCATGCCGTGGCTAACATGATGCCAATGGACTGGAATATATATAAAAAAAATAAAAAAAGCAGCGGAAACAAACAGACAGACAGACAGACAGGCCTTCATGTAACCGTAACAGTGCCACGATTGCGAAGAGTTGCATTGTGTCATGTCTCCAACCTGTGCGCCCACCACCAACTATCAGCTGTAGACGCGATGGCTCTTAGGGAAACTAATTGTTGACATGATACAAAAAAGGCATGGCAACCCTGCGATGTCCGCCTCCGCCTTGAATGAAACCTCTAACCTGTTAGCAGGGGTGCGCAGTGCTACCTACCACTAACATGAGGAAGTCAGACATACCTGTTACCCCATGGGGTCTGGGGTGGACGCGGTGTCGGTCCTTCGGAGTCCGATCTGCTGTGACAGCCCCGAGAGAAGAAGAGAAAGGGGGATGTCCAAAGCACCGCTGTCCTTCCTCTCCTCTCTGTGTATGCTTTTCTTTAAGTGTTATTCCCCCTGTTTTCTCCCACTCCCCGCTCTTCTTCCTCCACCAGCCCCTTTTCTCTTTTCTCTCTCTTTCCCTCCCCTGCTTTTCCGCGTCTTGGTATCAGGAGCCTCCCCCTCCTCCTCCTCCTCCTCTGTGCATGTCTATATCTCTCTCTCTTCCTCTCTCTCTCTCTCCCCCTACACTCTCTCTCTCTCTCTCTCCGTGTCCCCGTATCTCCTCTCTCTTTCTCTCTCTGGGCAGAGTCAGGAAATGAGACAACGTGAACGCACATACCGCGCGTATCCATCTCATCTAGTCCCACTCTTATCAGAATCCCTCAGGCAAATTTCTGTCATTTAATAGGCTAATACATGACAAATTATTATTAATAATAATATATTATTATAATATTCTGTGTTATGGTGTAAGCAGAGGGGGTGGGGGGTTGTCATGAGTCCTGTGTGGTTCATGGGGGCTTCTGGCTTGTGCGTCTGTTGCCATAGGGCTCAGTGAGGACCAGGGGCTTACTGTAACTTACCCCCTCTTGTGGCACAAACAAGAAAACACCAGTCAGTCACATTTAAAAAAAAAAGAAAAAAAAAAGTGGACTGACATTTACAGTTTGACACAGTTTGACACAGTTTGGCTGGAAAACACCTCTGAGAGCCATGTGATGTGCAGCATGCAGGCCAAGTTTTGGCAAAAAGTCTGGGGTAATTCCACCACAGCCTGACCTCTCCACTTCACACACGATGGATTCTTCTTATTAGTACACTTTGTTTTTAAGTTATGGGGGAAATTATGAGGTGACAAATGTTTTTTTAATGCCTGTGAGAGACAATAGAGAGAGAAAGATGTGGGAAGTACTTTCCTAAACAGATAGAAATAGTTCATGTGTTGCAATACTTCCTGGTATTATATGCACAGGACTGTACCTGCAAATGTAGAATCAGAATTAACTTAATCGGGCCAAATACTCAGAGGTGGGAGAAGTACTCGGACCCTTTACTTGTGTAAAAGTACCAGTATAACAATGTAAAAATACTCTGTTACACGTAAAAGTCCCGCAGACAGAATTTAGAACAAAATATATTTATATTATCAGCAAAATATACTGAAAACATCAAAGTTAAAAGTACTCATTTTGCAGAAAAATGACCCCTGAGACTTAATTAATCATTAGATTGTTGATACAGATTCATCAATTTGTAAGCAGCATTTAATTGTTGCAGATGGTCGAGGTGTGTCTAGTTTCAAATACTTTATTTACAGTTTGGTAGTTTAGTCCAATGGTTCCCAAACTGGGGGTCGGGTTGCTCCAAAGGGCCAAGATAGTGTAAGCGGTCACAATCTTTAACAATGTGTTGTATTTATGTAAAATCATAATCTGAAAAGTAACTGTAGCTGTCAGATAAATTTAGTGGAGTAGAAAGTACAATATTTTCCTCCTAAATGTAGCGGAGAAGAAGCCTGTTCTCTCCCAGAGCGTCAAATACCAACACGGACGTTGGCGTTCGATGCCGCCGCACAAGGCACCCTTTAGCGCCGGTATGAAACGCTCCGGACTTTCGATTGACTACAATGCAAACCCATCCACGGCAACAGTAAACGTTCAGGGAAAGTGCTGTGGTGATGTATTATAAAGAGCGAAAGAGACACACAGGGCGGATGGGTCCAACAAACACAAGGCTTTCATCCAGGGGTTGCGTTACGTTTCCCTTTCACTTTACGATCAGCTGTTCGTTCACAGCGTCAAGTCACATTTGCACTGTAAAAATGTAATAGTTTTAAGCCCAAACATGTTGTTTTTTCCTGAACATAACTAAGTGGTTTTGTTGCCTAATCCTAAACAAGTGTTTTTGTTTAATTCACATCGTTAACCACGTGTTTACTGCGACCGAAAAAGTGACGCAGAGGGCTCTGACAAAGCGTCAGTATGTGACGAGTTGGGATGAGAACGTGTTGCAGCATACATGATGCGTGAAATTGCTATACTTAGGTATTTCAAAATTGCCCTTAAGTGCAGTACTTCAGTAAATGTACTTAGTTACTTCCCATCATTGCAAGTACAGTACTGTATGTAGCCTACATACAATGAATGTGACTCAATCCTTCTCAATACTGAGCTGAGAACAATAACTCCTAAAGGTGAATGACAATAGTTTTACAGTACAGAACCTCTAGTCTATTCTTATTTTAAATTATGAGGTTCAATTTCTACAGTGAGAAGTTAATGAAAGTGAGTGTGTGCACGTGTGTGTCACTGTCAGTTCATAGAGTCCTCCACTGTGTGTGAATGTCTGTAGTAATGAGGAACTGCGGATGGGGCTTGTTTCTTATGAAATAAGAATACGTGCTGTGACCAGGAATCGCTGTAGGTTTGAGGAAGTGGGAAAAGTTTATGGGGAAGGGAGCGGGTGGCACAGCGAAACATGTAGTACGTGTGTGTGTGTAATTGTGTGTGTGTGGAGAGAGTGATGCGTGGCATGACACAGCAGGGGGGTAGAGAGCGCGTGCCTCCATCAGTCTGGGCGGTTGTCTGCCGAGGGCTGGATAAGGGAGAATGTCAGGCCATGTGGATTAAGGCTGTAGGTCTGTAATGCCCAGGCACAGATCCCTCTCTCTCTCTCTCACACACACACACACACACACACACACACACACACAAACACACACTCTCTCTCTCTATCTCTCTCTCTCTCTCCGAGTAGGGTCCGCAAACACAATCCCAGCCTGAAACAAGCTGCTTTACTCAAAGCTTGGCTCCCTCACGCCAACGTGGCCTTCCAATCCGCCTGACACGACAAACATGACCCCGGCCTCCCGCTACGCCACCTACTCAACATCACCCCTCCCCTCTCCCTTCTCCCTCCCCCTCTCTCTCTCTCTCTCTCTCTGTCTGCTGGGGATGGGTTTAGGCATCATTAGGCCACTACACATGTATTCAGTCCTAGCAACACTCATCCACTCAGGAGGGAGAGCAGTGGTGTGAGGGTGAAGCAAGAATCCTGTACGACAGTGGTTTTGTGTGTGTGTGTGTGTGTGTGTGTGTGTGTGTGTGTGTGTGTGCGTGTGTGTGTGAGTGAGTGGTACTTATGTTCACAAAGAGTCCTTGAAACACAAGGTGATGGGTGTGTTGTGGACTTGTGTGTGTGTGTGTTTGCATTTAGGAAGGGGGTTAGTGTGTCAGGCTGAATTGCTGCTTACCCAAAGGGACAGTCACACTTCTACTGTATTCTGCTTTTCCCACTCGAGTTTGACTTAAAAAAAACAACGAAAGTTTGTCACTGAGGCCGGGGAGAAAGCATTAAAAAAAACAGACGCAAAGAAGAGACACACACACATAATTCGCTCAGTACAGGAAGTGAGACCAGATCCCTTCGTGATGACTTCTTCGAGACATCTAAACGCACTTTAGGAAAACTTTTTTGAAGTCGAGCATTAATTTGCTCTCCCAGCGTGCCCCCCTGCTGGGGAACGTAGCGGCGTAATTGGTCATATCGAATTAAACGGCAAAAAAAAAAAAAAAAAAAATCTACAACTGTCATAAAAATAGCACAAGGCGCTTTCAAAGCCCCATCCACTACCCTTCACTATCAATTTGCCAAGGGGAACAGCTGTGTGCTGCTTGTGCCATCCTAGCCCTGCTTGTATAGAAAGCAGAGCCTGCAGCTGAAAGAGCACTATCTCTACCAGGTGCAGGCAGGGGATGGGGGAAGGCTTCACAAAGGAATATTTGGCACAAGGTGTGAGACAACAATATGTGTGAAGGTGCAGCTTAGTGATACTCAAATCAGTATTGGGAAACGACAAGGCTTTTATAAAGAGTCCTCCCACAGAGGGAAAGAGCAAATTAGGAGTATGGGAACCAAGTGATGGTATGACGGTAGAGAGGACGGAGAAGGATTGAGGGGCAAGAGGAAAGGAAGGAGGGATGACGTTAATAAAAGGAAGCCAAAGAATGAGCAGATTTCTCAAAGAAAGTGTAAATGAATGAACTACAATGAGGGATGACACCAGGAGAAGCAGAATGAATCGCGGTTATTGGATTTAAAGGATGTATAATCATCTGGAGGATACAGAGAATGTGTTTGTGCCCGCTGCCCACACATTTTGTTCCTGTGTGAAAGCGACATGCAAAGGGGGGGGAGGGGGGAGGGTGCTGGGGCTGTTCACACCGCCGCCTGTCCTTGTGTCACCCATAGGACTTCCTGTCCTCCCTACAGTGGCCGGCTTTTGTGTGTCTATTGTATGTATATGATGGAAAGACGCCTCTGGACGAGGATGCAGATAGCAGACTCGTCCTCCCTCCAGTCTTGGTGTTCTTTGATAAGGACGACTCCTGGCTGACCTCGCTGCTGTGTCCATCTGCGTGTGTGGAGAAAACACATGTATTTTCCCCCAGTTCAGGGCAGGAATAATCTTCCTCCCAAATGAAAAATAAGGCAGACTCATATTCAGGCTTTCCGTGGCCTGGATTTCTGAGGTTTCGGCCCCCGTCTGCGTCACTCTAACCCTCCTCGCCACTTTACTTTATGGGGATTCAGATCTTCCCCTGCTTATCATATCTTACCTCTCTGTGTTATGAATCCTACATTAAACTGCCCTTTCTCCCTCTGCATCTCCGTCTCCCTTTCTGCATGTCTACCCTCTTGATCCCTTCCTCCTCTATCCTACCCCCCTCCAAATCTCATTTACTCCATTGGAAGTAGTAGGAGAAAGAGAGAGAGAGACAGAGAGAGAGAGAGAGAGAGAGAGAGGAGTACAAAACGACCTTCTCTTCCCCGAAGCAAGAACATCTTCTTATTGTGGAGGTCACCGTCTCAGTGCAGCCCCACGCTCTGAACACTACTCTGCTTGTTTTAATGATGCACAGAGCGGAGGGAGAGGGAGGGAAAGAAAGAGAGAGAGGAGACGAACAGAGAAGGAGAGAGAGAGAAAGAAGAAGGGGGGAGTGGATGGAGATGGGAGGATTAGGCTATTTTTTTTCTACCGACTCTGTTCACCCCCACCCCCTCTCATACCTTCCCTCCCCCTCTCCTGCGCAGAAAGTGCACCTCTCTTTCCACATCCATCTTGAAAGGTTCTTCTAAGCTGTCTAACCTCTCAGCAATATTATATATTATTGCTTGCCTCAACCCACACTGAAACCTGGGTTGCTATGCTACAATAATATGACCTCTCATCTCTTCTCCTCCACTAGATTTCCTCTCTCATTGCTTCCTCTCGTTTCTGCAGGGAGGCAGGGGAAGGGGTTAACAGCATCCCCCGTTCGGCTCCCCCCCACATCAGGCCTCTCTGCCTCTTTAATGACCTTCTTGGGCTCCGTGCCGCTGTTTGATTTGACCTCGCTGACCGTGTGGGGTCACGACCCCATTCCACACCACAACAAATTATCTTTGACCCTTAAGGAAGGGCTAGGATCTGATTTGTGCTAGTCACCATCTATCTATATAAGTATGAACAGTATGCAGCACATCTATCTATCTATCTATCTATCTGTCTATCTATCTATGTGACAATCTGAAAGGTGTCGCTCATAGTAATGAACATACAGATAATAATCCCCTGAATCTGCAGCTCCTGTCGCCTTTACAGAGCTTAATAGTGAGTTTCAACTCATTGTTTAGCTGTCCAGCTAAACTTTTCTGTTTTGGTTCACTCTCACTGCTCTCATAGCATCATTTTCGGCCGCAGCAGGCAGCGGATTTCTGTGGAAAAGTCCTAAAGTCCTGAGCACTACCTGCTCAGCAGACAGCAGACAGACACAGCTGGCGACTAGCTGGTGAACATAGTGGAGCATTTAGCAGCTAAACAGCCATATATTTCCCTCAGGAGTTGGTTGAGACCAAAAACAGAGCTGCTAAGAGAGAATGAATATTGGACATTCACAACTGGGCAGAAAAACGGCTCCAAATGAGTGCTAAAGTTGCTTCATGACTTCTGGATGAGTAAATAAGCCACAAACGCTAATGCTTTTGCTAATAAGTTCGCCATATCAACTTAAACTGTGATGATGTGTCAATGTTGTGTTCACAAGTTGCCTCCAAGTGGCCAAAAATAAAAACAGTGCATGATTCATGAAAGTATCTACCACAGAAGGAAAATATTCCATTACAAGTTGTCCTGCATTCTAAATGATACTACAGATGTATTGGCAATGCAGCACTTAAAGTAGGCCTATTAAAAATGAAATTAGCCTACTCATTATGAGAGTGTTTTTGATGAGCTGTGGGCTCTAAACTACCTTCCAAATTGCACAACCGACATAGTACGCAGGGGGCATTGTACTGTGGCCTGGCGTCTTTCCAGTGCTCCTGTGAATGTCTAATGCTAGTTCTGTGTATTTTACTGCTTTGCATCGATTGTGCATTCCCAACACGTTCTCATCCAAACTCGTCACAGACTGCCGCTTTTTCACGCCCCTTTGCGTCACTTTAGGTTTTGGCAATAAAACTACTTTGTTAGGTTTAGGACAAAAACTACATGGTTGGGCTTAAAACTTTGATGTTTGTCACATTTGTCTCCTGGATGAAAGCTTTGTGTTTGTTGGGCCAGTCCACCTCCCCTCCTGCCCTCCCTATTTGTGTCTTTTCACTCTTTAATCTAGTCTACGTCACAGCAGTCACTCCCGGCGCACTTTCTCGGAGCGTTCACCGTTGCTGTGAATGGGTTTACATTGTAGTAAATGGAAAGCCCGGTGCGTCTCATACTGACGCTAAAGGGTTCCATGTGCGGCGGTATCACACGCCAACGGCCATGACAAAGCGTCGGTATTTGATGCCCTGGGAATGAGAACAGGCTGGTATTCCTTGATCTGTGTAATGTATCCAAGCTATGAGATCTCCGTATAATGTCTTTCTATGTAATGTGTATGTCTACATGCCATGCTGTTTTTTTCCCCCTTTTTTTCGTTTCTTTCCATCCTTTAGGGTCTGTGATCTGCTCGTATCTATCTGTGCTGTGTGTTTTGAATTATGTATTTTGTTCATGAAAATTCAATAAAATATTGCGTTAATAAAGTTTGCAGATTAAAGGAATAGTTTGAAACTTTGAGAAAAAAGTACAACATTTTTGTCCGGAATAGAAGTATAAAGTAGTATAAAATGGAAATACTCAAGTACAGTACAGTACGTGAGTAAAAATACTTTCACCACTGACTGGCTTCTTTCTTTCTGCAAAAAAAGAATTGAGAAATGATGGCGAGATAGAGATAAAGATAGATATGGGCTGATATGAACTGCTGGTTCTGAGACTCTCAACCCAAATCATAATGCACAGCCAAAATTCCCTGTTACATCATCCATCTCCAATCCCTTCCTCCTCCTCCTCCTCGTTCTCTCCCTCTGCCATCCTCCTCTTTCTCTCTTATCTCTGCTGGCCCCGTCTCTTGGGGGTCGTTCGTTTTTGTCATAATCACCTTGGAGATTGGGGACCGGTGCCCATGGCAGAGCTGAGCTGAGCTGAGCTGAGCGGAGGAGAGGAGGAAAGAGGATGAGAGAGAGAGAGAGAGAGAGAGAGAGAGAGAGATTCGGGGGGAGTGTTGAGATGAGCAGTGGAGGACATTCTTGCGGGGGGGATGACGGCTTGTCTGGCTCAGCCCCGGCTAATGTGAGGGGACAGCCTTGGCTTTGCCTTAACCACACTTGCGCCGTCGATGCCAGGCAGAGAGGGGAGGAGAGAATAGACGGATGAAACGCTCTCCTTTTCAGCGCTGCCTTTCTCCCGCCCGCACTGACTGCATTCGGAGGCGCGTGGGGCCCCAATGTCACACCCTGTAGGTGTTTAAGCTGCTTACTTACACCAACAAGAGACGGAGATGAGGCAATAGAAGACAGGGAGACAGAAAGGGAGAAGGGGCTGCAGAGAGGATGAGAGAGGGAGAATGGGAGAGAGTTAGAAGAAGATGGGGGCGGAGGTCACGCTTGTAGGAGGTTGTAATGTGTAAGTATCCCAGTTTGACAGTCTTCGCACCAAGTGAGGGGTTGTTTTACGTGGGGGAATATCCATCACTCATTATGTCGGTGCAGTTTTGAGTGTCTGTCATGCATCTGAGCGTGACGATGATACCGCATTGACAAACTGGAGGAATCATCAGGACGATAATGCGATAAGTGTTTTCCTCCGGCCCCACCCTGCTGACTCCTCTTCACTCTGAGTTTCCCAGATTTTACACTCTTTCAGGAGGAGAGGCTGAATGGGAAGGCGTGGGATGCACCAGACAGTCATCGGGAGGGGGAGCTGGGGGTAGAGGTGTGTTTAAAAAAAAACAAATCCTATCTTGCTGTCATGTGTGTTCAGGCCTGTGTTTGTATCACTGAGGTGTGAGGGGGTGATGGTGACGCATGTTGGGAAGGGGGGATGGAGGGGGGTTCAGAATGGGGGCAGGGAGTGATAAGGCCAGACACAAGAAAGGCTTTTGTTGGGATCATTTGGGGCTACTATGTAAGAATAGACCCTCACATACAAGGGATGGGTCAGAAGGTGACGGCTGGACAAAGACCGACACACACGTTTTCGACATTGTGCTCTCGCTCTTTTTCAACGCGAACTGTTTTAACTTGTATTTCTGTCCTCTCAGCAGCCTCCTTGTTGATGCACGCTGGGTAGGTTCTCAGATACTCCCTCCTCAGGTCACTGGCTCTCTGTTTGTCCTAGCCCTCCTTTCCCTTCAACCCTCCGCCGCCCTCCCTACCCTCCAACTCCTCTCTGCCTCTCCTCCTCGCCTGACCAGTTCCTCTAATTTGGTTTCTAATTTTTTTTTTTTTTCTATACCTCATCTCCTCTCCCTTCAGCTATGTGGGGGTAAAGTACAGCCCCTCCCCTTGGCTGTGTTTGTGTTTGCTCTGTGTGTGTATTTGCACCATGCGTTTGTGTGTATATGTGTATGTAAATCTCCGAAGGTACTCAAGGTTTGTAGCTGTGCGGTCCTTCTTCAAAATGATGATTTAACACCAGTGGCCTTTGGGAAAACAAGCCCCACGTCCGACTCTCGGTTAACATGCGGAGAAATATGTGGGCTGATGTCAGGAGTACACACACACACACACACACACACACACACCCACACACACACACACACACACACATAGTAAAGGAAAAAAAGACTAGCAGATCAGACAATTGTGTTAAGTGTGAGCCGCAAGTCAGACTGCAGTCCTATTTTGTTATACATCTGAGGCCGACTGATTTTTCAAACATCAACCTGACAATGTGTGTGTGTGAGCGTGTGTGTGTGTGTGTGAGTGTGTGCTGGAGGGAGAGGTAGAAATTGAGCGCAGCATGGTGGTTGAGCTTACAGTAAATGGAGACATTTAGGAAAGCAGTAGATAGACAGACACAAACACACAGATCAAAGAGGTTTGAGCATTACAGTACACTGGGGAACAAAAGGAATAGAGAGAGAGAGAGAGAGAGACACACTCAGATAGAGAGAGAGAGGATGTGAGTGAAGGTGAATAGAAACCCCAATCAATACGCCATCGAGAACAGCTTGAGCCAGCGAAGGAGCAGAGAAACTGAAAGAGGGAGATGGAGAGAGGGAGATGGAGAGAGAGAGAGAGAGAGAGAGAGAGAGAGAGGAAAAGTGGGTCAAATAGAGACGAAAGGGTGAGTGTTTGCACGGAGGAGAGAAAGTGATAGAACAAGAGCGGGGTCAGGAGAGAGAGGAAAGAGCGTGAACGAGGGAGTCACGAGCTGCTGACCCCTGATGACCCCTCAGCCAGGAGGGCTTGAGGAGCACAGGGCAGGGGAGGAGGGGATGGGAAGGGGGAAGGTCTTTGGGGAGGTTTGGAGATGATATTGATGTGGCAGAGAGACGGTGGGGGGTGGGGGGGGAGAAGAGAAGTGAGGGTCAAAGGGGATGGGGGGTCAGCGAACCATCCAAGGACAGTAACGAAGCCTTTTTTCTTCTCTCAACAACCAAACTGTCAAATTGAACTCACCTTGATACTCACATCTGTCTCTCTCGCACCTGTTCACCTCTTTAACCACTCTGATAACTGACATATTGTGCTCATTTGGCTGGATAACATGCCGTTTCCCATCGAGAACACCATTTGAGGAGAAATCATTCACTGTTAACCGTAAAGAACAAAGTGGCTGCCACTTTATAGTCTTGTCTGATTGTCCAGAGAGACTCGAATTAGCCCACAATGCAACATAATAATGTGGTGAGTAATTAGAAGGTTAGTAGTCATTAATCAAGTGCCAACAATCATCATCCACGGTTAAGGCTGCATTTCCGACCAGGCAACTGCCCCGGGGGCCGCATAAATAACTGCAAGGCCCCCCCGAAAGCTCCAGGCTTGCTGTGTCAACCAGAGTGCTAATTTCTCACGCTTTAATATCTAACCACGTGGCCCAGTCTTGAAGAGGGTACTGGTGCCAATTTGGCGCAAGGACCACACAGTAAATCTGAGAGTGGGAGGAACGGAGGGTTGATAGGCGCCCTCTCAACAGGTTAATCCGTCCTGTCCACAGACCTTTTTCATGCAATACATTTTGAAATGTCCCAGTAGAAAAAACACAGGTGTAAATAATAGAATTAATGATGGCTGAATTCCATTTAGCTGCTTCGGTTTCAGGGTCCTGGTATTGTGCATGCTGGCTCACTGTCACACCGTCACGGCTTACTGAGACGCTTAAATAGAACAGTCATCGTTAATGTTATTAGTGACACCAAAATGTCACTGTGGCAGTGTGTGATATTGTTTTTTTTTATTTTGCCAAATGGCACACTGTATTAATCTGCTGGAAACTACGTCAGAACTGAATCCCCTTGAGGTATGGTGCTGCACCTACAGGTTCTTCTTCTTTCTTGCATCAAATTTAGAAACTAATCTTGATGTTTTTTTCAGTATAAAACACAGAGGCAAAGACCAAACAGGGAAGTACACCTCTGCTACCACGGCTGAAAAGACTTTTAATCTGCATCTGGAACAGCATGTTTGGTGCCTTCAAATAGGGTTGTGTTTCCTGTGTTCACGAGAAGAGTCCATATGAACGCCCCCCTCATGTCGTATGCACGATCTCGTAATTGGAAAGTTTCCGAAAGCTCAGAGTTCACGAGTTATGACGTGTTTGTTGACGTTGTCAGAAATGGCGGAGGCTATGGAAGTTCATTTTTTGGTGCATAATAAGTTAATATATTGTAATTTTAGTCGTATATTGTAATTCTTCGTAATTGTATAATAGGTCTGAGGAAAATGTTGATATGAAATCCTACACACTGTACCTTTTAGCTGGGTTATTGAGACGTCTGAACATTTTTGTATATATATATATATATATATATATATATATATATATATATATATATATATATATATATACACAAAAATAAATATATATATATATATATATATGTATATATACATATTCATATATATATACATATATATATGTATATATAAATATACATATATATATACATATATATATGTATATACATATGAAGAGAATTGAATCATCTGTACAAAATAAAGTCTGTGTGAAGATAATTTGTTAGTTAATTAGTTTATTGACTTAAATATCACAATACATTATACCTTACATGATCAAATAAAAACATAAAGTCCAAACATTATTCCATGTACAATACAATTCTGCCAGAACATAAATAAAATGACTAAACAACACAGTCGTGTTCCTTCAGGCAACATAAGCAAGACTTTCCTGTCTGTGCTTATGAATAATGAATTATTTCAGTTAAACTCAAATTTTACTCTATTTACACTCTACTTGTGAGTCTGAGAGCATCATATAGTCATGTGTTCACAGGGTAAAAGTCGTGGGATGGCTTTAGCAGGCCAATGCTACACACAGAATATTCTTTAGTATAGAATTACTCACGTGCTGTTTAGAGAATAATAACTGAGTGAATGCTCAGATGTGCATTCACACACATTGTGTCTCTGTCAAGTAAAATCAATACATATTGCAGGAGTATTTCTGTGGAAATGTTTTAGCGTAATGATCACGAGCAACATTCCTCCCTCTGTTGCTCTTATACGTTATACCTCCATCCTCTCTCCCACACCCTCAATTTCGTCTCTCTCTCCCTCTTTCCATCTCTACTCTCATCCCTCCTTGCTTTCTCTCTCTCTCTCTCTCTCTCACACACATACACACTCTCCCTTTCTTCAGCCTCCTCACAGTCCAGATGGCCTAGCTGCCCCCACACTCACTCCCCCACATACACTCACTCCATGCACTCCACCCCACTCCTCATCTCCCCTACGGGAACAGCACTCCCTTTAGAGGAGTAGACCTCATCTCCCCCTCCGAAACACCCCTACCACTGTGCTCACACACACATTCACAATGTATACACCCCCCCTACACACACACACACACACACACTCTCAAACACATCTACTGTCCCTCCACAGACCACAGGCTTATATACGCCCACTCACATACACACTGACGCAGAAGATCTCGTTCACAATTCTCCTCTTCTGCAGCACAATGTCTGATGAGAGCGTAGTAGGAATGCTGGTACTGTAGGTGTGATATATAGCACAGTGAGCCAGAGCAAGGCTGCTCTTCACATTTTTTTGTGCTTTGTTTTATTCTTCTCATTCAATCACATAAAAAAAGATCATTTTATCTCTCCTGATAATGTTGGAATATCTGCTCAACGACACCTTTCAGCGGTGACTCAGCTGTTGCTAAGCAAAGACGGAGATCTTTACAGTGTCTTTCGATGAGATGCACGTGGTGGTGGCATGACGAGAAACTAGCGTTGGGAGAACTGCCAAGAAACCTATCACGAGAGCAAACCTACCTGCGACGACTACGCACGACGGCTCAAACGCAAACATGCCTACGTACACTTGTGATGACTTCTCTTTATAATTAGCTAGCGGGGAGGTCAGGCACGGGGCACCCGGAGACGAAACTGAGAGATGGTTGTCAGGGCAAAGAAGAGGATCAGAGCAGAGAGAGGTGTTACTACCACGGTGTGAGGGAAGAGGACTATTGTTGGAGTGTGTGCTTGTGTTGATTGGCCGGGGAATAAAGGAGAAAGAGGGGAGAGTTGGTGTATGAGCATGAGTGTATTCTAGGGCTTGGTGTGTGGTGGTGGTGGTGTGAGGGGGTGTAGGCCAGGGGAGGAGGGTGTGGTTAACGGTTATAGCGCTCACAGGAAGCCGTGAGGCAGGGAAAAGGGAAGTGAACCACCCCCACACTGTTCCAAGGCCGCGGCGGCGCTCTCCTCGGGGCTGGAACTAACTGACCTCAGCTCACAGCTCCCACCACACCTTTTAACCCTCGAACACACGCGCGCACACACACAGGCGCACACACACACACACACACACACACACACCAAACACACGCACACACATACACACACACACACAAACAGAAGATATTCAACTTTTTTTTCAATTCAACTTTAATTTCAGACACATATAGGTCCATACATCATATATAAATACAATACGAGGACAACAACACAGAGATACAATCATTGCATTAAAACACATACAGACATTTGTTCCAGTGTTTCCAGAAACAAGAGGAATACCTTGTGTCTCTTTGCGTAGGCTCAGTTAAGACCATTATGATTACATTCTTTTGAATCAACTGATCGACACATACATTTGTACAGTGCATAACATTCCTCAACACAGCATGAAAGGTGGGAACAAATATGACTTACAAGATTCTGAATGCATCAATAAATGCCACCTGAAGGTTTTACATTTTTGCTATTCTATAACTGCACCACAAGTGGGCTGTATAGAGTGGAGTACAGTATAGGCTCTAAATAGGGCTGTTTTAACATCATCTGTACACATAGGAATTTACGTGCCAGCATATTGGCTTTTGCACATCATCATCATCCCATAGATCATTCCTGATGATGTGACCCAACTATCTTACTTTGTTCATCACATTTAGCGCTTGGTCTGCCATTAAGAATTAATGAAAATTCTGCTTCTGATGCTACTTGGTTTTAGCAATCATAATAACACTCTATTTAGAGTTAAATTGAATGACATACTGCACACCACAACTTGAGCACTATAAGGAGACAGGACGACTAAGTCATCAGCGTACATCAGATGGTTAATAAGACTATCTATCCCCCACCATACATCCAGTCCTACACTCTTTTAACTTTTTAGAAAGATCATCCATATAGAAGAGAACAGGTGACAGTATTCCACCATTGGTTGCTCGGAAGGGTGCAGATATACTGTTACCCCATCTAGCTTGCATGGTTTGATGCGAATACCAAAAATGTTAAAATCCTTATCAAATATGAACTAGGGCTGTCAATCGATTAAAATATATAATCACAATTAATCACATGATTCTCCATGATTAATCGCAAATGAATCGCACATTTTTTTATCCGTTCAAAATGTACCTTACAGGGAGATTTGTCAAGTATTTAATACTCTTATCAACATGGGAGTGGGCAAATATGCTTGCTTTTTGCAAATGTATGTATATATTTATTATTGGAAATCAATTAACAACACAAAACAATGACAAATATTGTCCAGAAACCCTCACAGACACTGCATAAAAAAATATGCTCAAATCATAACATGGCAAGCTGAAACCCAACAGGCAACAACAGCTGTCAGTTTGTCAGTGTGCTTACTTGACTATGACTGACTTGCCCCAAACTGCTGCATGTGATTATTTATATATATATATATATATATATATATATATGTATATATAAATAAATAATAGTAGTCAAGTCAAGTCAGCACACTGACAGCTGTTGTTGCCTGTTATATACTGTATGTATGTATATATATATGTATATATATATATATATAAATATTGTTCCTGAATGAAGGAAGTTTTAGGGGATTTGCGCATGCGTAGTCGGTTGTCACACTATGTTGTTGAATCGACCCAGAGACGAGCATCTTTACTTGTAGAGCATCTTTGATGGACCCTGCCTCTTGTCACGTGACAGCCACAGCGTCTCGCTCAGGTGTTGTTGAACACTGTCTTCCTCGTCGTTATGTGTTTCCCCCTCGCTAAACCTGAACCAACACTTGTCCGTAACATTGACTGTTGACGCATCTCCACTTCCTCCCACTCATTTATGAATAATAAGTCCTTATAGTTGTTATAATTCATCCATGCGATATAACACCTGGCTCGGTGCCACTCGGCGCTCTATACGCAGTAAAGTAGCCTCTGGCGGCTAGCGCGGATAGCTTCACAACCACGGTCAAATGGATATTTCTCACTTTAAAATATTTTCAACGCTGTTTTATAAAGAAACAAGAGCTGTGGTCGCTACCGGTAAACCAACACCTGACCTGCAGGACCCAGGAACCCGGCGGAAGGGGCAAAAGATATAAGAAGGACTAGCTACGTGGCTAACGCCAGTCTAGCACACTGTTTTGTTTCCCATGCTTTACTCTTCCCGTCCAGCAGCGACAGCGTGTGGATAAAAAGGGGAATACTGTGAAACTGAACAATTTACAAAGAGCTCTGCTGAAGCACGAACAATCCTCGGCCCCGTGTCCACTTGAGGTTCGCCTTGAAAACCTTCAGCGAGAGTCGCATTAACACAGCCATGGATGAACAGCACAGGCTCCATATCAGCTGCACAATGCAAAGGTAAACAGGGAAATATAAAAATGACATATACAAGCAGCATCCTTTGTTGCAGTGTCAGTATATCAGTGGTGTTGAGATAACAGCACAAGAGAGGTGAGATGATGACAAATTGAAGGGCCTTTCCAGATATGTAACATTCTTTGATCGGATTAGATTAAAGTCTGATTTGGTGGGATAATACTGTTCACAAACAGTCCAAGGAATGTGGCCTGTACAGCTGCTTACTTCTTTGACAGACTATGATGTGCAGGAGACTGCACCCGAGGCCACACGACTTGTGAAGCTGGCCTTCTACAGTACATGCATGCGGAGAGGACCTTTTCAGTGTTAAAATGCATAAAGACATACAGCCGTAACAGAATGGAACAGAACAGACTTTCGTCCTTGGCTCATATTTCCTTTGAAAATGAGAGACTTGTTAAACTGAGGAATCCACCCAGCAAGGAGGACTTCTACATCAAAGTCATTGACATCTTTGTCCAGAGGAAAAAAGCAGCCAGGACTTCATCTACAAAGTAAGTGCCTCCTTTTAAAATATATATAATAGGGCTGTACCTAAAGTTGACATTGGAATTATTATTATTAATAAGTTACAGAAACATTGTGTGCAGTACACCCTCTACCTTCTCTCCCTCTCTCTCTCTTACACACACACAGCTGTAATTATCTCTAAGGAAATATTCTGCTTCAATCCATATCTGTTGGCATTTAGCCTTTCAAAAACATAATTTTCACTGTGGTCAAAACCTGTTAGCTGCTGTCTAGCAGCAATCTAACAGCAGAATAAAACCACAATAACACAAAATCATATTTTTCCCATTTGTTTATAAAATATGACAACAGACATTTGAAGCTTCATTCAAAAATCCCAATAGAAGCTTCGAATGTGATTAAAAAAAAAAGACATCCGGTACAGACCTATTAACCCTTTTATTGGCTTTGTGTATGTTGTGTTTGATGTTTGGCTACTGGTGCACCGACACCAAGATGTCTCTCTCTGTTTTCTTTATCCTGGTGCGCCGTCACCAGGCGCTCATTGTGTGGTTTTCGATGCACTTTTGTGCATTCTGTAGGAATGAATAAGCTGTTTTCTGCTGGTGCGCTGACACCGAGATGTTTCTCTCTTTTTTTCTTTATCCTGGTGCGCCGTCACCAGGCGCTCGTTGTGTGGTTATTGGTGCACTTTTGCTCATTTTGTAGGAGGTAGTTAGTTAATCTTTATTGACAGACTCAAAGTCCATTACAGATGCATACAACACAACAACAATACCTACATTAAAATAGAGACATTGCCATTTTTTTTTACAAAAGACAGTTATACCAATGTTTCCACAGGGGTGACTGGTATCGTATAACACTAAAACAAGGATTTGACAGTAGCATGATGATGACGTTATGAGAATAATTCAGCCGACAGATACATTTGCACATTGGATTTCTCAGTAGAGCCTGGAAAGTGTTGACTCCTGCAATTACAGAACAACTCGCTTGAACTACGCAACCTGGTTTTTTTTAAAGTAATAGCTGCATGCAGTCATTGTAGGCAACCTGAAGATGCAAGCATGCTCACCTTTTTAAACTTGGCCCACAAGGGGTCAGTATAGAGAGGAGTGCAATACGCTGTGAACAAGCTGTTTTCTACAGGTGCGCTGACACCACGCTCGCTCTCTTTCTCTCTCTCTCTCTGGGCATTTATTGTGTTGTACATATGCCTAACTAATGTCATCTGTATTTAAGACTATATTTTTTCTTCGTAATGTAGACATATCCATATTCCACATTGATAGGTCACCGCTAACCCAGACAAAGATTTCGCCGCACGTTATTACTGTAGTCTACGCGTCTCTCCCAAAAGTCTCTCCATTGCCTCCAACTCATACAAAATAGTGCAGCTCGGCTCTTAACCGGTTCCAAAATATTTTACCGTATTACACCAATTTTAGCGTCTTTACATTGGCTACCCGTGTCTTTCAGTATCGCTTTTCAAATGTGCTGAATCGGTGCCCCATTTTAAATCATTCCTCAAAACACACTTGTATAAAGCTGCTTTTAATTCTTGATTATGATGCTTATATACATATTTTTTTATTTTGGTTTGTACTTATTTATTTAGTTTTGTCTGTCTGTTTTTAATTAATTTGATTGTTTTTACATTCATTTTTGCAATTTTGATTTTGACAACTTTGATCCATCTCTTTTCCCCTTGTCTTTCAATGCTTTGCTCTAAATATGTACATCATCACTTTGTAACTATGAAAAGTGATGTATAAATAAAGTTATTATTATGATTAGTAGTCATATATGTACGCAACACACAGAACAATCCATCACCACACAACAATAACATAACAGTGACATACAATTAAAAATGATTAAATATTTATTGCGATAGATCAACTATCTCAAGCTATTTTTATATTTCTAGATATTGATTTTCATACTGTGGCAAAAGCCACAGTGCCCGGAAGGTAGAAAATCTGTTTAAAAAAATAAATGTAAAATTTAAATGTGTAAGATTTGTAAGCTAAAATATGCATGTTTCTTTAAATTATAAAATCCTCCAAAACATTCTACAGTAAGCGCTCTTAAAGCAACGACAAATGATCTGATAATGTGTTTTTTTTTTTTTTACTTATAATAAACCAGCAATGACTTGACAGAGATGATGAAATTGAAGCACCTTTCCTTTTCTTCCGTGACATAAGCTGACCTGAACTTCCTCTCTTGAGCCCCAGACTGTGCGCTGTATGCCAGCCGCCTTGGCTCACACTTGGCCACCACGATCTGGCTTTTCAGTCCACGCACATGTTCATTCAACTCATTCATTCGGCGCCAACTGACCTCGGGCGACATCGCTCAAACCCTCCAACAACCCTCGGTCGGCTGACTCACAAACAGAACGCTGTGGGGCAACAGAGGTTAAAGCTAGGAGAGCTGGTGTGAAAAGACACAAACCTGCACACACTGTTGCGGTAATTCAAACATTTATTATTAATTGAGACAAATGGAGTAAAACATGAAGACAGATACGATAAAAAGTGAGTGTGTTTGATATGATATAAGAGTCAGTGTTCCCCCGATGTGACCCCTGGTCATCCTGGCTGCACATTATGTTACCGTGGTGACCGGGTTTAATCTCTCCACAGAGAGCTGGATCCCAATCTGACCCTTAACCCCGATGAAAGAAAGGTCACCGGGGTCACACACTCCTCTGGTCAATTTTTTTTTACACACCATTTTCCTCTGACAGGGTGTTTGGAAAATCAGTTTTCATGGGCAACAGAAAGCTGAATACGTTTAATAGTAAAACGGTTGTCCTGATACGATTACTGCAAACCAGATTTAAGATAATCTGATTTCGTGGCGGTAGGGAAACAAAAAATAACAAAGATTGCGACACTTCATTGTCTTTTGAATATTGACAGGGTGCACCTGCCGTCTCTTTAGACCCTTTTCATAAAACTAAATCAACACCCGAAAACCAATATAGGCCAATATAACCAATGACGGACATTTATAGCACACAATCAGACCAGTAGCACATGTCGTACAACGCCGCGACAGCTTACATCCTGTTAGCTTTTAAGAACACATCAATATTTACACCCTCTCTAAAAAATCATGAGATGCCTCATTTCTAATCCTTGAAAAAAATGTCTGCTGGACAAAAAAAGGGCAAATTTGTCAGAGATGCCAAAGTGTATGAAGAGGTTGCATCTATTTTACTCATCTTTTTCCATCATTAACTGTATGATTTTTTTCCATGTCTGAATATGGGTCATACTTACAAATACTTAGAAATAATAAGGGGCTTTCTTATCTTGTATCTTGTAACAGTTAAGTATCATCCTATATTTAAACAACTTTGGACAGATTTGATTGGATATATCAAGGGTCCTCCATTTCATTTTCACTTCATTTCATACCTGTGATTTTTAGATTGAATTATACGTTAATCTCAGTGTGAGGTCAGAATGTAAAAAATATCCTGCATTATATTCTCCTGAAAGGGTGAGCACATGCCTCTGTGCAGTGCAGATCTCACCAGAAATACATTTCTAAAGCACATTTTCAAAAAACACAATTCCCGGGGTTGAATGCCGTTTTGTTCAATTTCCGATTTTTTTAAATTTTAATTAACAGCTCAAAAAACAAGGAGACAAAAAAAAACAGGTGTTGTAACAAGCGATGAATCTTTCAGGCTGACAAAGCTGAGCGAACGGAAAAGTCTAGAAGTCGTCTTTCAGAGAGAAAAAGGAAACTGAAGTGCTACATAGATTACAAGATTAGAGACGCATCTGACAGTATTATCTCTGGATCGTTTTAAGAATAAGGTATACCTTTTAAACAGTTGTGTCCCCGAGAGTATCCAAATGCATTTATAATTATTTTATTTTATGTCCTTTTATTTTATCTTCTTATCTCATCTTCTCTTTAGTGTTATATTTTATGTATCGCAAATTTTATACCCTTACTGCTAAGTTCCCTTTTATGCAAGATTATTTAGTCAATTTTGAATTACATTTGTGATACAATAAAATAATAATAAAATTTGAAAACGCTGATTTAAATTTTAAGATTTTTTTTTAGGATTTTGGAACACCTACTGTATAATCCACATAAGGGAATTATGTATGCAGTGATTCCTGTTGCACATAAAAAAATCTAGAAACAAGTGAACAGTAAAATGTCTTTCCTGAAACCAAATAAAATATAAAAGTACTATAGGTGCCCATTTAAAATTGTGTGATTTTATTTAAAAAGTTCCATAGAATTTGTCCAAATGAGATAATAAAGTAACAAAAGGAGTATAATATCGTGCAGCCTGCCTTTACCTACATGCCCCATATACAGTATGCAAGTATGAATATACTTTCAATATAATATTTAAGCATATGAATACACTGACTTTGTTATCCTGTACCTTGTAATTTCTTGGGCATATGAACAATAGGATTATTAACAGAAATGGTCTCAGCAGAACTGATTAACGTTTTTATACTTAGATGGGATCAAACAGCAGTCTCAGCGTGGGTAAATACATCATTATCAAAAAATAGCGCTTTCTCTCAGTGTTTTAAAATATATCACATTTTAGCTGTGGCAGCGTGTGTGCCAGTTGTTGCGATGTGAAAGCAGCGTGTGAGGTGACCTTCAACAAGTCTATTTTCTAGAATTTTCAGTATTGAAGTAACCATTCTTCAGGACATTGAAATAAAATCATTGAATGGGTTATTCAGGTGATTTAGCTTGGAGATGAAAATCTAAATTATCAAAGTAATTTCCACAAGCAGCAGCAGCAGCAGCAGCCTCTGCTCTCTGGTTAGTGTGCACACCGCTCCCTCTACTGGTGAACAGGCAGCGTTATGTTGGAGAAGTTTAACTGTTGCTCTCTGTATCGCAGCATTAAAACCGTGAGGGACAAGAGACCCTGTCGAAAGGTCATTTATGTTGAATATTGCCATTCATAATAAGTGGAATGACTTTCTCTTACTCCGTTGTGCTGATGTGCGATATTCAACTTGATCCAATATATTAGAGAGGAGCCAGAAATGCGTATTCTGACGATAAAGTCGGGCAAATTTTAGCCCTGAAAGGAAATATTCATAAATTACACAATTGATGAAATATGAAAAAAAAAGATAAAGATAAGATAAACCTTGCTTTCTGAATAGGAAAACATATTCCAGCGCAGTCCAGGCAGGATTTTTTTTTTTCCCCCCCCTCGTAATCTGCTGAGGTGAGTTGGCTTTTCATGGGCTGACGAACCTGAGATTGAGCCTGAAATCACCATTCTCAGGTTGGACAGTCCTAGAAAGAACCACTCAAGAGTTAAAGCTGTTCACGCTGCTCCACGAGCCTCATCAGCACACCGAGCGCAACTCCTTTGACAAAAACAAAATCACTTGATTAAAAAGATGTAGTATTATTCGGGCTGTCAAAGTTAACGCAACGTTTATGCTAAATGCAGTACCTGTGAGGGTTCCTGGACAATATCTGGCATTGTTTTGTGTTGTTAATTGACTTCCAATAATAAATATATACATACATTTGCATAAAGCAAGCATATTTGCCCACTCCCGTGTTGATAAGAGCATTAAATACTTGACAAATCTCCCTTTAAGGTACATTTTGAACAGATAAAAAAATTGTGATTAATGGCGATCAAATATTTTAATTGATTGACAGCCCTAAATATTATGTCTGTTTGAGGATAATTGTGGTCTGAAAATGATACGCTGGTGGGTGTTACTGTTGTCTGCATAATAAAAAAGGTTCAGATGCACAAAGGTCCACTTTATGGCCATATGGAAGAGAGATAGTAGAATAAGATAATACTGTTGGACACACTATGTTGGCCGCTGCATTACCTATATGTATCTGCTCATTTATTTATTATTAAACAAATAAAATTATAGACTAAAATAATCCAGCATCCATAATTCAACATCACTTTAGGGCTGCAAATAACGATTCTTTTTATTGTCGATTAATATGTCGATTATTTTCTCAATTCATTGATTACTTGTTTGGTCTATAAAATGTCAGAAAATGGTGAAAAATGTCGATCAGTGTTTCCCAAAGCCCAAGATGACGTCCTCAAATGTCTTGTTTTGTCCACAACTCAAAGATATTCAGTTTACTGTCATAGAAGAGTAAAGAAACAAGAAAATATTCACATTTAAAAAAATAATAAAAAAATTCTCAAACTGATTAATGGATTATCAAAATAGTTGGCGATTAATTTAATAGTTGAAAACTAATTGATTAATCGTTGCAGCTCTACATCATTTCGATGGACAGTCAGGATTTTGATGCCAGAAACAACTTTCATCCAAAAAAGCCATTGATTAAAGTAACAATAGTGATTTTTGTTTGAGGAATTACACTTCCTCCTGTAAAAAATGTACACTTTACATTTATAGGAGGATACAGATGCTGTTCCCATTGTAAAATATCATATCGCATTTCAATAAAATAGAAGTTTTAATCTAATGACAAACTCCAATAGCCACAATTAAATGCATTTAAACAACACATCTGGCTCATATGTGTGCAAATGTTCTCATTCAGAAAACTCAGAGGACAATATACAGTATAAGAAGTTTAACACCACACACATCTGTCTCTGTGTTGTTAGCTAACCTGCACTGAAACCACTCAGAGAGCAATTAGACACTCCAACGCAGCCTAATGCACAAACTTCATCTCATACTAAAAACATCTAAATCACCCGGGCCTGACTTTATGAGGATGGTCCAGTCTCTTAGAAATGTTGCTCTCGTGATAAACTATGCAGATGGAGAGCGCACACACACACACACACACACACACACACACACACACACACACAGGTGCTCACACACACAGAAAGAGAAAGAGGGAGAGAGAAAGGGAAAGACAATACTTTACCCTCTTCAACAGACTAATCCAAACCCTCTTCACATGATTCAGAAATACTTCACCGTCTGAATTATTCATCCTCAACTATCTGCACTGTGCTGCGTTGGCCTGCTCACACCATCGCTTCCACATTTACAATCCAGACACACTCACCGCCAGATAGCACAACATTAACCAAACAAAATAACAACCATAAATTACATAGTTACTTTCCATGTTTCCTCCCTTTCATCTCGCACCAGTCATTACAATAATGTGAGGATTGTGGCAAGTTTGTGAAGTCTCTAAGAGCTTTCAAAGTCTCCCCCTGCATACTTCTTACCCACGACACACGGCAGGCAGACCCTCTGACTCCTCAGATCCTGTCGAGGCAGACAGGGAAACAGTCTTCATCATTGTTAAGTCGAGACCAAAAGAGGGCACACAGGAAGAGAGCAGAGCGACCTGGAGCCAAGCTAGTGACATGAGGATGAAAAAGAAACACAGGTCGCTGAGTTAGTAAGAAAAGGCCACTCCTGCTGTCTTTACTAGGCTGTGACCTCATCGTGCTCTGTACTACCAATGGGGATGCAACACACACACACGCACACACACACACACACACACACACACACACACACACACACACCCACACACACACACACAGCACCTTCCTGTTTGTCAGTGCTGGTGGTAAACTTTCCACTGACATCTCCATTCAAAGGACCAATATGAACTTTTCATGCATTTTGACATTAAGAAACAAAACACATCTGCGTTGAATTGAAATATTTTTTAGGCAAATGTCATCATGAAAGGGAGATAGAAGGTGTGTGTGTGTGTGTGTGTGTGTGTGTGTGTGTGTGTGTGTGTGTGTGTGTGTGTAGGGGGATAATACATTTTGTGACTTATAGATGAAATGCAGGCGAACTTTTCAGTTTATTGCAAATTTAATCCAATTTAACACATTAAATAACATTTTTAATCAAAAGACAGACATTTTAAATTTAAAAAAAATAAAATGCGTATTTAACTCTGGATAAAGCAGAGCAGCACAAGGATAAAAACGCCTGCTGCCGAGTGTCCTGATATTCTTAGCTCTTGCACGTCTTTTGACTGTCCTCCTCACGCCCCCCCCCCTCCCACTCCGAAAAAAAAAAGAAAAAAGATGCCTCTTGTGGGTCAATATATCTGCCTAATAGGCTGCCGGTTCGTAATTGTCCATCAGCCTCATCAAATGTGTGTCAATCATACTTTACCGTGGCTGCCGTCTTGACAGCTGTCAAGAGTGATAATTATGGAAAGTGATGGAAGATATCAAGGTTGCTTTCCATGAGAAGAGGACAACCACAATATCCTTCCTGTTCATTTTCAAAGTGTAGGTTTCTGTGTTGAAATGTTTGATAAAGGAAAAAAAAATATGCAGGTAATGGTGACAAGTTGATGTTAGGCTATAGAGGTGTGTTTTTAATAACCCTAGACTAAGACATGGCATTTAACTGGGGTGAGCTTACTCCAGATAACACAATTTTGGCAGAAATGAAATAACACACTGTGAGCCATTTAAAAGCTCTACCGTGCTTTTATTAAACATATAAAAAAAACATGCAGCAGCAGTGGTAAACACAAAACAGCACGCAGTCAAACACTGAGGCCGCAAACACAATCGGTACAGAGTGACTCACTAACAGTTGTATTCAGCGGTACGCACACATACCGCACAGTAGCAGGTGACTAAATGGTAAACAGTAGTGCTTGTAGCTAATGTGGCTACAAGTTGCATTTTCAACATGTTTAATTTCATGTTTTTTTTTCCACCTTAATATTGTAAATTTCTGTTTTTTTTTCTCCAAAATGTAAAAATATGTTACAAATTATCCATTACAATCTGTATAATTATAATTCAGTGTGAACTTGTTGAAGAAAACATCCCGTTAATGAAAATAAATAATGATAACAAACAACATTCCTCTCCTTCTGATGTCTCTAGTTCAAATAACCATATGGATGAACATTGTGGAGTGCGATCTGGCAAACTGTCAACATTTTTTCGAAAAAGAAGAAGGCAATATTTATTTAATAGGCACCAACTTTAACAGGTCGATCCCGCTCATTTCAATACTGATACCAAGTATAAAGATCAGGCACGAGCAGGGCTTTGTGAACACCACACTTTCTGACATGTAGATGTTCCGAGTTCATATGCATCCTTTTTTTTTTTTTTTTAAACAATTCCATCTACTGCATGAAAAACGGAGGCATAAATCAGGACCTGCCAGACTGAAATAAACACTTAATCTGTGTTTGTTAAATGCAGATGACCCATTTTCTGAGCAACAAAAAAGATGCATGACTTGCCTGCTGACTGGTCAGGTCTATCCATAGAAAAAAATATGTAAATGAAGAACATGCTGCATAAATATACACCACAAGTGCATACTCTTAGCTGTATAGTGAAAAACGGTTTCCAGCACCCGTTTCAACTGGTTAGGTCAGCATCCACAGAAAGGAAAAGGGTGAGCCAGAAAGCTAAAAAAAAAAAGACAGATACACCCACACATTTTCCGATTGAATGGTCCTTCAGAAAGTGCTCATGGCGATGGAAGTTGAGCAACACGAGTTCATGTTCCGATTTTACTTTTGCGAAAGTTGTGAGGAAGGTAAAAAATAAACCCAAAAGCTTGATGTCTTCTTCTTTTACGGCACGTGCAAATCCACATTCGCTTGTGTCGTCCACAGTGCACGGTTTAAGGCTAGATATATCTCTTCAAAGCAACATGCCTGCAAATTCCAGATTGTCACAATTTAAATAAAATAAAATATTTAAACTTAATAACAGACTGTACATATAAAAAATATTTCATACTTCATAACCCAACTTTCCACAACAGCATTTTCACGAGATAAAATAATAAAATTTCAACAAAGTGACTGCGCGTTAGCAAATGTTTTGTCCCGTTTTCAGTTGATTTCTCAGGACACCTTGTTTGGCCCTTGAAGGACGCACGTTACGGCCCGACAGAAGCAAAGAGCATAGTATGTCCACATCTTGTCCTCCGAGGGGCACCGCCCGGAATCCCCCAATAAGCTAGTGCACTGCCAATAATTCAATCAGTTACTGGGCTCAAACATCTCTTCGTCGCTCCAGTCAGGGGGTGCATCTGTTCCAAAGTATCGATCCCCGAAGTTTCCTGCAAGGACAACAAAAACATCAGCATCAGTTAAAACTGAAGAACAGTAAACATCATGTATAGATCATAGGGGTGGGAATCATCAGAAGCCCCAAGATACGATATTATCGCGATACTTAGGTCATGATACGATCTTATTGCGATTTTAAACATTTTGCAATATGCTATGATGTGATATGAGTATATCGTTTGTCAACATCTGCTTTATCTAATAAGATACAGTTTTCATTCATATATCTTGAGGTCAGAGGTCAAGGGACCCCTTTGAAAATGGCCATGACAGAGTATCTTGATACTATGCTGTATTGATTCCCCCCCCCGCCCCCACACTCCTAATAGATCACGCACGCCATGTGGAGAAAAAAAAAAGTAAATATAATGCAATAAACGGCACATCTTCTTTTCACCATTACTTACCAATGCCAGGTATGATGTGGAAGAGGTCGTTGACCTCCTTGTCAACAGCTGTGGTGATGATTTTGACCTGTGGGAACGCGTAGGCCACTGAATGGACTCCCATTTCTGCCATTAGCAAAGACACCAGCAGGATCTTGTCCTCATGAACGTCGTGGTCCTGAAAATGAAAACGCACATGTGATAATAGGTTACATGAGGAATGCGATTCAATGCAGGCTAGGGATGTCACAAGAACCGATACTTCGGTACCAAGTCGATGCCAAAATTCTGAAAACGTGACATTTCTTGTTTTGCTCCAGTACCGTCAGGTCTCGAGACTAATGGCGTCCCATTGATTTACATTATGATGAGTTCAGGTTCAGGCATTCAGTAAAAATGAGTGTTGGGGGAAGGTCATCGTGATGTGTTTGAATGTAATCTTGTAAAATGTAGTTTTTGGTGAGAACCCTGAATAAATAGAAGGAGATGTTTTCACACCAATAGATATTAGGGGCATCTTGGTAGCTCACCTGGTAGAGCGGGTGCCCCATGTACCGAGGCTGAGTCCTTATCTGTTGAATCCTTGACCTGTTTAACTTCCTGACAAACACCAGTATGCAAACGGTAATAAAGGAGTGTATGTTGAAGGACATGGGAGTTATTGTTTACTGTTGTTTTTTACCGTGGTATCGAATTGGTATCAAGAATCGTGGAATTTCACTGGTATTGGTATCGACTACTAAATTCCTGGTATCGTGACATCCCTAATGTAGGCTACGTGGACTCGTGAACAATCAGGCGCACGCACCAGTAGGACTCGAACAGCCATCATGGCAGCAGCTCCAGTGGACACAGTACAGTCCATCAGGATCACATGATCTTCCCCGATGTCTTTCGGTAGACGCAGGTAATGAAGCTGGAAATGTTTAGAGACAGGATGTGGGTTAATACCAACATGTAATAAACAAGACCATCCCGTAGCTAAAGTATATCGTGGGTGGCATTGTGCAGAAATCCCCCCACCCGCCAATTTCCTAGAAAAGACATCTAGATAAGTAAAAAGTATGATGAAGCAACAGGAACTCATTGTGAGATATCATTATGTGTTCATAAGCACACATATGTATTTGAAAGTTTCCATATTTAAAAGGACACTAAAGGTATTTATAGGACAATTATGGCAAAATGTTTTACAAATTCTATAAATTTTGAATCTGTACCTCTGGTTCTCCTGTGTCCTGGTTGGTCTGGATGAGGATCTTGCCGATGCGGACGTCTTTGCAGACGGCCCTCAGGGCGGGCTCCATGGTCTCCCCGGCTCGCAGGATGGACACGCCTGTGATCTGAAGAAAAACAACACACAGAAAATTAAACGGGGGTTAATTACATCAGCTTAGGTAAGGACAAAAATCTTCTGAATGGTCTTTAAAATAAAAAAAGACGGCAGGAAGTAAATGGAGTTCACTCACCCTCTTCCCGTGGAAACTCCTGCCTTCATAATCCTCTCCCTGAGGAGTCTTGACTGTGTGGACCTGAGATAATATTAAAAACCATAACAGTGTGAGTACAATGCTGATCACAGCGCTATACTGTACTATAGGAGTCAATAATTTCATTTTCAAATTTCAGTCACGTTCGTCTAATGCAAACCTGTATCTTATGGTTAAGGTATGGAAACTTTCCATTGTGGTGACTCGATGAGTTTCCATGCTCGTGCTGCAGCCCGCTATGTGTATGTCTACCTAATTCTCTTTTTAGCAAATACAAGCACTTACTCTTTTTCCATTCATCTTTATCTTTCCTCATTTCAGGGCCACATAATGCCTTGTATCTCACTATGTTGCTGCGTCTTGTCTGTCTATCCATTGGTTATCTCACGCTCTCTCTCTCCTACACGAGTCTCCATCTACGCCCAGGTATCTAATGGTTCAGAGTCAATGTCCTACTCAATGCAAAGGATTACAGAACCTTCATGCAGTGCTATGAATTAATTAACAGGGCATCTCAGCGTTTGGCACCTGCGAGGGCAGGAAGGACAGCGCTCGCTCGATCAACAGGCGCATCAACCTCTTGGAGTAGAAGATGAACTCGTCGCGGCTGGTTTCCTTGTTTCTGAATGTGGTGATTAGGAAAAGACAGATACATTTTTAATGATGGTAGCTGCTGAACACCGCACCGTTTATCTAAATGGAAACAGATGTAGCTGTTAATGTGGGATTCTCAGCTCGTACCTGATGATGGTGTGCATGCCCCTGACCTGGGGTGTACTCTCCAGAACACTGAGGGTCTGGGGGAGTGGTTGGGCCTGGTGTGCAGAAGCCAGTGCTGCCCTGTAACCACGGCAACAAATAGCAGAGCGGGGGTGGTGCGGGTGAGAGGAGCGGAAAGAGGGAAGACGGACAGATGCATGAATATTACACGCATAAAATACGAAGGTAAAGGAGGTTCACACACAAGCGTGCACACAAGTCCTGTATGCACATTCAGAAAACACACACACACACACACACACACACACACAGACGTGTAAGTACATGCAAAAAACTAAATACAACACAAATAATTTTTCAGTAGTAGTTAAAGCAAAGTTGATAATGGTAGTGTGCAACCGCTGTAATAGGATTGCTTGGGAAAAAGGCAGATGCACAAAATTGCAAAGCACACAGTGGCAGTGTTTTGAGTATTTCAGTGGAAAATTACGACAGCGCAGAGACCACGATAATGGAAAATACGCTAAAACTGATCAGTTTAACATAATATATATTGGGGGTGGGAAAAAAATTGGTTCACCTATCGCAATTTTTTTTTTTTTTTAATGACTCTGAAATCGATTTTTTAATGACAGAATCGATATATTTGCTACATTTGAGTCAATGCGGAGGTAGAAGGAAGTTACCGCTTTAAACGTTGTAGTCTGAGTAACGTGACATCATATCCGTTCCGTATCCGTCAACCAAAACAAACTGCAATGAGCCAAAACGACAAAGCAGAAAACGGCGGAGGGTCTGCATGGACCCGCACCCTCACATTTTAAATCCAACACTATTTTCCAAATTAAAAGTCCCTAGAAGTGCATGATTCAACTTTCTCCCATGGTCTAGTGTTAAAAGAGTTAACAAAAATCGCAATCAATCGTAATATCGAATCGCAATACTTAAAAATCGCAATACATATCGAATCGGCGCCAAAGTATCGTGATAGTATCGAAACAGGAGACAGGTGTATCGTCCCTAATATATGTATATATATATATATGGATTTGAAATAAAAGAAAATGTGAGTGTCATATAAATAAATGCATGATGGTTATATTCCATGATAGGTCTCTACTACTTGTAATAATTCCCTAGGACTCCACACGGTTACATTAGGTTTAATAAATATCTAGTTGGCCTAGCCTCAGGTCTACCCAGGGCTCTAGAGGCTCTAGACACAATGTTGCAAATACTCAGTGATGCAGTCACTACAGTATCCACAATGTCACTGAGATACACATTAGCCAGATGCAAAGAAAAGAAGAAATCATAGCAAATCTGCTCACATATCCCAGCGAAGTTTCCTCTATAGGGAGAGTTTTTTTTCGACGAAACACAACAACAATCACAAACAGACGGGGACACAGAAAGACGAAAAACAACAGATAAGAGGAGGAAAAAAAATGAGAAGAGACACAACATCAGGTGGATGAAGAGATGAAGGGATTATCGCACACAGTGAAAAGTGTGACAGCCGAGACTTGAAAATGTCAAACGTCTCGGAAATGCGCTTACCACCGAGGTAGTCTGCCGTTCGAAGTAATAAATGTTATTTCATGGTTATCAATTAGTGTATCATGATTTAGGGAAGAAATTAAGTAACAGGCCGTGCTTTAAAAGATCTTCTACAGATACTAGGGTAAAAGAGAGAAGTTGGGTTTTTTTTTTTAATAAAAATGTTTGATATCTACACACGTGCATCCATTGTGTGTGTACGCGTGGGAGGTGCGCAAGCTATCGTGCGGCTGTCACTCTTTCACCGTGTAGATCAGTAGAGGTTGGTATTTCAGCTCACAGGCCCCGGCACATCCTGTGTCTAAAGACAGGCACCAAGCTCACTTCCTGTCTCTCTCTCTCTGTCTCTGATGCTGTGGCCGACATTCAATGGAAAAACTCAGCAGCGCTTTGTAGTAGGGTATTGGAAACTTTCTCTGTGGCTGAGAGGTATGTGATAGTCAACAATAGCTGTAGCAAGAGCTTCCTCTCTCTCGCTTTTCTGTTGTAGTCACTCTCTCTCTCCTGTTCTCGCTGAAAGGAGGGGTCAGTGACTCGACTCATTGGTGTATTTTTAGACACAGAAGGCAGGAAGAGTGCAAGCTGTCATTTCTCTACAAGGTAGAGAGAAGGAAAACCAACGTCTTTTACACTAAATGCTGGCTGCACCAGACCACAATCAAACTTTTGATCGGCTTTCGTGCTGTTTTTATATTTGTTCCACGCTGGTGCGGACTAAGTATTTAAAATGTTTTGGCTCAGTCTGACACTCTCATGACTGATCTCTAATTAGCCGTTATTTGCTCTACATATACAACAGTGCCGCCTGGTGATGTGCCACGGCAGCCAGCAGATCAGTAGGAAGGTAGAGGTTGGTTTTGCTGGCCTCTTTATATCTCCTCTCTCTCTCTCTGCCGGTAAGAAGCTGGAGCAGTCGGGGGAATTGGACAGATGGTGAGGAGAGAATGATAGACAGGATAAAGGCCACTCTACCTGACGCTGAGCTCGCGCTGTGAGCCATGGAGGGATTTGGGGTGGAAGGGGAGTGGGGGGGGTGGAGAGAGGGTGAGAAAGCAGTCCATCAGTGGCGTGTGTGTGTTAATGTGTGTGTGTGTGTGTGTATGGTGGGGAGAAAACAAAGCATTGTGGCACAAAGTGCTCCCTACGAGCAAAAATCTGCCTTTGGTGACAATTAGTGCATGTTGCACAACAAGTAAGTCAAAACGGCAGCACACTCTGGTTCAGTATCGAAAGGCTCATTCTCAATTATGTTATTGTGTGTCAGGATTTAATTGTTCCACAATAGTAAATGTTATGCGATATTTTCCATTCACCTGAAAATGTTTTGAAATTAGTTTGATATGTATGAATATCAACCAGGGATTAATACTGTTAAAGCAAATGTTATTAAAATAAATGTTCAAACTGGAGCTGCAAATGTCTGGAGACTCTTAATTAATCTAAATATTTCTACTGTTGATTTTTGTTGGCCAACCCCTCATTACAGCACGTTTACCTAACTCTGTCCTGAATGCATATTTTAAGTGCTATATTCACATTTATAACAGTTGGACCCGTAGGACATCTTAACTTGAAGGAATATTTCACCCCCAAAATGATCATTTGTATATCAATTAATCTGCCCATGTTACCTTGAATTCTTGAAGAAAACATTGTTTTTCTCGCATGCCTTCATGCGGAACAGAGGATCCAAAAAAATTCTGCATAAACAGTCTCATGCTTGCGAATGCTGATGTGGAAGTGTTTTACAAAGTAAGGTTTTAGCAAAAATGCACTTGTTTGGGAAGTACTGAGCATACGACTGGATGAATGAGACTTTGATTATACTGCACGATTTGTGTGAGAGTTTAACGGATGTTTTGATATAGTTTTGCTGTTGTTAAACCTGGCCTCCATTTACTTAAATTCCTCAAGAAATTTCTATGTTTTTTTCATTCCCCATTTTAGGGCTGCAATTAGAGTGATCAGATGTCCCACTTTATGAGGGACTGCAAAGCATTTTTATCCCAGTTGTTGTTGTCCAACATATTGAGATGATGTCCCACATTTTCATTGGCTCTAGTTTTCAAAAGTCAAACCACTGCAGAACAGACGCTTTTCTAAAATTTGGCTTTTATCCAATGGCTGTGAAGAAATCAGGGAAGGCTGTCATCATGGGGCTGTTAGCTGTCAATCAAACTGCGCACACCTGGGTAACCTGGGTCAAGTGCAGGTTAACCTGTCACCGTCTTTGCTACGCTATGCCAAACGGGGAAAATTGCGAGTCACCGCAAACTCACAAGCTATGCAGATTTAGGCTGAATGTGATGGAAACTACCACAAAGAAAATGTAATGCAACTACAACAAAGACTACTTACAAGTGGGTGAAACCGGTGGAAGGCGATTCGCAGTTTTTTGCAAAATTTGCCAGATATTTTTCAAAAAAAGCCCAAGATGACGTCCTCAAATATCTTATTTTGTCCACAACTCAAAAATATTCAGTTTACTGAGTAAAGAAACCAGAAAATATTCACATTTAAGAAGCTGGAATCAGAGAATTTTGACTTTTTTTTTCTAAAAAAAATTACTCAAACCAATAAATCGATCATCAAAATAGCTGGTGATTAATTTAATAGTTGACAACTAATTAATTAAAGATTAATTGTTGCAGCTCTACTCCGTTCACCGTGGAGGCATGCGAGAAAAACAAAAGTTTTCTTCAAGTGCTGAAGGTCACATAGGGTGAGTAATATATACAAATGATCATTTTGGGGGAAAAATAATCCTTTAAAACGGAGAAGAAGGGAAACTCTAAAAATACCAGATTTTAGAAATGTAATCAATGACCAAAGTAAAAAAACAAAAGATTTGCCAAACTTCTTTGTTTTATCTTTTCTTGTCTTTGTCCTAAAATACAGTGCTTTGGCTTCAGATTCAGACTCTTATTAGATGATGACTATCAACTACAGTATATACTGTGTCGTATTGCCCTGTGAGTGGTGACTGCAATTAATAATGGCTATCGCGATACTTGGCAAAATAATATCTAATAAAATCTAATCTTTCGGTTCACACTTAGTTAAACAAGCCCAGAGATATCATGCACATACAATCTGTGCAGTGCATTTTCTGTCCACTAGAGGGAGCGATGAAACTTGTAATTACTGACGAACAGATTTCAGGGTTGCTGGTTGCAGCTCCACCCTTACTGAGTGCCGATCATTCCTACGGTATTCTAAAAATGCTTTCAGCTCTAACATTCTCTTTGTGAGAGTGTGTGTGTGTGTGTGTAGGTCTGTTAGTGTGACCTCTCTTACCTCCTCCAGCTGACTGTGGACATGCTGCACAATCAAATCGATGGCCACCATGTTGCAACCGCCTGACGGGACGACAAACAGAAAAACAAAGTGGTGTGATGTTAACTTGGAATCATGGGAGCTCAAAAAATACAGTGACTCATTTAGTTTACCAGCAGTAAAATGCAAGAAAATTCGACTAAATTCCTAACACAACGCCACCTTTTTTATATTACTAGTGTCTTAGCAGTAGTGACCTGTATACTTGTAAATGTAAATATGTGTGTATGTGGAGTGTGCACGCACCACGTGGCACCACAATATCGGCCAGGCGCATGGTGGGTTCAATGTACTGCTCAAACGCCGGCTTGACGAACTTGTTGTACTGTTTGATGACGCCCTCGATGTCTCGGCCCCGATCCAAAATGTCCCTCCTCAACCGACGCACCAGCCGGATGTCAGAGTCTGTGTCCACAAAGATCTTCATGTCCAGCAGCTGTCAGGAGAACGTGAAAGAAAATGATTAGCTGAACACGAAGCTTTGTATCACGCATTCAAAGATGACACGGGGAAAAAAAATAGCAAGCTAAATATACCGTCTTCATTCTATTTTTAGCTTCTTTGTGGCATTTTAGGTCAAACTCATGGAGCATCATTTAGCTTACAGTTGTGCGTCATGATATTTGAATTATCGTTAATTTTGATTTATTCATGTGCTTGACATTGATATTTCCTTTTTCTTGACATTCGGTGTGAAATGCTCAGAAAAAAACGTGTCTCGAAATGAGTCTGATATATAGATGAAAGCAAAAATGAACCCGGATGAGGACAATTTAGCTGTTGAAACGCTGTTTTCTTTTTAAATAAATTATCACATTGGAGCTGCGAGCGTGCAGTGACCCTTAATTAATCTTTATAATTTATTCTGTTTTATTTTTTGTCAGGCAGCACCTCATTACAACAGGTGTGTGTTTAACCTACTTCTGTCCTCAAATTAAGATTAAAGGGCCAACATGTTTTTAATTACATAAATTGCAGCTATATTCACACTCATAAGCACGGTGTCTTATCAAACCGATGGACTTGTAGATGGAAAATCAGCATTTTGTTTTTCCAACTCATTATTATTATTGAAAATACTGTTTTTCTCCAATGTTATAATCATCTCTGATATCAATAAACCTTTAAACTGCACCTGAAAACATGAACTTTCTTGCAATCTGTGTATTAAAATACAGATAAAGGATAAATCCATTCAATAAGTGACATTTTACAGTTGAAAAATAAACGCGTCGGCGCCCCCTGGTGGACAAATTATGTCACTTCAAACACGTCTTGCAATTTCTTGGCACTTATAAGCCGACATATATGCAGACATAAATATATCTGTACTGTCAGCCAGCCGACATATCCGTTCCAATCCAGTTTTTTTGAATTTTTTTTACAGTTTAATCCCGGTTTGTACATTTAAAACATTTGATGAGCTTGTTTTTGCACAGATAAAAATAAATGTGACACCAGCCCTGACCAGCTGAACAAGTTAATAACCCCGCCCTTACCTGCAAGAGCTTTTTATCAGCGAAGGCCATGATTCCCTCAAAGATGATAACACTGGCTCCATACACGGTTTTCTGTGGTGGACACACGTGCATGTATTATTACAGTACAATGTACAAACACAGTAATACAGTAAGTATATTGCAACAATCCTCCTGATCAATCCTAATCTGATGAGAGAATGTCTGACTGTAGTTTATGAACATGAAAGTATGAAAACAAGAAATCACACTAATGGCTCGTCAGTGACCATCTGGAGGAGCAGATTTGCAGCGTGACTCTGAACCACTGGCGAGGGAGATTAAAAACCTCTTAGGTTACGGAGAAACTCAGATTATATGCAACAGCTCCGGTGCGATTACTCATTTACTCGCAAAGTGCACTGCCATGTTGGATGTTGGGTGTGTGCATTCATCCTTACCCATTCCTTCTGTCTCCCGTGAGTTGTAAAGTCGTACACAGGGATCTTCACGCTCTTGCCCTGTTTGAGTTTGCGCAGGGTGTGTGTCAGCAAATCAAAGTCGAAGGCGTCGGGGTGGTCGAAGTTGTAGTCGTTGCTGGCAGCCAGAGTCTGCTGTTCTGGGGTCAGGACCTGAGGATCGCAACAATGCTGGAATTACTGTACAGCAAAGACAACAAAAACATTATTTCCTGAGCAAAATATTTCATCTCTCTTATGGCACATTCACAAGAGCGAAGCGGACTTTTCGCACGGTGGGATTACACACAAAGTCAATGCAAAGAGGTGAATAGATGCAATTTGCACCGGGGGATGCAAATGGTGCGAATGACGTGACGCGAACACGTAAAAAATTTGCATCATTCGCCTATTCACACAAATTGAAATTTTTCGCGAAAGCCTATCAGCATTGAGATTCTCCTGCTGTCGTCACTGACGTCTTGAAATTGTTGAGGAGGATAAACTTATTGTGGCTGTTCGCAGGCACCCAGAGCTACAATCGTACCTCATATTTGTACAGAGACCGGACAAAACTCCTCAAAAAATGTGTATAAATGCATGTGTGTATAAACCACATACTGTCTATGGTATAAACAACAACGTCGCTGCCGTATTTATGCCTAGATGACGTTATGTTGAGTGTTGATGGAGCAGCTACAATGTTAGCATAGCCTGGCACTGATCGATCCGAACTCCATTCAGAAAACAAGCATTTTAAAAGTTGTTTGCTTGTCGTCTTGCGGACGGCCCCGACAAAGCATGAATTCAGACCTTTTACAAATCGACATTATTATGTAGTTATTTCGGCATCCATTTGATCCGTTTATTGCAATTAAATCACAGCAAAATCTGTTTATTTTGGGTTCATACCGCAGTAGAGACGTGTGGCTTGCTAGATAAAGTCGGTGCAATGGCACTGTATGATACAGCTCGCCGCCGGGTGATGTTATGAACCCAGACAACACTGCTTTTGGTTTTCCAAAATATCTGGGGTTCCACAACATGTGCAATAGCAGTAGCAGAGGTTATTTCTTCCATGGTTGATGGTGGAAATGGCAGAAAGAAAAGTTGTTGTTGTTGTTGGTATGGAGACAAGCGCCTTCACCATTCCGGTGCATCTAGAGCGAGTGACACGAATGAACACAAATGAGTGTTGAGTGCGGCCCAACTCGCGCGAGTAAAGCGAGGCGAAAATTCGCTCTTGGTTTGAACACAACATTAGTTTCTGGCTTTTGCTAAGACACATATTAACATTTGCATATCAAGATTAAAAAAAAGACTGGTACATTTTTTTTACAAAAAAATACATTCAAATAAAACAAGCACACACGCTTAAATACTGGTTTGCCATTTCATTTACATACGCTTGTGCAAAAACACTTAGACACAGATCGCTGTTCAAGAGCAGTTGAAGTTAGGGGACCTAAATTTAGGACGACATCATGCGCCACTGTGACGTCTGTACCAGGTGGTGTGTGTGTCTGTGTGTGTGTGTGTGTGTGTGTGTGTGTCTGTGTGTGTATGTGTGCGCCCTAAGGGTAGTTGAGCATAAAACCCCAGACCTGGTATTTGGCAGTTTCAGAGCAGCAACACCCCCTTCTCAAGTGAACTGATTTACACACTTAATATGATAAACCAGTGTTACAGGCTCTCTGGGGGCCGTGACCAAACGTGAGAAAACCGCAACAGAAGAACGGCAGATTATGAATTTGGAAAGAAAATAAATTCTACGCGAAAATGTTTCGGATGCCGTCCTCGGGTGTTGCAGTGCGCAGACTGGCCCTTGCTGAGGGCGACAGTTCCACTGGCCGCTGGTAAATCCCTCCCACTCTGCACAGCCTGAACCGCTGCTGTCAGATTGTGACAGGATTACATAACCGGAGAGTGGGTGGAGGTGCAGAGGGGCAAGAATGATGGCTCTTGCTTGATTGCTCTCCACCACTATTTTTTTCTCTCTCCCCCAACACCACTGCGCTTCTCTTTTGACTCATCCGCCTTCTAATATTTGATCCTTTCTGTCTCCTTTTCTCTCCAGTCACTGAGGCAATCCTGTTCTCTTCTTGTGCACCCAGTCTCACTCTTTCCCCTTCCTTCAGGCACTGGGGGGGGGGGGGGGGGTTAGCAGCCATACATAAAACAGAGATGACGTACTAATAAAAGGAACGTGTGATTTATTGGACTTATCTGATGTTAAGATTTTAATCAATTTTAATTAAGAGCCTGAAAGCATTTGGATTGGATGTGAGGACATGAACGAACGTGTCAAAAGTTCAGGTGAGCTATATTTGATGTAATAATAGGCATCCAGTATCTTAACCATGCGTTGCAACATTCATAAACAGGTGGGCGGCTGCATGCATGTGGACACACATACTATCGATACATACCACACATACTGCACACACATGCACACCTTGTAAAAAGAGTCCATCGAGAGGAGCACGACCCACGGAACATCTAGAGCTTCGATGATCTTCCTGGCTACGGTCGTCTTTCCCGAAGCGCTGCCGCCACACAGACCTGCGACACAATATTGACATAGAGAGGTCGAGTAATGTTGCATACTGCATACATGTTAAATAGCAAAAGTAATGTTAAAATACCTTTGCTTGGTGGATACGTACTGTGCAAGCACTAACTTGACAGAGCGCCCTATTATTTGCCTGTTGAGATGGCTTTAGGCTATTGCTGTACTTGCATGTAGAGAGGCAGACAGAACCAGATACCAGGGCTGTCTTCGAGGTAAACATCCTAATAACAGGTGAAGGGAGCGAAGCAGCAGAGCCACCTCTAACTCGCTAAGTTAAAATGTCAATAACGACTGGGAGTGAGCTTGTCAATACACATTAGAAGTAAATAAGGTGATCGCTTATTTCTGCAAAAGACACTTCGTATCTGCTTATACAGGGTATCAGTTAACCTTCTTTTGGGGCTGTCAATCGATTCATAATTATATTTAATAATATTTAATCACAATTAATTGCATGATTGTCCATAGTTAATCACGATTAATCGCAAATTAATCACATTTTGTACCTTAAAGGGGCTATATGTAAGAATCAGAAATTGCTTGTTCACAGCGACACCTGTGGCCGCAATGTCAACGAAAGTCAGCGTCCTGTTGCTCGCGCTCGCGCTTGTGCTCGCGCTACATTGACATGAACGAGCACCGGTCTAAACAGTGAGGCGACACACGTCAGCTAACACACAATATCACTCTATATTTCACCTGCTTGGCAGTAATGTTAGCTGACCAGACGAAGGTCTCTCCATGGATCAATGCTGATTCTAGTGCTGGCTTTTCCTTTCTCAGCCTGCCGACCGCGGAGGGAACGGGGGGGGGGGGGGGGAATACACCGACACCCGGTCGGGACGATAACGTAACTCGCTGCGGAGCTCCGTCACTTCACAAGACACGGGAAACCTCTGTTGGTCTGGAGGAGCTGCAGCATTTATTTCTGCAAAAACGTCCACTGCACATTCACTAGATATTCTCAGAGCTAAACTAACTCTTCTGCAGTGTGCGCGCGTGCACGTGGAGTTGGAGCGAGCCGAGCGGGTGAGAACGAGCGCGGTGTGCAAGCAGGCAGGAGCAGACAGCAGGAGCAGCGCGTACCCACACGCGAGCGCGCATGGGATTCCGACCCGTTATGATTTATGCGCGTGATAAGTTACAAATAGTCCCTTTAAAGGGAGATTTGTCAAGTATTTTATACTCTTATCAACATGGGAGTGGGCGAATATGCTTGCTTTATGCAAATTTAATATATTTATTATTGGAAATCAATTAACAACACAAAACAATGACAAATATTGTCCTGAAACCCTCACAGGTACTGCATTTAGCATAAAAAATATGCTCAAATCATAACATGGCAAACTCAATCCCAACAGGCAACAACAGCTGTCAGTGTGTCAGTGTGCTGACTTGACTATGACTTGCCCCAGACTGCATGTGATTATCATAAAGTGGGCATGTCTGTAAAGGGGAGACTCGTGGGTACCCATAGAACCCATTTTCAAGTTAGTGGCGTTAAAACAAATTTGCGTTATTACCGCGTTAACTTTGACAGCCCTACTTTCTTTCCAACACAGAAATATTCCTGTGTCAAAAAGACCTTTAAGTTCAAAAGTGTTACAGTAAGGTACTCTTTAGATTTAGACTTTGGGCTCAGTCCTTGATCTAGTCTAGTCTAGTCTAGGGCTGCTTTTTCCTTTTCCAGTTTTGAGAACTCGAATTGGCACTCTGTGTTTATATTTATTCTGATGTATGACATTGTATACATACAGTACATACTACATTCCTGTTTACACCTCTGTATATATATATATTTTAGTACATCTCATTATTACATACTACATGCCTGTTTACACCTCTGTGTACATATATTACTTCTCATCATGCATATACATACTACATCCTGTTTACATTCAGCTTTCCAATCTGAAATACTGTCTTCCACAAAATATCAAATTTACATTACTATTTTCGATTTACTTGTGTTTATATTACAGCCCTATATCTTCCACTGCACTATTTTATACCTTAGATTATCATTTTGCTTTTACTTTTGTGATGTCCCCTTTTATATACACATATTTAATGAACATTGTTGAAGGAACCTGAAACCAAAGATTTTCATTGCCAATGACTGCTTTGCTGGAATTGACAAATGACAAATAAAGAACCTCGAACTCTAAATGAAGCAAAGACATAAAAGAAAAAAGAAAACATCAGTGATGTTGCATTGTGGCGTGCATATCTTTGAGCGTCCTACCGATGACGAAGGCCTCTTTGGACTGCGCTCCGTGCTCGTTGTACCAGGGCGGGCGGCCAGCGGTGTAGATGGTTCTTTTGTTGATGCGTAGGAGAGGAGGCTCGGACTTGCACTGACTGGTGGTCCTTTTCCTTGGTGAAAGGCCCGTGCTTACCGAGGGGAGAAGCCGGTCCAGTGATCCCTCGCCGCCTCCACTGTAAAGCAACAAACACACGACAAAACATGCCATCACTGTTGTCGGTGTGTATTCTATAGAACTGGACAAATTACTGGTTTTGCATACAACTCTATAACTCTTAAAAAGGTGCAATTTCGTGCCTGATTTTTCTAGGTTTTTTGGCCTACATAAGCTAAATCTCCATCATTATAAACTTATCAAATGCTATATACAGCTTTTGGTCACAGCATTTTTTTAAGAAAAGCTCCTTCTTGTGACAAAACAAACGGGGTAACTGTGGGATCGTAATGCAGATGGACTTCAAAGAATAGTGACCCAGTTAACTGAGCTAGTGTTCTGTGCTGCCTCCTGTCGCGGGTTAATGTTTAGTTGTTACATCTTAAACGGCTGAGCTTTGTCCAATCTTGTACAGTATAGAACTGCTGCAGGTACCAAAGTACACTGTGTTTAGTCAGTGGAAACATGTTGACTCGACAACTACATGACTACAGTCCTCCGATCAGTTGTGCAACCGAATACACGCAGGGTGTTACCAGTGACTAAGGCCTTTGCAATGTTCTGTTTTGACAGATAACACGATAAAAAGGTCCTCATAAACAAATGACAAGGAGCTCATTCAAAACAGGTATGAGACTCTCACAGGAGTGAATTTGCATGAACTACTGACACTAGACACGTTGGTCAATCACATCTTCTACGCAACACAATCGCAATACTGATGAATTTCCACTAAGAGAAATTGATGTAATACCTAGTGCAAGTGTCTTGTATTTCAACACCAAAAAAAAATTGCATCTACAGACTTTTGTAACAGTATCTGACTGCAATACAGTTGGTAATTGCTCCACCCAGAGAACACGAGTTTAATTTTGTGACATTACAAGAGGAAAGTGAAGAAGAATGAGCAGTAACATTCAGTTAATTAAGATTCAGAGCAGAGAACGACAAACATACAAAGAACTGGTCCAACCCGTTGCTGAGTAACCCGTCTGGTACTCTACTTCTCCTCTCACAAAGTATGCCGTGCATTATCTATACAAAATATTATAGCCTGAAGAAAAGACTACTTGGACATCGTCAGCGAAGCAATCATGTTCAATTCACTGTTGTCATGAATAGTAAACCGCACAATATCAGCCTCGCCAAAACAAATGCTGCCTTGGTTGTTTTCCAGACGCAAGTTTCTTTGAGTGACAGGTCTAATAGCAACACTTACTGCAGTATTCGAGACATCCACACTTCACCCAGTGAGGATTGTAAAAAAACAGACGCCATAACCGTAGTGAGCTGTGTTCCTACTGTACATGTACTGTACCTCTGTCTATTTCTCTGTTATTCAGTAAACTCCACATATTTATAGAGACCGTACACCTCCCTATGTGGAGTGTCAAGAGGTCAGACGTGAAGCAAACGAGAGAGAGCAAAGATTTTTCTTATCACATCAAGCTCACCTGAGCTTGGATGGAGCCGGGGAGCGAGCTATGACTGAGAGAACACATGGAGGCATGAGCCAGCACAGCACACGTAACCTGGGTTATCAGTTGAAGCCAAACCGGGGTGCCATATAAGATTAGCCTAGTTGACTGTGCTGAATCATACCCTTGTGCAGTTGCACAGCGATCAGTACACATAAACATTACATACACACTCGTCTATGAATGCGAAAAGAAAAGGCTGTCGAGAGGTCTCGGTGCAAGGCCAGAAGAGTAGACACGGGGGACCACCTCAGCCCCAAAGGTCAGCGGCGGTCAGTGATACTAGTAGCAGTAAATAAGGCAGAGGCAAACACTACATGTTGCTTCTTTTTCCCTCCTTAGAAAAGGCAACACATGGCATTAATTTGACAAAACCCAACCACAAATCTACGGCGCATGACTACGACTTCTCAGTTCTCAATCAATGTAACAAAATACAAATGTTTACCAATGTTGCTACAGATATATATGATTATATTACATATTTCTTAAAGTATGAAATATAGTATATAGTATAAATATGTTCATCTCAATGAACTATTCTGCTGTTTGCGTCTGACAAAACTCCTCACACACCTAAAACAAACTTTTCATGACTTGGATCATTAATTTGCGTAACAGAACTGTGTAAAATGACAACGTGATGTGATCGTATCATCGCAATATTCCACCAAAACACAAAAGCAACTACTACGGTCAGTATGTTGCTAAGTGGCAGATGCAAACTTTCCCAGAGCATGTCAACTAAAACCTGAAGGCTACATCAAAGTGACTGCAGTTGTCTCTCCTGTTTATCCACTTTTTGAAAAGAGACTTAAACCTCTCACAGGGTGGAAGAGCAAAAACACTCAATTGTTAGTACAGGGGAATGAAAGAGAAGCAAAAAATAAAAATAAAAATAAAAAAGTATAAAAATAAATAAAATGCACTTACCTGCCATCAGATCTTAGAGTCCAACAGCCAGATATTCTAGCTCCTGAGTATGATGGTAGAGAGTTCATAACTGGAGAGAAATATACACTGTGTGTACTCCGCAAGTTGTGTTTTAATCCTAAATGACTTCCAACAGGTATACTCAGTATATATGCACACTCCCGAACAATAAAGCACTTAACAGCACTGCCCTCTGGTACAACACATCCAGAGGTACAGTGGAGGGTGGGCAATATAGAGGGGATTCGGATTAGATGAGAAACGAAACTTTAAGCATCTGGTTAGCTTTCTGTTTCCTCCATTCAGTGGAGCAATAGAGGGAGAGAGAAGGCAATGCAGCCTGGTAGAGAGAGAGAAAACGCACTCTAAGTGTGAAACTACAGCACAGCTTTTTCCCTCCTCTTTCACTCGCTCTCCACTCCTCCCCTCAGTCGTCCGGCCAACAAATGTAAGAGGATAACCTACCCTACAGATTATGTTCATTAGGTGGTATTAATAGCAGCAGGTTAGAGCCAGACCTTCCCACTCCTGGCACACACACACACACACACACACACACACACATACATAAACACACACATGCCAAGCTTGGGTCATCTGTTTTTGATAGTCAAGTGTCGCAATATGTGGCTGGAGCTCAAAGAGGGACCAGAAGAGAGCGACAGAGACGCTGGTAAACAAACTGGGAAAAAAAAGAAAAACTGGGAAAAGAACTCCTCCCTCCGCTTCAGGCTGTGTTGGGGGAAGAGAGGGAGGGAGAGAGAGAAAGAAGGGAAGGGCAGAGAGGAGGCAATGTGTTTTCTCCCCCTGCAGGGACTTGCCATGTCTCCATGAGCCGTGTACACCAGAGTCTGGAGACGTCAGCACGACAGCAAACACACACACACAGTGGAGTGTGGGGAATAAACAGCATGATGAAACCCAACACCACCTCTACTGCTCTATCAGCCGACAGATGAACAACCCTAGGCAATGCACACAACACATAAACACACATGCACGCACTCCTCCCGGGCCAGGACTTGCACAGACAAACAAATCATTATTCTCAGAGATCAGAGGAGACAGACTAGGCTAATTGTTTCCTAGTGCAGCAAAAAAACACAAACCCCAAGAACGGAGCAGCAGGCCACAGCTCCCGAACCGCATCGCTTAGAGAAGCTACTTTTACACCAACATTTAAAGCATATTTGGACTTTACAAGACCTCATTTTGGTTTACTTCCTCGTTAAACCCACAGGGGGGGGGGGGGGAGAGAGACACACGGGAATTCAGTGTTTTGCTCTAATCTTCACTGTAGTTTTGGGACTGTCGCTGTTGCTTTAAACTGCAGCCAGGAGACAGCTGCAAAGCAAGAAAGCCACATCGAAACAAGAAGCCTGAACTGGTTGCTATGCCAAACATTCAGCCGTCTCTCTACGGCTACAGGGAAACTCAGGAAGGGTCATTGGTCCGAGCTGAAGTGACATTTACTAATATATAGGGCTGTCAGTCAATTAGAATATTTAATCACGATTAATCGCATGATTGTCCGTAGTTAATCATGATTAATCACAAATTAATTGCACATTTTTACCTGTTCAAAATGTAACTTAAAGGGAGATTTCAAGTATTTAATACTCTTATCAACATGGGAGTGGACCAATATGCTTGCTTTATGCAAATGTATGTATATATTTATTATTGGAAATCAATTAACAACACAAAACAATGACAAATATTGTCCAGAAACCCTCACAGGTACTGCATTTAGCATAACAAATATGCTCAAATCATAACATGGCAAACTGAAGCAGCAACAGCTGTCAGTGTGTCAGTGTGCTGACTTGACTATGACTTGCCCCAAACTGCATGTGATTATCATAAAGTGGGCATGTCTGTAAAGGGGAGACTCGTGGGTACCCATAGAACCCATTTTCATTCACATATCTTGAGGTCAGAGGTCAAGGGACCCCTTTAAAAATGGCCATGCCATTTTTTAGCATAAGTTTGGAGCGTTATTTATCCTCCCTCATAACAAGCTAGTATGACATGGTCGATACGAATGGAAACGATTAGGTTTTCTAGTTTCATATGATGCCAGTATCTTCACTATAACTTTAAAATCGCAAGTTGCATTAATGCGTTAAAGAAATTAGTGGCATTAAAATAAATTTGCGTTAACACGTTATTATCGCGTTAAATTTGACAGCCCTACTAATATTGTTAAGTGCAGTGAGAGTAATGTAATACAATGTGGAACAAATCCGTTTGTGTCTCATTTCTTAAAAGAAAAAGGGGCCATAAAGATACAAGATAGTTCAACATGATCCAAATTCCAAGTATTCTTATCTAATTTAGAAACTAGGACAGAGTTATGTAAGTAGATATACATAGGGTGGAGAAAATAACTAACCATGACCGTGCGGCAAAATAAAATCTTTGCAAAGCTTTTAATGTTTAATGTCTGTTCTGACTGTTGATTAATCTGGTAGTTTCTGATGCTATAGTTTGTGGTACTTTTAGAGTTGGATTACATAATATTCACCCACTTAAAGCGCTGTCTGTAAGTGGTGTTCACATATTTCTGCCAATTTCACATCGTCAAAATCACTCCCGAGCCTCTGTGTTAACTCACAGCTTCACCCTGAGTATCTCTTTGGAGCAATATTGATGTCAACGAGGCTTTGCCGTGTTAAATTGAAACATGTGAGTATAACTTTAATGCTTGTGAGACCGGTTTAGTGAGTCTACCAAAACAGGAAGCAGCCCTCAGTGGATAGACCAGTGCAGCAACGCCCTCTTGTGGCTCAGTAAGGTACCAAGTTCAAGGCTTGTTTTTTACTGTAGATGGTCACAGAGAGCTGACTAACTGGGTCAATGTAACAGCATGACATCATCTATATATTCAGCTACAGTATTAGTCACCTGAATTAAATGTCATCATGTCCTGTAGCCTTATATTCCCCCTGGAGAGGAGGGCATGTGGTTTGTCTGCAGTGCCAGCAGAAAAGATCATGCCACGCTTCCCCCCTCTACCCAATGAAAGCTGTCTTTTACTGCTTTTTATTCGAGCTATGAACTCCTCTCTAGCTACACCCGTCACACTTTACGTTAGCACATTTGAGGTGAGGTTAGATATTGTTGTGTTTTTTCCTGGTTTGAGAAGATTAAAATGAAGTTATGCCAGGAGGGGAGCCTCGTGTAAAAATATGACTATGTTAGCCAAGTGAAAGAAAGAGTGGACAAAACGACGGATTTGAAAGTACTCTGCGTTACTATGACATCTGTAATAAACTGACAGTGACGCTGTAACTACCTGGCTGCCATGACAGCGACGTGTGAACTACTTTTATATAAAGGTAACGTTACAGTGACTGTACCCGTGAAGGCACAGTGTGACAGGTCGTGTTTCCGGTAAAGATGCTTCAACCAATAGAGCCAGTGAATTTTCTTTTTTTAGAAAAGTCGGCCAAAAACATCATTTTATGTCGTCAATGATTTCCAAAAAAACATCCAAAATGTGAACCGTTTTACCTGGTCGACACAGAGGCGGTTCTCTCTTCGTTCTCCATCTGTGAGAGCCTTTCTTCCCTGCTAACGGCAGACATCGCTAGCTACTCTGTTGACAATCAGGTGCTGAGCGTAGAGCTGGCGTTTAGCGTCGAGGCATCACGGGGCTTGTAGGCGGAGCGCATTTCACCGTCGCAAGGCAGCGCCCGCATCGGCCCCCGCAGATGGACTTCAAGCCCCAGAATGCATCTGTTCCGTTTTTTCTATCTACAGCCAGTAGCGTGTGAAGTATCATAATCACACAGAGCCTTTCACAAAGCTGGCAGAGGGTGAGGTTCAACAGGCCACCGCGTGTGAGATCTTAGATCTGAATACTACATTTTATCATTTTATTATTATTCTATTACATAGACATATTTTTTTTTTTTACATAGATAGATAGATAGATGTAGATATACAGTATATAGATATATCTATCTATATATAGATATATCCATATCTAGATACAGTATATCCACATCTATCTATCTATATATAGATATGGATCTATCTATCTATATATAGATATGGATCTATCTATCTATATATGGATATGGATCTATCTATCTATCTAATACAATTTTTTAAAACCATTTCTATGACTTTATGATAGGCTACAATACAACTTACAATAAAGTAGTAAATGTATTATACAAAGTGCGCCTGTAGGTCTGAATCATAATAAATCCTACATTAGAATGATACAAGCCAGCATGAAATTGTGAAATACCTCACACACTCTTAGCACTGGAAAACCCCTTCTGTAACTATGAAAGTCAAATTATTATTTTTTATATAATTACGTTTTAGCAAAAAGCATTTTTCACATTTGCCAGTTTGGCATGTCATAGCAGGTTATTGAATCAATGATGGCTCCCTTCCATTTAGGTGTGTCGGCATGCACAAAACAGGCTCCCTGAAACTGGCCAACCAAGGAGTACTGCCTTTATTAATCTTATTAGACACTACCATGTTTGACAGGCCAAAAAGTCCACTCTGAGAAAAGTCTATCACATTACGAGCTATCAAAACTAACTTCAAAGTAGACACAGTTGACACAGTTTTAGTCAACAAACTTTTATTAATTAGTTGAGGGATACTAATGCACAGGTAATACAACAAGTTTGGGAGAAAAATTGTAACAGTTCAGACTCAAAGGAGGTGTTGATGCCTCCCATGTTAGGTTCTATACAGCTTAATTTCAGATATGGAAATCTTTAATACACCATTAGTCTCATTTCACCTGTTACCTATATATCATAACCAGTTATGAGCTACAACATCATCTCTTAAAACTCTCGACAGTTTCATCACAATGGCCCCGACGACAGAGGCGGACGCCATTTTCCTGCTTTTGAAGTAGGTAGCATACAAAACGAACCACTGTTGTCCAAATAAAAAGGGTAAAATTCTCAGGCTGTCTAAGGGGATCTCTAAGGATTAACCTCGGTTTTGGAAATAACATTGCTGACAAAGGGAAGACGCTTGAGCCTGCTGTTTCCCCCAGGTACAAAAGTCACACCACACACAGTCAGGGTAACTAGAAAGCTCCAACAACACTCCTATTTCAAGCCTATTTCATGGTATAGTAAGTGCACTAAATACATAAACAAAACACACATACATATGCCTCGTTGTCCCGTATTGAATAGATAATAATAAAGGACCCTCTCAATGTGTTTGTCATCGTGTACTGAAAAAGCTCAATTTATGTGCATCATCAAAATGGACAAAATAACAGTGTATGCCGACACATGGGCCTACAATGTTCTGTGTGGTCTACAAATTTTTTCAACCTTTTTTTTTTTTAAAGATTTCATAATGTGTAAAAAGCATTTGGAAAGCAAACAAATAAGAGTAGGGGAAGTGGAAAAAAAAAAAAAAGCCATACAATTTTCGAGAAGACATCAATATCAAAATATCAGCAAGCCAACAAAACCAGCTAAATATGGTGTATTGCTGTACTCTCTAAACATCGTTGCAGTTAGCTCACACTGCGGGAGGAGATATGTGTTTTCCACATCGTAGGAAGACAGATAGTAAAGGGTGTGATAAAATATAAAATACCCACTGTTAAAAGCAGTGCCTAACTATCATATTGCAACACCAAAGCTTGTCAGGTAAACACGGTCAATGTGACGTTATTAATGAAACGAGTAACAAGCAGCTGATGAACTGATTCTGTGCCACAGCATAACACTCAATGAAAAGTGTTACCATTTCTGACATCCAGTCTTTACAAAGGTGCTAACTGTTTTGTACACACACGCACGCGCACACACTCACACACACACACACACAAGGTCTGGACAACTCATATATCGAAAAAGGTCCGAGGACCGATCAGTGCTTGTCTAACTTATCCTCTCCGTCATTTGAACCTGGATAGAAGATAAAGGTCCATCCCGCTAACAGAGACAGACAAATGCATAATCACCCCCACCTGAATAAGCTCCATCAGTTGATTAATAATGGAGGAATTCAGCTCTAATCTTTGCTTTACAATATATAAAAGGTCACGGCGCAGGGATGACACCACCTGGGACACATATATTTCAAATTCAACGTTTCTTGAAAATGTTCTGCTGACATCAGTGCTCGATTTTAAACGATGACATTGACATTTTGTTGGTGCAAAATTCAGAAGACTTGCCAGCAAGGAGAATAATGGTAGGATGGATTAGTGGACTTACTGAGTTCAGGTCCTTAAGGTCGAGTGGCAAGTAAAGCACCCTTATTATCTCACCAGAATATCCCAACTTTATCCAAAGCTATATCAGATTGCTATATATGGGTAATACACACAAGAGAATATAAAATAGATTTATCGTTTTTTATTAGCAAGCAAGTCATTATTTTTTATGGACATAGACTCCAGATATAAATCAAATATTTATGGAGTTTTCATTTGCTCAAATCGTTAATATAACTGTGGATTCAAGTATCTACTTTAAACATGTTAAAGTGAAAATATTCTCTGATTGCACACATTTTAGATTTGAAAAGTTATTTAATAATTATTATTTTTTTTAATCTGAAGCTATACTAACTTTAAGTGGTAGAGTAGAGCAGCCTTAAAACTCAACAAGACCTGTTATGGCTTCGTGTGGTGAGTCATAATTATACGGTCTTATTACGCGGCTTTGTTGAATACTCGATTCTGATTGGTCGATCACAGCATTCTGCGGTCTGTTATTTCTTTATAGCAAACCGCTGCTATGTATAACAGACCGTTGCTATGGACGCAGTTCTGATGTCGGACTCTGGCGGACCATTTTTGTGTCAAATTATTGATTTCTAAGTAAGTAGCCGTGTAATAAGCGGGATAATGTACAGCTAGCGGGTCATTGTTGCGAAATAAACCCCTTCAGGGCGATGCAGGACCCTGTCGCGAAATGGCTGGCTCGCTGTACATTATCCCTTACATATCGGATTACAGATACTATCTAGAAATAGTTAACCATGCTGCTCATTACCCATGTAAATTTAGTTTATCTCTAGTTTAATTTTTCATCATCAGAGTAAAATATTCCCGCTCCTGCGCCCGACGGCCACTAGGTTAGGTTGAGTACTCCTGGAGTGCAAAAATACAAGAGGGGAGCGAGAGGGGTTAAGGGTTAAAGTGCAAGGCAATAACTTTGAGCATCCAGGAATTAGTTCATATACATTATCATAAGTGAATCTTCATTTGCAATTTTTCTGTTTTAATAAAAGATTATTTCCCTCAACCTCTCTATAAAACATATTTTTTATTCTCTCCTCAGCTCTTTGATTCAAGCTAAAGCAGGAGCCAAAACATGGCCTCCTTTTAAAAATGGTGTCACATCATTTGATTGTGCTGCAATGGTGCAACAAGCTTCACACAAAAATTCATCCTTCTGTCCAACGTTTAGCTTTGCCAGTCCTATTTTAGACAGAATGCTTCAAGTTTTTTTTTTTTTTAAATCAATTAAACAATGCCATATTAAGTAGTAACTTATACCTTACAGATGGAAATCTCAAACAATCACTTTTCTTGGGTTATTCTGCTCATTACCTTCAGTGTAAAAGAACTGTGGAAATAATCTTTAGACACTTAATTATGGTCGTCAAAGCAGATACCTTTCATCGTCATGTGATGCAGACAAAATAAAAATAAATGTCACTGAAGTGATAGCAAAACAGAGTGGAATATGATAAACAACTGACCAACATTTTAGCTTATATGACATTTGCTTACTTGAAACATGAAAAGTAAAAAAACAAACAAGAAAAGAAAAAACAAAATCAAGTTCAAAACAACATTGCACTACAGCACACACTGCAAAAGATTCTGACCGCCCGTGATCCAATTGGACGTGTCAGGTTTTAAAATGACAGATGGCATCATTGCTTTGAGTATATAGATATATAGATATAGATATTGTTTATGTACACAGTACAGTATATCTGTGGAAAACAAATGTGAAAACACTAGCTATCATTAAATGACTTCACCATGCTAATAGAATATCCTTTTTAAAACCTCTCAAACACAACATGAATATTGTAGAGAGAATTACTCTGTATTAGTTTGGAATACTACCTCTGTTTGAAAATGTCAGGATTTTAATCTTTGATAACTACTGAGCTGTGGGTACAGAAACTGAAATGTGTGCCTTAAAAAGGAGACAAAAGTGGAATGGAGAAATAAAACACTACTGTTACGTGAGTATTGTTTATAACAGCAGACACATTAACTCTGGGATTTCAGTCTGTACTAAATGTTTTACTTCTTAAGGGTGGATTTTAACTTTCTTCTCGGTGCCAAGTCCTCGTGGAGTTGAAAGGGTCTTTTAGCTTCCTGGCACAACATTTACAGTAAGCATCCTCTCTGGCTCTGGGGGTCGACACAAGCAGAGCTACTCTGACGGCGGCGGCCTCTAGGGTTTGCTTCGTCTGGCGGTGGAGGGGATGGGCTGTCTGTTTTGGCCTGAATTAGCGCTGTCCGTTGGGTCAGGGATCAGGGTGGGGGACTGTGAAGGGGTCACGGCGGGGGTTGAGTTTTGAGTGGTGGATGGTGCTTCAGTTTTTGTTTGGAGGGGAGCAACCACGGGGGGGCGCTCTTTGGGCTTGCGGCCCCTCTTCTTACCAGTGGTGGCGCCGTTCCTCACCTCGGCTTTGATCCCATTGTTCTCCGGCGCTTTACCCTTTGTGCTGGAGGCCACTTGACTGGCTGCTGCACGAAACCAGTTCTAAGGCGATAAAGCACATTGTCAGGAGCATGTATATGACTGGATGTGTTGAATACAGTAATATGGAGCCCCTGATGTCCCATTCGATGGTAATCATTTATGGTTTTAACCATAGACTGTATGCAAGAAGTGGACGTGGTCACCTTGACGTCACCCATTGGCTAGTGGACTACGGTTCTGGAGCGTTTTGAAGCCTCAATTTTGGCCATCTTGGTTTTTGGCCGTCGCCATCTTGGTTTTTTGTAACCAGAAGTGACGCGTGTGGGTGGATCTAAGTAAGCCGAATGCTGAATAAGATATTTTTAAGCGACCAAAATGTTGCAACTAACTTTCATGAACTGAAAACACACTGTGAAAGGGTTAAAGTTTAAGACGAAAACACGGACAACTCCCAGACCGGACAACGCCGAGGGAGCGACCTGTCAATCACAAGGTAGCCACGCCTTAAAGCATTCCCTGCTTTATGGTCTATTTGACTCTAAATCGGACCATAATTTACTAAATGAACGTCATGCTGTATTGAAGAAGACTTGAAACTAGCGATTGAGACCATAAACTCATGTTTACAATGTTTACTGAGGTAATAAATCAAGTGAGAAGTAGGGTCATTTACTCATAGACTTCTATTCAATCAGACTTTTTGCAACCAGAGGAGTCGCCCCCTGCTGGTTAATAGAAGAATGCAAGTTTTTACATTGGCTTCACTTTTCAGAACTGGAGGTAGCCCACCGGTATTAACCTTGTGGGACCGAACTTCTATATTGTCGGAAAAAAGCTGTTATTTTGTGGCAACAAAATGTATTTATCAACCAAACAAATTATTGTGTTACACATATTTGAGGGAACAAGCTCAGTATGATGTGCCGACAAGATCTGTATAAATGTGTTCCCACAAGTTAAGTACTTGTTTGCACAACACAGGCATAACACCTTGTTATCACAACGTCTATATACCAATTTCTGCAACTCAGCAGGTTTTTACTGCATGTTAACAGAAATAAAAATGCTGCTGCCTAGGAGTGAGCACTTAAAGTAGTACTAAATAATATAGAGGTTTGTGAAGTTTTCACTGAGATTGACCCACCTGTGAGTGTGTCTTGCTGATGTGGTACTTCACACCGCTCTCTGAGCTAAACTCCTTCTGACAGATCAGACAAGTGTACTTTCCCAGTTCTCCACCACCCTGTAACGCACACAGAATATATATATATACATGTTATTCAGCTCAAAACAATGTCTAAAGCAACACATGCTTGGTGAATCTGCAGCCATTATCATCAACACCACCACGTCACCTGTTACACACCAGATTACAGTCTGTTGGCATCCGTCAACACCACAAGTTAGAAATGAATACATTTGTGTGGAAAACATTTTCTCATACCTTTTTAGGCTCACGTGTTGATGCAATAATAGCACATTTTTCAACATATTTTTTTTCCCAAAATCAGGTTAGCAAAGTCTGTAACTTACTTTATGACTCTTCTAGATAACTCATATTTAGAATATACACGTTGCAATTCTTTTTTATAGGATTTTATCTTTGAAATGCCTTTTTTGCTGTTCATATTTATTGTGGAGCTGTATTCAGTGATACAAGCAGGATGCAGAGGCAAAGCACTTTACAAACACACACTTTAGACTGATTAAACAAACAAAAAAATTGAAGTTATGATTAGCATATTCTTATTTTTTAACTAGAGTATCTACGGAGACAAATGTAATGAGGTTGGTGGCTTGGCTCCAGGTGAGTGTTTATACCTGGCTGCAGTTGGCAAAGTGGGCTTTTAGTCCTGACACGCTGGAATAGACCGCTTCACAGTTCTGAGACAAAACAGAAATAAACACGAAGTGAACAAACTCACTCAATCCATCTTCCTGTGAAATCAACAGCTGAATTATTATGAACCTAGTGCTCCATATTAAGACAAATCTCTGAATCAATGTTTTATTTATTTCAAATATGGAAAGTCATTTTCTCTACATGGTGACACGTTAAACTAGTCAGTGTTCTTACTTCATTGGTGCAGCAGATGAAGCCCTTCTCCTTGACTTGGTTCTTCCAGGTCTCTAATAGCTCTTGGCTGAAGTTGGGGAGGCCAGGACGAGTGTAGTTTAACTACACACAAAAGAGGACATTTATATCATTATGTATATCAGTGGAAGTGTTACAATTGAAAAGTATATGTATAAGAGTGACAGGGGGGCATATTTATCTGCTCTCTTTTTTACCACTTAACACCTGGTGTTTTTGTGGAACCTGTTCGTGGAAATATTGGCTTTGATGCGTGGCAGTGTGTAACCCTGTTGGTGCTACTGTGTGTCGATAGTCAGGCTGTTCTCATACACTGTTCGTAGCTATACCTACGACAAGTAATGCACTGTATTTCGCATATATCCCACAAAATGAATTTGTGTGTAATTCACGTAATCATGAACCAGGAAGTATAAAGAGCTGTGAAAGCCGCATAGGAAGGAGGTCGGTGGGTGGGTCAAAAAATTCTGGACTTTCTTCCAGGAGACTGCCTATCGTGTCTCGTGTGAAACCAAAAGTTGTCACGTAACTTACGTACTTAGTAACACCACTTCCAGGGATATTTTAAGCCAAACCACGATTTTTACCTAAACCTAACTAAGTGTTTTTATTGCCTAAACCTAAGGACGTCGTTTCCTGTGAAGACGGAAGTTTATTTTAAAAAGACTGCATGCATGTAACGAGCGGAAATTGACACGTGTTGCTGGACATTCGTAGGAAAATGAACGAAAAAAGGGGGAATAACTTTTTCTTCAGACATCATATGAACCGTTGTATGAGGATATGTTGCGATAGTTGTGGAGATGTCTTCTTGCAGTACACAATGCTGCCCTATGTCCGTACTTGTACATGTGTGTGAGGTGAGTATGCTTACATCTATGTCTACTCTGTTCATTTCTACAGTAAAGTGGATCACGTGCGCTTAAAGCGACCACCCTCTGTCCTCACCCTCTTGCTATCGGGCACCAGGTCGTCCTTGATGCGGCGCTTGGTGCCCCAGTCTTTGGCCAGCTCGTCCTCCGCTATCTCCTGCAGGTGGAACACTGCCACCTGAGCCGACCGGCGCCTCACTCTGCCGCTGGGGGTCCGTTCAAAGTCGTCCCCCTGGCTCGCGTTCGGCGCCGCTTTTTCTTTGACTCGCTCCCTCTCCTTTTCCTTTTCCCTGTCCTTGTCCCTGGCTTCTCGTTCCTTCTCCTTCGGCTGGCCGGATGGCGCATTCTCCTGCCAATCCTTCTTCTCCGGCTGGCTTTGCTCCTTCTTGCCTAATGATGGAGACTCCTCAGAGACCACCTGGGGGAGCAGTGGGACACTTCTTTGAGTGGAAAATGTTTGTAAACTTTGGCTAGTTATTACAGTAATATCTAGTAAAAAATGCTTATAAACAGTGAGAAACAGAAAAAGGCCTGTCTCCTGAAATAATGACTGTCTTCCAAGACGATCTTACCCTCTCTTTGCCGGTGTTGTTGTTGGTGTCGGTGATAATGTCCTTGTTGTTGTTGTTGTTGTTGGTGGCGGTGGTGGTGGTGGTGGCTGTCATCGTGGTGGTGGTGATAATCGGGGAGTGTTCGGTACGCACATGGTAGTCTCTGCCAGCCTTGGAGCGGTAGCTTTTCCCACAGTGCTGGCACAGAAACACAGGCTTCTCAACGTCAGAGAACTCTCCTCCACAACGTTTCTGGTGGTACTGGTAGCCCATCAGGCTGGAAAAGTGGGCCGAACAGCCCTGTACGTACGTGTGTGTGTGTTTGCACACATAATGTTTGTGTGATCGAGTGAGGCCAAGTGACAGAAATGAGACAGAATGAAAACACACATTAAGCAGGAAACTGGGTAACAACATCTAGGATTAACGGCATAATACTACTGCAATCGGTCAATATCTTGCAGTTACTGTTAAAAAAGATGGCGAAAACAGAAGGAAACTGCTCATTTTTTAGTGTGTGAGGACATGTCACAGTAGAGAGTCTGTTTTTTTTTTTTGCAGCTCTTTGTCTTCCTCTCTCTGCCTTTTGCACTCTAGTGTGAGTAATGGGAAGCAGAGTGTTGATGTGGTTTTGGGCATCATGTCAAGAACAAGGCATAAAGGAAAAAGGAGGGAGAGAGGTAAAGAGGAGGCAGACACAAAAAGAAGAGCCTGAGGAAAAGGGAGAGACAAAATCGAAACTGGCAGATGAGGAGAGGGGAAAATGTGACACGAAAGGCAGAAAAGTTGGACAAATGGAATCGAAGGACACAAGAAAGCGAGAGAGTAGCAAAGAGCGAGAGAGAGAGGAAAAGAGAAAGGGACACGGGAAGAAAAACGGAGCGCATACCTCACTAGGACACTTGATTCGTCCCATCTGTTTGAGCACTCGGCGCAGCCTTTCTCTCTCCTCGTGCTTGTCGCCCGTCTGGCCTTCGCTCCCCGAGGGCTGAGGGGGGAACAAACACGACGTCACATAAGCGTGTCCCACCGCAACACCTCCCCCCCCCCCCCTCCTGACTTTGAAAAAAAATGGCGATGAAAATGTGTTTTCCATCTCGGAGTGTTCACGCTGTGCCAGGATCATTAAACGGTTTCACGGTGAGGCTGTTACTCAAGGCATGTTTATGACAACTGTCAAACTCGTGTTTTCACTCTCGAGTGTTGGCCGGTGCCAAACCCCAGCCAAGATAAGAACAACAGATGGCATGGCTGCCAGGGAGAAGAAAGCGGGAGAGGACTGGACTTACTGGGGAGTCCCAGTGGAGCAAACTTCATGTGTTCTCTCAAGTGTTAACACACACACACAGAGAGAGAGCTGAGATGACTGAGACACAACCTTGGCTTTCTAGAGAGGTAAGAAGGAGATGAGATACCGCCAGAGTACTTCACTACTTCAGGTAAATAAAGAGCAAGCCATTGATTTACACTGGCAGAAGAAGAAGAAACCATAAAACTACATCAGCGTGTATTCTTAATGCCTCGATCAGAGACAGAGAGCAAAAGAGCAAGCATGGGAGAAAGAGGAGTGAGAGAAGAGGCGGCAGCATCACAGCAGAGGCAGCGACATCAAGGTCAAACTCAGTAGGCGACCCCTGTCCTTCTGTCAGCCCTTCTCTGTTCTCTGTTTTCCCACACTGCACTGGGGCTGTGCCACGTGACCGCACTGACAACACGCTGGACCCAGGGTTAGTGCAAACGCCAAATCAAATCAAACTTCATAGCTCTGCTTATACAAGACTGAAGTACAAACTGCTTCACATAGAAATGATGGAAGCATCCACAATAGATTCGACACAAATAGTAATACAACCAGCAACATTAACAAGCGATAAATCTAATGACAAAAGTAGCAGACACCAATATATAAACACACCTATATAAAGTAGGGCTGCCCCCTCTTAGTCGATTAGTCTATTTTTATGCATTTTTCATGCTGAATGACTTATTTCCAAGAAACTTATGAGCTCAGATCTGGTAAGCACAAGATTTAAAGTGGTGCTTTTGTGTGATTCTTCTTTCACAGATCTGTCAATTAAATCAACTAATCGATTAGTCGACAAAATTGTATGAGTGTTAGTTGACTAAGAATTTCTTTGGCTGAGGACAGCCCTAATATAAAGATATTGTACCAGCTGATTGGAACACTGGAAAATACAACATCTCAGTGTATTTATAGGAACAACACCTCTGTACAGTATATATATATATATATATATATATATATATATATATATATATATAATATGTCCTCAGATGACCAAGCCTGTCAGCACTTGCTGTGTACTGTGGCCACAAAAAAACACCTCACAAAAGCCTCTATTTGCCAACAAAAAACTCATTTGTCCTGTCAAAGACAAACTGTCCTCTTGATACATTTCAATGCAGTTAACGGCATATGATTTATATAGGGATACATAAAATGTCCTCAATGCCCCACTTGTTCGAACAACAATAAATAGCATGATTGGTAGTGATCACGATACTTAAGTCACGATACGATCTTTTTGCAATTTTAAATATTTTGCGATATGCTGAGTATTGCAATAAGATATATTGCGTTATATTGCGAATTATTACATTTTTTCAACTGCAAATTATGCAGTTTGTCAACATCTGTTTAATAAGAAATAGTTTTCACTCTGTTCATCTCAGAGCTTTCATTCACATATCTTGAGGTCAGAGGTCAAGGGACCCCTTTGGAAATGGCCATGACAGTTTTTCCTCGACAAAATGTAGCGTAACTCTGGAGCGCTATTTAGTGTTCTTCCCGACATGCTAACGTGCCGTTAACTAAATATACAGACATCATAGTAGAAGTACTTACTGCACAACAAAGTAAACATTTCTACCTAAATGCTAAGGGGGGTTAAGGGTACGTTTCAAGACTCTGTGATTCTGATTCCTTCTGGTCTTTGATTTTTTTTTTATTTACTGCTGTTTAAAGTTTCGTTGTATGTAGAAAAGAGAAAAAAAACCCGAGTATGACACAAGTCAAACCTACAAATGATGAAAGCCTTCTTTAATCAGCAGCTACTCGAGTCTAGAGCACAATCACAGACGGCACAGCTTGTCACAAAAGTTTTAATTATCTAATCTGAATATTGTTGCAGAAAAGTTAAGTGGTTTGTTGAGGAAGAGTACCTGGTGAAACCTTTTTTTACACACACACATAATGCCAATACATTTTGCTCTGCTGGACTGGAATGCCGCCAATAAGGTCAAAGCACAACAGGTCCACGCTGAAGACAAATGGCGGTATCAAACAGTTTAACTTGGCTGACACAGATGGCGCAGTCATCTATCAACACCATTAAACTGACACACACACACACACACACACACACACACACACACACACAAGCATGTGCGCATATATCATATAAACTACTGGAAAGTGAGCTGACACAAAAATAAAAAAAAAACACTCACGCTACAAGGTTTGGTACACGTACATTCATTAATCTTTCATGCTACTTTTTGAAACAGGCAGTGCTGAATTATTTAGCAAACTTCATAGCAGTACCATATCCTAATGCAGGAGTGTCATGATAATATCTTAATGAAGCTCTCTGCTGTCAGAGTTAAGACAGCTGCAGGAAGAAATGTGAGCACTTCGAGGACAAGAATACCAATCACCATCACCGCTTCAAATGTGTGATCGTTTACAAGATCAGATTTTTTGAGAGGGGCACACTAGCAGCTGACAATGAATATGCAACAGATAAAATGTTATAAAGCTCATGGGAAAGACATGGGTTTTTTTATCGACTGTGGATGCATAGCCATATGGGTAGATATGTACATGCATGACACCCAAACACAGTGAAAGCTGACACTAGCAGTAGCGTACGGTGGATTTACATACATAAATAGAGTCACAAGTGTAAGTCTGGCCGCCTCTTGAATGGGTGTAGTCAGTCAGTCAGTGCTTTGGTGTGGTGTCTAATAACTAACTAGCCTGTTCAGTGGGTCAGTGTGACTGTGGTGAAACATTAGATCTCTGAGTCCCCAAAGCTTCCTCATCTGGACTACTGAGTGATGGATTAGGGGGCAAAGATCTGTTAAAAAAGAAAGTCAGAGAGTAGAGTTTCGCCAGTCTGGTCCGGTGTCCGGCAAATTAAAAAGTAGCCTACATCAGCAGCCTTTGCCGACCGCGTCACGGCGCCAAATCCAATTTGTATTGCATTAGTAACAAGCAATATAACAACGTGATTAACTTACGTTTTGTTTGTTTATAAACGGACTAACGGAGCCACTAGTGTCTCATGCCAGGCCGTGCGCCAGCACCATGAAATTTCAGTAGAGGTTGGAGCAAGGTTATAATGGTTTTGAATTTTCAATCGTTTTTTATTTTATTTTAGTTTTGACTTTTCGATTTCATTTTAGTTTAGTTTTAGTTTGTTTTTGTTAGGACCAGGTATAATGTCTCCGAAGTATGTAGCTACATACACATACAAAATACATGGTTGGAGAACTGTGTAGGAATGGCCATAGTGTTTAATGTTCGTGTTACTTTAGTGTCCGATTTTAGGCAATTGCGGCACAGCGCCATCTCCTGGAAGGTCAAGTCCTTTCAATTTCTGTGGTTCAATGTCGCGAGAGTTGACAGAAATTCATGCTGTCTCCTTTTTTCTGTCTTGATATGTTATAGCTAAATAACTAAAACTGAAATGAATTTACTTTCATTTTTATTTTATTTTTATAATTAATACGGTGTTAGTTTACTATATTAACTCGTGGGATGGGGGAAGATGCACACGGCCCAAGTTTTGTTTGTTTACTCAAAGTCCATGTGTTTTTTGGGGTGACAGTGTAAGTCAAAAAAAAAAACTAAAACTGCGCCAATTTGGCAACATTTGGATTTGAAGCCGACGGAAGAGGTGAGCCGAAAAACGTAGACGAGTCAGCGTGTAACGTGGTGCCGCTTCACTCTCTTCTTCTTCCTCTTATTTAGTGTTTATTGGCGGTTGGCAAACCAGCTTAGAGGTGCATTACCGCCACCAAGTGGACTGGAGTTGCTACGCTCTCATTCATGCGCTCTCTCAAGCAAGGTTTATGTTCACTGTAGTGTCCCCGGCGCAAGGGCGCGCGAACCAAAAATGACATCATCACGTATTGTGCGTAAGTGCAAAGGCTCCGCAAGCTGTTGCAGCGCTTGGTCATGCACCTCTGAATTTTTGTAACTAGGCGCCTGCTGCGCGCATGGGGGCTTTTCATATATGACTGCCACAATAAGATAAAAGCAGGAGATCTCTATTTTGACAGCCAAATCAAATTTTTTCCAGGATATTAAACAACGTTTGTTTAATTATAATACATTAAATACTTGACTCCTTTCTTTACAGGGATTGTATAAAGGCGATAAAGTATGTTCATGAATATGAGGTATGAGTTTACACTTACAAGTCCTGCTCAGCATTGAGCAGTTTGGTTTATGGCATTTTGCCGGTAACACTCGTTGACTTCTTGCTTCTTCACTGAATCTTTTGTTTACATGCCCGCTGGCGTTTAGGAGATCAACGCGTTGAGCATCAACGCCTTTGTGCGTGCTCGTTATGCGCACGCCATCTGTGGAGGTCCGTGCCACGGTGCCTCGCACGAGCACAAACAAAGCTTCGGTCTCATTATGTTCCACTCGGGAGCGGCTGCTGAGTCAAGTGCGACACCTAGTCGTAAGATTTGGTATACTAACTCGAGTTCGGTGTTTGGCTTGACATCAAACTAGCTTGAAAATGTTCACACCAGCCCAACGTTATCAGAGAGTATCAATCATTGTTTAAAAGCAAGCTTTGGAAATGACAAGATCATACGTGTGCATGTGTGGAGTTACCTTGGTGCTGTGTTCAGCCATGGTGTGGTAGTTGAGGCCGGCCTTGGACCTGAATTGTTTGTGGCACTGCTGGCACTTCAGGGCATCCTGGAGCTTCAGGGGTCGGAGGAACAAAGAGAGGATCAAATAACACGTCTATGAAAGGAAACTAACCCACTATTGCTGGCTGTGCTCTTTATTGGATCTATCAATACAGCAACATTTCACCTGTAACCTAATAGAGTTTGTTATTAGCGCCCAATTTTGGTCAAAACAAAGGACAAAGGCCACATCAAGCAACTCTGGGAGCCAGAAAAGCCAATTTGACACAAAGTGTTCCGTTTTGGAGATCGCTCTCCTCGCCCCGGTATTGATTTGGAGACAGAGGTGTTTTGATGGTGAGTGACCCAGTGGTAATGTGGTGATTCTGTCATTGCTTTACGGCAGACTGTCACTTTAATAGAGTCACACGGGCCACTGGGCCAAGGAGCCATTAAAATGGCTGTAGGAACACGTCTCTCCGAGGGCCTGGAGGCTACCGCGCCGCTCCAGCTGCTTTGTCCTCACTATGACGTACTTGGATGAACTCCTTCCGTGCTTCACCCCTTCCTCGTTTATTACTGCTATTGACCACAATTGAGTGCAATGCAAACAAACCGCAGAAGAGTGCACAGTGTCCTCTCCCCTGATCCATTTCAACTGATATTATCGGAGCAGATGAGTGAAGGATATTACACGAGAAAACTGGTCGAGATTACTGTACTGAGATACTGCCTGGTGTTATTTTCTACAGCCTTCCAATCAATATCATTACTGTAAAGGCTCCCTAGACTCGGCACAATGGAGTCCTCAGGGAGAGGTATCTAATAACGTTGCAGTCAATGTTATAATCCAATGTGGAAATTACAGCTCTGGGTCGAGAGAGCTTTATTTCATACTCGGAGAGAAAAAAAACATGTTTAATAACAAGTGTGGTATGACAAAACTGTTTTTGTTGATATAATATGTGGATTGGTTCCACTGGGGCGTTGTGCAAATCCTAGATCTCCATTCAGATCAACACACTGTGTGTATTGCATAGTGTCACATGTTGCAAAGGAATCCTGATTTAAACAAAAACAGAACCGATTTAAGACTTCTTTCCAACTGCAGTGCACACCCATAGCGTTCAGCAGGTATTACATGATGGTTTGATATTAATGACGTTCATGTCTTATTCAAATTTCCGGCAGGCAGACTCCTCCAGAAGCAAAATTCAGGGAAAGTTAGCTGGCACTGTATGTAGCTGTATCGCCCACTGACCTTCTGGCAAATCTCCATGTGCTTCTTGAGGCCGTGGATTGTTTTCCTGGTGACGATGGAGCAGGTGGGACACACCACTTCACCTCGCTCGTGGATCGCTCGCTGCCACTGGGTGTCGGCACCTTAGAAACATGGAAACAGTGTCAGATAGCAATCAGATATTACTGGTACGGTGTCCTTATGGGTATAACATTTCCATTTGTGTACTTAGTACTCATGTTTCCTCACCTTACAGTTTAATTCTGTGAAGTGATAACGTGTAGTGATGTAAAATAATCCCTGATGGGGTGATTCCCGAACCCCAAATCTAAAAAGAGATTCTTGATCATCTGGAAGGGGCTTATTTTGTAATCATAACCATATCGGTCGTTTACTTAACGTATTAATAATTTGACAAAATGACGTATTCATATTTTTTTGTCATAAGCTTAATTGTTTTCAGGCTATCTCTGTTTGGCATAAGGTGTCAGCATCTGAACCATAAACTCAACCACGGCATCCAGCAGGTATTACAGGTCAAACTTTAGGTAAGGGTTGGGCGTCAAACCACAATACTTTGGGTTACACACCAAACTGGTTCCACTGCACCAAGTATTGAAACGGTCTGGTACCAAAAGTTGGTGCTGAATGCTTTGTCAGATTCACAGTCTTGTTAAGTTATTCTGCGGACGAATACCACAACATTACTGCAACAATTAGTCGATTAATCGATTAGCTGATTGGCAGAAAACGATTTACAACAATTTTGATGACAAAAGTTATAATTAAGTGATTTAAATTGCCAAACAGTCATTCATTGGTCCCAATTCTCAAATGTGAGGATTTGATGCTGTTCTCGGTTCTATATCGTTGTAATTGCATATCTTTGGGGTTTGGACTGTTGGTTGGACAAAACAACAATAATTTGAAGACCTCACACTAGGCTCTATGAAAATGTCACTTTTTTCTGACATTTTACATACTAAATGATTGATAGATTGCCAAAATAATCATTGGGTTATAGCCCTATATCACTTATTTTGTGATGTTTATCATGTATCTTATTTTGGCCTAAGAAAAGGAAGGCAACATGACATCAATCATAATTGACGGAAGTTGTGCTTTTGTAGAGGTAAAAACTGGGTTTTGTAGAGAAACGACCAAATTATCATATTTGCAATGGTACAATATCACTGGTAATGTTTTTCTGCAAGATCTAGAGCTCTACATTTCTATGGGGGAATTCACTAAATTAAAAAAAAAAACTGTATCTAGGTGTTCACCAGAGCTAGTTGTAGCTGGATCTTTCTTGGAGGATTGACTTGAAGTGGGTCTTCTCTGGGGCTCCTCACTGAACCCACTCCCCTCTGATTTCTTCGCACGGCCCGCCTTCAGCTTCTCCTCCACCTTCGTCATACCTACAACACACACACACACACACACACACACACACACACAGACGCAGGGCCGTGGTAGTAATTAATACTCCCATTGAACATATTCAAGGTAAAGTGAGAGATACAAGCAGAGAGGGGCAGATGGAGGACAATGCTGAACAAGAGAAATGCTAATAAAAGGAAAGCTGATACTAGATATAAAAAATAAAAAAAAGAGGTAGAGAAAAGGAGGTTGTTTTGAGTTATACTGAATCAGTGACAGGCGGACTGAAAAAGGGCAAGAGAGAGCAGTGAAACCTGCAAACTGTGGATGGATTGTTTGATAAGTGATGATAAGTAGTTTACAGCCCGGTGTATGCTATATGAGTCATGAGACATTTTCAGCATATGAATGAGACAGAAAGTGAGGGAGATACTGTAAAAGCTGTGTGTGATGTGTGCTTGTTGTGTGAGTCACTGATTCATTTAGTCGGGTATGAAACACCTCTACAGTTGCCACATTAGCTCTGTTAAAAGACCAGCACCATTGATCCGCAGCAGTAGGGTGCATTCACAATCACTCACAGAGCCAATCGCACAATGTTGTAAAGTTCTTTCGAACGAGCCCACGAGCCACAATCCTCACAGCTTTCTTCAAGCAGTGGTACGTATGTCCTCCCGTAGTTTCCATTTTTCAGTGAATCATCAAGCTGTGGCCTGATGTATTGTCAGTAATCAATGATGAATCAGCCAGTTCATAGTAACGATCTCTTCTTCGCAACTTCTTTTTTTTCCACTTATTAATATCACGCCCACAGGAGATTACCGCACAGGGCTGTTTGGTTGTTAAAGGACCAGTGTGTAGGATTCAGGGGGATCTATTGGCAGAGATGGAAAATAATATTCATAACTATGTTTTCATTAGTGTATAATCACCTACATCTAAGAATCGTTGTGTTTTCGTTAGCTTAGAATGAGCCCTTCATATCTACATAGGGAGCGGGTCCTCTTCACAGAGTGAAAGTCCCTCCACTGGAAGAGGAGGGACTTTGCCTATCTGTTCTCCGGCACGCTTGGAAATGGAGGGGGTATCCAGCTGGTCGCAATCTGCAACCTCACCGCTAGATGCTTCGAAATCCTACACACTGTGCCTTTAAGTGTTCATTACAAAACATACTTTGCTGTCTACAACGGGGTGAAGTGAGAGAGGTTTTTTTTGGTATTTACCTTTCAATCCAAACGTTCCAGATATAGACGGCTGCTCTCCAGTGAATTTCTTAGGTGTTTTCTGCTTCCGTCCTGGCTCAAGAGAAAAACACAGAGCAAGGAACGGTCAAACACGTACATGCATATAATGACAACACGTGGTCCGTCGCAAAAGATACGTTGTAATCTTACTGTGCCTCATTCGCTCCGGGTCTTCGTCAGGGTAAGAAGGGGGAAGGCTGTCCCCGTCGCTGTCACTGCCCTCTTCGTCAGATGACGTGCTGTGGGACTCCTGGGACTGAGGCTGGGCTGGCTGCGACTGGGGAATCTGCTGCGAAGGCTGGCTGTGGCTGTGCTGTTTCCTCTCGCTCTTCTGGTGGGCCAGCTCGCCGTTCTGAGATGGCGTGGACACCTCGTGGGTCTTTTTCACTTTGAAGAACACTGGCGAGGGGGGACTGTTCTCCATGGGCCTGAATTCACAGACCGAGGGAGGACAGTTTCGGGCAGTCAGCATTATGACGTTACTAACACCATTATGTGGGTCAGTGTAGGTGGTATTTTGAGCTCTAAATCCCAGTCACCTTTTCTTGCTGTTGGACTTGACGGGCGTCTTTTGAAGCTTAGGCTGCTCGTCCTTGGGCTCCATGCTAACCCTGTCTGGGTGGTTCCACAGCTTGTGCTTCTGCAGGCGCACCTTTGTGGCAAACCCTGCCTCACAGTAGGGACAGCCATGACTCAGCTTCTCGGCTACGGTGGCCTGGTACAAACCGAGACATGAGGAGAGGGGATTTAGAGTGAGCGCCCTCCCTACGCAAAACAAAATGACAGTGGGTATCTGTTACTGGCAGCATTATAAATTATCTGTAAGTTTCTCCTTTTTGATGCTTTTCTTCAGTATCTTTACTGTGATCTACTGTTAAAGACTACTCTGAAGCATAAAGTAGAAATAGCCCGCATAACAGGAAAGAACGGAGGTTAGTGACTCACCCCCTGGCAGCGTTGATAGTGGTACTTGACGCCATAGATGCTGGGAAACTCTAACCAGCAGCCTGAACACGGACACTTAACCCTGGAGCGGCGCTTAAACTCTTCCTTCCATTGTACTATCATATGGGCCTGCTCGGGGGTGAGGAAGAGAGAGTTCAACACATGCAAGGATTATCGCTATACTGTACTGTTATATCGTGCATATTCATGGGGAGCTGCCTACTCTGTGCAGGGAAAAAATGAAGCCCACTTCAAACACCCACTCAGTTCAAAGAGAGATACTCACAGGGATGCTTCTCAGTTCCTGCACTTCTGCTTTAGGGCGACCTTTCCTCTTCCCCTCTGCTGGCTCATCGCACACCGGACCTGGTATAATGAGAGAGAGAGAAAGCCATTTCTGAGTTAGCACGAAGTGCTACAAGGACTTCATATTCATGACATAGAAATATTAATTAATTCAATCTTCATATTAGCACCTCTAGATATGTTTTTGACATTTTACAGAGCTACACAAATACACAAACTTTAGCACAGTACCTTTTTCAAGCCTCCAAAATCCCTGAATAATACTGAGTGAAATTTAAAAAGACTGAAGAGCACAGACATCAGTCAGTATCAGTCATTCCTCCTCCCTCTGCTGATGTGAACCATGTGAATAAAGTAAACTCAAGACCAACAGGCAAAAACAGCTGTCAGTATGCTGACTTGACTATGACTTGCCCCAAACTGCATGTGATTATCATAAAGTGGGCATGTCTGTAAAGGGGAGACTCGTGGGTACCCATAGAACCCATTTTCATTCACATATCTTGAGGTCAGAGGTCAAGGGACCCCTTTGAAATTGGCCATGCCAGTTTTTACTTGCCAAAATTAAGCATAAGTTTGGAGCGTTATTTAGCCTCCTTCTCGACAAGCTAGTATGATATGGTTGGTACCAATGGATTCCTTAGGTTTTTTTTAGTTTCATATGATGCCAGTATCTTAACTCTAGCTTTAAAACTGAGCCCGCTGCAATCTAAAAATTGCAAGTTGCGTTAATGTGTTTAAGAAATTAATGGTGTTAAAATGAGTTTGCGTTTACGCGTTATTATCGTGATAACTTTGACAGCCCTACAATCTTTATATTAGCACCTCTAGATATGTTCTTGACATTTTACGGAGCTACAAAAATACCCAACTTCAGTAAAGTACCCTTTTCAAACCTCCAAAATCCATAAATCCACTCACATATTCAAACTAAATATCAACACGAAAACATACGACGATGAACATGGTAGTTATGATTGTCAGGTAAACAGAGGAAGAGAGAGTGCATGTGTGAATATGTGTGTGTGTGTGTGTGTGTGTGTGTGGGAGAGAGAAGGAGAGAGGGCATTGTGGGTAAAGGCCTTCTGTTGAGCCAAATAGATCAGCTATAAATCGCTAGCGCCTGTGTGAACCTTCTGACACAGCACACAGCAGACCGACTGCCTCAGCTCTCTCTCTCTCTCTCTCTCTCTCTCTCTCTGCTCCCCATTGCTCCCTCCCTCCATCTCTCATACTGCCGCTTCCCTCTCTTCTCACCTTCCATCTAGCTTTCTCACTTTTCCTTCCTTTCCCTCCACACGCACCCTTCCCCATATTTCTCCATGCGAACTTTGTATGAGGACAGGCGATAGCGCACTGGCTCATTACTGCTCTCTTCTCTGCTACAATTAGACCTCTGCACTATCAGCTCTGCACTCTATTTCCTCTGCTACTTGAGAGAGGGATGGAGCTGAGGATGAGTGTATGCATGTGGAAGAAGAAGAGGAGGAGGGAGGGAGAGGGGTGACAAAGGGAGGAGAGGAGAGGAGAGGATGCTGAGGGAGAGAGGAGAGAATTGCAGAGGCAGATGACTTCTTCCTCTGACCAAGCAGAATACTAAATGACAGTGCTGCAGGTAGGAGCTGAGGCTGTACTCTTCGGAGTGATATATCTTTACATGAGCTCTCAGCTCCCCCTGCATTGATCTGGCAAGACCGGATAGCGGCAGCAGAAACGAGGCAAGCAGGAGACAAGAGGTGCTGCTGCTCGGGCCTATTCAGTCATATCAGATCTAGAAAATGTCAAAGGGAAACCACTTGAAGTGGAGATGATAGTGTCGTGAAGTGGAATGCAGCAGTGGTCTCGCACAGACTACCGTTTTAATCGATCTCACTTCCCCACGCCGAGGAACATGACAACGTGTCTGCCAACCGCTTTCTTCTCCCGCAAACTCATTGACAAGCAGCGACAGGACGCACGCATGCCCGGTGCAGCTCATTTGTGGCAAACTGGATCAGAGCACTCTGTGTGCCTTACCAGGATTATAAAACATTGTTAGAGGATTTTTCATCAAATAAATGAACTGCCATCTAATGCGAAAACAGCTCATGGCAGCAAAAGGATAGCCTTCGACCCAAAAAACATCTCTCTGTGTCAGCGATGTTAATATGTATAACTCGGGCCTAACCTGCCATGACCTCCCCTTCTCCCATTTTCACACTGTTTTATTACATAGTATCAACTTTCCCTTTTCCATGGAAGCCCTGAGAGGCAAGCGTGAATTGTTTTTTTCAGCCTGCGTTTGGGTGCCTCTTTCTACCTTAGTACTGTGAGTCTGAAGTAAAAGAGTGCATATAATCCGTCAGCCTGCGTTTGAGTGAGAAACAAAAAGAAGACAAATGAGTGGAAAAGTACAAAAGCCCTGAAAGGCAAGCAAGATTTTCTTTTTTTCTGGTGATACATTTTCTAAGTCTGATCTAAATTATTTTCTCTCCTGTGTTTATGACTTAAGAACAGGTGGAATTTTTTTTTTTGCCAGGATAATCTTTCTTCAGTTCCTTTTTTTGAAGTGAATTTTTTTTTCAGGCTAATTTTTCTATGTTCCTTTTTTTTCTTTGCCTCTTAGGGAAAACAGGTAGAGGCAAGAGGCAAATAAAGTAACTGCCTTTACCAGTTTCACAGACAAAAAAAAGGAACTTAGAAAGATTATCCTGGCAAAAAAATATTTCCACCTGTTCTTAAGCCATAAACACAGAAGAGAAAATGATTTAGATCAGACAGAAAATGTATCACCAGAAAAAAAAAAAACTCTTGCTTGCATTTCAGGGCTTCCGTACTTTTCCACTCATTTGTCTTCTTTTTGTTTCTCACTCAAACGCAGGCTGACGGCTTATATGCAATCTTTCACTTCAGACTCACAATAATAAGGTAGAAAGAAAATAAGGCGAGGCTGAATAAGCTTGAATGAGAAGTAGCTCAGCGTCCCTGGCTGTGTTTGGGAATAGTTCATGACACAGGGTGCAAACACACATGCGTAAAAAACGCACGAAGAAGTACACAAAACCATTACCAGTGTGTGTGAGTGCGATGTGTGTGCATAGATATGAGTGTATTAATATTCTCCAGGCGACAGGGCATTTCTCTATTAGCTGTCTGGGTAGCAGCTGGGGAGGTGATGCAGTCGGCGGTGCAGCTCTTGTGATGAGGAGGAAATTGAGCATGCATTCTAATTCCTGTCTTAGAAAATAAAGGTCTTGTAAAAAGAAAGGCATAATTAATGAATTCTGCTCTTGGGAAAGATATGCTCTTGTTGCTATGGGAATAAGATCCACTTGTTTCCAGCGAGCAGAACTATTAGGCCCGCATTCAGAGCGCTACAATGCAAATAGGCATGTACACAAACAAGCCAGGTGCAAGCTTGACTGTAAGAATGAAATATACAACTGCAGACTTGTCTTTCCTGGGGAGAAATATGCAAACACAATAAAATGTGCTCAGTAACTTTTACTTTGCCTTGCTTGCCTGAGTATGAGGTAGGGGTGTAAGAAAATATCGATACACGTGAGTATTGCGATGTTATGTTGTGCGATACTGTATTGATTCTCCAAAACACTGTAACTGGAGGTTGTAGTGGGCTCAGTTTTGAAGCTGGAGTAAAGTCACTTGCATCATATGAAACTAGGAAACCTAAGGAATCCATTGATCCCAGCCATGTCATACTATCTTGTCACCTAGCTTGCGAAGGAGGCTAAATAACGCTCCAGCGTTACACTAAATTTTGGCGAGGAAAAACTGTCCAACACAATGGGTTAAACTTTGATGCTAGATATGGACAACATATTTCCTAGGTATGAACAGTCTTTCATAGATATATTTCCTTATTTATAGTCCACACATTTAGTCATCACTTTTTATAGTACAAATTATGTAAACATGTTTTTTTTTTTTAAATGTATTTTTCAGGAAGAGCAACAGAGGAAAGATCTCTCTTCCAGGACGGGGGTGAGATTTTATGGCCCAAATCTTCTATCACGGTATATATAATTTTATACTACGGTAACGGTATATATCACGATACAGTAATTGTTCTGTAAATTCAATTAAGAAATGGTTTAAAATAACCATGTCGTCCTTCATCACATTTGACTATTTCCTTCTTCTATTTGGAACTTATACAACCATACAAACAAAAACAACTGCCTCACATGAGACAACTCTTAGGTTAAAAACAAAAGACTCAAAACAGTAAAACTAAAATTCTTTCAAAACGGAAGCTTTAACGTTCCAGAGTCAATAAATTTCAAGTGATAAATACCAGCCTGACTTCAGTCAGTGCAATATAAAAATCACACAAATTTGCATTTTAGAGGTTACCAAAAAGAAAAAAAAAGACTCAACTTTTCCTGCAGGATTTGCTCATCTTTCATCTCAAAAAGATGAAAGATGAGCAAAAACTGGCATGGCGATTTTTACAGGAGTCCCTTGACCTCTGACCTCAAGATATGTGAATGAAATGGGTTCTATGGACACCCATGTGTCTCGCCTTTACAGACATGCCCACTTTATGATAATCCTATGCAGTTTGAGGCAAAAAAAAATCTTTTTTTTGAATGCAATACACATTTGTTGTTTTTGCCTATTCTAAATTGGTGTATTTCTGTTTTTTTCTTTATACTATTACAGTTTTCCTAAAACTAAATTCACTATATATCGCCTTGCTTACAGTATCGACATATATCGGAATATATTGAATCGTTACCTGAGTATATACCGAAGTGATACGTATCGTATCGCCAGATTCTTGCCAACACACAGCCCTAGTATGGGGTAGCACGCTGTGGCGCTCAGCAATCACAACCATTGTCTTGGTATGAAACAAAGCAGGCCCATTGTGTCAAATCTAAAACCTCAGTTCTCAGGCACAGGCCACGGGGATAAAACAGCTGTTCAACTAATGTCAGAGTGTGACTCGCTCCCAGCTGTCTGCAACTGTTGCTTCGCACTGGTTAACCCCGACAGCCGAGTAGAGAAGAAGAGAGAAGAGAAGAAGGAGAGAAGAAGAGGAGAAGAAGAGAAGAGAATAGAAGAGAAGAAGAAGAGGAGAAGAGAAGAGAAGAGTCGAGACCCACGAGTGCTGGCAGCTGCCTAATGATCTCAAATAACCTCTGCGTTCTCCTAGCTACGCCTGCCACTGCTCCCCCTGAGTGCAAGGGTGCACACATTACCCACAAACACACACACACACACACACACACAAACACACACACACACGGACACACACGTACGGGCGCGCACACAGAACAGTCATTTGTTTTCCTCGACAAACACTCACACAGGAGCCTTTGTCTGCGTCTGCACAGTAGGGTTTTAGACATACTGTAGTTTAGAGAAAGAGAACACACACACAAACACCGCTGACACAACTCCATGGAAAGAAGACACAGTATCACTACTTCCTCAATCTCAACAGACAATAGATGGAGAAACTGATACACCTGGACACAGTGCAGAGTAAACACACTGACAGAGTGGAACCGTCCACTTAATGTGTAAGCTATCCTGGTTTACAGTGAATGCAACCACTGGACCTTACTGCCCTTTTTTTTTTTACTTTAAAGTTTATCTATTGTGTTTTCACTTTTACTTCTTCACAACTTTCCCTTCTCTCACACATTCTCTGTTTAGTGGCACGTCAGCACATTCACACACACCTCCTACTACAGTACTTCCTATTTTCCTACATGTTATTTTTCATCCTGTACTCTCTCTCACACACACACAGTACACACTTTCCCATTCGATACGCACCTCTCTTCGACGATGTCCCCATACTTCCCTCCCAGTCGGGCCTGATTCCAGACAGTGAGTAAGAATAAGAAGAGAGGCGGAGTAGCACCAGAACAGTCTTGTGATCCAGACACTGACTAACTGAAAGAAAACCAGACTCTCTCAGTGAGTCTGGCTCTCACTCTCTCTTTGTTTTTCCTCTCTCTCTCTCTCTCTCTCTCTCTCTTCCTGCCCTCCCTCTCTCTCTCTCTCTCTCTTTCTGTCTTTTTGTATAGCTGTGTATCTATGCTAATCTCTTACACAGATACACTTGTTGACAACACACACAAACATGGTTAGACTAATTCGTTATCATATTTTTTTGAAAAAACACTGCAAAATACTTCTTTTGCCATTACACGTCCTCTAATAGTAAAATGAAATCGCTCTGCCTGTGTTACAGGGGAGGGGGGGTGAGGCAAGTAAACATGGCTTAGTTTTAAGTCTTTACGTGTCCGTGGACAGCTGCGGATGTGTACCGGTCGTGCGGACACACACGCAGTTCCATTCATACTACTATAGGGTCCGCAACGGCATGGAGTACACCACATGCGCATTTCCTGATCCACACTCCATTCCAGCTGGTGGTGGTGGTAATGCGCGATAACATTGTTTGCCAACCGCGAGGGCTGGGCAATATGGCAAAAATCTTCTGTCACGATATAGGTCATTTCATATCTCCATACCGATATACTGTATCACAATATAGCATGCTTTCGGGTAACTCAATAAATAAATAGTTTAGATAAAATAACAACATGTTGAAGCCTATTTTTGTATACCCCTTGCGAGAATTAAATACTTGACAAGAAGAAGAAAATCGCAAAATGACAAAATATAATGTGAGACCGCTTAACGAGAATAGGACCAGGAACGGGGAATACAGTACGTTGGTGTGGTGATAGTGGAGAAGCATCATCGATGAGAAGCATCACCAGTACTTTCGGTTGCCGGCCTCATATCGAGCACAAAAAAACACACAGGGCTTCAGTGGATGTAGCTGAAAGACTGGCTGTTACTTTGCGCTTTTTAGCTTCAGGATCCTAGGGGGTCATGAGTAAAACCGAAGACAATCTGCTGGGAAAATGTGAGCTACTTGCATCATATTACTTTCTATGATATTTAGTGGTTCTGGGAATTAGATAATACCATGATGGTTTAAACTTTGGGGCTAGACATAATGGACAACAAATGTCCTAGGTAGGAACAGTCTTTCATAGATATATTTCATTTGAAGGTGCTAAATACAGTATTGGGAGCATTTCTTGGGGGGGGGGGGTGGGGGTGGCAGTAGCTCAGTCCGGGGGGGGTTTGGCTTGGGGACCGAAGGGCCTCCTGGGCACTGCCGAGGTGCCCTTGAGCAAGGCACCGACCCCCTAAATCTGCTCCCCCGGCGCTATATACAGTAGTAGCTGCCCACTGCTCCTCATATACTAGGATGGGTTAAATGCAGTAGCTAAATTTCACTGTGTGCTGTGATATATACAATGTGTGACTATAAAATTGGATTTACATTTTTACATTTACACTTCTATTGCCTCTCAACATCTCCCTAATGGTGCTAACAACGCTAAACAGTGCAAACAACGGCGAAAGTGCTGACAGAGCTAACAATGTTTACCTGAGGGGAACCGAAGGGTGGGTGCTACGCTTCCCCCAGACTGCGCCGTCGGTCGGGACGGCGTTATCAGCTGTAACTGCCATATGAGAGCAGTGCAGATCGGCAATCTATTCATAGTTCAACTGATTTAAAGGTTTGTACTTCTACTTGATAAGCAGATTTGGAGTGGGAGATCTTCTTACTAAATAACTAGTAATTAGTGCTCAGTCTAGGAAGTGTGAGTGTCCTAAACAAAAACAACGTGCACTGCCCTCAGCGGTCTGAACTACTGCATAGGGAATCACTTTGTGTAGAGGCCGGGAATCACCACCACACAGACCCGTGTTAGGATCAGTTTACTAGCACCACTAAACCACACTTAAAGCTGCCAAAATCAAAGCAAAGAGCTCAGGCTTGAGATTCCTGCTACGTAATCTGTTGACTCACGGAACCCCGACAGCCTGCATCGATTTTACAGCCTTCCACATCAGCTGCATGCTTCATATTATTGGAAACCTAATCTATCGCCTGATACCCATCTGGCCCATGGCCAATAGTATGTTTAGTGACATCCAATCACAACAGCTTCGGATGATATGCGGCCAGTAAATCCCTGGTGGATGATGCCGACAGGTGAACTGACAGTGAGGTAAATGAAACATTTTTAAATGTAAGACTGACTGGACAGAAAATTTGAAAAATATACACGGAACGTGGTGGATTTTGCCATTTATGCACCGAGGCATGTTGTGGTATACACACGGTGCATATAACAGCGGCACCCATGAGAAAAAAAGTGTTTATGCAACAGCGCGTATAGTATATACGAGTCAGACAGACAATGCCTGCTCCAGACTGTTTGCAGTGCCCTCCTTATGGACAGTGACTCACCAACTCAATCTCTCCCATTTCCCTGTACTCTTTCTCATCTGCCACCCTCAAAGCTTGCCAAATGAAGGTGTGACAACGATGACAAAGGACTCTCCTCAAAACGAGACGCAGCATCAGGCTGAGAAAAGCGCCAGAATTCAATTTCATCCCAAAACAAACATTCTCCAATCTATAGCTCTTTATCGATTCCATCTTTTGGTATTTCACCAATTTCTGAGACTCGGGAGGCGAGAACTACGAAAATATAAGAAATATGAGACGTGAGAGGAGTGAGGATGGGGAGCGGGTGGGAGTAGGGTGAGGAGGGTAGCGGGGATGGAGTGGAAGGTGGCAGTGATAGTGCGGCTGCTGCTGATGATACTGCCGAACAAGTGAGACAAGAGAAAGACGAGTTCGAGGGAGGATGAAAAGGAAAGGTAGTGACGGTTATGTGTGGAGAATGGGACAACAAACGAGCGAGAGGAAGTGTGAGAAAGCAATAGGTTGAGAGAGGGAGCGAGAGATTGCCGCTGAGGCAGATATGCAGGGTCAGCAGATGGCGTCTGTGGGCCTGAAATGAAAGGTCCTGCAGTCGGAGTAATGGCCTGTCATTTGAGAACACTGGTGTCTGTGCACACACAAACATGCAAACATGTAAACACAACCCATTTAAAGCTGCAGTAAGTAGAAATGGAGCAAATATGATTTAAAAAAGTTATTTTTATAAAACGGTCGCTGTATCCTGACCGTAGTGCATGAGACAGGTAATCTGAAAAAAAAATCATGTGTCTCTGTGTCCTTCGGTGCTCCTAATGGCATCTGCAATATTTCACAGACCGGACGAAAACAACCAGTCCGAGCCGAGCTGGAGAGTGCCGTCTCTGGGCAGCTGTCAATCACTCGCGAACTCTGATCAAAGGTCAAACTACGCAGCGCTGATCAAATGTGAATCAATATTCTGTTACTGTAATGCCTATTTCTCGCCTCAAATGTTTTCAGAAACATCTTGTAGTGTACTGTTTAGCTGTAAAATGAGAAAGTTTGCTCCGGCTGGTGGGCGGTGCTTGGTATTTTCTCAACTGATCTCAACGTGGCTGCCGGGTCACAAACTTTCTTATTTTACAGCTAAACAGTACACTACAAGATGTTTCTGAAAACATTTGAGGCGAGAAATAGGCATTACAGTAACAGAATATTGATTCATATTTGATAGGCGCTGCCTAGTTTGACTGTTTGATCGGAGTTCGCGAGTGATTGACAGCTGCCTCCGATGAATGAACAGCCAATAGGAACGCTCTCTCTCTCTCTGAAATGACCTGTGATTGGCCAAAGTCTCCCGTCACGGGCTAGATTTTTTTAAAGCCTGAAAACAGAGCCATGAGGAGGTGCAGAAGTCTAGTTTTCTCTCAGAACACTTGATTTACAATATGCTGAAAGGTTATTATGGAATTTTTTTCCCAATGATGCCAAGAACATTCTGCACGAGCATATAAACCTATACAGACCTTCCCCATACTGATAGAGACAGCTCTTCCCAACTCCCCTTACATACAGCGTGCCCAATGGAAAAATTGTGTCCTGGGATCAGGTAAGGTACTGCACCACTCTCCATCAACGAAGGAGGATGGTCACACACACACACACACACACACACACACACACACACACACACACACACACGCGCCTAGACTCCACTCACTTATGCTTGCATTAATGTTTGCAGAAAGGAGCCTAATTTCAGGGCTTTTGCCTAAAGCATTTGGCAGAACAGCATTAGTTCTGTCCAAATACTTTCACAGTAGGTTGTTTAACAGCTTAGGCTGCTGGTGGAGAAAAAAAAAGACAAAACTAGGGCTCTAATAAGATGTTAATGTGAAAAAATGTGAGAGCAAGAGAGAAAAGAGAGAGAGAGACAAAGAGAGAGCAAGTCACCCTCAAGGACCACATCCTCTCCTTCTAGTTGTCTGGTGTGGCAAGGTGACAGCTCAACCGCACCGCTTTAGGAAAGCACACAAACCCGATTGGCAGCAGTCTTTGATTCCATGCATAAAATCATAGAGGGATTTCAGGAAACCACTAGTACAAAAAAAAAAAAACAGTCCAGCCAGACAGGATTTCTTCATTGTTACATCATGCAAAGGTTTCCAACAAGGACTTTTATCGATGAGAAGTGATAACGGTCCAAACTTTCCACAGACGTGGAGTGAAAAATGAAACACTGCCAGCGGGAAGAGGGCAGATAACGCGGTACCTGGTTATCTGAAGAGCACACTGTGTACAACGGACATAGACTGAGCACTGAAAAACCTCCACAGGGAGCCTCAGATACTGATGTCTTTGTTTCCCCCAAACCGAGACTCACGGTCCCCCTGGGATCGACGAGCTAGCGCCAGGCTCATTATGATTAGCACTGTAGCATTTCTCCTCATCATTAGCTACAGAAGAGCTCAAGGCAGACACTGACGAGTAATAAGCAAAGGATTTGAAAAGGTTGTTTGAAAAGGTAACACATTGTTGACGCAGGCGAAGTTACTGGAAGAAGTCCAATCAAAGTCAATGAATATCTCCTCTGCTTGAGCCTCGACTACATCCGAGTGAATCATTACACACATCAGTTATGGTGCGGTGGTTAGGGAATACAAATCTCGCCGTAACCGAGTGCCTTTTTGAGATAAAAATCCTCATGCATTTCTTATGCTCTGCTTTGTGTCCAAGCCAACTCCTACTCTTACACTACTGTAGGTTCTTGCATGTGTTCCAGTCGCCTTGTGTTTCCCCTTAAGGTTGCTGGATGTTCTTAGAGGATCTTCAAACCTCATAACCTCATAATCCCATAAAAAGTCCACTGGCAATGTTACCAACTAAGCCTCTCCAAAGGCAAAGGGAAACCCCTGGTAATGTTCTAGATACCAATTCTTCAGCTACAACATAGTGGAATGTAGATTTATATCTTGTGCAATCAAATAGTGCTGCAAGCTGTCCTCAGCACAGACTTGCACTATCAGAAAACACTGATATAATTACTGTACCGGTAGCTCTACTTTAATGAGTCAAAGCAGATCAACTGTGGAGAGAGAAAACGAAACAGACAGGCAGTCTCAGGTTACCAGAGAAAGTCCCGTAAAGACCAAGACCACGCCATTACCTGGGAAAGCATCATCTTAACACACACACACATCATCGGCGGTACTCATTAGTGAACCTCAGCCAAGTGTGCTTCTCTCATTTCTAGCCTTCGGTCTCACAGCGATCCGCGCAGAGCCCACTACCAACTTTGATTGATTTATAAACACGTCTTGTTTATTGAGTAATAAAGTGTAAAAGAATCTATAAAACATAACGCTCTGAGAGGCTGCAGAGAAAGAGCCGTCATTCAAACGCACTGTGTTCTGCCACAATCAATTCTTTCAGAGCGAAAGTCGGTCTCTCCACCTTGTATACAATAAGGAGAGCATACTGTGAGCCCGTGCTGTACTGCTAACTATCAAAAGATTAAGCTGTCCAATGCTTCCCTGCCCTCTAAGTTCTGTCTCGCAAAATCAGCTTTGTATTACTGTCCACAACATGCACGCACCCACACAGGCATGCAAATCCAGCCTACGGGGCTGGATATTAACATGGAAGGGAAACAAATTGAAGCACCTAGTCTAGTGCTGGTGCTGTGTGTGTCTGGGAATGAGGGGCTATTTTGTAGCAACCTAAACAACTGGGTCATATTAAAGCAGCTCCACTTTTCCAAGTCTGCCCGACTCTATTAACAAAGTCATGATGATCTGCTGGATATTGGATTGAAACATAATTCCCCAGCCCGGCTCTCTCTTTCCAAAAATCTTCCATCGCCATCCAGATGGCTTAGGGTTTCACTAATGTCAGTGCTTGGCAATGCTTGTTTGTTTGGTTTTCTCACTGTAAAAAGGCAGTCTGAGGAAAAATGTTGTAGTTTCCAGGCCCTTCTGTGGTGAGAGGGGTAGAATTACATCGAGGCTGGGGAGCCATTGATTCTTAGTAAAATATAACCCATTCAAAAAAGCAACAGAGACTGTTATATGTGTGGTATGTTGATCAAATCCTCGAGAAACACCGAAGCTCTGAACAGCCAGCCTAGCTACAAAACAATTACAAAAGTCCAGCCGGTTGAAAGCCAATGGAATATAGAGACAATTTTGCAAAAACACAGTTTCCAACCATCACATATGTGTTAGTATGTCATGTTGTATGTTAACGATAAACCTGCGTCACACAAACAAAAGCGTCTCGAGTTTCAACATTTGAAACAATCTGTGAAGAAACGCTGCATAGATCTAAAGTCGCACGCTGTTGTCATTTAACCGAGTGCGGCGGCTCGTCACTCACTGTGTTTGTTGTTGTTTTCTGGGCCTGGCGTGCTTCTGAAAGGCTCCTGGGGATGTCCATGCTTGGGGGTCCGGCCCCTTGGCAGCCCTGATGAGGACAGCTTCCCGAGCCTGGGGCCACTTGGGCTCTCCATGCCTGCGATGGGGGGGTACAAAAACACACAGGAGAGATTGATGGCTAGAGGCAATATCGGGATGCTTTCTGACGCTCGTTAATCCCGTTCCGTCGCTTGTCGAGACATTATTAGCAGAGTCCACTGTGACGATGCTGTCCCCTTGTTCTACGGTGCACTTTCTCCATGTTGGACTGAAAGCGATCTGAGTGGAGGCGGGCACACACATCATCTGCAGCGGTAATGAGGGTGTGACCTTCCATGTTTCATTTCAAAATCAATATTCTCACTTACACACCAACTCCATGCTCTGCCCATTAGACAAAAGGTGAGTCAAAGGGAGAGGCGGGGGGGGGGGGGGGGGGGGGGGGGGGGGGTACATCGCTACTTTCCTGCCTTCTTTCTTTAATATTAAAACAAGTGATGCATCCCTTTATCAGGTCAGATGGTCAGCAGCAAAGTTATTGTGCTTTAAAGGAAGAGTGTGTAACATTTCGGGGTATCTATTGGCAGAAATGGAATATAATATTCATAACTATGTTTTCATTAGTGTATAATCACCTGAAACTAAGAATCTAAGTTGTGTTTTCGTTAACTTTGGCTCTAGAGAGAGCCTTTCACGTTTTTACGTTACCCGAAGGCCACCGTAGTTCTCCGACACTCTTGTGAAACTGTGGTAAAGTGAGCCGTAGAGTGCGAAACCGTGGTACCGCCAGCCGCCGTGTGACTTCCGTTGCTCCTAAAATAGTGTTATTATGGTAAGGATGGCCTCTGAGCGAGGCGAACGGTGTTACCACGGTTTTGCACTCTACGGCTCACGTTACCGCAGTGTTGGAAAGGGAGGAGTGAGCGGAGGGGTACTCAGTTGGTTGCAATCTGCAACCACCGCTAGATGTTGCCAAATCCTACACACTGTACCTTTAAGTGAAAGCTTATATTCATTTGTTTACTGCTAGATAGATTACACAGCATAGTTCACCAATCCATTACAGATGTCACGCCACCATAATCCATAGTAAGCCTATGGCCCTGTTCAGACCCGGTATCAACATGCGTCCTCAGTGATCGGATAACAAGTGGACAGCTCTAAGTACAGGTGTGAACGCACTCAAGACGCATTGAGGTCGCGTTGAGATCCGATCGCTCAGACCACATTCGGAGGTTCTTTTAGCAGTGTGTACGCGAATGTGTCCTGGGCCACATTAAGGACCGCCTACTCAACTGACGTCCCGCTGGGATCCGCGGGAACTCACTGCGTTCTCATGTAAATAGACCGGCGGACGCGAGCGCTTGTCTGCCTCGCGGCATGGAAACGGCTTCTGTGCTCTACTGTATCCTGTTGGTACAACTGTATATTATTAAAATATATCTTATCTATAGGCTACATGGTGTACAGACTATCAGACTAGGCACGCAAAGTGCATTATTATCATACTGTCGGAAATGTGTCGTGTTTTTGTTCCGTTGCTTTGCACGGAGCTGACTCCTGTCCGCCATCCCGCTTGCTAGCTCTCATCCCCGGCTCTCTGAAGCTCTGTACCCGCTGTTGCCTGGCAAAGGAAGCGGTTTCAGCGGCACGGAGGTCCCTGGGGACAGCCGGTACAATAACCTTTTACTTTGATGTTATTAAAATGTACTTCACGAATATGTAGGATATTACTACAGACATTCCTGTAATATTACATCACAACGTCTGCTGTATTAGCCAAGTGATAACTACGTGTTTATTTGCATATAGAGCGGGGAAGTGAGACAGCATCACAAGTGGTCACTCGAGACGCATGTGGAGACGCATTCTAATGCCAGGTGTGAACAGACGTACTTAAAGCTGTCCACTTGTGATTGGATCACTCATGTTAATGCCAGGTCTGAACAGGGCCTATGTGTCAGCTTGGGGCTCTCTGTGCTGAACCCTCGTTCCCTACCAGCACGGGACAGTCTAATAGATGAAGGCTGACAATCACTAATTATGCTAAGTAGGACTGATTACGATCCAGCATGCTTTCTCTTAGCACACACTCGTGTCACTCTCCTAATGGATTACAACAGCACACAAGAGGTCACCCGTCGGGGGCCACTCAGTGTCCGTTTACACGCCACGCTGTACATTGAGCGATGACGGCTCATCCGTCACAACGACAATACGCTCACAGTCTGTTGCGAGTTGGTAATGAATTTGACTCTAAAAGGGATGGCGAGCACGCTATTTGCACGATGCAAATTGCAGAAATATTGCACAGGCCGACACGAGACGCCCTCCTGTTCCTGTGTGACGTGTCGGAGTGTGAACAGACGAGCATTTAACTTTCTTAAAATAAACAAATGCGGCGGTGAGAGATAAAGACGCAGTCTGCCGAATTATCACAATTAATGAAAACACTTTGCTTGTGAGTTTCAATCTGTACTTTTTGTATTTGTGTTACAAATCGGGCATTCCTATAATATTCTTTAGGAAATAGCACTTTCTAGTTTTGCTCTGGCATTTGTTCAGCAATGTTGTTGTTTTTTTTAAAAACATAACATTGCAGCTGGTGTTTTCATAAAAGATTATTTCTCCAAGTAAACCACAGTCCTACATTACCATACATTTAGCTAGACACAACAAAAACCTGCCGGTGACACCCACTCACATCTCCTCCTCACACAATCTGCTGACAAACCGACCTGCAAAGAAGTATTTTAGCTACGCACGTGGCACACTGCCATGCTGTGTGTGTGTGTGTCAACTACAACAAGGTTACAGAGTTTATGTGGTTAAGAAGAAGAAAAAAAGAGTGAGTCTAGTCGGCCACACCTACCTGAAGGGTCGGGCAGTCACCCACCCAGCGCTAGGGGCCGGGTGGCCCCGGGTCACCCACGTGAGGGAGGAGGGGGGTCAGTCAGTCAGCAGACAGGCACCGAAGTGGGCGTTTTTCTCCACCAATGTTATGTTACATGGCAAATCCCACCTGCTGTGCGTCAAGGACCGGTCAGACTGGGGCTTGGGCTGGGGGGGGGCCTGAAAGGAAGCTGGACAGCCGTCACCGTCGTCCTGTCCCCCCCACTCCGACGAGGTGGAAGAAGAAAAAGCAGAGCAAGGCAGGAGGAGAAGACAAATTACAAATTTCGTCTGCACATGAAAAAAGAAAAATCCCCCGGAATACTTTCACCTTATTCCCAGTCTCTCCAAACAGCCCCCACCCCCTCCTCTCCTTTCCCTCTAGTGCATTAATATGTAGGCTATACACACGAGGCACTTCTTCAGCTTCTCCTTAAAACACTCCAGAAATATTAGAAATAGCCAGGAAAAGATAGGTAGCTCCCCGAACTCCTGGAGGAAAAATATTAGAATACGGGGTTGGTTTATATATAGGCAGTGAAGCAAAATGGCGACTTTATTACGAAGGAGGAGTGAGTAAAAAAAAAAAAAAAAAAAAATCCTTGCGCTGGCTGGAGCTAAAGGGAGGCACACAAATATATTTAGTGCAGTAATTTCGACGGCGGAGAAACACTCGGTTAGAGTAAAAGAAAACGAAGCGAAGGAAAACGAGCAGAAAACGTCAAACCCAACCCCGGTGCACTCCTCGGTTTCCTTACCTCGGGATTATTTCGCTTTTTTTTTATACGGATATTATCTCGGCGGCGGCGGCGGCCGTGTACAGTATTACAGTAATGTGTGTTGTTGGGTCATGCGCGGATCCACTCTCCACCTTTGACAGTTGCAACTACAGTCTTGAGGCAACTTGCAAACTCTCGCGTTATTATTATTAGTATTATCTGTATCGAGCAGATTAATAATATGTCTAATAAACGAGCTGCAATAGCTGGAAACCGGGCTCGTGCTGCTCTCTTCCGACGTAACGGCGCTCGTTCTCTGACGAAAAAAAAAGGGTCAGGGCTGAAATTCCTCAAATCAACCTTCAGCCAAGTATTTTAATCTAGTTGCTGCCAAATGTTCTCCCCCAATGCGTCCTGCAGCCTATAGCGGCTTTACACTAATATTATATAGTCCAGTGTGTGCAGGCATTACCTTACTGTGTGGGCCAGTCACTGCAAGGAAACCACTGGAATAACAAATATGTTTGTTTAAAGCTCCACACATCAGCTGTATATATATATGATGCTCCAGCATTATATTAAACCAGATATTTATAATAATCAATCCCAAAATTCAAGGTCAATATTAACCTGATGTTTTAATCCTATTGATGTTAATAGCAGCTCAATAACACACACAGGCCTACAGTCAATGCAGTATTGGATTTTTAAATGCTGTATAAGTTGACTACAGGCTATGTGCACACTCCTGGCATTTCTCCCCCCTTCATGTAAGTCAGCTAATAATACATGTTTAACATATGGTGTGAAGCCACATCCTCCCTCCTTGTATCGCAGCACACCAGATGAATCATTCACGGCATCACTGCCACCTCACTGGGTTTCAGTAAAACAACACTCTTTTAGTCTTTGATTGGTGCCAGTCGTCATGACCTAATATTTCCTATTAAAGGAAACCGTCTGAAACCATGATGTAATGGAGCCTATGTGTAAATAATGTTGTCGGCGCGGCCAGTGGAGGGCAGCAGAGCCTCATTTTTGTACCAAGATTCCTGCGATATATCAACCACTGTATATTAAATATAGGTTTCAACCCACAGTATCACATGTGTTTGAATAACTTGAATTTTTATTTTGTTTGACATCGCTTTTAAATCAAAGAGAGTTTCACACTAAGAGATCCGTGAATAAAATAAGATAAGATAATCCTAGTAGTTTAGGAAATTTGCAGGATTACCTCAGCAAAGGGGGGCAGTGCAAACAACAAGAGGCATCAGTAAAAAAAAGCTAGACAAGATCTAATAAATAAGCAAGTAAACAATAAAGACATAAAAAGTAAGTACACAGTAAAAAACAAGATATAGAAAATAGACTGAATGAGTGGTTGGGTTCACATTATTGCACATATGAATATGAAATGCTGATATTGCACAGCATATTGATATTGCGCAGTGGACATTATTGCATAAGAGTAGAGCTGTAACGATTAATCGATAAGTTGTCAAATATTAAATTAATCCCCAACTATTTAGATAATCAATTAATCGGTATTCTCTGATTCCAGCTTCTTAAATGTGAATATTTTCTGGTTTCTTTCCTCCTCTGTGACAGTAAACTGAATATATTTGAGTTGTGTCATCTTGGGCTTTGGGTAGGGATGCACCGATACCAATACCAGATCGGATATTGGGCCGATACTGACTCAAATAGTTGCCTCACACATAAAAGAATGATCCCAGTCACTTCCACACAGTGAGGCATACAGCTTAATAATTAAACACTGGTATCGGATCGGAAGTCAGTATCGGCCGATACCCAAAGCCAAGGTATCGCTATCGGGACTGAAAAAGTCAGATCGGTGCATCCCTAGTTGTAACACAATGACACTATGAGCTACACGGATAAGAGTAGAGCTCCAATTTTTAATCGATTAGTTGTCAACAAGGCTATTAAATTAATCGCCAACTATTTTGATAATCAATTAATTAATTTTGAGTAATTTTTTAAGAAAAAAAAAGTCAAAACTCTGATTGCAGCTTCTTAAATGTGAATATTTCCTGGTTTCTTTACTCCTCAGTGACAGTAAACTGAATATCTTTGAGATGTAGACAAAACAAGACATTTGAGGACATCATCTTGGGCTTTGGGAAACACTGATCAACATTTTTTTTACCATTTTCTGACATTTTATAGACCAAATAACTAATCGATTAATAGAGAAAATAATCGACAGATTAATCGACAATGAAAATAATCGTTAGGTGCAGCCCTCGATGAGAGTAGAAAAGACTTTTTCATGTTAGTATGCAAAACAAATAATAGTCTGGAAGATGAAAGAACAAAGCATTATTGAATTTAATGATTTTAAGGTTTTAACCTCTTAAATAAATTTCCTTAAAGTAAAAGTCATGTATTGCTGACTTCTATATGCCATGTCTTTTGTATACTGTCTGAAAAATATATCATGCCACTGGTTATTATTTAATATCAATATCAGACTTTATATTAACATGTTTATTGTTGCAACTGACAAAAGATTTCAAACACTTTTAATGTCCAGTCAACGTTTGTCTGCATGAGTCTTCCACTAGGGGGCAGTGCTGTCCTGTGATTTATCAAGAGCAGCTCTTAAACCACATAACATGTTCCCCCTGTAGCATCTTTAACACTTTTAAAATGTGTTGCTGATCTTTCACGACAGAGTCACGTCTGTTACTTTGATCTCGGGAGGCTCGAGGGGACGATCAGCTGGTTCGTGACACGCTGAGCCTTGCGGGTGTCTCACTCTCGGCTGAGTGACAACTGCCATTTTTTCCTGTTAAATCTGCCTCCTGCTCTCTTTAATGGACGCTGATGAGTGTTTCACGCGAGGCCTCGTTTGACCCGTGATTAATTCTTTTACCGTGGCAGTGATTTATGTTCCCGCTCCTCCTCTGCTGAGTGAGCAAAAATGCTTCTTAATGGTTTTTAAAACTGGCCAGGTGGAGTGGTCTGAGCCCCTGAGAGGCTCTTGAGGAGTCCATCCAGCGGTTGATTGTGTTATTCATCTTCTGACCTTTGAGTTGAGTGAGCACACATGCACTTTTTTTGTTCCTCATATACTGATTTGCTTCGTAGTGAACATTAACACTTGGGCGCCGGCCAGAAAAATTACAGTCTTCAGCTGTTTGCGCCACTGAGCAGCTCCACTGGCGCAGCTGCTTAAGGGCTGCGCAACAGTAGCTGATGAGAGAGGACAGAGTGTTTCTCATCATGTTTCAGTGCTGTCAGAGGACCGAGATCCAGCTGATCAAAGCCACGAGCAGATAACGATAAACAAGCTGGATGGAGAGCCTCGGCAGTTTGGCTGTTTTTTTAGAGACTGATGACGAAAGACGAGCTTTGAAAAAGAAGAGACTCTTAATGGTAAACAGTAACCAATTAACTGCACCACCCGACCATCTGCTCCACGGATTTATTCCCTGTCAGGGTTGAGAAGGCCAACGTTCACTGGATCTGTTTATCATACATGTGCCTTGTTATCAACTGGTGAGATGCTTCATGTCTCTCAGTAATTGGATCCCAGTGTGTGTGTGTGTGTGTGTGTGTGTGTGAGCATGAGACAGAGACCAGGTGTGTGTGTGTCTCTTTAGTGAAGCAGCACTTTGCATTTACTGAGTTAGAGTCGTGACTCGAATGGCAGGTCAGAGCGCAGAAGTTTGAGACGTGCTCACGCTAACAAATATTATGTTCAATCACTGCAATATATTAGCTGCACTTTCTCTTTAAACTGTTTTTCTTTCTTTGTTCAAGACATTCTTCTATGCTGAGTGATTAATGAATTAATGGAGGAATTAATTAATTAAAAGCAGAAAGGAAGGGAGAAAGAAGCAAACAAATCAAGGAACACACAGCAGAAGGAAGGTGGGATGGAAGGAAAAAACAAAAGCGAGAGTAAGACAGAGAGAAAGAGGAACAAATATCCACAAGAGCTGTGCAGCATTTGTCGGATATGGGGCCGGAACAGGATATCCAGGAAAACTTTGGGGATTTGAGGAGAGGGCCACTGAGGTGAATCCCTTTTGTGCCACTTAAATAAAAGCAGTTGGGTTTCTATGTGTGTGGTAGGTATAAAAGAGAGAAATAAAAACACAAAGGGAAAGAGTGATCTTGTAGTGTTTCTGTATGCTCAGTAAATTATTATTATTATAGTAAAACATTTTAGTTCTAAATTTGTGAATAGTTTTTTTCAATAACTCTACTTAAAGGAACAATTTGTAACATTTCGGGGGATCTATTAGCCGAAATGAAATATGATATTCACAATTGTGTTTTCATCAGTTTACAATCCCCAGAAAATAAGAATTGTTGTGTTTTCGTTACCTTAGAGTGAGTCCGTTGCTCTTAAAGTAGTGTTATTATGATAAGGATGGCCTCTGAGTGAGGCGAACGGCGTTACCACGGTTTTGCACTCGGCGGCTCACGTTACCTCAGTCTTGGAAAGGGAGGAGTGAGCGGAGGGGTACTCAGTTAGTTGCAGCCTGCAACCACACCACTAGTTGTCGCCAAATCCTACACACTGTACCTTTAAGTGTGTCCGAGATGTATCGGGAAAAAGAAATGAATATTGTTGTGATCAGGAGGGTATGGACGTTATAGGTTCCATTTTACAAGTCTTATTACACAAATTTAATCCCTCAGTGTTCCAATGTTATTACGGATGCAAAACTAAAGAGGGAAAACTTGCGTTTATTTTGGGATAGTTCAATGATAGATTTATTTTGGTCTGATATTTTCAAATTCCCAAAGTACATAAACCAACTATGCTTCCCCAAGGAGACTTGGTTATTTTTGCATGCTCAGAGGACACTCTATCACTCCTCTCTTGTGTACAATCAGCTTTGATGGCGGGAACACTGCCAGCCAAAGAGCTGATTCTCAAAGACTGGAAGAAAACATCTTGTTTTCAAAGATGATTACAAGAACTGATTTCTGTCATACATTTGGAAAAACTTTGTTTTGACAACTTGAAATGTCTGCCCATATGGCAAAGATCTCTTCTACAATATCTTGAGAGAAGATAAATGAGGGTTGACTTTTATATACAGGTATACAGTATATATATAGTATATATATATACAGTATATATACTGTATACCTGCCTTAAAGGTGCAGTGTGAAGGATTTAGCGGCATCTAGCGGTGAGGTTGCAGATTGCAACAAACTGAAACTTTTCCCGTATGCCAAGTATGTAGGAGAACTACGGTGGCCGACGTGAAAAATGTGAATGGCCCTCTCTAGAGCCAGTGTTTGGTTTGTCCGTTCTGGGCTACTGTAGAAACATGACGGCCGGCTCCGTGATGAGGACCCGCTCCGTATGTAGATATAAGTCTCATTCTAAGTTAACGAAAAAACAACAATTCTTATTTCAGGTGATTATACTATATATATTATTAATATTATATTCAATTTCTGCTAATAGATCTCCTGAAATGCTACGCACTGTTCCTTTAAGTTGAGCAGATATTAATGTTAATTTTTTACTTATTTCTGGCTTTTTGACTGCTGCTTTTGTATCAAACATGTCCCCGTGTGTTTCAGTGTCTGCTGACTGACTATAAACTCAAGAATAAAACAAACAAACAAAAAACAATATAGTAATACGATGTGAAAATCAGGACCAGCAGTGAATCTCAATTAGTTTATTCTAAAAAGACAGCTTTTCATCATGTACCGTACCATATGTCTTCATATCTGTAAAGCAGATAAATAGGTTTCATTTTTCATTTCAAACAGCTCATCAATCATCGGACAAAGTAACCCAAAAGTGTTCATATTTACAGTACATCAGGTAAATCCAAAAATAATAGTGTGTTTTCTCCCTTTTAACAGTCAAACACGTACATTACCCAAAGACTCCCTGTCAAAGGACGGGTGGAGGGGAGGTTTTGTTTGTTGGAAGTTTATTTATTTATTTATTGAATTGATTTATTCATGTGACTTAAACATCTTCATCATACATACTGTAGCTGTCTGCTGCTGACATCAAAGGTGCTCGCTTGAGTTGCGCCGGGGATCTTGCATCTGTAGCCGTCGAAGCGTTTTGATTTCTGAGCATTTGATATCACAGTGTCACACCAGGGACAGGAAGTGGGTAGAACACAACAGAGGCTTCTCCTTTCTCTTAGTATCTGTGTGCGAGAGATGACATACAGTATACAGTAGCACACACAGAGGACCGAAGCTATGAGGCTGGAAAAATGCTGCCGCTGTAACAGCAGCATAATGTTTATTCCCCTCAGCAGACACTCATACTCGCATCTCAAATCATTTATCCAATGCGGCGCTACTCCTCTTCACCTTTTATCATTTAGATTATTGCTTCATCAAGCATAGACAGTGATTATCACATTAACACCGTGTCCTCGGGATCCATTCTATTAATAAAAGACTACTGTTACAGTATAGGCAGATTTACAGTGTATGTTATTCTACAAAGCTCATACTGTATATACAGTATATATATATATATTTCTAATTTCTCACTGCAGATCAGTCGCAATACAAAAGGACTGATTGTTGGAATGGCAATCGGCTTAAAGTGTTATCGTTGATCCTCCAAACTTCCCAAACTAAAGTCCTGAGAGGAAAACGTGTGACCTGTGAATGAAGAATTGATCCGGATTGTATTTGGCGTTAGTCAAGACCAGCTCTGATTCCTTGTGAACAGGTTATAGCTTCAAAGGGAGATGGAGATTGACTGTAGGTGTCCTTCACTCTGGATCCAGCGGCCAAATGGTGGCGCTGCATGTAAATCTAAGTTTACACCATAAAAAGCATCACTGGGCTCAAAGGTTAAGGTGATACAAAACCATGCCAAAGAGTTATTCATGTAATGACCTTAACCAGAAGAGAGAGAGATAGAGAGGAAAAACAACCTGGTGGTGCACATGTAAAACCAAAATAAACCCAAGTTGCTGAAATTGTCTGATCCGAACGAGACAGGAATCCAAAAGGAGATTTTCTGCGATCAAGCATATACCAGTGACAGGCCTACATCATCACTAGGGTTGTGAATCTTACATCTTATCACTATGTTACAGTGGGTTCCCCCTGCCTTGAGCGGGGCTTTTGTCGCTGCCTCAATGTCTGAAAACCAGATTGGCCGCGTTGAATGAGAATCCTCCAGACCGGTTGGCGTGTAGTCTATAGGCTCGTCCTCGTCCCCTTTCACTCGCCGATTCTCCGCTCACATATCTGAAGACAGCAGCTCTTCCGTGGCTCCTAGAGATGTATTGTGACAGGGGATGAGGGGAAAGGGGGCTGCCAAATGGACCCAGGGATGAGCTAAGAGAAGTTTCCAAAGGAGGCTGTAGAAAGAGGGGAGAGAAGGGAGGGGGGGGGGGATACATAATTAGGATCCACATGGATAGAAAAAGTGAGAGGTTAAAGTGCAGAAATAGTATGCTCGTCAGTGGGCAACTCCGGGGTAAAATGCAGAAGTGCCTTAAACTTGCATTCTCTCTAATAGCCAGCAGGGGGCGACACCTCTCATTGAAAAAAGAAGTCTGATTGTATAGAATACTATGAGAAAATGACCCTACTTCTCACTTGATTTATTACCTCAGTAAACATTGTAAACATGAGTTTATGGTCTCAATCGCTAGTTACAAGTCTTCTTCAATACAGCATGATGTTCATTTAGTAAATTATGGTCCCATTTAGAGTCAAATAGACCATAAAGATGAGGATGCTTTAGGGCGTGGCTACCCTGTGATTGACAGGTCGCTACCACGGCGTTGTCCGGTCTTTAACCCTTCCACGGTGCGTTTTCAGTTCATGAAAGTCAATTATAACATTTTGGTCGCCTAAAAATGTCTTATTCAGCGTTCGGTTTTGTACTTAGCTCCACCCTCTCGTGTCACTTCAAAAACCAACATGATGACGGTCAAAGACCAAGATGGCGACGGCCAAATTGCCTAACACAAGGCTTCAAAATGGCAGTCCACAAACCAATGAGTGACATCACGGTGACTACGTTCACTTCTTATTTACAGTCTTGCCTTTGCACCATGAAGCTGTTGAAACACACCCTGCCTTGAAATCACAAGAGTCTCATCTAAGATACTTTTTAAAGCACACGTATGGGGCTCATAATCTTCCTGAATCTGTATGTGACACCTTACTCCCCCAAACTCTGCTACTGAATAACCAAGTAACCAGTGCGGCTGCCTGGCCTCTCCTCCAGGTAACACACTGCACTCAATCACAGAGCCACAACACGTTAGAGAGTAATGGTTGTGCATGAAGATTGCTGCAATGTTGCTATAGTGTAAGTAGAGAGAAAGACACTGAGATAATGACATACAAACTGTGAGAGGAAAAAACTGAAAACGTCTTCAAAATAATGTTGTGTTTAATAATCAAATGCAGAGATTTTAATCTCTAAAAAGTCTAAGGTTATAGGACAGCTTTACAGCTAGATTTATAATACACACAAATCCTATTGTATACTATATCATTAGGACCCCCAAGGCCCCCCCTTTTCCTTTTTTGCCGTGTACCACCATTCATATCGATACAGCCAATGTATTTATGATAAAAAATTGTTTAGAGCACAAAGTCCTAGCGTCTTAATTTTGCTCTCAAAGTGCACCAGGTTGATGCATTTAACTTTAAAATGTACAAAACGTTCTTTCTAAATGCACGATGTTTCCAAAGTCAACGATTAATTGCGTTAAATAATCGTGATCTCAACGCTGACCAAAATAATCGTGATAAGGATTTTTGACCGAATCGAGCAGCCCGAGCAGAAACTATGACATTAAGCTAATCAGCATGTAATAAACAGCCTTCTTTCCCCTCAATGTCATTATCTCTTTTTCGCTCTCTGGAAACAACAGATGCGACCAGGTGGTTTCCCTGACAACTAGCCAGTTCGCTCCATCCTGAAATGACACCGGGAGTCAGTGGGAAGGCAGACGTTCCTCTCCCAGACTGTTGGCATTTCAGCTCTAAGCCCTCCTGATAGCGGAGGAAGACGCACCACCTGTCTCTCTTGCCACAGACAGATGTAATGCAGCACTGGAGTGAACCTGAACCGGGGAAACGCTGGAGAGAGAGACAGAAGGATGGAGAGAGGCATTGATATGACTAGAGGCTTGCACAGACACAGAGAAAAAAAACACTTCTCTGATAGAAGCCCTTTTTAAATGAGCTCCCGCTGGAGTCGCCACAGCCGAGGTGCAGCAGAGGCGCATAGGAAAGCAGCACTGAGGAGAAATGACATGTTCCCTCTTTTTCTCTGTCTGTCAGAGTTTCATTCATATTCTAATTCAGAGCCACAGTTCAGCTGGCAGGCGCCACACGGAGCGCCGAGTAAAGCCCGGCGAGGACGGGTAACATCACAGGAGCGTTTCAGAGCAACGGGGTTACCAGGACAATCTCCCACGGCAACCGAGGCGCTGCTGACAACATAGCTTTTGGTTTTGGGTATAGGGGTCACGGGTTGGTCATCCTGTTTCAGCTAATTACCGCGCTGAGTCTGAAACATGCAGCAGATGGCTCCACACAAAGGCATACACCGACTTTGATGAAAGTTTGATGTGGTTGAGAAGGAAGGAGGGACTGATTATAAAAATATACCAACAACCAGAGGCTGAGAAGAAGAAGAAGAAGAAGGAGTGCAGATCCCCCACTGGGCTCTGATCTGAATCCTCCCTCCCAAAGTTTTCCAGATGTTACAACAAGCCCTGCGTGGTTCCCGCTACCCTGAGAGAGCTACCGCATGGCTCTGGGCTGTGGAAGACATCATCCTTACTTTTCCCTGACTGACTGATATACAACACAGCCTAGCCTGATGAAAATACATGAAATACTGTAACAAGTGAAGCGTCTAAAAAATACAACAGCAAGGGAATCACTTTCGCAACCATGAAAGGATTATGTACAAGATGTAGACATAAACAACAAATAACGCAATGCAAACTATAGCAGTGAAAGTTGAAGTGGTGGATGGGCCTATATACTATATACTGTATGTACATTTGCATTCAACTTTGATTTGATCTGATTTGTATTTCCACTCTGCGTGAAATTTTCACTGTTAGTGACTTTGAGTAAGTTTTGTTGTTTAACCTGAAACTTTGCCCAGAGTTTGAAGTGATACTGACACCAAAAATCTATGTTTTTTGAGTTTCAAACGCTCACCTAGACTTAAAAGGAGGCTGCAAAAAGTTTATAGCTTCTTGGAGTTACAATGGATGCCAAAAGTTTGTATGTTTAAATGCATCCCAGCAGTAAATTAAGACTTTTCATATAGATATGAATCGCGATGCTCAAGTGAAGGGTGAGAAAGGGGATGAGTGATGAATTCGAAATGTATTGAGTGCACTATGAGTTTATCCTTCTTTTTTAATCAAATACAGTTTTTATGAGCCTAAACTTCACTATTCGCTCACTATTTCATATGACAAACATGTAAAAATACAGGCTGTTCTCATACACCGTACATAGCTATAACTATGAAAAGTAATGCACTTTAGTTCGTATATATATATCCTAATCAATTTGTATGTAATCAACGTAATCGTGAACCAAGAAGTATAAAGAGCGAAAAACGCTGCGTAGGGAGGAGGTCGGGGTGGATGGGTGGGTCAAAAAACACCAGATTTTTGCCCAGGAGACCGGTGTTCGTACTCTGTATGAAACCAGAAATCAACGTTGATTTATTGGTCACGTAACCTCCGTACTTAAGTTAAGCCACACCAGAAGTGGCGTAACTTAAGTTACGATCTTTTCCTAAACCTAACTGAGTAGTTTTGTTGGTTTTGGTCGGAGTTCGCGAGTGATTGACAGCCGGCTCTCATAGACGGAGGCTGGACAGCGGACCTCAGATCAGCTCTGACTGGTTGTTTTCCTCTGGTAAGTGAAATCTTTCAGATGCCGTTAGGAGCACCGGAGGACACAGCGGAACATGATTTTTTTCAGGTTACCTGTTTCATGTACTACTGTCACGATATAGCAACCGTTTTATAAAAATAACTTTTTTTAATCATATTTGCTCCAATCTCGCATACTTCAGCTTTAAATCCTTCGCCTGAATCATTCAATTTACAAATCAAAACATCAGTAAAACATGGAGATCATCTACAAAAACCCCTTTCCACATTTTCTATGGACTCTGTGAGGCAAAAAATATCTCTTTCAGTCGCACACATTTTTCATTTTCTTTTTTGAAGTCATACTCTCCTTTTTTTCCTTTGGTTATTGTGTGGAGAACAACATTTTCAACAATAATTTGCAACAGAAGTAATGCGATTCCGTGTTAAGTGTGAAATGCTATTATAGTGCTTTGAGCAACTGAGCCTGCTCCAGACAGATTAGCATGGAGCGGAAAGTGTAGGGCCTGAAAGGGCTTTCTATCACTATCCGTGTTCCTTCATTAACCCTTTTACCCGCCTCATTTCTTTATCTCTGTGATCTGTCATTCTCACCCCCTGTATTTTTCTCTACCTGTTCAACATCTCACCTCCAAACGCAGATCTGTGTCCTCTTTTCTCCCCTCTCCATATGCAAATCTTATCCCTCAGGAGTTTCTGTGCTCTTTTCTATGATTTGTCCTTTTAATTTTGTATCACATATTTTATTTTCAAAAGGAGTAGGAGAGAGAGAGAGAGAGAGAGAGCACTTATTGCTTGTAAAGGCTGAAGAAATCACTGAAGAGTGCATTTTTCAAAGCTGCTGATGTGAATAATATGAGAGTCTTGTAAGGGTCGTGGTAAATCGTGCTATCATGGCTCAGATCAGAGACAAACTCCCATCACATTCAAGCTTATTTGTATTTTCATCCTCTTTTCTACAGTTATGTGAGATCAATATTTAATCTTTGGTGAATCCATTGCAGATGAATCAGACCTGACAGGCGGTATGACACAAGGCTCCATTACTAAATCACACCAGAATTTTAAATGTATTGAATATTTCAGGGAGAAAAGCTGAAAGTGTGTGTTAGGTTGTGTGGAGTACAGTGTGAACCAAAACAGCCTGCAGGTGCATTAGCTACTCTTCGACAAGTAAGACTCTTTCTTTCTCCGCTCCAGCCCTCACTATCGCCAGTGCTTCTCCACACATATCAACATTTGCTAGTCGAAACATCAGCATCTTTTTCTTCCTACCTATATCAGCATCTTTCTTTTTTCTCAACCCCACAGTGTGCAAGAGTCTGCAGCTACGCTACTAGCTCTGTGAGGTCAGGTGCAGCAGTGTGCTGAGCTAAAAAGGAACACTGTGTAACATTTCTGGGTATCTATTATCAGATATAGAATATAATATTCATGACTATGTTTTCATTAGTGTATAATCACCTGAAACTAAGAATCGTTGTGTTTTTGTTAGCTTAGAATGAGTCCTTCATATCTACACAGGGAGCTGGACCTCGTCACGGAGTCCGCCATGTTGCTCCGCCATGTTTCTACAGTAGCCCAGAACAGACAAACCAAACACTGGTTCTAGAGAGAGCCTTTCGTGTTTTTACTTTACCTGAAGGCCACCGTAGTTCTCTGACACGCTTGTGAAACTGCGGTAACATGAGCCGCAGAGTGCAAAACTGCGGTGCCGCCAGCCACCGCCTGACTTGTGTTATTATGGTTAGGATGACCTCTGAGCGAGGTGACCAGCGTTACCACGGTTTTGCACTCGGCGGCTCACGTTACCGCAGTCTTGGAAAGGGAGGAGTGAGCGGTGGGGTCCTCGGTTGGTTGCAATCTGCAACCACACCACTAGATGTCGCCAAATCCTACACACTGTCCCTTTAAGATGATGATATTTTCCATGTTTACCATATTCACCATCTCAGTTTAGCGTGTTAGCTTACCAACGTTTTCTGATTAGCAATAACACAAATAACAGCTAGAGCTGATGGGACTTTCTTTAATTTTGTAGGTATTTGTTCAAAAACTAACTGTCAAATTTAATCTTTGACCTGATGATGGTGCTGTCATGACAACGTTATTGCAATTCATCCTATGGGGAGCATGGATGTCTGTACCAAATTTCATGGCAATTCCTTCAATTGTTTTTGAGACATTTCACTCAAAAACACAAATATCAATAGAAGAAATGTAAGGGGATCACAAAAGTCAGAATGCTTCATCCTCGGGGGACCATGAACATCTGTCAATCTATAAATAGTTGTTGAGATATTTCAGTCTGAACCAAAGTGGTGGACTGACTGACATTGCCATCCCTAGAGCCACATCACTACTAAGTCACACTGCATGGGTTGTGTAGAGAAATTTGATGCCTTAACATTATTTTTGGATGTATCTAGTTCATTTAATAGTGTGAAAGTACAGGCTATAGCTTGCTGGTTGCATGAACTCATGTTGTAGATAATGACAGGACAGGTCATTTAATGGTAAACTGTTTTTTTTTTAATGTTCCAGTCCTCACACAGACCTTTATCACCTCTGCCCTCATCTACCACCTCATCACCACCTCATCACACTCAGCAGTGAAACAACCCCCATTATCACCCCCTCAGCTGCCTCCCACCCCGGCCTACTTTTATCACCTCTGAATATCCTCCAACCCTGTGAACCTCAGGTGTTTTATAAGGCCGCCAAATTAGCTTGCCCTTATAGCTTAGAGTCAGAGCCTGCTGAACTGGCAAATTACATTTGCATTGCTCTATTAATAGAAGTGTCCAACAGCAATTTAATTATTTCGCCTTACCAGTCAGTTGTATTCCATCTCTCAATTTAATTCAGTTAGCCATAAAAAAAACTATTTCCACTAATTGTCTAAAAGGAATGAGCAAAAATGATAAGAGAGGGAACAATAAACTGAGGGAGTTTGGTTGTCCTGGTGATCCACATGCAGCTGGTTTGAGTCTGGGACTTTAGTCGCACATCATCCCCATTTTTCCCTTGTATGCTTCGTCCAAAATCACATACTATGCACTACACTACATACCCAATATGTGTATTATTGTTCAACACACTTTTGTGTGAATAAACACTAGTATGTATCTAGCAGTAATTTACGTCATCATTTCCTGAGAGCCTTCTTGCCGGTTGGAGACGTGTAACCGTGGTAACCCGTGCCAACCTCATGAGACCAAAACGACGGTTTGTGAGAATCAAAGTCTGAATTAATTTAAAACATATATTATGCCTAGCAAAGTAAAATCTTATACTTGCACTTAAATTGAAGCGTTATTGAAGTTACACAGCTGTCCCTCAACGTCCATTATGAACGTTGTCGTCACTACCGCATTGCATTGTGGGATATTTATGCCGCCGTAGCGTCCAGCGTTTGCATACTGTAATATTTCACCAGAAATAGTAATTGCAATTTGCATACTATTGGTTTCACACTAAGTTTTCGCACATACTAGAATATCTCACATACTGTTTTAGCGTTCTCAATAGCAGGTTAGTGTGGAATTTCGGACGCGATCCTTATGTTTCCTGTCACTCTATGTAAATGACTTAGTTGATGCTTAGCAGCGCTGATCTTTCTTATCATCGCCAGCTCAAAGAAAGGGTTGTTTAGTTTGTGGTAACCCTCTGTGTGTTTAGGGTATGCGTGCATTTAGAGCGGGATTGAATGGATTTGTTAATGTTCATTATAACTGGATAGCAGCCCAGTTTAGTCCTGCATACATTGGCTGGTCTTCCTCTGTGACTGCTCATCTTGTTCTTTAATTGCAATTGGGGATTTAAGTGTCAACTTTTCTTTGTTAATTCAAGAATCAATAACTTTTTTATTCTCGTTTTTTTATCTGTTTTTGTTCACCATTCAGTCAGATAAGGTTTGTTATTTGATTTTTTGTTTTGTTCCCCTTTTGAAAATGGTTTAAACTATTTTATATTGTGCTATTGATGTCTGATGATCAGTCAGATGAACTGATTACATTTGTAAATGTCATCTCACAGTCAGGAGCCCATTTCTATGACTTGTTTAGTCTCTATAGATCAACGGGATGAAGCACTATGTTCCTTATCTTTTATATAACATCTACCTCTTTCTCTTTGTCACACACTCACTTTTCATATTGCTGTGGGGTTGTGGAGCTCTCACAAAATCTCTGGCTCCATACGCAGTCCATGTTGTGTCTACAAAAACACTTTCAGGTCCCAAAGGTGGGTCATGGATAGATTAAATGGGCATCAACCCCCAGAATTATTTATATAATTTCTGTCAAGCTCTGACCTCAAAGCAAACTGTTGAGGGAAGAAAACAGTAACAGCGTGAGCACTGAGCAGCATGAATGACCAGAAAGTGAGTGTGCGAGCTTGACAGATTGCAGAGACCACTTCATTTACTTGTTTGAATGAAACGAGTGATTGTAAAAGCCCTTACAGCATCAGTTCCTAATGATCAGTTGATGGCATAAACAACTTCATTGCTCTGCCTGAACTAACACTCCATTTTGGTCAAACGCACTTACGTCAAGGGAGATTGGACCATTTCGAGAAAATGGTTATGCAGTTATTTTCATTTTTTTTTTTTTTTTTTTGCAGAAAAGGTTCTGCTCTCCTCGAAGAAGAGAACCGTCAAAACCTCCAGACATTTTTTGCTCCTTCCTTGAAACCTAAATTTCTGAAGCACATTGGAAACAATTTAAAGCATCAAGCATGTTGCAACCATTTCAATACTGCACATCCCCTCTCATTCGAGACAGGATGCTGCTGCTGCTGCTGCTGCTGCTGCTGCTGCTGCTGCTGCTGCTGCTGATGCTGAATATACAGTAGGTCATGATCTTGAAGATTATAGCTCCCAAAGGAAATCCTGAGTGAAATAGCTGGAAGATGCATTTGGCTCTGAATACAAAAAGACATGAAACGTGAAAAACTACGGCACTTCTAATCCATCAAAACATTGAATATGCCTGTATTATGGTTGGATTAGGGTTAAGAAATATATATCTGCTCTTGAGTTTAAGTGACTTTCCTTCCGATCGATAGGCACCTGTAGACTAGTAGCTATCCAGGAACCTACGGGGAACACTTTGTTGCAAGATTGGAAGATTCAAGCAATCTGCAGGGGAACATTTTAAATCTATTTCTAGAGAAAGGAAATTGTGTGGGGACATCTCACTTTGATGACTCGCAGCCATCAATGAACACAGAAAACAACCACCTACAACAAGCCAAAACAAGGTTTGCAAGAAGAAAACCACGTCAACTGCTGAATCCAGGTCAGCAGTGATTGACTGCACCAGTTTATTGATGGCCGGATAATAAAAGTGTTTACCGGAGCCATCATTCAGAGGCAGGGCAGCAAATCAAGAGCTCCCATCAATAAAACCCACACACAGCCACCAACAATTGCACTTCGATGTCCAACTCCACGTATGTCACAGCAAGCGCGCATGGTCTCCGACTGCCTCCACCCAATTTAGCCCAACCCAGCTGCTCTCCACTTTCTTTATGTTTCCCTCTCTCAAAAGAAAAAACAAAATTACTCCCATAAACACACAGAAACATGGTTCCTCACACACACACACCATCTTGTTACTTACTTCTACTAAGGAGCTGCAGGTTGCGGACCTCTTCTCTGACCTGCAGCTGGAGGACTTGTTGGAGGACCTCCTGCCTCAGCGTCTCCTGGACGATTCCCATCCTCTCCAGCTTCTCCCCGTTCAAACGCAGCAACGCCCGTCCTGCCAGGAGGAGGAGGAGGAGTATATGGATTATGTTTCTGCACTAAATTAGAAATCTAGTCATGTTTCCACACAATTATTATCATCATTCCAGCTGAGTAATTTTCTTTTAGCCCATGTATATTTGTCATTTCAGTCAAGCAGATGGTAAGATAATTTCCTAAGGAGCTCATTTTTCTATGAGCAGCCCACTGTGAATGTGTCAAAAGCACAAAAAAGTAGTAGGCAAACTTTCAATTTGCTCCATACACTGGATACATCAGACTGGCACATACGGGTATTTCACAAAAAGTCAAATTCCCCCTTTTCTTTCCCCCAAAAGGGAGCGCAGCCATGGCGATGACGCGATGTTGGTCTGGTCTTGAGCTTGGAGCCATAAAGCCCCTCAATTATATGTTTTTTAGGACACGGCAGGGGAACAAATCGGAGGTCAGCGTTTTGGGATTTATTGTTGGTGCAACCAACTACGCAGCAACTTTTCGGCATAGCGTTATTACTATTACCGGTTTGTTTAAAGTAGAAGTTTGGAGCCATGTTTCAACTTCTTCTGTTTACGCTGTTACTGTCTATGAGGGACACGGATGTGTGGTCATGCGAGCCTCCTCTAGATGACGTATTGCCGGTCTGATGTATACAGGTTTAAATTTACCTTAGTTGCATTCCAGATAGACTAAACTCCCTGGTATTATAAAGTCCTTTCTTTTGGGGGGTTTGCACACATCTGCATGTGGGTTTCCTCCCATACTTCAAGCACAAGCGTCTCACCGGGATAGGAGACTTTAAATTGCCATTTGTTGTGACTGTAAGGGCCCATCTATTGCATGTGCATTTATGTTGTAGATTCACTATCTAATTTCCAAGGGTACGGTGTGAATTTCCTGTACTCTTTAGTGCAATAAAGAGGCTGGCATGAGGATGATTGCTCAGTCTGGCTGGGGTTTTACTACAGAGTTTGGAAGTTAACCCTGGGGACACACACATTTAACATACCATTACCCACAGTAAACAGCTTTTACAACCGCGCTGCACTCACACAGACACAAAGGCAATATGAAAAACTTAGACATTCATGTGTGGTAATACAGGCACACACACACACACAGGTTACTATGGGTAGGGGAGCTATGTCCTTCACCGGTGCAGACAGAAGAGGAATCCATCATACCTGCAGCAGCTCTGTACGATGCCCAAATCATAATTAGGCTCATTACTCATGCAGCTCACTCTCCATATCATTTCATTCATTCTGATTTCCTTCCCGTTGGACATCAGTACATCCTCCGTATCTCTGTCTGTCTCTCTATTTCTGAACAGTGTGTGCATATTTCATACACATAGGAAACCGTGTCTTTCTCAGTCTCTCATCTACACACAGATTCAAAATGTAGATAATGGGAGACGATCATTAAACCGTGTTTGTTGTTCCTTTAGTCATCTACACAGCGGCTAATAAGCATGTCTGTCGGATGAGTGCAAGAGACAAGAAGACTGAAGAGAATAGTAAATTGAAGGAGAATAGGGCCCTATGCCCTTTGTCCCATTTGCCCATGTGCCTATGAAATATAAATATCTTTTACAGAGTCAAGTCGTATTTCATAAAACAGGCTGGAGGGTAGAGAACAGATTTATGTGTGTAATAGTGTGATAGACTGAGGAAGGTCCGTTGTGACCCTCAGTGGACCCAGGCCTGGGCTGTGCCTCTAAAACCATCTGTAAAAACTAATAAAACATGCCCCCAAGCCATAGTATTCACAACATCTTGACCTCAGCAACATAGATGAGTTGTGAAATTAATAGGACTGCATCAGTCCTTTGCCCGTGTCGCCTAAAACGAATTCAATACCACAATACTCGAAACGAAAAAAGATTTGTGGTTTCGTAATGTCCGTTGTCCATATGAGCCTAAGGGCCTGGGTTATATTCATAGACTGTATGTAAGAAGTGGACTTGATGCATACCCTGCTTATGGTCTATTTGACTCTAAACGGTACCATAATTTACTAAATGAACATCATGCTGTATTGAAGAAGACTTGAAACTAGCGATTGAGACCATAAACTCATGTTTACAATGTTTACTGAGGTAATAAATCAAGTGAGAAGTAGGGTCATTTTCTCAGAGACTTCTATACAATCAGACTTCTTTTTGCAACCAGAGGAGTCGCCCCCTGCTGGCTGTTAGAAAGAATGCAATTGGTTGCATTCAACCAATACTAAGCATTATAGGAGCAGTGAAGCTGCTTGGGTTTCAGTGTCTCACTCAAGGACACTTCCACATGCAGACAGGTGGAGCCGGGGATCAAATCGGCAACATTGTGATTAAAGAACGACCAGCTCTTCTCCCTGAGCCACAGCTGCCTAGACCTAAACCGTAAAAAAACTAGTCCGTACAGTGCGTCGCTCGCCACATCCGAAGGCAACAGTGTTTATGGCTGTTACTAACAGCCACGCTGGTAACGGGGTGAAAAATTGGCCGAAGCAAGATGTGATAATCGTTTAAGCGTGGGGATAACGGCACAGTCTCTCCTGCAAGGAATTCATAGTGTTGCACGCGGAAAATCAGAAGTTCAAACCCTGCCAGTTTTCTAACCTCCGCACACCTGGCCAATCACTGCGTGACGTGGGCGTGAATGTCAGATTATTGGTTTCAGAGAGTTACAGCGCCCGCCTGATTCTGATATGGTAAAGTTGTGGGGGTGGGGGGGGAATACCCAAAGCAGTTCATGTGGCTGGACTTCTAGACAGTCTTCCCATGTGTTCAAACGTGTGACTCATCTGCTGACCGATGCACTCTCTCAAGCCAAACTGCAGCTCTGTCTATTCCAATCTTCATTTTCTTCTTTTATGTAACTACTCCACAGTACATATAGCCGTGTGTGCCCACTGGAGGTATAAAGTGAAACAGGATTTCAGCTTGAAAAACACATTTGATGAAAGTATTGAACGTTTAGAAAGTTAACTACTGAGTTCAATCTCTCAGCGTGATAATGAAGTAGGAGTCAAATGTCGGTTATCATGATGGTTTGTACTCGTCCAGTTTCCTCTATCTACAGGGACTGAGGGGACTTTTTAGTTAATAAAGCTTTGTTGAAGTTAAGTGATTGATACTTTGCAGGCAGCAGACAGACTACTGAACGTTATCTCAGGAAGCGGCAGTAATTACGATTTTTCTTTCACATCCCAACTCTTTGAGATATGATAGCTCTCTCTGGGGCTCGACGAGCCAAATGAGGACAGAGCTGTCATCCGGTCCTAGACTTACAACCAGATGGGCTGGAACAATACAGACAATGGCTACCTCTTCTGTGTGCAAGCCTCCACTCGTCGGGAGACAAAACCATGACAAACCAGTTAGCTTTTGTAATGGTTTAATGGACATGTGTATGTGTGTGTGTGTGCACATGTGGTTTAAAGGCAGATTATTTACTTCTCCTCAGAGTCCAGGTGCTCTCTGTGTCCATCACATAGAGAGGAACAACCCATTTTGTGTGAGCACAGCTACCTCGGGGATACAACAGCTATAATTTTCCATTTATTTTGTGAGCAGTTTCAGTTATTTTTTTTACACACACACTCAGTCATCAACCTCCTCGACCCATCTCCCCAACGGCCCTCTGGTGTGTGCTTGCCAACAGCGGTGCCAGTACGTCCTAGAAAAACCGCTGCCCTTGGTCTGTGTGTTTGTCTGTGTGTGTGTGTGTGTGTGTGTGTGTGTGTACACAAATGAGACAAAGCAGATGAATGGAGCTCAAATCAATTCCCCTCAGACAGACTTAATACAGCTCCTAATAATTGCCTGCAGATAGGGAAAGTAGTGCTGTCAAAGGGAGAAAAGAGACACAAAAACAAAAGCTGTTTCAATAGAGATCGTTTCTCTCAATTTGGCTTCAAAATAAATTGCTTATTTACGACGTCTGTGGGCGAGTGGGAAGCAGCTCTGCCTCGGCTATAGGAGAATAATGACACTTAAAAACCGTCCGAAAAGCAATCAGAGAGGCAGGAAGGTAAAGACTTCCTTATAGAAGAACAACCTTTAGATTAAACCTTTGATAGTAGAGCAATTCAGCCCATGCTGTCCCTGAAGGCCTACACCGTATTACATGTCTCTCAGCTTGTATACACAGGAGCACCAATGTAAGTGTCGCCCACAGCCGCATTTACTATTTGCCCACAATTCTATATACTGTATGTTTCTTCTATGTCTCCATCCTATCCTCAGCCTCATCTGCAGTTCACACATGGTATAAAATTGTGACCTACATCCGTTTATAGTACCATGATAAGGAAAATAGAATATTTCTGCAAGGCAGCAGCAACACCTGGAATGCAATCCAGTCTACAAGACCACATCTGGAGGCTTGCTTTTTGATCAGATCTCAGTCTGTAAATGCAATCTATACATCTTTTCGGTCATGAAAAAGTATCTGTACATGAGCTCAGGGCAGCAGTTGACAGTTTAGCAACTGTCTTTGAACCTGCTGACCTACAACACGTTTTTAATTCCAAAATGTTGACAACAAAAAATGCATAAAATAAAAAGACCTGGTGCGTCATCATTCTGAGAACTCGCCTAGTCTAGATCACATTATTGATACCGAGTGAAAACAGGGCCTCTGTCACTAAATCACATACACACCATGCATCCATTTTCCACAGCCAGACAGGCATTAAACTTTTACAATCTTCCAATATTGAGCGCAATCTGACGCATCACTTCTCTGCTGCAGTTGCTAGTAAAGCCACAACAAAGTCTACAGGAGTGGTGGAGGGACAGAGTTCAGATGCTTTACTTGAAGCGACACTATAACTAACTAACTACTACACACGATATACGTTCAGGTAGTGTATTAAATAATCAATTGTAGGTTATATATTTTGCATGCAAAACCTTAATCGGCAAACAACTAGTAACTACAATTGTCAAGTAAATGTATAGTGCAACCTTCTCTCTGAAATGTAGTATAAAGTTGCACAAACTGGAATATTCAAATAATGTACAACTACCTCAAAGTTGTCAAAAAGGAAGAAGGTGTTTTGCCGCACACCAAAGGCAAATCAGGCTCGTCTGTCAACTAGGAGAAGCAATCACATGTGTGATATAGAGAACTCAATTCATCACGAGCTCCACATACATCATCGCGTGGTGGAACAGAATTATAATCACACTTCACACACAGTCTGACAGCCTATTTCCTGCTTTTGACAAGCACCCAACTGAATTATCTAAATCCTGTCTGCTCCTGCCAACAACATTAAGAATAAAAACAGACAGAGCAATAAAAACAGTCGTGATAAAATGAATGAAAAGTACAACAAAAGATGGTAGCATGAATCTTATATTTAATGCAAAAGTGAAGAAGACACTGAAGAAGCTACGCTGATCTCCTCGGGCAGCTTGTTCCACTGTAATGGTGCCCTCGCTGAGAGACTTCAGAGATACAATTACTTCTGGGTCACTGAACTAAAATGATACAGACGCAGAATCCGTCTCTCGGCTGTTGGTGAGATCCAACATCCTTCTGTTTATTGATGCCATTCTTTGATGCTCGACCGTATGCGTCGACAACAAAAAGACATATTCCTTTAACATTTGCACAAGAAAACACAGGAGTAATAACCCAGGCAAAATGAAATCCAGCTGGACATCAGCAAGTGAATACATGAGGATAATTGGATCCAAGCCTCTGTCTCTGTCCCGGTTTGAGAATACATAAATAAAAATGATCTGATCAGAGCTGCTGTAACTATGACGGTGGCAGCATTGCTAACCCTGAAGCTAGTGAGTGTGTGTGTGTGTGTGTGTGTGTGTGTGTGTGTTTGTGTGTGTGTGTGTGCATGCAAATGTAAGTGAGTGGTGGCTGACCCTACGGCGCAGAACAGCAATCTGTTCTCAGTGAGACGCTAAGATAGAAACTGCTCTACCGTCTGGTAGGTCAACGTGTGCGAATACAGTAAATGTGTATTTGTGTACACATTTTATGTACCTGCTCTTGTGTGTCTGTTGGGTTTGTGCGTATATGCACTTGTGTGGGCTTGCTAACAAATGTGTGTGTGTGTGTGTGTGTGTGTGGGTGGGGGTGCTGTTTGAACTCGAAACACCATAACCCACCATTTTTTCTGCAGCTTTCCCTTTCTTCTCCAAAAATAGGCTGCACTCCTTTCGTTACCTCACATGAATGCCTTTTAAATCTCCTTTGGAGAGATTTGGGTGTAAACCTGTTTCCAGTTGAAAAAGCTAAGCTGTGGAAACACAAACCTAAAAATAAAACTTGGGTGACATTCGGTAAGCCTTTTACGGCGTTCGGTTTGCAATGTCTTAGTCCACAAAAACGTCACTGCTATGCTTAATAAAAGGAGCAGAGGTCAGTGGACAAGGTCTGAGGGTATCACGTCTACAAGACAACTCCATTTCTGCACTTTTAATAGCTGCAAAGATGGAAATTAGCTCTCATTAAAACACAAGAAATCACAATCAGACACATATGGTTTCACAACATCTTCATGTGTCGTGTACATAGACTGTATATATTAATGGACAACCCGTCTCCATTTCCTCCCACTGTACAAAAGTGAAGTCAATATATCCCAGATACGGGAGCTGACATCTTGAGATTTTGAGAGCCAGAGTCTGTGCAGTAGTGATCGGGGGGGCCTGGAGCTGTGGTATCAAGGTCCCCGCCCACACACCCGCCCGAGCCAATCACGAGCCGATCACGACTACAGCTTGTTAGCGTGAGCCACCTAGCTGCTACGTTAGCACCACGTTCGCTGTTTGGCTAGATAGACACAACGACTAACTATAATATGTCTATAACTACATTTATGATCAAATTGGCACATGTTCTATTACACAGACTCGTGAAGGTTATGGAAAGTTAAAGTTACATCTCCTCTCTCGTACAATTCCCGAGCCTCCAGCTGCGCGACTACTTCACTCAGAGTAGCTGTCAATCACAGCTGTCAATCATGACGTCTCACCCCCTTTTTATAGCATCAAATAACTAGAATCAGAAAAAAATGTATTTGATGCGTACTTTGACTTTATATTTTGGCTCATTTTCCCTCCGCTAACATGGAGGTGGCGCGATTTATGACCTACACTGCAGCCAGCCACCAGGGGGCGATCAAGATGTGTTGGCTTCACTTTTGGAGAGCTGTCATGTCGCCCATCTTTATATACAGTCAATGATGGTAGCGTCTAGAAGGGAACCAACAAACTGGGGAAACTCTCGCGAGATTGATGAGGTTAGTCACTGATCTCGAATAGTTCAGGTTCAATTTTTGCAAGTTTATGCCGATCTCAGATCAGATTTTGCAGTTTGCAGGTTCCCTTCTAGACACAACCGTCTGTGGTTGTGCACAGTACCTGTGATGGCGTGATGGGAGAAGGCCTCTACGTAGGTCAGGTAGTTGTGAGGACAGTGTTTCTTAAGCCACTTGCAGACATCCTGCTGAGTCCACAGCACCACAGGTTTGGACAGACTGGACAGAGTGGGACTGGTGTGATACACAGTGAAGGCTTCACCCGGACGCAGCTGAAACACACAGGAAACATCATATTATCCGTACAGTATTAACAAGACAGAGCCAGTGAGTGTGGGTGCAAGTGTATATACTGTATGTGTTTTAATTCCCTGAGGTACAATATGACGCAAGTTGCTTTTTTAGATTGCTTTTTTTGTTTTCAGATAATCACCTTGTAATTGCTCTAGCTTACTTAAATATGCAACATGCTGGATTTTCTCATTAATGTGAAATTAGCTGGGATGATGTGTTCTAATGCAGTCTGCAACAAAATCCCTTCTGGTAGTCGAGTAAATCACACGGAGACAATGCGCAAGTGAGTGCAAGTAAGGTAATGGAACGGAAAGCAGCTTATTAAGGGTTCATACAGTATTGTGTAGATCGCAGTGTTATCTCTCATTTATCGCAGATACAAGCCATAAAAAGTACACTTTAAGCACTTAACATTTTGAAATGGTTATATAGTCTGCCCTTCACATTCTCAAATTCACATAATGAGCTCATATGTAACCCAAATTAACGGCGAACATCAGGTTTAAAAGCTTGTAGGCATAGAAGGGCAAACAGATGCTGTTCTTTTGATTAAAACGAACACTCGGCTTTTCGTCTTTCAACCCTAATTTAGAGAGACAAATGCAAAGCTGCCATCACCATATTTTCTCACACAATATTTATTCCATTTCTGTACAATGTGGCACTTCACCCCTCTGCCAACAACATGTCTTGATACAGTAATTACATTCCATATATTATTTCTACCAGCCCGGGCCGTGTAGTCGCGTGGTCTTTTTTTTCGGAGGTAATTTTTCGTGACAGCGGCACATTCATTATGCAGCCAACGCTGCATTAGTGCGATTCTGTCATATTTATCTTTCAACTATGTGTCTTTGTTCCTCTCGTACTCAATTTTTCTGTCTTCACACAACTTCCCCTTACCTCGAAAGATGTCAGGCTTTTTCTTTGTGCTGGGAATTAATATGGACGTTAATAAAGTCACATCCAGTCCATATGGGCAGGAAACACAACCACTCCTCGTCCCCTCAGCTCTCTCGCTCTCTCTCTCTTGTGTGACTTAGGCTCATATCTAATCCATTCATTCATGCTCCGACTGTGCCAACTCCACAACAAAGACTTTGGCTGATTTTCAACAGAAAAACACAGAAGTGCTGCCAAACGTTCCACTCCATAACTGACTGCATTTAATGGGATTATGTATGCTGAAATGTCATACACACAAATGCAACTTGCACACACTCTTGTAGCTCAATATCTAATGTTCTCCGCTCGCCGCTTTCTAGTTAATGACACAAAGGTCCCAGAGCACCTTCACATCACAATAAGATGCAGGTTTATATATTTACATCTTTGCTTGCTGCTGTAATGAGATCTCCTCCTGTCAATTTAAGCACCAAGCAGCCCGATCAAGTTCTGGCTGGTCCACCTGCTTAGTGCGTTCTGCTTTGTAGGCCTTAATTGAAAACAACTCAATATCTCCGCTCCGGTGTCTTTGGTCGCTTCCTAATTACACACATACTTCCAACCCGACTCAGTGGAGCGCTGGAGCCATTTTAATAACCCAAATTTACTGCTCGTCCCCCCCATCATTAATTGAGATTGAGTTGGGAGAGGTGTGGAAATGAGGGGGGTAAAAATACTCCCTCATTTTTCTCTCTCTCTCTCTCTCTCTCCCTCCTCTGCAACCCTCACATTGACATAGTTGAGTAAATATTGGAGTGAGTGGAGGCTGAAAACGCCTGGACAATCATTAAGTTTGGTAAATTCAACAAGACAAATAGATTTTTGTTTAGATCAAGTCAAAGGCAACAAGGCCTGATGTTTGCACTCTCAGGACCAAACAGAAAGGTCATGATCCGGTGACCTGGAGGGCAGAGAGTCTTTGGACTTTTGAGGGGGTGGTGGTGGTGAGTTAGTTTTGGTGCTGAGGGTACAGTATTTTGAGCTGGACACAGCAAGTTCAAATGGACTGCAAGTGAACTAAAGGCCATCTCACTCTCAAACATTTCTTCTGTAATATATTTTCTTGAAGGAATAGTTTGACATTTATCGGAAATATGCTTACTTTCTTTCTTGCCGAGAGTTAAATGATATCGATATCACTCTCAAGCAGGGACGGAAAGTGTTTGACACAGATTTGAAGAGGATTGTGTTGCATAACAAAAGAAAGATTAGTACAATTGTGTTAAAATTATGTGATTGGAAATTCATATGTGAACAGGAGACAACACACGGCGGTGGCATCTTGATGCATGTCATCCAGAGTTGACGCTTATCAATATATTTAGGACACGCCACTGTCCTTTTTCCCCAACGTTGACACTCCTGAACTCAGTTTTACCATAGCCACTACCACCGTGACTACTTCTGTTATCTGTATGGCACATTCAGCCTGTGCTACGGGTGTCAATTGACACGTGTGCTGCCTACGTGACGCTGCTGGTGTATGTTACGACTACGACTGGAGAGGAGGGCAGATTCCCCCGCTGGCTCCACGACCCATAACATTACAGCATGTACAGTAAATCAACACTATCACAGATAGCGCAGTTAAAAAGATTCAGCAGGCAGATTCATGATAATCCAGGGACCTCTATGTATGAGAAAAAACATTTTAATAAATAGTGTATATATGCTCCCCAAAAAGATGAGCCAACAATCTGTAATAATTTATAATAATACCAGTGACGAAGCTTCATGGCATTGCATCATCACAGAAGAAGTCAAAGACAATAGATCCCCTGAGGCATCATTTAGTACCCAGAACAAATCTGGGAAACACATACAGCTATGTGTTGTTGTAATGGTTAAATATTGAATATATCATGACTCGTTTATTTGTTGACACTTATTCAACTCTACAGTTTATGTCATGAAAGAAAAAAGAGAGATGACAGGCAGATAGAGAGATTGAACAAAGAAAACTACAAAAATAAAGAGCAGACAGTGCGCGGGGGAGCGGGGTACTCTTTGCGTGAGTAATGGTCTTCATCATCAAGAAGCCAGACGGAAGGAAAATGAAAAGATAGCTCCTCATCATCCCTCCTTCTCTCTTCTTCCTCCCTCACTTTTTTCTCCGGCCATCCATCAGACTGTATCTCCTCTGGCCAGTTCTGTGCCGTCCCCGTTCACCCTGTACTACCTCCCCCACTCCTCCCGAGACCTACTTCTGTCCAGCGGGAGGAGCTCCCTCATTCATTACGTACAGGAGGAGGAGGAGGAGGAGGAGGGGGAGAGACGGAGCTGGAGGGGAGGAGGTGCATAGGCAGAGAGGAGGCTGTATATGGAGCGGAAGTCTAATGGGAGGAGGAGGACGGAGAGAAAGAGGCGGAAGATAATAGATAGCTCAGTGATATGTTGTAGCCAGAATCAAAATGGCTGGGACGGTAATTCATGTTGTGTTTTCATCTGTTCAGTTCAGTTTAGTTCAAGATTTTGGGAAATATGTAGAGCGCAGGTGCATATGAAGCTACGGACGGTTAGCTTGGCTTAGCATAAAGACTGAAACTGTCACAAGAGAATGAAACCAGCCTACCAGCAGTTCTAAAACTCACTAATTAACATGTTACAGTATATTTGTTTAACCTGTACAAAACAACACCCGAGACAACCGGGAAGTTACTGCACCCGGACAAGTAATAGTCCTGCACAAAACCCCATAAAACCCCCAACTTATCATTTCTACACACATTTGACACACCCTGATGAAGACTTGTTGAGTTGAAACTTGGGCTGTCAATCGATTTCAATATTTAATCGCGATGAAATGCACGATTGTCCATAGTTAATCACGATTAATCGCAAATTAATCACACATTTTTTTATGTGTTCAAAATGTACCTTAAAGGGAGATTTGTCAAGTACTTAAAACTCTTATCAACATGGGAGTGGGCAAATATGCTTGCTTTATGCAAATGTATGTATATATTTATTATTGGAAATCAATTAGCAACACAAAACAAAGACAAATATTGTCCAGAAACCCTCACAGGTACTGCATTTAGCATAAAAAATATGCTCAAATCATAACATGGCAAACTCAAGCCCAACAGTCAACAACAGCTGTCAGTGTGTCAGTGTGCTGACTTCACTATGACTTGCCCCAAACTGCATGTGATTATCATTAAGTGGGCATGTCTGTAAAGGGGAGACTCTTGGGTAC